>CM052892.1:17109421-17244502 GCA_028534135.1 Potos flavus | reverse complement strand
ATTTTGATCCTTTGGAGTCTTACTTTTAAGCTTTTTTTGGATAAGACTAGAGTGTTAATCAGGCCAGGGCTAAGTACTCCCCACAAATGAAGCAAAACCCTTCTGAGTCCCTACCCAGTGCCCCATGAATTAAGAGGTCTTCCCAGTGTGGCTGATGAGCATAAGAACTATTCTTGGCCCCGTGTGAGCCTCAAAGACAGTTCCCTCTAATCTTTTTGAGTGGTTCTTTCCCCAGCCTTGGGGTACTTTTCTCACACCCATGAGCTTATAAGCACTTACCTGAGGACTCGAGGGGAGACGGTCTACAGATCTCTGGGGCTCTCTTTGTGCAGCTCTCCCTCTCTGACACGCTATCCAGTGAACTCTAGCTGCCTTGGCCTCCTGAACTCCTCAACAGGGATTTGGAGTTGGCCTAGCTTCCCTCTCCCTTTTTGTAAGTCTCTGGGCAGTAAGCTGGAGCAATCATCAGGCTCACCTTGCTGGTTTTCTGTTTATCAGAGACCTTGTTGTTTGAGGTCTAATATCTTGAAAATCGTCATTTCATATTTTTTGTCCAGTCTATTAGTTGTTTCAGGTGAGAGGGAAAATCCAGTCCCTGGATTGGCTCCGGTCCCAAGATGTTACTCCATCTTGGCTGGAGGCAGAGGTTTATATTATTTAAGTCCAGAAGACTTTTGGGGGCCTGACGGACCTCTTGACTGTGCTTATTGGCAGGCCAGGAAAAGGCTGCCTCTTGAAAAGGGCTTTCAACATCACTGCAAGGACACCGAGCCATTCTAGGAGAGGCTTTCCTTCTCTGCTTTCCTTCTCTGGCCTTCAAGTCTCTGGCTTTTATCTTTGGATTCAGCCTACTATTTTACAGTTCTCTGGCGGTGAGGGCTTTGGTCCCTTGTACTTCGAGAGCTTGTTGGGAGGTTCCAGCAGGGGAGCACAGCTACTCGTATGCCCCTGACTGAATCCCGGTCCTCTATCAAGGAAGGTGGTCCACTCTGACCAAGTATGCAACTTTGGGGGGATGCGCATGGCACACAGAGCAGTGAGGGAGGAGGGGGACACCCACATGGCCAGCCACACCAAGTAAATCGACCCCGGTGACCAGTGGGGTGACAGAAGCCACAGCCAGATGGCCTTCACATCCTGGTCTCGGCTCGCTTGGAATCTTGAGTTTTTTACTTGGTTCCCACTTAGACCCGTGTGTGTTTTTAGGTCACCAAAGTCTTCTCTATCTGAGGCAAAACACAGTTTCTCAGTGGTGCTTAGAGCAACCAGCATCTGCTCTTGTAGAGAACCACTAATCCAAAGATACTGTGTTCTACCTTGAAGATGAATTGTAGCCATACGTTTAAAAAAACAAATCCTGCATTTCAAGGGTAAATAAAATACCACTTTACAAAGCATTCCAGCTGGTTAAATTTAGGACGAGAAGAAAACATGACCCGAGAATATTCTCTGGCTTTGAGCCCAGGGTGTTTTTCCCTTTAGAGTGAATTTGGTACATTTTCATTCATGTGGAGCTGTTTGCCTCCCAGCATTTTATTCTGGGATGGAAGGTCAACAATGACTGCCTTGTTGCTCAATCCAATGGACAGTTCTCAGTTATTAACCTACTTGACCTCTCAACAGTATTTGACATGGTTGACAATTATTTCCTTCTTAATACGCTCTCTGGCTTTCCTTACCCCTCTCGTGCCTTTCTTCCCCTGCCTGTCTTCTCAGTCCTTGGTTCTTTCCTGAGCGTTCTTCTCACATTAAACATGCTCCTTGGGCTCTCCTATCCATGCCCACGGCTTTCTTGGGAATTTCTACATCCATATGTCTAGGCTAAATAGTTTCCCTGAGCTTCTTGTCTAGTATCTTCAGCTGCTCACTTGACATTTCCACTTGGTCACTCAGTCTCACGCCAGCTCCTCCTCCCATGTTCTCCATCTCTGTAAAGGGCACCTTTTTTTTTTTTTAAGTTTATTTATTTTTTTTAGTAATCTCTACACCCAGCATGGGGCTTGAACTCACAACCTCAAGATCAAGAGCTGCGTGCTCTCCCGATTGAACCAGCCAGGCACCCCTGTAAAGGGTACTTCTGAACATTGCATTTCTCAATCCAGGATTCCATTTTGCATTTTATCTTCCAATCAGTCACCAAGTCCTATTGATTCTACCTCTTTCCGTGCCTTCCAGCCACTATCATCTTCTGCCTGGACTCCTGGAAAAGACTTTACTTGACAGGACTTTCTGTTTCTTTTTTTTTTTTTTTTTAGTACTTTCTGTTTCCATGTTTCCAACCCTCAGGCCACCCCTTTCCCTCATCATCCATTTTTTTTTCACTCTGGCCAGAGCGATCTTTGTAAAGCATGAATTAAAGCCCTTTCTGGAATCTTGCTTAAAATTTTTCCATGACTGCCCTGTGCTCTTAGGACAAAGCCCCAGCTCCTTTTTTTTTTTTTTGGTTAAAACATACAAAAACTCTTTGTTGTAAATTCCATATAGTGAATTGATTCTCACAGGATGCCTCCATTGATTTTTTCCTAACTCTTGCATCCATAGCCAACCTAGAGTTTTAATTAAATGGTGTTTTGACAAATAGAGTTGCATCCTAATCTAGACAATTAATCAACAAACCAAATAAAGCCCCGATTTGTAGTACTTGCTGATTTCTTTAGTGCAAATATTCCCACCATGGTTGGTTTCCAGCTACCATTGTGACATCACCGCACATGGAGTTGGGGAGAGTTGCACAGTAGTGTATGGATAATAATAAGAAAATGACAAAATAATTAGGAAATTATGAGTTTTGAGAGTTTACTTTGAGTTTACTTGTTAGTTTGCATAATATAATTTTAGTAATGGCTGTGTTTAACAATCAGCTTGCAAAATCCTGAAAATTTCACTATTGGCCCTCATAGGCCTGTATGAATTGGCTCCAGCATATCATTGGATTCATTATAAATATGTATTTCCTAATATGGGTTGAAGTTAAAAAAATGAAAACTGCTCTAGAGACCTATAATTTTTTAGGCCTGGGTTTAACCTGGTCTTTAAAAATCTCCAGGGATGAAGTTGCATACTCTCACATGGGACAAACCCATTTCCTTTCTACAGAAATACAAATTCTGAAACTTTCAAGAGGTACATTTTTGATAGTTCCTCTGGGTGATGTCTAGAGTTTCTGCTCACCCAGCACCCTTTCTGCTTTCCTTGGGGTGGGGGAATCAGCCTCTGATTTTCATCTGGGGAACCACCTTCCAAGCTCCTTTTAATAATATGTGAAGCTCGTGTATGTTTACCTTCTCGCGTATTACTTCCACCCCCACACTCTGAAGTTCCCTGCCACCCTGCTTCCCATCGTTGAGTTCCTCAAATGAACAATGTTTCGCTCTCCTTTGCTGGCCTTTGTGTGTTTTGTTTTTTCTGCCTGTAACCCTTCCTTCACTTCCTTTGCTTGGCTAAATCATCCTTCAGGTTGCTTTCTTTGCAAAGTCCTCCTGACTTCCTTTACCATCTCAGCCCACCCAGCTCCCCAGACTGAATGAGACGTTAATCTGTGTTGCCACGGTCAACAAGGTGGTTCCTCTATTGTAATGTCCACCCAGTCTCTCACTAGATCATATGCTCCATCTTGTTCAGATGTTCTAGAACCCCGGTGACAAATGTAAGGCTCAGCACAAAATAGTGTTTAGCTTCATAAACGTTGGTTGGATTTTATTTTATTATTATTTTAAAAAGATTTTGTTTATTTATTTGAGAGAGCACTAGCAGGGGAAGGGGGAGATGGAGAGGGACAGGCAGACTTCCTGCCAAGCAGGGAGCCTGAAGCCAGGACCCTGAGATCATGACTTGAGCCAAAGTCAGACGCTTAACCTACTGAGCCACCCAGAAGCCCCTTGAATTTTATTTTATTTTATTTTATTTTATTTTATTTTATTTTATTTTATTTTATTTTACTTTTTAAGATTTTTATTTATTCATTTGACAGAGAGAGAGAGCACAAGCAAGGGGGAGTGTCAGGCAGAGAGAGAGGGAAAAGCAGGCTTTCCACTGAGAAGGGAGCCCGATGCTGGAACTTGATCCCAGGACTTTGGGATCATGACTTGAGCTGAAGGCAGATGCTAACCAACTGAGCCACCCAGGTGCCCCCCTTGAATTGAATTTTAATGCATCAGTAGCCACAGAGGTCTCAGTCCCCTTGTTTGTAACCTAGTCATCCTGAGCAGGAGGACTGGTAGGAAAGACGACATTCTATAGTGATTCTTTGGCTGGATTCTGATTTCTCCACTGTTTACTTACTGCTTTGGCAACCTGATTCAGTTAACAACTCTGACCCTTAGTTGCCTCATTAATAGAAATGCTTGAACTTCCTGGAGGCAGATGATTTTTTTTTTTTCTTTTTTATTTCTCTGGTTTACCAGTATTTTATGTATTATTAGCCAATTACACTGGCCTCTCTTGTGTGATGATTATTCTTGTCTTCTGGTACATTTATATTTTTCTTACTGATTTGTAAGACTTCTTGATTCATATATATGTATTTGCCATATAGTTTATAAATATTTTAAATTCATTTTTTAATTTAACATTTAAATTTTTTTTATGGCCATAGAAAAGCTTTTAATTTTTTTTCAATGATTTTAAAATGTAAAATCCATTCTTAGTCCACTTGTATAAAAATAGGGGGTGGGCCAGATTTGGCTTGTAGGCATAGTTTGGCAACCTCTACACCTCTACACTAATATGCTCATTAAATTTGAATGGTCTTTGCATTCCTAGAATAAATACCACTTGATCATGAATATACTGCCAGCTTTTTTTTTTTTTAAAGATTTTATCTATTTGACAGAGAGAGCAGGAGAGCACAAGCAGGGGGAGCAGCAGAGGGATAGGGAGAAGCATGGGGAGCCTGAGCAGGGAGTGTGCCACGGGGCTCAATCCCAGGACCCCGGGATCACAACCTGAGCAGAAGGCAGGTGCTTAACTGACTGGGCCACACAGGTGCCCCGTCTATGGTGTATCCGCTGTACATGGGAAGAGTTACGGGGTGTGTGTGTGTGTAGAGTGTGTGCAACGTGTGTTTGTGTTGTGTCTGTAGTATGCTACGTACTTGCGGACTGTGAGTGAGGTGTGAGGGAGACATGGAGGCCCACAGCCCAGGCCTGATGGAATGCTCAGGGCTTGGTCGGCAAACTTGCCTGTCTTCTTGGGGAAAGCAGGGCCACAACTGCGACCCTTTCTGGATGTCCCCTTTGATCAGTAGTGTGGGTAAACAGGCCCAGTTTCTCCTGCAGCGCCACTACCCAGATTCCCCCTCTCTTCTGTCCTCCCTCTCCTGAGAAAAGAGTGACCTCCCTCTTTTTTTAAAATATATATATTTTATTTATTTTATAGAGAGCACAAGTAGACGGAGTGGCAGGCAGAGGGAGAGGGAGAAACAGGCTCCCCGCTGAGCATGGAGCCCGATGCGGGGCTTGATCCCAGGACCCTGGGATCATGACCTGAGCCGAAGGCAGCTGCTTAACGAACTGAGCCACTCAGGCACCCCAAGCGTGACCTCCCTCTTTAAGAGAAGGAACTGTCCGGTGTTCTACTAAGTAAAGGGACCTTTCTGTTGATGGTGAAGGTGGTGGAGATGGTGCCCCTAGAGGGGTCACCTCAGGGTCAGAATGGCATTGGGTTCTCCCAACCGAATAGGTTAGCTGCGGGGCAGGCCTTTATCCCGAGTGGGGGTGAGGTGCTAGTGTGGGCTTCGGTCTTTCCCCCAGGCCACATTCACATAGTACAGCTCCGTCCTGCTCTTCAGGGTCCCTCCTTTCTGAGGGTGTGTCTGCACTTTGCTCACAGCTTCCTGAGCCTAGATTGTGCTCCCCAGGACAGGCGCCACAGTGCGGTCCCCGGCAGGGCTGGGAAGGGGCCACTGCCATCTTGGGCACATCACTCTCCCTTTCCCTGTGGACCTTACTTTGCCTTGGCTCCAGAATGCCACACTTTCTAACTCCTACTGGGAATAAACACTGCTCTCAGGGGGCATCCTCGGGTCATGCCTCACTCATGTTCCCATCTTGTTCCTGCAGTCTAGAACACCTCGAGCCTCAGTGTCCTTTCTGCATCCTGTGGCTTGAGCCTGAGGTTGCCTTTATCCCTGGCTGGATGGAGCGGCAGGGCCAGCATACCTCCCTGCCCAGAAAGGATGCCTGGACGCAGACTTCCCCAGCCAGGAGGAGAATCAGGCACGTTCAAGTCCAGGGTGCAGGTATGTCCACTGTCATTGGCTAGGGCCAGGGGAATAGGCTTGCCCCTGCTGTGGGCAGTCCTCACGGTATGGGGGTGGGGAAAGGGCAGAACGGCTTCACAGTGTGCCAACTTTCAAACAATCCACTGGCCTTTATGTGACTCATTTGCACTTGACCACTAGCTTGCTGATTTCGGGCCTCCTTCTCTAGCTTCTGCTCCCTGCTGGTAGCCAGCTGGCCCTGTGGCTTCAAGTTTCCTTACCCGCCTCACGGAGGCAAGTCTGCAGCCTGCACTTGCTATTGGCCATGGGGCAGGATGGAGCCCAAAGAAGAACGGACGGAGGATGGCCTTTGGGGCAGGCAGGCCTGGGTTCAAATTTCAGCTCTGCCAACCTTGGACAAGTCACCTACCCTCTCTGCCTGAGGTTCACATTTATCCCTGGCATATTGGGGTTGATACTTCCCAGGATCACTGGGAAAATTAAATGAAATGATACATGTAAATTGCCCAGCTCGGCCCCTGGCACCTGGTACTCAACACATACAACTTTTCTCCCCACTTTCTCTCTCGCATCCTCCAACTTTGTCTGGAGTGGATCCCTGGGCCAGATATCCATCTGGCAACTTCCAACACCTCCCATTTTTAGATTTCCATAAGACCAGCAGCTTTCCCTCCCACAGCAGCAACAGTCAGATTTGCAGAGCAGATGTCTTGGTGTGAAACTGTTCCCAGGAGGTGTCCCCCGAATGTTTGCTGACAGAGCAGTGCAGGGACTGACCTTCCTTCTAGCTCTGCCTCCTGGCACCTGGCTCTGGAGACTGAAAGCGCCTACCCTCACTGCATCCCGTATTTTCTGTTCCCCTCGATACCGAGGGCCTGCACTCCCGTTCCACGGGGCCAGGCTGCAGATGGGGGCCTGTGAGGTTGGCTGGAGCAGGCCGCTTTGGCCTGGACCTGTGCCAGGCTGCTCCCATTCGAGAGGAGGGTCCAGAGGCAGATGGAGAGGGCAGAGTTTGGGAAGGGGCTGCAGCCTGGTGGGGGCAGCCAGTCCAAGCATGGAGAACACTTTTCCCAACCCTACTGCACTGGGCCAGGAAGATGCTCCTTTGCGCTTGCTTGAGTCCGGTGATTACAGATCTGAGCTTCAAAGCGTGTTACAAACCTGGCTAATTGCTGCCTGGGGGAGCTGGGCGAGCAGGCCGAGTCTGCCTGCGTGGACACGCCAGGGGCCGCGGGCCTCACCTGGGGCTGGCACTTCCAGCCTGGAGCCGGGAGTCCTAGTGTGGCCGCCCGGTCCCTCTGGCTCCTCGGGGAGGCCTACGGTAGGGAGGAGGGGCCACCTGGGCCGCAATTGCGGCCCATGCCCTCGAGGTTGGGGCTCGGGCGTCTCCTCCCCCGGCCCGGCGTCCGATCCGTCAGGTGGAAACCTCCGCATTCAAACCGGCGCGGGCCAATCAGGGCCCGGCGCGCCGGCCCATTCATTCAAACGCTCGCCGCAGCCGGCCTCCCGCTCCCGCCTCCGGGACAGGGACACGGCGGGGCGGGGGCGGGTGAACCTGCTGCCTCGGTTACAGGGGAGCAACACAGACGCCTCGGGTTGCAGGCGCGGCGGCCATGGAGCGCTCCCTGCACCGCGTCTCCCTCGGGAGCCGGCGTGCCCACCCGGACTTGTCCTTCTACCTCACCACCTTTGGTAAGTGCAACGGCTGGCTGCCAGCGCTGCTTCACGCTACTCCCAGCGCCTGGAAAGGGCCGCCCCCATCTCCGTGATAGGCGGAGCTGGCAGCGGGGGCCACCTCTTCTGGCCCCTTCCTCCTGGGGGGGCCCAAGGGAGGCCCAGGGCGCAGGGGCCCAGGCTGACCAAGCCGCAGGCCACCACCTGCTGCCTGGCCAGTGGTGCCAGGTGCAGCCGCTTCTGGCATCCTTCGGAGACCCATTAGCAAGCAGCTCAGGGTTGAATCACGGTCTTGTCACTACATCTGGAGATTTCCTCCATCCTCTTTCCTTTGGCTCAGAGACAGGACAGGTGCGGGATCAGCTCCTTGTGGGGGCACCTTGGCGGCTGCAGGGTGACTGCACCATGGATCTCTGACCCACGGCAGATACTGGAGAATTCTCTTCTCCAGGAGTGACCAGCCTCTCAGGAGGGTGACGGGCCTGCCCTGGGGGGGCTTGAGGTAGAAAGAAATGGGCAGTAGGCCCCTGCTCCCAAACCCCCTGCTAGCTCACCTGGGTTCCCCCAAATCTGGGCAGCAGCTACTCCAGCGGTCTAGGCAAATCCAGCCTCTGAGGAAGCCGTGACAGGGATGAGAACCCTGACCGAGAACACCGCCCTTCACAGCTGTGTGTGTCCTCCAGGGTCTTGCCAGTTCCTGTGGAGAGCAGGTAGTAGTTCCTCTGTGGAGACTGGAGATCCAGAGAGAGGAAGGGTTCCCAGTGAGCCAGGGCCAGACTTGGGACCTGAACTCAAGCCTTCTGAGAGGACTTGTCCAGTATTTTTTTTTTTTTAATTTGTATACAATTTTCTTTATAAAGGTTGGGGTCGTTACTGCAACATGCAGGACTGCCCAGATTTCATTGACAGAACAGCGCAGGAGTTAGGCCCTCCTTGGGGTTCTAGCTCTTCTGTTCTCAGGCTTTCCTCTGTCAACACACTTGCTTCCTCACAAACTGCCTTTTTCTCTAGGAGCAGAGGGAGTGGTAGAAAAGCAGTGGCTTGGCCCCCAGCAGTGGCCTGTGGTGTGGCATCCTGGAAGTCACTGGTCTAGTGGGTGGAGCGCCACAGTGGGAGGAATGAAGCCGCCGCCATTTGTTGGGCATTTACCGTGTGCCGTGCCTTGTGTCAAGTGCTTTACATCCTTTAATCTCCCCAACGCTTGCAAGCAGTTCCTGTTAACCCCACTGAGATGTGGGAGTCTACCAGACCAAGGGGGTTTCCGGGGTGACCTAAATTGGTGGGGCTGGGGTGGTCAGGAAAGAGTGTCAAGGAGCTTTGAGGTTCTATTACCGTAGCTGTGTCCTGGTTTAAAAGTAAAAATATAGGGGCGCCTGGGTGGCTTAGTCGGTGAAGCGTCTGCCTTTGGCTCAGGTTATGGTCCTGGGGTCCTGGGATCGAGCCCCACTTCTGGCTCCCTGCTCAGCGGGGAGTCTGCTTCTCCTTTTCCCTCTCCTGATTATGCTCTCTTGCTTCCTCACTTGCTCGCTCTCTCAAAGGAATAAATAAATTCTTTTTTGAAAAAAGGTAAAAATATAGCTCATCGTTTTTTCCTCCTTATTATTACCATAAGATGGCTTCGTTGTTGAAAACTTAGTGAAAAGAAGAAAGTGAAAAATCACCTGTACTCTGACTCCTAGAAAAGACCATTGTCAGTTAATATTTTGTTTATATCCTTCCAGACTTACTTCTGTGTTTGTATGTGTGTGTGTGTGTGTGTGTGTGTGTGTAGGGGTATGTTACAATTTGGAAAGAATCGAGACCCTGTTATTTGTACAGTTTTAGAATCCATTACTTTTCTTTTCTGGTATAGTGCGACTATTTCCTAGCATCACCCCATATTCTCTATTGAATTAATCATCCTGCCAGATCTGGGAAGTCTGGGAGTGTCCAGACCAGCAGGGACTGGATCGTTGGCCCCACCGTGGCCTCAGGGCTGGGTCGGATGGTTATCTGGGAAGGTTGTTGCTTGAACCAGGGACTGTGACCTGAGTGTGCAGCGGGCAGGCGGGAACCTGGTGGGGCGGGGCGCCTCCTGCTCTTACAGTCTCCTCTCAGACCTCTCCGAGGGAGGACACAGATCGATACTAGAAAGTTCTGCCCTGTTTCCTGCTTAAATCCTATTTCCTTGACAAATGCTGCCCCTCTTTGAGGCTGCTGATTTTTTTCATGCACAGAGTGGTCTTTGCTTGTCTGCTCATGAGTGAAGATTTGTATCAGTGGTTACCAGACCTGGTCGCTTGGCAGAAGTACCTGGCGAGTCCATTGAAAACACAGATTCCTGGCGCCTGGGTGGTGCAGTCGGTTAGGTGTCCGACTCTTGGTTTCGGCTCAGGTCATGATCTCAGGGTTGGGAGATCAAGCCCTGTGTGGAGCTCTTTGCTCAGCATGGAGTCTCCTTAAGACTCCTTCTCCCTCTGCCCCTTCTTCCCAGCTCTCTTTTTCTCTCTCTTTCCCTCAAAATAAATAAATCCTAAAACAAAACAAAACAAAACAAAACAAAAAAAAACACCATAGATTCCTAGGATCTTGATAAGTCTAGGCTGGAGCCTGAGAATCTATAATTATAAGAAGCCACAGAAGTATTTTGATGATTAGCCCGGTTTGGAAGCTATAGATTTAGGCAGCTTCGGTAGCCAGTGTGAACTCCCTTAACATGAAGGTCTTTGCTAAGTTTACTCCGGTTCGCTGGCCTTTCCCCAGCATGGCAGGTAGCCCCTGGCCTTCAGGAGTGGGCTTTGCCCTGGTCAAATCAGATGAAAGCCATGCCTAGCTGGTGGTTTACCCCGAGCACAAACATTTAAAGGGAGCTAAATTTCTAGGATCTCTGGAATTCTAAAGAGACAAAATTGTTTTCCTTTCAGGGAGAGTACTGTAGGTATATGTTGAGGCTTGTGTGTGTGTGTGTGTGTGTGTGTGTGTGGGCGCACACGTGTGAGCACACAGGTACAATGCCTCATCCCCCAGTAAGAGGCACATTCAAGTAACATTATTAGTTGGCCACACGCTGCCTTCTAAGGAGGTGTTCTGGCTTCAGGAGCGGGGAGAATGTAAACCGGGCCTAGAACCCAGCTCCTCCAGAGATGACAAGTGTGTTTTCTGTGGAACAGATGCCAGCCTGCTGCCTGGCATGTCAGAGAGCGGGAAGCGAGGCCCTGAACCAGAGGCCGTGACCGGCCCCGCCAGCTGCCCCTGGCTGGCTGTGCTGCTCAGAGCCTGGGCCAGGAGCCCCAAAAAACCTTTTTATTATGAAATATAACACACAGAGAGAAAAGTGTCCCCCCAAATGACGTGCAGCTGAGTGACTCATCACAAAGCAAATATCTGAGTGACTTTCATGGGGTAGAAGTGGGGGGCGGTCAGGATGGCCAATATCCAGAAACCTCGTGTTCAACATGCAGATTTTTTCTTTATCATTCAGTTCGGAATAGTTTCAAATTTTCATAGTCCTACTTTCTCAAGTCTTTAGATGATTTGGAAGTGTGTTTCTTACTTTCCATAATAGTGGGGCTTTTCTGATAATATTTTTATTCTTTGTTTTGTATTTTGGTCAGAGGGTATACTCTGCATCCTTTCACTCCTTTGATGGCCCAGGATACGGTCAGTTTTTCTAAATGTTCTGTGTGTACTTGAAAAGTTCTGCAGTGGTTGGGCGTAGTGTTCTTTGTATATGTCAGATTTTGGTCAAGTTTGCTAATTATGTTGTCCGAATGTTCTACATCCTTGCTGATCCCACCCCCTCCCCCATTTGTTCTATCAGTTATCAAGGTAGTTGTGTTAAAATTCTTGCTGTGGTTGTTCATTTGTTTGTCATTAGAGTTGTCTTTCTTTTGTATATTTTGAAGGGATAGAGCATACAAATTTAGAACAGTTATCTTAGTAGTGAATTTTAACTTTTATTATTATGAAGCCTTCTCTTTATTTCTAGTGAAGAGAAAGTCTGCTTTTCCTGATGTTAATATAGCCACCCAGCCTTCTTTTGGTTAACAATGAATTGCCTGGCGTATCTTTTTCCATCTTATTTCTGTCAGTCTTGCTGTTTCTTTATGTTCTGAGTGTACTGTGTCCCTTACAAACGGCATGCACAGAGTTGTTATTTTGCTTGTTGGTGCAGACGTAGGATGAGGTCTTCCTTCAAAAAGATAATTTGCTTTGGGAGCCTGGGTGGCTCATTCGGTTGAGTGTCTGCCTTTGGCTCAGGTCATGATTCCAGGGTCCTGGGATCGAGCCCTGCATCAGGCTCCTTGCTCAGCGGGGAGCCTGCTTCTCACTCTCCCTCTGCCTGCCCCTCTCCCTGCTTATGCTCTCTCTCTCTTTCTCTGTCAGATAAGTAAATAAAATCTTCAAAACTTATTTAAAAAAAGATACTTGCTTCTGTCAGGTGCTTGAAGTCACTAGCGATCTGGAATAATCCTAATGTTAGGGATTGGGATTATTTGAGGTTAAACTGCAGTCCCTTGAGGAACTGCATCTCATCACGGCTCACATATTCCTGAAGAACAACCCTTTAGGGTTCTGACCCAAAAGGTCAGGGCTCAGAAGAACCCCACTCTTGACAGGCCCTGGTCTCTAACTCCCGTTCCTCTTGCCTTGTGAGGCAGACAGAAACTCTCCTCAGCCTCTCAGCTTCTCCGTCATCTCTCTGGAATTTGAAAACACCCCAAGGAGAGAATTAGCCCAGGAAAACATTAAACTTCATTCCACGGCCCTCCCTCCCCCTAGAGCCTGCTCTGTAGTTCCTCTCTGTCTTGGTGTATCTCCAAGAAGCTGCTTTTAAACATTATTTTCTTTTTACTTTTATGTATTTATTCATCAGAGAGAGAGCACAAGCAGGGGAAGCGGCAGGCAGAGGGAGAAGCAGGCTCCCCGCTGAGCAAGGAACCCGAGTCAGGACTCGATCCCAGGACCCTGGAATCATGACCTGAGCTGAAGGCAGACACTTAACTGACTGAGCCACCCAGGTGTCTCCAAGAAGCTGCTTTTAAGTATTTTGTCCAGCTCTTCTAGATTTCCTCAGTGGGTCCGTCATCCCAGAAATAGAAGTCCCCTATGTGTGTTTTCTAATTTTTCTGAGTCATTTTTACTCTTTTCATCTCCTCTCCTTTCCTCCCTCCTTCCCTCCCTCCCACCCTTCCATCCTTCCTTCCCTTTTCCTTCCCTCCATCCTTCCTTTTGTCCTATCAGCGGGAGTGCCTACTATTTGCCAGGCCCTCCATGTACGTTAGTGCCCAGTTTTACAAGAGCCCCCCCAGAACAGTGTGATTCTTCTTTCCATTGTACAGATGAAGAGACGAAGGTGCAGTGATTCAGCACCATCAGTGGTGGACCCAGGATCCAAGCCAGGTCTTACTGACTCCAAAACCCATGCTTTACTCATAGTTCCTTCTGGGCTGCCGCCCTCGTGTTTTCCATAGTAGACTTGTCCTGCTGGAAAGCTTTGATAGTGAAAAAAATAACACACTGTAAGACATAATGAAAATAAATCACTGACTTTGTGGTGTGGCTTCAAGCCATCAGCTAGGATGTAACAGGTGCTCATCATTATAACATAACATATTTAAGTATGGAGGAAAAGTCTGTAATGTGACATAGGTAAGGGTGGCGAGTTATTTATGAAATGTGGCCAAACTGACAATTTTGGAATTAAAAATCATTATAATAAAATCTAAAGGGAGATCGTGAAAGGAAAGAAGAATGTGAATTTTCTATATATTGTGGTATTGGACACACGAATGTGCGTAAAAGAAAACCATTTGCTCTGCGGGTGAAGCATTTTCACTAATGTGCTGGGCCGTCAGTGGGTTAACGTGGGGCAATTCCAGATTTTATAGTTGAATTGGTAACAAGTATGTTTTGAATCTATCAAAATTCTTTAGGGAGAACAATCAAGGACCTCACAAATGGGGGGCCCTTTGTTCGCTTAGTCATAATACAGTGATTTATCTTAGAACCATATTTTCTTAACAATTTTAAAAATTGAAAAATTGTCCCAGAATTGAGATCGGGTTTATGTCCTCTGGCTGCGGAGGCAATATGGGGATGTATTAATGATCTATTGCTTTATAACAAAGTACCCCAATACCTATTGGCTTAAAAAACCCAAACATTTAGTATCTCTGGGTTCCTGTGAGTCAGGAATTGGGGAATGGCTTTGCTGGCTGGTTTTTGCTCAGGGTCTCAGCTGCCAAGACGTTAGCTGATGTATGCTGGCGAGAGCCATCTATTCCTGGAAGGAAAAACAGCTCGGGAGGCCCCATTAATATCAGGTTACAAAGGAAGTGAAGTGTCATAAGAGAGGAGTCACACTGACCCGTCACCATCTCTATCTCACCACTCAGGGCCCCCCCCCCCCCCCGCCCCGTCCCCTGGGTTCTGCAGGCCTCCCCTGCCAGCAGACACCAGCATGAGGCAGGCTGTTTCTCCAAAGAGAACTCAAGATTCTCCCTCTTCAAAAGAACAGATGCTTGAAAGACCCCTGCAGCCTGCCATTTGCCCATTAGAGGGCAGAAAGTGAAATTGGTAAACAGGCATACCCCTCTCGGAGCCTCAGTCAGGCTGCCCTGTGGGTCAGGCACCCAGGATCCCAGAGAGAGGGGTGCCTAGCAGCTGCTTGGCTCCCTCCCGCTCTCCTGCACACACAGCTTTGAGGTACAGACCTGTCCCCACACATGGTGGGGACATCAGTGAGTGTTGGTGGCTGGCCAGGCTCCGTGGAGACCCAGCCTCCTTTGTACGTTTGTCCTGACGTCCTCCCCCTTCCCGTGGCTTTCAACACATGATGGTTCCGAAATGGGGAATTGCTTTTGAGGTGAACTGGGTTTTGGGGTGACAGCTGCTTCCTGCCAGCCGGGCAAGTCTCTCAGAGATGTATTCCCTGCACACCCCGGGGTGCCATGAGCTCCCTCTAGGACACACTCCTGCCGACCCCTGAGGCCAGCTGTGGTGGGCAGCCCCGTCTTCTTGCTTCGTGTTCTCAGTGTGGCTCTCCCTAGCTGTGTCCTGTGAGTCAGCGTTCGTTTTCCTGTGGTCCTCCACAGAGTGAGTTCTGCCAGATCGAATTTCTTTAGCTGGCTTCCATGCCCTTTTTTTCTGTGGGGCCCAGTGAGTCTGAATCCCCCTAGGTCCTGTGCCGGCAGTGTCTTGGGAACATTTCTTCAAGCCTACCCTCTTTTTGGCTTCCTCCGGGCTTCCGAAGCAAAGCTGTGGCACTGGTCCTGGGCCTGATGGCTGTCTCGGCTCCCGAAGCCCAGGGTGGCATTGGCAAATGCAGTGGTGCATATTAATGGCTCTGGAAGACCAGCTCAGGGAACAGGCCAGAGTGCTGGAGTTGAGGCCAGCATTCTGGTCTCTCGTTCTGGTCTGCCTTACCCGGGTCACTCTGGGCCCAGGGCAAGTCACCTTCCATATCTGGGCATGACTGTTCCGGCTTCCAATTGAGGAGGTGGGACAAGATGACTTCAGGGCCCTGGAGACACATTCATTGGATGGAATGGGCTAAGAGGGGAGGCAGAAAGGACAGGCATGGCCAAGCGGGTTGGGGGAGTGGGGTCTCATTCTTCATTTTGCACTTATCTGTGACTGCACGGATGGGCTGGGGGAGGGCGTGTCCCTCACCGGGGGCCTGAGTCTGGTCTGTGGGGCTTGGTTTCTCTGGCTCTCCCCGAGGAGGCCTGCATGGCAAGACCTGCAAGGGGAGCTAGGCAGACTCCTCTGACTTCCGAGGCAGTCTTTGCTCCAGGCCCATCCTGTGCTCCAGCTCCACTTTTTAGCCTTGCCCACACCCCTGCCCTAGTCCCTGGGCTGTGAGTTCCCTGCCGGTGGGCACCCGGCCATTCAGATCTGTCCTTCCTGACTTGGCCCCGTGCAGGTGCTTGCCTAATGTTTGTCAAGTGGAACTAGTGACCATTTGTGCTGGAAGATGTCTCCATCCTGATTTCTTTTTTCTTTCTTTTTTTAAAATTAACATATAATGTATTATTGGTTTCAGTGGTACAGGTCTGTGATTCATCAGTCTTATATAACACCCAGTGCTCATTACATCACATGGCCTCCTTAATGTCCATCACCCAGTTACCCCATCCCTCCACCCCTCTCCCTTCCAGCAACCCTCAGTTTGTTTCCTATGACCGAGAGTCTCTTGTGGTTTGTCTCCTCTCTGGTTTTGTCTTGTTTTATTTTTTCCTCTCTTCCACTATGATCCTCTGTTTTGTTTCTTAAATTCCACCTATCAGTGAGATCATATGATAATTGCCGTTCTCTGACTGACTTATTTTGTTTAGCATAATACCCTCTAGTTCCATCCACATTGTTACAAATGGCAAGATTTCATTCTTTTTTGATGGCTGAGTAATATTCTGGTGTGTGTGTGTGTGTGTGTGTGTGTGTGTGTGTGTATACTCCTCAGAGCAGGAGAAACCTGCATGCCCCCCTGAGGACACCCCACCTTCGGAGGCTGCCCTGGACACAAACCGTCATCCTGACACTCCGCCTCACCCCCTGACTCTACTCAGCTCCCGGGGAAGCACGCCTCAACACAGGCAGATCGGACCTGCCATGTCCCTAGGCCCTAAAATGCTGCAGCATGTACACTTTATATATATATATATATATATATATATATATATATACACACACACACACACACACACACACACACACACACCACATCTTCTTTATCCATTCATCTGTTGATGGACATCTGGGCACTTTCCATTGTTTGGCTATTGTGGACATTGCTGCTATAAACATTTGGGTACATGTGCCCCTTCAGATCACTACATTTGTATCTTTGGGGTAAATACCGAGTAGTATAATTGCTGGGTTGTAGAGTAGCTCTATTTTCAACTTTTTGAGGAACCTCCATACTGTTTTCCAGAGTGGCTGCCCCAGCTTGCATTTCCACCAATGGCGTAGGAGGGTTCCCCTTTCTCCGCATCCTCGCCAACATCTGTCATTTCCCGACTTGTTAATTTTAGCCGTTCTGACTGGTGGGAGGTGGTATTTCACTGTGGTTTTGATTTGTATTTCTCTGTCTATCCTGATTTCTGTGAACGATCCCTTGGGTAGGTGATGGTGTCATACAGCTCACTGGCTCCCACAGCTTCAGAAAGCCAGATATGTTTAGGCCAAAGCTGCCTTTGCACAGGTAATAGTTTTCAGAAAAGATGTTTGGGGTTAAACCAGTCTCCTTTGGGTTCATGAGATGGGATCCGTGACTGCTGGCCATTTTTGTCTGTTTCAAAGCCTTCTCCTACCCCACACTGGGTCCAGCACACTTTTTGTAGATTTCTCAGGTCTAGAGAGCCCCAAAGTGGTAATTGCTCAGATCTTGAGCTAATAATGCCACGGATTCTCTTGGCGCCGTTAATGCAAGGACCTCCTCACCGTCGAGCATGATCTGATCCATGCACAGCTTGGCGAGAGCAGTAGCCCCTGTTATTCGCTCCACCTGGCAGCTGGGGGACAATGTGGCTCTGAGAGCGAGGACAGTAGTCAGGGCTGGAACTGGAACAGGCTTCCGGGCTTCTGAGATCTGTGTTCTGGGCAGCAGAACAGCAGGAATTTCTGATGGGTGAAGAGCTGGACAGGCGTTTGCTGGAGTCTGGATTGCCTTGGTTTGCAGTTTAAACACCCCCAAAGTGTGAGGAGCAAGTGGTTTCCAGGTCCCAGGGGTTGAGGAGCTGCTCAGAATTTCCCTTCTTTCTGTTCTCTGAACCCTGCCTGGCCTTCCTCCAGCCAGCAGCAATGCACAAGCCCCAGCTACAGTCCCAATTTCACGGGGCATGTCCAGAGATAAATAGTTGAGATGATGAGGGGATGTCTCACTGTGCCATGGGGAGTGGTGGAAGGAGAGAGCCTGGAGACTGACAGCAGAACCACGTCTGGGCAATAAAAGTTATTGAGAGGCCACTTCTGGCTCAATATAAAATGGAGCATTGAACAGTCAGAGTTATGGCAAAAGAAAAAGAGCTCCCACTGTAGGAAGTGAGCTCCCCATCACCAGAGGTGATCAAGCAGAGGCTGATGACTGTAAGACAGGGTTGTCATGGATGCAAGGGCTTTCTGGTTGCTGTGTGGGGTTGCTGCAGGCTGGGAGGCCCTGTCCTATCCTCCTCGTCTCCCCAGTACTTGTCCACCAGGTGGATTGAGTTCAGTGGTTTCTTAAGGTTCCAGAAAGAGTCCACTGGACTGAGGAAAAATTTTCAACATGTCATCGAGGAAGAGGAGCATGATCCTTCTGTCTTCTGTCCATGCTGAAGGGCCACTGGGCATCTGTGAGGATGACTTGATGTTTTGTTATGTTTTTATATTGTCTTTGAAAAAATTAGAAAAGCCAGGGGAAAAACCAACTCTTCATTCTTCACCCGCTTTCCAGCCCTGGCCTTTCTATTATGTTCACATTTCCCCCTCCCTCCTTCCCTTCTCCCCCCTTCACTTCTTTTTTCATTTCCTCTTCATATTTTTAATTTGACTTTTATTTTTAAAAGATTTTATTTATTAATAAATAAAGTGAGAGTGAGGGGGGAGGGGCGGAGGGAGAGGGAGAGAGAATCTCAAGCAGACTCCCCACTGAGCGTGGTGCCAGATTCAGGATTCCATCTCATGACAACAAGATTGTGACCTGAGCCAAAATCTAGAGTTGGATGCTTAACTGACTGAGCCACCCAGGCATGCCTCCTCTTCTTATTTTTAATTATAGAAGTTCTATAGTTTATATAATTTGTATTGCTGAAAGAACAACAGAGATAGAGTTAAATTCCTCTTGACCTCCCTCCCTCCAATTCTAGAGGCGATCCCTGCTTTTCATTTGGCATCCTTTCAGAACACACACACACGCACAGAAATACATGTCATCTGTATTGTTTTGCAATTTGCTTGTTTCTCTTAAAAACTTATCACAGTGTTCGCCTTGCCGGGACATACAGAGTTCTCCTTTTTTTTTTTTTTTTTGTAACAGCCCCTACTATTCCAAGCACAGCTAGAGATGGCTCATTTCACCATTTTCATGTTAATGAACTTTTCAGGTATTTCCAATTTGTCCTTCTTTTAAACAGTGCTGGAGCGCCTGCCTTGAGCTCAGGTGTGCGGTTTTTGTCTGTGATAGTTACCTCGAAGTAAAATTGCTGGGTTGAAGGACACGCATATTTGAACTCTGATAGATATTGCCAGAAATTTCCCTCCATTACACTTCCTCCCACAGGGTATGACAGTACCTGTTTTCTTACTTTTTTTTTTTTTAAGATTTTATTTATTTACTTGACAGAGAGAGAGAGATCACAAGTAGGCAGAGAGGCAGGCAGAGAGAGAGGGGGAAGCAGGCTCCCTGCTGAGCAGAGAGCCTGATGCGGGGCTGGATCCCAGGACCCCGAGACCATGACCTGAGCCGAAGGCAGAGGCTTTAACTCACCGAGCCACCCAGGCGCCCCTGTTTTCTTACATTTTTAAACAACATTTGACATTATCTGTCTCTTTTTTTTAAAGATTTTATTTTACTATTATTGTTTTTTAAGTGGTGTGGAGCCCAATGCAGGGCCCGAACTCAATGGCCCTGGAGATCAAGACCTGAGCTGAGATTGAGTTGGACGCCCCACTGACTGAGCCCCCCAGGCACCCCTAAAGATTTTATTTTTAAGTATTCGCTACACCCAAGGTGGGGCTCAGACTTACAACCCTGAGATCAAGAGTCACATGCTCTACCGACTAAGCCAGCCAGGCGCCCCAACATGATCTGTCCTTTAAATGATCTGACAAGCAGATTGATGGAAAATGGTATTTTATGGTTAATTTGCATGTCCCAGATCTCTGTGAGGTCGAGCATCGTGTCGTACATTTATTGGCTGTTTTGTCTTCTCTGAATTTGCAGTTTATGACCTTTGTCTATTTTTCTATTGTGTAGTCTCATAACCTTGTTTATGATATCTTTAATTGTAGTGGACATTTAAAAATCATATGGAGTTAGAGTTGTCTATCTTTTCCCTTGGTCCCCTTGCATTTTGTGTCTTGCTAAGAAGGCCTTTTCCAAGCTTGTACACATGCTTGGGCCCTTCAGCGTGCTCTGGTCCAGGGCTCCTCAACTTTTACTTCCTTCCTGGGGAGCTGGTTAAATTGCAGATTCTGATTCAGTATGCCGGGGATGGGGGCCTGCGATTCTGCATTTCTAGCTGTCATCCGGATGCTTCTGATGCTGGTGGTTCTCGGACCACACTTCAGGTAGCATGGCTCTATGCCAGCGGTTGGTTTTTCTTTAGGGAGATCAGGATTCTGTGCAGCGGTGGAGGGTGGTAGCACTGACTTTGAAGGGTCTCTCTGTCCACGCCTGATCTCTTTTCTTTTGCTTTCCCCCCAGGTCATTTGTTCTTGTCCTTGTGTTGTTATTGCCTTTCCAGAACACAGTTAGCTGTCTGTCACAATGGCAGGCTTGCCCTGTCCTCCCCCTTGACCCCTGGACTCCCATGGACTTCTGACCAAGGCCCAGGATCCTTAACTCTCCAATCTGGGCTCATCTTGATGTGGATACAATAACTTTTCCAGCTGTCCAACAGAGAGAGCTTTGCGGCATTAACCTGCACTGCCTTATAAAGTAGTGAGCTCCCCATCACCAGAGGGGTGTAAGCCCAGGGTAGAAAACCACAGCTGGAGGTATTGCAGAAGGGACTCCCGATGTTGTGAAGAGGCTGAACTAAGTAGCTTCTGAGCTCCCTTCCAACCCAGAGACTATATGGATCTTTGAATTGCTTCACATAAACAAAAGAGCATCCCCATCACTGCTACCCCATGTTTCACTCAACAAGGAGATGAGGTGAAGTTGCTTCTATCATTGTTTCCTTAGGTCAGCTGAAGCTGTCAATCGATGCCCAGGACCGGGTTCTGCTGCTCCACGGTGGGTATCCAGGCGATGAAGTTCCCATGTGCCACCCAGAGGATCTTACACTTTACCCGTCCATTAATCACTTGTTTGTCCTTCCACCCAGCACACACGTAGTTACTGAACTTCCGCCGTGGCCTTTGCTGCCTGGACTCTTCTGTTTATCCCAGCAGGCCCTGCCTATCTCTCCAGCCTGCGTGGCTCTTGCTGTTAAAGTCTCCCTGCACCCCCTTTTCTGTCCAGTTACCTGTACCCCCTAGAGGGCATCCTGCTTGCCATGCCTCTGAGCCTCTGCCCCCATGGTCTCTTGTGCCTGGAGTCGCCTGCCTTCTTTTTTAATTCCTTTTGAAAAATAACTCTCCCCTGCCTCTGATTTTGCAAGAAACATGCCTGCCTTCATCATCAAGACTCAGGAAGGAAGGCTTATTTTGCTTCATCTTTTCCCCTCCAGGAATCACCCCCCGACCTACCTGAGTGTGTTGTTTCCTCCTCTCTGTGCTTCTCACTGCCCTGACTACACGGCATCTCTCTGGGCTGTCCCGGGAGTGCCATGGGCCAGCAGCTGTGTCTGCCGCACCTGCTGGCGGGGCGGGGGGGCGGGGGTCAGGGAGACCCAGGGTTTCCTCAGGCCGGGAGCCTGGCCCCCCGTGACCACGCCCTCGAGAGGAAGAATGCACACAGGAACGGTAGCTAGGACACCAGGCAGTGTAGACCAGCAGGCGCCTGGGGTCCTCCGGTCCTGGCCTCAGGCGGCCCCAGGTGACGTTCCCAAGGACCAGCAGAGGGGGGTTCTTTGTGGGCCAGAGCCCGACTCCAGCTGTGCAAACAGATTTTGCAAAATGCATCTTGGCCTCCACCACTTCATTTGTCCTGCACAGTTTGCTTTGGCTTCACCCCAGTCTTGGGGCTCTTCATCCCTCCCAGCCTGTTCTCTCTCTCCTTTGGCCTCACAGGCTTTATGCCTCAGACTACGGGAGCCCTGTCCAAGCCAAACCCTAGGGCTCCATCCACACCAAACAGAAAAGAAAAGAGCCAAGAGGCTCGGCTTCTGCCTGGTTTCTGCAGACCTCAGGCAAATGGGCGGGGCTTACGTCCAGGATCAGGCCTGCACCTCACCTCCCACCCGTCCCTTGCCTTTATTTATTATTATTTTTTTCTAGCAAACCTCCCTTGAGCAGTAACTTGCTTGCCAGGCCCTCTCCTAAGCACTTTAGACGCATTATCTCCTTTACCCAGCAGACCTACCAGGTGGAGTGGATGGGAGTGGCCCCTAACCCATTATGATCATTCCTCCATTGAAAAATAGGGAATTCAGTTGCAGAGAGACAAAGCTGCTTGCTCAAGCTCTTCCGTCTAGTAAGCAGTGGAGCTGGCATTGGTGCTGGTCTGCGGACCCAGGGCCCCGGGCCCGTGTCTGGACCCAGGTTCTTGCCTGCCATGCCATACCGTCCAGGAGCCCCAGCGCAGCAGACGGGGCAGGGTAAGTTCTCCAGTCTCGTGTGGAGGAAGGAGCACTGGACCGGGAGTCAGGAGATAGGGATCCAAATCCAGCTCTGGCATTCCCATCGCTCTGATTGCTCTGTGACTTTGGGCAGGTTTCTTACTATCTCTGGGTCCCCCGATAGTCTCATCTTTCCCATTAAATGAGGGGTTCAACTTGATAAATTTCATGTTCTCTTTCAGCTGTAAGATTCAAGGAATCGAAGGCATCTTGCAGTGTCTCAGTGAGAGTGCTGCTTGCATGTGGGAGATGGTGGGAATGGACTAGACCAGAGGTGGTTAATAGCCAATGGCTGTTACGCACATTAGGGGCTAGTGATAATCCTTCCCACCCAGCCACCCACCCCAACATTTTCATTCTCTCTTTAGTTATAGAAGGAAAAGGCCTGATGAGCAGAGAGCCTGGCATCTGTGATCCCTACGTGAAGGTATATGATGAGCTGGAGAGGGGGGTATGCGTGTGGGTAGGGGAGATAGTGAGGGGCCATGTCACTAGACTGTGTCCCAAGGTCTCAGCACATCTGTGGGCCTGGGGCCATTCGAGGTGGCAGGGACCACCTCCTTATTTGGTCATTAGGCATTAATTAGGTCCAGTGATGAGGCGCTGAGCTAGGATAGGCCCTTCCCTTAGCCCAGCTTGGTCCCTAAGACTTCATGCAAGAGCTGGACTCTTATGGGTGAGCTTGGTCATCCCCACAGGTGAGCACCGAGAACGTGTGGGTGACGGAAATCCACAGATAATCCCAAGCCCTCTCATGAAAAGCAATATTCGCACCCCTCTCCCTGGCAAAACCAGAAGCAAGATGGCCAGGTTTGGGTGGTGGAGGGGAGGGAGCCTCTCTGAGGCCTAGAAGTTCCATCTGAGTTGGGCCCTTGCCCTGAAAACAGAGGCCCCACAGGGCGGAGTGCCTACTTCCAGCCAGAGCCAAAGGCCAGGCACCTCCCAGAGTGTGGCAGCTGAGATGTACCCCCCTCTTCTCTCCCAGAGCCCCCAGGCTGGTCATACGTCCCTGCGGGTGAGGACTTGGTCAGGAGCAGGGTGGGAGCAGAGGCAGGGGAACGAGGGCGAGAACATGGATTTGGGGCCTTAGCTGAGGCTGACCCGGAGCCTCTGGGGAAGGGAGCACCGAGCAGCTGTGGGGAACTTAGGAGAGAGGCCAGTGCTGAGAGGAAGACCAGAGATGGCTGAAGACCCCATCCACGGCCGAGCCTGTGGCCGCCTCGGTGGTGTCACTCACTGTGAGGACCCTTCCCGGCGCCCTGTCCCCGCATGGCTTCTGTTTGTGTCCGGGCCTCTGACAGGACAGCACCCTGTCCTCCTCTGCAGAGGCCGGTTCGAAGGACACCTGGGAAGCCTTTCCCGTGGGGGATGGGCAGAGTCGGCTGCTGGGCTTTGGTGCGACCGAGGCCACAAGACTTCTTCTCATGCTTACTTTTCTCCAATTCAAGATTTCTTTGATCCCCGAAGATAACCGACTGCGTCGCCAGAAGACGCAGACTGTCCCAGGCTGCAGAGAGCCCGTCTTCCGCGAGCACTTCTTCTTGTAAGAGTCTGGGGGCCTCGCAGGGAGAGGGGAGGGGTGTTTATCTGGAAACAGCTCTGTCTGTCAAATCTAGAAGTGGATCTAAGCAGAAACACAGTGACTTCTGAAGGATGTCTGTGTTTTCCCGCTGACCTGTGTCCTTGCATCACTGGCGCCGGGCCTGGCCGCGGGGTCCACGGTGATAAGGTGTTGCTTGGCTGGTTCTCGCAGCCAAGATGCCCAGCCTGAGGCTGGCATCCCCTGACGAGTCGGCATTTTCCCACCGTGCCTCGGGCCAAGCCTTCTCTGAGTAGAAGAAATTTTCCAAGCGGAGGGATCCCTCCACCTTCTAAAACTTGCTACCCTCCTCGGGCCTCAACTTTCATAGTTGTAAAATGGGATGATGAGAGTACCGACCTCGGAGAGCTGACCTGTGAATGAGACCATGTAATGCATTGTCAGCTGCCTATTGTTATTATTATTATTATTTGTTCCCCTCTCCCTGAACTCTGGGGCCGATGGGAAGGAAATGGCCATTTGGTATTCTGTTACTGAAAATTAAGTACGCTTTGTTTTTTTCTCAAACTAATTTTGCTTATTGTAGAAAAATAAATCAGCAAAGAGAAGAAAACAGAAAACCCCTCGAGCCCTACATGCCTTGGCTTATTTCTTTTCAGGTCTTTGATGTGTGTGGGTGTGTATGTCTGTGTGTGCGTGTAGGTGTTTACAAAAATGGAATTGTTCTATAATAGTGTGCAGTAACCTCCCTTTTGTCCTGAACAAGGCGATGGAAACTCTTTTATGTATATGAATACTCACCTCCCACCCTGTTGGTGTTTGGGTTTCTTTAACCAGCTTCTTGTAGTTGTTTAAGTTATTTCTAAATTTTGCAATTTTGATGGACTCTGGGGGTCCAGCCCAGAGCTCGGCCCTACTAACACCCTGACCGTTTGGTTTGCTTTGCAGTCTTGTCCAAGAGGAAGATGAACAGAAGCGCCTGCTGGTCACTGTGTGGAATAGGGCAGGTGACTCCAGGTGAGGGGACGGGCTGAGCTGGAGGGGAGAGCCTGCTCTCGGCCTGCAGGTGGCAGCCAGACGGCCAGCAGGCAACAGTTAAAGGTTGTGGAATGACTGAGTCATAGCAGCAACACTCAATCTGAGAGGCTACCTCTCCCTTGAGTCCCCGTAGCTCCAGACAGTGCCGAGGACCGTGTTATCAAGTAGCATTTGCTGTACCTTTGGTATCAATAAGGCACTGTGTTGGCCCCTGGGGACGGCAGCCAGCCTGCCTGTGGATTCTGCTCTCAAGGTGCCCACTTGCAGGAAGGGATACTAGGTGCTGCATAGACACTGATTACAGTAACAATATAAACAGGCTCAGTTCCATACGGATAGAAGGTCCTAGAAAAATAGGCCCGTTTCTTTCCTAGTCATCACTGTACTCAATGCCTAGCACATAGATGTTCTGTAAATATTGTTTGAATGGATACAAGACTGAGTGAGTAATAAAGACAGTAAATATGGGAAAAGGGAAGTTCCTCGTGGGCCAAGGTGATCAAGGAAGGCTTCACGGAAGAAATGGGATTGTGCACCTGGGGCAGAGATCAAGAATAAGACAAGGAGAGAAGGTTTTGCATGAGCAAAGGCAGGAGGCAGGAATAGGCATGCTGGGCCCAGGCTGCCATGAGGGGGCGGCGGAGCAGGCACAGAGGTTTTATTTGGGAGGAGCCAAACAGGCGGGTCTGGGTGCTGCCCAGGGCGGGGGAGGCCGGATGTGGTCCTTAGCATGGGGTTTAGTCCAGCACAGGCGAGGAGTGTGGGGTGAGGGGGAGATTCGGCTGCCCAGCAGAGGGGGTAAGAGCAACTAAACTGAGTGCCGTGCCTACCGTGAGCGGCAGGGGCTCCTTCCCCTGGTGCAGCCGAAGGGATCCAGGGGACCCTATGGTCATACATTTGTCGAGTCATCATAGAACCAAGTGGTAACTGAAAAGCGCTTCAGTGAACGAAAGTCAGCTCCGTTCACCAGCTTAGACTGGGAAGATATTTTGGGGTTGAATGCTTTTTAGTATCTTCAATGTTATAGGTGATATGCTTTTTAAAATTGAGCCTTATTCAGCCTTCATAAGGAAGGATATTTCTCTTAATGGAGCATTTACTCTTTCTCATGGAAATGATAATGCTGTAGGCCTCATTCATTCAGCTGCCATTTCCTGGGTACCAACATGACTATGTTGTTCTAGATGCTGGGGACACATGGGGTCAATCAGAGACAATCCCGCCCTCAAGGGATCACTGATAGGGACTTGGAGGTGTGGGCGAGGAGGAGGACGTCACGCTGATAATAAGAACAATCATTTATTGCGTGTCGACCAGAAGCCAGGGGTTGACAGTGCATTATCTCATTTAATTCTTAACTCTTAAGAGGAGTAGGTTTTTGCCTAAATTTTCAGAAGAGGAAATGGGAGGTAAGAAAGGGAGTCACTTGCCCAAGGTCACATGGCCAGTGGGGAGTAGAGCCGGGGTGGGGATCCAGACAGTTAGACCCCAGAGCCTCACTGTCCACACTATACTGCCTCCTAGGGTGCAAGCAGGACAGAAGAAAGAACCAGCAGAATATAGAGGGCAGGGCAGGGCAGGAGTGGTCTCCAAACTCCCTGGTGTGGCAGGAGGGTCAAGTGCAAAGTAGGGACCAGCTAGAGATAATACGAAGAGGTTGTTGTAAGCCGAATCAGATGATTCTCTAGGTGTTCTTTGGCACATGGGCTGCCTCCTAAGGCTGGTGGTTCTCAGTCCTGGATTTGCATCTGAATCCCTGGGAAGCTTGCAGAGAACACAGGTTCCCAGGGGCCACGTCAGATGGATTCAGTCTGAACCTCATGGGCAGGGCTGAGGGATCTACGTTTATACAAGTTCTCGGGGGACCCTCATGCCACCAGCTTGGTGTTTCGGGAGTTGGCGGTGGAGGGATCCTGAGGGCTGTTGAGCAGGGGAGAGGCAAATGCGAGTTCCAGATCTGTCACCCTGGTAGGGCTTTGGAAGGCTGGGGATGAGCTAGGAGATCCTTGCTGTGATCCGTGAGAGAGATGCTTTAGGGATGGAGAGGAAGGAGACAGACCTAGGACAGATTTAGGAGATGAGATTAATGGTATTTAGTGGTCGTTTGGCTGTGAGAGCAGCAGGTGAAGTCAGGGGTCATTCCCGGTATCAGGTGGTGTCCCCAAGCAAACCAGGTGCCCCGGAGGGGAAGGGAACCAGCTTTGGGTCCCCCGGGAAGGAGGGGCTGGGGAGCAGCCAGATGGAGCTGTGGGGGGTGGCTTGCTGACACAGAGCCCGGAGGGAATGAGAGGTCCGTGCCAAGGATGTGGGAGCCACGACCACCAAGGCAGTGGGAGAAGTAGGGGGGACTTCCCAGGATGACAGTGAGTGACAAGGCTCAAGGGTCAGAAACCCATCTTGACAGGAAAGCCTGCAGAAGACAGAGGAGGGCATCTGGGGAGCCCACAGGATGGAGGCAAGGAGGGGAGCAGGTGCTGGAGGCGGGTGCCACTGGGATCCGCCACGGGGGTCTGCCCTCCTGTGAGCCCAGGGCGAGCCCGGCAGAGGGCAGTTCACGATTTTTGGAAAAGAAAGTGAGGTCGGGGGAAAAGTGAGTCAGCGCCCAGCGGGGCAGTGTGACAGAGGCCGTGTCTCCACTTGTTGCCTATTTTGGGAAAGTGAGATTCCTTATTAAACCAAACAGAGTGGAACTCGTGGTCACAGTCGCAACCCAGAGCTTGAGAGGGACAGAGCAGGCGCAGGCAGGCCCGCTGGGGGACAGATGGCCCCTCCGAAGCTGCCAGTGCCCCAGAGGCCCCCTCGGCCGCAGGGAGGCGTGGTATTGATTCATCTCGGAGCCAGAAGGCCTCTGAGCCGGGGGAGGCAGACCGAGCAATTGCAGGAAACTTCTGCCTGCTGAACACTGACGTCGCATTGTGCTTCTCTGAAGGACGGACATGCGACTAATAACATCAAAGACCATCACAGAAGGAAGGAAACAAACATTGACCAAACTCTCCTCTGTACCAGGCACTTGACATACATTATCTCATTTAATCCTCATCGCAAGCCCGGGAGGTAGGAATTCTTACCGTCCCTCCCTTCAGAGAAGAGGAAACCAAGGCTTATAAGGGTGAAGGAGCTTGCGTGAGGTTATTAAATGCTGAATGTCCACTGTGTGTGGACATCGCATAGCCTGTTCCATGAGTCGTCTAATTTAATCCTCACAATGCTGTCCTAATAGGTGATAGTATCGTCTCTCTGACAGGTGAGGACACAGAGGCACAGAGAGGTCAGGTAACTTGCCCAAGCTAGCGCAGCTGGGAGGTGGTGGAAACAGGATTCAAATTCAGGCAGCCTGGCACCAAACCTGTGTGTTTGTAACCACGTTACAGCCCCACTGACTGTCTCATGCAGGTGATAAACAGCCCCGAAGCTAACTCTTTCTGTGAAACACTGTGTCAGCACCCTTGTTCCTTGGGGCCTGGGCTGTTCCCCATGGCATTTGTCATGTGGTTTTACATAAATCATCCAGGTGAATATGTGGCAGCTACATTTTGCAACTGATAGGAGATAAAAGGGAAGCCTCTGTTTCATGACTTCTCACGATCCTTCCAGTGATGGCTATGAACTCATCTTAGGGGGCCGAGATGGTCCACAAAGATGGTCTGGGGGAAATGCTGGGTGATGTCACCTCGTCGTGGTGACAGAGTGGGTGCTGAGGGGAACCAGGCCTGAGGGCAGGAGATCTTAACACCAACATCACCGGGAGACCTTGGGTAAGTCCCTTCCCCACTCCGGGCCTCAGTTTCAACTGTGAAATTCAGTGAAAGACGCCAAGATTTCCTTCGGCTTTCGGGTTCCGTGAATTTTCAAGAAATTATAGACATTTTCAAACATACGCAAAGGTAGGAAATACCATATAATAAGCCCTCGTGTAGTCACAGCCCAGCTTCATCAATTGGCACTATATGGCCAATCTAATTCCCTCCCTGCCCCCACACATTCTCCCCTCCCTCCTCCAGTGGATTATTTTAAAGCCGATCCCAGACATCATCTCATCTCCTCTCTCTATATCTCTCTAAAAGATGGCTTAAGACAACCACAGTGCCATTATCATGCTCGACAATTAACAGTAACTCCTTAATATCATTGAGTATGGAACTCAGCTATTTAAAAGTTTTGTTTGATGATATGGTAAAGGCCATACTGAAGCTTCTAGTATCAATCATAGTGCTTTCAGAACCTGTGGCCAGAGAACAGTCTTAGGATTGTAAGGTCACACACCACGCTAAAAAAAGAACAAAACACAACATACGCTCGAAACACATAACCTTTTATGCGAAGAGTAGGAACATTTATGGAAAGTCTCTTTGCTGTGTGTCATACCCTATCCTGGGCATTCCAAGTGTTCTCTCGCCTTTAATCTACTTCCCAAACCGGACCTCAGGGCCAAGCACAGTGCCATCATGTTAGAAAGCTTGTGACCAGACATGGGGAATGAAGAAAAAAAATGAATGGAAAAATATGTATTCAATTTAAGCCATCAAAGTAAAAATAAATTGAGATTAAATGCTCTAACCTGGCAACAGAAATAGTTTAAGGCCCCTGCAGAGAGAATGGAAAAGGATTCCCTGAAAGTAATGCATTTTCATTTTGCAGTGGGTCTCGTGGCGTCTGCTCAAAAGGTAACTGAGCCCAGTTCTCTTCCCCATGAGTGTTCCATGAAGCCTTACCTCTGAGCCTTTGTACTGGCTGTTCCCCTGCCCGAAGTTCTCTTCCTCTTCCTCTCTCTGGCTTAGCTCTTCAGGCCTTCTTCCAGCGTCTCAGCCCTCCCAGTTCATCTGTCTGTCAATCTCGCCCTGTCAGTGATAGGCCTTGTATTGCTGTCTTGAGTTGCTATTTAAATCCCTGCATGTTTGTCTTCTTTCCTTAATGCTGGGGCTCCTTGCCCAGTGCCTGCCAACTGACCGCGGGCATGATGGATTCATCCATTTGTCAAGCCTTCACTGAGTGCACGGAGTCCTGAGCTCAGGGTTTAGCATTCAGAAGTCACCAAGGCTTGGCCCCTGAGACTTGGTGCTCTTGCAGTTTTCAGGCAGTCTCTAGGGTAAGCACTAGTTTCCGAGTTTATAAGCTGACTGACCGGTACATTACTGTGCACTCAGATTACGTGTAAAAGAGTCTTTCTTCCTCCAAAGATTTTTCAAAAGCAGGCTTAAGGAGTAGCTAATTGAAGAACACTTAGAGAGAGTTTCCTGCTTATGGACATTAACTGTGACAATTTACTTGGCCTGAATTAGCATGAAACCATTGGAGGCACCTTAGCAGGAAGCAAAGCTCATGGGAGGCTATTAACCATTTAGCATTCTCTAAGCCCCAGGGAATGAACATTCCACTTATTGAAGAGCAGGGGGAAGAGGCAGCCTTTATTACAGCTAAAGCATCGTGCTTGGACATTTAGGAAGTTAGAGCCATACCCAGTGTGATAGGAAAGTGTGCAAGGAGGAAGTGTGAGCACCTAGATGCCAGCTGGGCTGCCCTTGAATGTGTTGACAAATAAAATTAAATTGGTGGTGAAGACTTTGGCAAAGCCTTGACAAGGCTTTTCTGGAACTCAGACCAGTGTCTGCTGCTCGTGATGGTCACTGTGGCTGGTAGTGCCAACTTGGCCACTTCCCAGGAGGGAGGAGTGCTTGCTTCTGGGGGTGGACTGGGGAGAGGGATGTGGAAGGGTCGCTTTACTGGGGGTGAGCGCACTATCCTCTTTGGGTAGATTGTTAATATGGCCTTGTCTGATTGGAGGGGGCAAGGAAGAGGGGGAGCCTGCGAGCAGGCCGCAGGAAATGAGGGCAGGTAGAGGGAGCAGGGGGAGTAGCCAAGTGGCAGGAGGTGGGGAGGCACGGTCAGGGGCAGAGCGTGCCTCTCTGGGGCAGGGGCACTGGTTCGGAGGATCAGTCCCTAAGGTTCAGCAGCCCCGCCGCTCACTTGACTGGGCTGCCTGTGAGAAACCAGTTCCAGTTCTGTTCTGCTTGGGACTGTCAGGTGATAAGCTGCCACCCTTTCCGGAGAATGCAAACAATATGTATTCATAGAGACCTGGCCCACTGGTCCTTGACTGGAGCAGGCACGGGCAGGTGCCCTGCAGGAGTCCCGGGATAGCTTTCTCTACACTAGCACATCTGGATCCCACCTTGGACTTGCTGTGTCTGGTCCCTGGGAGCAAGCTCTGGGGCCCAGGACTTGGGTGGGCTCTACAGAGGGTTCTGGGGTGCACCCTCGACTGGAGCCCCTGGCCTTGCTCAGGCCGCCCTAGAACAGGTTCTGGGAGGCACGTTACAGGGAGTTCACCACCCATCTGGGCGGCTCCTTCCATCTCTGGCTTTGCTCTTGTGTCTTCCACAGTATTTGCTCAGTCCCTGCTCTATGCGGGTCCCTCAGATATTGGAGGATTATGCTTCCATCTAAATGTTCATGTCGTTTCTTGATTAACAGCTATGAAACCAGTCTCTGGGGGCAGTCTGAGTTGGGGATGTGCTAAGAAAGACGAGAACGGAAAAATGAAAAAGTGACTCTAGTGCTAGGCTAGAGAAAGATATGGGAGAATAGAAGTATTTTCCAATACTTTTATAGTGTTTTTCTTTTCTGATTATAAAATAGTGCTTGTTCCCTGTGAAAATTTGAAAACCCAAAGAAGAAGACAAAAAAACCCCTCTAATCCCATCTACTGGAGACAACCATTGTTAATATTTTTGTGGGTGTTTCTCTCATTAAACTACAGATTTGTAAACTACTTCCTTTTCTCTCTCAGTGACAAGATTATTTTTTGAATTTCATTAACATTAGCCTATGCCATCATTACTGGAAGCTGCCTTCTATCAGTCAGTCCCTGGTTGGACTTTGGGACCCAATGGTGATCAGTCTTCCAGAACTTTGAATTACTCTTAGCCACGGAGGACCTGACTGAACTCAGCCTCTTGCCACAGTGTGACCCCTCCACAGGGCCTGACCCTGGCTCATGCCTACTTGTCTACGTCAAGTTAGTCTTGACAATTTTTGTGTTGACTGAGACCATGAACCTGAACCTGTCCAGGAACTGGTAAGGTACCTGAGAAAAGCTCCTCGAACTTGAGGTCCCACAGCTTTTCAGTTGAGCGTCAACCCACGGAGATGGGTGCTGAAATTCCTGGCGGGGCCTGGCCCTTCAGAGCTCCTCACTCATGCTGAGTGAAATAAGTCAGGCAGAGAAAGACAAATACTGTATGATTTCTCTCCTATGTGGAATTAAGAGACAATACAAATGAGCAAATAAAGAAAAAAAAAAAGGACAAAAAACCTCAGACTCTTATGTATAGAGAACAAACTGGTTGCCAGAGGAGAGGTGGGGGAGAAGGAGGGGAGACAGTCCCTATCTTGATGAGCACTGAGAAATGTAGAGTTGTTGAATCATTATACTGTACACTCGAAACTAATATAACACAGTATGTTGATTCTACTAAAATTAAAAAAATAAGTCCCCAAAGCCTATGGGTAGCCTCGAGCTTCTGTGATTGGTGGAGGGAGTATTGCTTTCCAAGCTAGGTTTGCCCACAGGACCTGACTACTAACCCGTTTTGTGACCCTGGGAAGGGGACCAACTCTGAGCGTCAGCCTTTTCCTCCGTGAAATGGAGAGACTCAGCCCTCTCCAGCCTAACTCACAAAGTTGGAAGGATCAGATGAGACGACGTGGGTCAAAGTGCTCTGTAAACTCCAGGGAATTGAGAAGACCTATGTGGCATGTGATAATTGGTCTCCCGACAGAGCCCGGCGAGAAGGTGCTGACTTGAGCCTCCCTTGTTCTCCCAGACAGAGCAGACTCATTGGCTGCATGAGCTTTGGGGTGAAGTCCCTCCTGACTCCGGACAAGGTGGGTCCCAGGGAAGCTTCTGGCAGGATCATGCCACCAAGGTCAGGGCTAGCACAGCCAGAGGCCTTTGTCTGGAAGCCCTTGGGTGGAACTTCTGTCTTGCCTGCTTTGCGGCCTGAATAACAACACTGTTGATCGTCCCTCGGACCGAGGCTTTGGGTCCTCTTCTTGGTTCGCGCTGGTCAGAGGTCAGTTGTTGGGCAGCTCCAAGGCCTTCCGGGGGGCTCTGGGCCTGGAGTCGGCCACACCAGGACGCTGGCAGATCCCTCGGAGTTCTGAACCCTCCTGGGCTTGCCCCGGAGGAGGAGGGCTGGGGGTTCTCATCCTGTTAACGTGATCTACTGGGTCTCGTGTTTTTGGGTCTAGCAAGTGCTCAGGGATGGAGCGAGCAGCACCATTGTCTATGGAGCTTTCCTTTCGTCTGAGTGAGGACTCTGGAATCTAGAGACCCCTCCCTCTGGGTAGCCAGTTCCTTATCTGCCTCTGCACTCCTCTCCCAACCCCAGACTGGAGGCTTTTGAGCAGGGGAGGCGGAGACACATGCTCCTTTCACCCACACCCCTAGAGATGTCCTGGTGGCTGAGGACCCTTTATCCTGCATGTAGGTCCCAAATACCTTTCTCTTGACGGCAGCACTGGCTTCATTCCCTCTTGGGAGACGCTCCCCCCATGGGGACTGCTCAGGAGCCTCAGGATACCTACCTTCTGGCCTCTCCATCCTTCTTTCACTCCCTCCCTTCTGTTCTGTCAACATTCATTGGGCTCCTACTGTATACGAGGCACAGTGCTAGGCCCATCAGAGAGCCTATGCACAGCTCAGTGAGGTGGCAGGCAGGCAAGAAGACTGTTGTTCTCCAGGGACAAGAGGCTGTGGGAATCAGCAAGGAGGAAGACCAGCTCTGCCTGGAGCATCAGGGAGAGCTTCCTGGAGGTGTAGGCATGGCAGCTCCATCTGGGCCAGGGTGGCTGGAGTGTCTATCCCTGCAGAGATGATGCTCCTGAGGGAGGCTCTCCAGCTGCTGCTTTTTTTGGGGGGGGGGGGGTTGGTGGCGGCCTGACCTGGGTCCTCTGCCTCCTCTGTCTGAGCATATCATGCCTTCCTTTGTGACAGGAAGTCAGCGGCTGGTACTACCTTCTGGGGGAAGACCTGGGCCGGACCAAACACCTGAAGGTGACCCGGCGGCGGCTGCGGCCCCTGAGAGGTATGTACTCACCACCTTCAGCTTCTGCCCGGATATGCTGTTCCACCCTTGCCTTCTCCCTTCCCTCCCTTCCTGAGTAGTAGCATTGTCCCTGTGTTTTGTGGCATCTGTCACTGCTGGCTGCAGTCAAGTCAGGGGTCCAGGGGCTTCTCACGAACCCCTGCTGGAATGCAGGCTGCAGGCAGCATTTGCCCACAACACCTTGTTTTTGGGGTTGGACTTTCCTAGGAGAGGACTAGAGGCCTGACCCTATGGGGTTCAGCTCCCTCCACTCTACCTTATGGAGGACTGGGTTTTGAGAGCTTCCTGCATGGCTCCTCTGCGATGTCAGGCTCATCCCCAGGTTGCCTTGCTGACCTTGGGGTATCCGCCTTGATAGGCAGGGCAAGGGGGCCCTGCCCGGATTTTGGGTTCCCTTCTGTTGTGTCCTTCTCACATGCAGACCTGGCTCCTGATTCCCTGCTGAGCCGGAGCTCGGGCACCCCCACATCTTGGAGGCTGGCAGTGATCTGGACAGACACATGGGCCCAGCACCCTGGCCTCGTCCTCTGGGCGGTCTCTGGAATGGACTCTCATGTGCCAACAGAAACTTTCTGACTCTTCTCTGTCATTTTCCAGACCCGCTGCTGAGAACGCCAGGAGGTGGGGACACTGAGAACGGGGAGAAACTCAAGGTAGGTGGGGACAGGCCTGGGTAGCATCACTCTCTTGAGTGCAGCCTCTTGCACGTGGCCTACTTGGGAAGATACGACGGTGCTGTTTCCCCTATGATATCTTCGGTAGAGGTGACGTATCTCCTCCAAAATGTTCTCCCTTTCATGTACTCCATTCATTCACTCACTCACCCACTCAGTGTTTACTGAACATTCTCCTGGGCCTGACCCTGTGCTGGGCGTGGGGGTATAGCTGCGAGCAGGGCAGCGGGGCCCGCCCTTGGCAGTGTGGCAGCCACCAGCCACCTGTGGCTACTGAGCCCTTGAGATGAGGCTGGTGTGACCGACGGCCTGCCTTTTTCATTTTATTTCACTTGAGTTAATTCGAATTTACCTTGCACATGTGTCTTGGCACTACCCTGTTGGACAGCAGTTATTAAGTTATTAAAATAACTTGCTAGAAGCTTAAAACCTTCTAGTTTCAAAGGCACCTGGTCGCTTAGTGAGTTAAGGGTCGAACTCTTGATTTCGGCTCAGGTCATGATCTTGGGGTCATGGGATCAAGCCCTGCGTCGGGCTCCACCCTCAGCGTGGGGCCTGGTTGAGATTCTCTCTCTGTCTCCCTCTGTCTGCTTGCAAACACATGCTCTCTCTCTCAAATAAATAAATTTATCTTTTAAAAAGCCTTCTAGCTTCACTGGAGGAGCAGCAAAGACCTTCCTCCCTCTCTCTCTGCTTGCTGAGCCCAGGGAAGACAGTGACCAGAGAGCATTACTGGTGATTTTAGGGCATGACATGACATGACATGGACATCAACACCGCCCGTTTCCGGGCGGCTTCATTCTGGATCTGCACACAGGCCCGGACCCATGGGCACCTTGTTCCGAGGCCCGTTTGATCTTCCTGGGCTTGCACACTCGGAGGCATCCATAGGATCCAGCACAGTGGGAGTGCTTGTCAGAGGCTTGGTCGGGCTGGGGGAGAGCCCCCTGAGGTCCCTTGCTGAACTCCCCCATTGTGCACATGGGCAGAGGGAGGCCCAGAAACCTGCATGACCTGCCCACTGTCATGGCGACCAAAGCTGGGCTGTACCAAGGGACACTCTCTGGCCCCAAGGACACAAGCAGCCGGGTGGGTCTCCCCAGAGTCGGTGAGGTGCGTATAAGGGGCGCTGGGCTCACCAGAAACTGCTCTACAAGGCAGGGAACGAGACTGGGGTTCTGGTCCCAGCTCCACCATAGCCTGCTGTGTGACCTTAACCCCTGTGGTCCCCAGCTTCTTGATGGGTGGATGACGATTGGAATTCCCTCTTTGATGTGCCTTTGTGGTCTACATGTCATCAGATGCCTAACGCTGCCGCCGCGTGGCCAAGCAAACTGACTTTTAAGTAGCTTGTGAATGGCAGGCTGTCCCACAGTCCCCGAACGGTTCATGCTCTCCGTTTCAAGATGGGATGTCTCTGAGCGCGACCCCCTAAGGCGTCCGTGGATTCTTTAGATGGTGTTAGTCCTCTGGATTTGCTCCCTGGGGACGCTGGGATTTGCAGGGGGAGGTGGCGCTGTTCTAGAGGGGGCTGTGTTTTCTGCCTGGGTTCTCTTCCAGCCAGGGGTGTTTGTGAGAATACTGGAATCACAAAGTGGCCCACGGCGGAGAATGCAGCCAGAACAAAGGCGCCCTCTCCCCGCCGGGGGCCGGTGGAATACTAACTAGTTGACAGGAATTTTAATATAAAACTCTCCCTCTTCCTTGTCATTCTGAGGTTTCAGGAAGCCTTCGGGCTTATCATGCAGAGGCACACAGCACAGACAGGGCCTGGGGAGGTGAGAGGTGATTTCCTGCCATTCTTCTGCGGGGCGGGCTTCCCAGGGCGGTCATGCCAGGCTGACGGGGCGCAGTGCGGGCTCCCACTGCTGGGGGGAGAGCTGGGATTTCATGGGGCGGCAGCCGAGGCAGGACCCGCAGCCATGAACCGCTTCAATGGGCTCTGCAAGGTGTGCTCGGAGCGCCGCTACCGCCAGGTGGGTGCTTGGCCCTTTGGGGGAACCCGAGGGTGTCAGTGGGGGTCGGAGATGGGGGCTCACCTGAGCAGACCTTCTCTCCCCATCAGGCCTTCCTTGCTTCTTCCTGCTCCTTGTAGGTTAACTGCAACCTAGGGGGGAGGCTAGAGGCCGGAGCGGGCCCCAAGGTCCACCCTTTACCTACGGCCCCTCTCTAGGGGCAGGCCAGGCCCCGCCCGGCATCATCCTAACCATGGACATGGTGGTGTCCTTGGGGAGATTATCTAGTTGGTTTTCTGGTATTTTTATCTGGGGGCAGTGTGGGTTTGAAAAAAAAGGCATCTCAAGCCTGAGATTGGAAATGGCCGAGCAGCTGGGTTTTGTGTTTTTCCTAACTTTATACTTCCATCAACTTTCCCTCCTTCGGGTGGGACAGGAATGCCTTGTCCCGCACTGTTTGTGTGGGATTATGTGTTTTCACATGTGTTGGTGTGCACTTACATGTGAGATGGGGTGTCTCTGCGTGTTTACGTGTGTACAAATGACTTCCTCCCCGGTAGCTGTGATGCCTCGAGTCCTCGGCTCCGGAACCCATCCTCAGAGAGACGGCCCGGCTCCCAGCCTCCTGTGCGGGGATGGGCGGCAGGGTGGGAGTGACAGTCCCTTGGCCTCAAGGCTTTTCTGGAACTGGGTTGGGCATTTTTTCTTATAAACAAGGAAGGGGGTCAGGGAGGGTGAAGGCAAGGGATGTCCAGATTTGGGGACTGTCCAAGCTGATGGGAGCTCAGGGATCGTTCTGATTTTAGAAGAATAGAGAAGGCCCTCTGTGTATTGTAATGGCCAGACTGGAAAGCGGGCCCTGACTCCTGCAGACAGGCAGCCTCAGGTCCTAGGGAGATGCCCAGAGCGGCCTCCTGCACCGCGGCTAGCCGCCATCGGACCCTGGGACCCTGGGACCCACCTGTTCTCCCTGGCGTCCTCCCTAGCTCTCAGGGCCCAGCCTGTGCTCCCCGCTCCCCTGGAGCCCGGCAGAACAGCTGCTGGGTGCAGGGTGGTGGGGTGGAGGGCACTGTTTGGGAGGTGGGGGAGTATTTGGTCACCTCGGGCCTGCGGGCAGAAGATAGGCACGCTGACTGTCAGAGCCGAGCTGGGCATGGCTACGGGTGGGGTCTGGGGCTCTGGGACTGAATGAAGTTCAAGACGAATCCTAGGCTAGGAACCCGCACAGGGTCTTGAGCACCGGCTTTTGAGCCTTTCTTTAGCTGTGGCTCTTGAGCACGTCACTAGACCTCGCTGAGCCTCAGTATCCTCGTCATAAGAGAAGGGATGGCGGTGTCCAGCCAGGGTGCTGCAGGGGACGCGGAACGCTGTGTAAAAGTGCCTGGTGCAGGGTCTGGGGCATACATGTAGGACAGGCTCAGTCAGGGATGAGGACGGAAGCCTGAGTCTGACAGAGGGGCAGAAAGCAGGCAGGAGGGCGGAGGTGAGGTGCCGGCCTGGGTGAGATCTGGGAGCAGTGACCGTCCCTGCCCTGGACAGGAAAGAGCAGGGACCACCCCCAGGAAGGACGGCCTCTGCCAGGAGGAGCCGAGGTCCCAGAGTCTGGGCCGGGCTACTCCCCTCGCCTCCTGACCCTGACGCCCCGGGTCACGGATGAGGACCGAGAGCTGGGGGCTGCCACTTCCTCTCTTTAGGCCTCGGCTTCCTTCTCTGTGAAATGGGCGTATTAAAACCAGTCCTGCATTCTCCTCAGGGCGGCAGCGATGGTCCAGTTCTTTGGGCACTCTGCTCTCAACGCAGTGAGTGCTCGTGATGGACAGAGTGTGATCTCTTTCCTTTCTGCCGTCCCACCCTCACCCCGAGCCAGGAGGGGAGCTTGCTTCCTGGCACCCTTTCCTCTTCCCTTCCTTCCCAGCCCCCAGCTGGCTTGGACTGTTATCTGGACTGTTCTTCTTACTGAGGCTGGTGCCTCGGAAGGCAGAGGGGGCTCAAGCCCACAGTCCCGCCCGGACGAGGGGACCAGGGTGTGGGAGCGGGGGGCTGTTTTGTGGGAGTCCATCTCTTCTCTCCAGAGTCAACTCTGGGGGCCAGTCCCCATACTGCTAGCACTGAGCCCATGGGCGCTAGGGCCTGTTTGCGGAGCCGGCACCCCAGGGGGGGGGCTGTGGCCCTTGCTGGGGTAGGATGGGGAAAGGTCTAGAAAGCCTGTGGAATCCCAGCTTTTGCCTGGGCTAGGGTGGGTAGAGGCCCCGTGAAGTCCTCGCTGGTCGCACAGAGTAGACCGGGTTCCTGACAGCTTCCCTCAGTCTCAGCCTAGGCTTTCCACACGCACTCCATAGTTTGTTTTTCTTTCTTTCTTTCTCCATTTTTTTCTCTTCCTGTCTTAGCCGCGTGTTTTCCCAGAATTCTTATGGGAACAGGGTATTTTCCTGCCCCCTCCCCCTTCCCCTTGTCTGTCAGATTTCCTGTTTTACAAACTCGCTTTGAATCCAGGCCCAGGGCTGGTGGGAAGCAGAGCCTCAGGGGCCTCCCCAGCAGCCTCCGAGGGCCTTGGTCACCCTGCGTCCCCCGGCCCTCCCCTTCCTCAGGCCTGGCCTCTGGGACAGCTGGTGGGTAATGCCAGAAGCCTTGAAAACACAACCCCTAAAGGAAGGAGACAGGAGTCTTCTGACAAGGCCACTGGCCCTTGACCTTTTCTAGCTTGCTGAGCTGGCTTCTTCCTCAGCCTGCCTGGGACACCCTCCCTCGTGCCTCACCAGGGCCCCCTCTGTGTCCGCTTCTCCTAGGGAGTCTCTCGGGACCCCAGTGAACCCCTCTTCTGACTTTCCCTGCCCTGGGTCTGTCGCTTTCATACACCTGCTCTGAGCAGCCTAGAATCCCTCTCGGGCAGGCAGGGTCTGGGCCTTCTGTACCCCACCCACAGCCTGAATGGCAGTGCACAGAGGGGCAGCATAGCAAGGCTGAAGTGAACTGAGCCAGCAGACGGCACTGTGCCCTGCCCATTTCCTGCTGCTGGTGGGACGGTTCAGGACTGTCCACCAAGCACTTGCTCGGTTCCCACTGTGCACCAAGCCTGCCATCCAAAGTCAAACATGGAAGAACTGTTCCCAGCTCCGTTCTTGTACTTTGCTCCAGTGCATGTTGTGTCCTTTGCCTCGGAGAGAGCTGCAGATTCCTGTGGCCCTCTAGGAGTCAGAGATCAAGGCCTCGTGCCTCCATACCTCAGCAGAACCTGGCATGCATGCAGTAGGAGCTTGATAATTTCGTGTTACTTTGAAAAGAGATCCAGGTGGCAGGGCCCTTTCAGGGGACTTCTGGAAGTAGGGTTGCAGATCTGCCATGCAGCTGTCACTGCGAGGTCAGTGGCTAGTTCAGGTTTCGCCAGGAGGCCTGTCTGTGCCCTTACCTACCCCCTCCCCCGGAAGTCCTCCCTCACTGGATGCCTTGAGGCCCCAACGATGGACTGCCCTGAGAACCTAGCACTTGTTCCCTGACCCTTGTCCTGAGGTTGTATGTGCGTCCCTGTCTTCCCTCCCCTGTGCTCTGGGAGGGCAGCACCCAGGCAGGCTTTGTCCCTGGGTCCTCAGTGCAGGGCCAGCCCTGGGCCAATGCTCTGTGAACCCTTAGGGGAAAGAAGGAAGGGACTGAGGAGGCAGTGGGTCACGGGCGAGGTGGAGGTGGGTGGGTCCAGGGGTCTCTTTGGACTGGACCATGTGTCTGTGGGGTCTGACGAAGACGAGGTTTGCCCTTCCAAGGCTCTGTCTGTCTTGGGCCTTTCTGCCTCGGCCTGGATTTACCTCCTGAGCTCCCAGCCTTCCTGCTTGGCCCACAACCCAGTGCTTAAGATGCCTGGGCCAAGATAGGGACAGCAAGGCTGGCCCAGCCTCCTTCTTGGCTCCAGCTCCCTTGGAGAGGAGGGTGGCTCTGGGGCAGGGCCTGTGGGCTTCCCGACCTTGGAGCAGAGGCAGCAGCCTTGTAGTTCCTGGGAGTAACCGCACAGGGCTGTGTCCTAGATCACCATCCCGAGGGGGAAGGACGGCTTCGGCTTCACCATCTGCTGTGACTCTCCGGTTCGAGTCCAGGCTGTGGATTCCGGTGAGTGAGTGTCTTGGCGGATGCCAGCCCCGCTTGCCCACCATGCGCCTGGGATCTGAAAGGGGAGCCCCAAGCTGGAGTGGTGTCCTGGTTTTTCAAAACAAAAGAATAATATTTTTAAATGACCACAGATGAAACAGTGGTTTATGAAAATATATTCACTTTTTTTTTTTGTTTTTATCAAAATGAAAATAGATTTTTATATTTTGTTTCCCAATCACTTAAATGGGAACCAAGCCTACATTTTCAGTAAGGGCTGCATGGGAAAATGAGTCATTTATGGACTTAATTGGGAGTCAGTATTTTATTCTATTCCTAGCCTGATTAGCACTTAAAAATAGGCATTCCCTCTGTTATTTTTCACAAAGACTTCTTATCGTGGAGGAGAAGCCAGGGCTTGGTGATCTGGGTGTCCCCCACCCCGATCCCCCCCGTGCCCAGGACTGGCACTCAGTGAACGGTATTGAAGGAATGAATGAAGTGTGTGGTGACAAGGAAAGATTCTCCATGGGGCGGGAGGCCCTGGGAAGAGCGAGGCGGGACCCTGCTGAAAGGACGGACAGCTGGAGTGAGCAGGCAGAGGAGATGAGGGCGAAGGGGTGCCTCCCTCCAAGGCCCCTGAGAGCCACCAAGGTTGACATTTCACAGATGAGGAAACGGGAAAGGGCCAGTCTGCCCCTCGGTGAGGTCACTGTGGAAGCCATGACTCTAGGCCTTTCTCTGTCCCTGCAGGAGGTCCGGCGGAGCGGGCAGGCCTGCAGCAGCTGGACACGGTGCTCCAGCTCAATGAGAGGCCTGTGGAGCACTGGAAATGCGTGGAACTGGCCCATGAGATCCGGTGACAGGGGCGGCGGGGGGCTTTGGGCCTCAGGCTAATGGCGCACCCCCCCTTCCAGCCCCCAGCGCCCAGCCCCCAGCCCCAGGCACAAGGCCTCACTCTCCCGTCCTCGGCGCAGCTGTGAGCAATTCACTCTGCTCCTTGGGGAACCGGGGAACCGGTGTCTCGGCCTGCAAATGGAAGGTTCAGGCTCTGAGCACTTCTGGATCCCGGAGCAAATAGCAGGCAAGACACTGCCAAGCGGACCCTGCGGTTCCCGCCGCAGCTCCGGGGGCCGCCCTTTCTACTCCAGCTCATTATCTCTGTGACTTCAGAGCTCAGCCCATTGTTTTTAAAGGACGGGTAGATGTTGCATATGTTTCAAGTGCATGCTTGAAAAATTATTCTTTAGAATGTTTGGGTCCCCTTAGTTTCGACCCGCTGGGGTGAAACTCTCGTGACCATTTTAGGTATGCTTCTAGAATGACTGGACCGCGGGGTTGCACGGAGGTGGCTGGCTTGCTCCTCCTTGCTAAGACTCTGCCCGTGGCCCACATCGCTAGTTGAGTTTGGTACTGTTTAACCTGGCCTTGACCTCGGGGTCCTTCTCAGCTGCTGCCAGTCAGCTGGAGTTGACCGGTCTAAGTAAGGGACACTTCTGCTGTCTCAGCTTGACAGGGCCCCTTACCTCCCTTCCTGCCCGCCCACTGGGGGGCTTCTCTCCCCTCCCCCACCCTTCTTCTCTGCCCCGTAGGCCCCTGCCCTGGCTGACTTTGCCCAAACTCAACCTCTTGGTGTCACCCCCGTCCCTCCCCCGCACCCCCACAGGAGCTGCCCCAGTGAGATCATTCTGCTTGTGTGGCGCATGGTCCCCCAAGTCAAGCCGGGGCCAGACGGTGGGGTGCTGCGGCGGGCCTCCTGCAAGTCGACGCACGACCTCCAGTCACCCCCCAACAAGCGGGAGAAGAACTGCACCCACGGGGCGCAGGCACGGCCTGAGCAGCGCCACAGCTGCCACCTGGTGTGTGACAGCTCCGACGGGCTGCTTCTCGGGGGCTGGGAACGCTACACAGAGGTGGCCAAGCACGGGGGCCAGCACACCCTGCCTGCGTTGTCCCGCGCCACCACCTCCACTGACCCCAACTACATCATCCTGGCCCCGCTGAACCCTGGGAGCCAGGTATGGCTGGCTGGCTGGAGGCGGGTGAAGGGTATGGGTCCCCGGCCGCCTCGCACAAAGCTGTGTGGGGAGGAGCCTGCAAGGGGCTGGAAGGCTTCAGGGAGGAGGCTGGGTATGTGTTAGCTCTGGCCGCTTTGGGGAGAGAGAGCAGATGGGTCTCTGCGGCCCAGGGCACAGCTCCAGGCCCACGAGATGTGACAGGGAGGAAGACTTCACCTCAAAAGAAGGAAGAGCTTTCTGCCAGTCTGTGGTTTGTCTACAGTGGGGAGTGGGCTGCGACCCCTGTCACGGGTGGAAATGCAGACAGGTATGACAGCACGGTGGGTCGAGGAGTACGTGCACCAAAACATTAGTCCCATGGGACACTCTGGGAAAAAGTGTCCTGAGGTCAAATAAGTTTGAGAAATACCCCAAACTGTCTCCTCTTCTGGGAGATTCCCAGTGCATAGTAGCCTCCTCAAGGCTCCGAGGGTGTCTTGCGGGAGAGGGTGGTTTAAGCCAGCATTTCCCCAATTCCCCTGACGGCGCACCCTTCGTGGCAGGCCTGGTAGGGTCCCACAGCGCCACAGTTCCCCGGAACGCACTTTGGAATAAGCCGCCGTCAAGAAAGTTGGGGACGCGGCCTAGGGGTTACACTAGATGAGCATTAAGGCTTTGTTGAACTCGAACATTCTAGAGGATCCTGGATTCTGTAATCCCTCCAAGCACGGCCCTCTGCTCCTTAGCCAAGGTGCCTGGGTTTTGTGCTCCCTTCCTGTCCCCAGGCTGCAGGTGAGCAGCCTGCCCGATTGTCCCTCCCCGTTCCTGGGGCTGAGGTGATTCTTCTGTCTTCTTTTGCAGCTGCTGCGGCCTGTGTACCAGGAGGATGCCATCCCCGAAGGTGGGTCTGTCCTCGGCTGCTGTGCCTGCCAAGCCCCAGAGAGATGTGAGGTCGGCTGTCAGGATCCCCAGTGCACTGACACAGACTCTCCCCTCCATGCCTGTCCTCCCTCCCTGACCCAGTGCCTCTGCTCCTCAGAGCCTGAACTGAGAAGGAAGAAGGGCCCTTCCCACAGCAGTCTAGGACATGGCATTCAGGATTCCGGCATTCGATTGGCGCTCATTCCACTTTACCGAGAAACCAAAATGTGTTAGGTGCCATGGGCCACCTGGTCGGGCCCGCCCAGAAGAGGGGCGTAGGGGCTCAAACTGGAGCTGCGTGATGGTGAACAATCCATGTCCCCTCACGGAGCCTCAGGGAGTTCAGTTTCTTCATCTATAAAATGGGGCTGACAGTTCCCGCCTCAGAGAGTTGTCAGGAGGGGTGAAGGGGAGATAGGCTGTGAGCAGGAGTGTGTCCACTGAGGGAGGCTACGCAGAAGATAGTTGTCTTTGAACTGCAAGGGTGTCTCTACTGGTTCTTCTCCTTTGTCCTTGGAATCCTGGCCCTATGTTTTAAGAGCCAGGGAGAGAAGCTGACCTCAAAACCAACTCCTCCTCCTAGGACGCTTGAGATACCAGTCTTGGTTGCTGGAGCTGGTGGGGCATTCCAGAAGGCCCTCCACGTGCCTGCCGGGGTCCAGCCGACTCAAGTCCAGCTGGTATCTGGAAGGCAGTGACCAGCCTTGCCTGGTGGTCCTCTGCTCGATCCCTTTCTCTAGTGCCTACAGAATGCCTGGGGACTTCCTTCCTTCAGAGGGGCCTTTTCCTGGCCGCTTGCAGACTCACTTCCTTGCTGCCCTCCCCATCCGTAGTGTGAAGTTGATGCTGGCTTATAGTGGATACTTGGAAAAGTATCCTTTGGGGGGAAAAGGGCTCCCATCAGGCTCAGAGCTGCTGACGGAAGGCATCTTCACTCTCTCCAGGGTAGGCCATTTGGATGGATGAGCCTGGTCTGTTGGCAGTGCGTCTGTGCTCCTTCTGGAGAGGAGTCTGTTATTCAACACTGAGTTCTTAAAAAGCTTTTAGTCAGCGCATTAGGGTAGAGTGGGGTGTCACTGCTAAATGGTGACTTCATTAAGGCAGGGCCTGGGCCGGCTCCTCTCTGAGGATCCGGTGCTGGGCCTGGGATGTGGCAGACGGCGGGTACTCAGTAGAACTTCAGCCGAGTGACCGAGTGGAGAATGACCCTGGCTGGTTGCTGCTGGGGTCTGAAGGCGGGTCCTGGAGCACAGGAGCTGGAGAGGGCGCCGTCTGCAGCGGGCTAGTGAAGTGGGATTGAGCCCTTCTTGGCCTGACAGTTGCCTCCAGGAGTCTGCCCATCCTGGATCCACGTTTTGATTCCCCTCTGAGAATATAGTATTGAGTGAACCAAGGATACAGTCATCTAAGCTGTGGAAAGAGAGGGACAAGTAAGGAGATGTGACTGGGTTAATAACAGTGGTAGCTTCTTGAAGGCATTATATGAAGAACTTGACCGTCCTTCATTTCTTCTTCATTGGTAATGGCTTTCTTTGGTATGCAAGGATATCTTGGCTCTTGATCAGTGATCAAGTCTTCATAGCTCCCAGTCCTGGAGTTCGAAGGAAGGGTGGAACTGAAGCTTCCCTTAAACACACTTGGAGTTCTCCAGAGGCTGGGGCTGTCACCACGGTGCCGACTTCTGCCTCCTCCTCTGGCTGGGCCGCCTGGCCTCCTTTTTGGCAGGGATGGGTGGGTTGAGCCATCCAGAGTTGACTGGGGTCTGGTGCCCTTCTGAGGCCTTGGGCGCTTGCTGCGTGTAATTGGCATGCTCCCTGGGGCTGCTGGTACCCTCAGCATTGTCCCCTGCCCTGCGAAGGAACCCAGCCTCAGATTTTCCAGTGCCAGACTGGGATGGCTGCCAGGGCTCACCTCGGAAGCCAGAGCAAAGCCAAGTAATTGCTGTGTTTGGTCAGTTGTAGCAAAAAGGGGTAACGTGGGGGTTTGGACCAGAGGATGTTAAGAGGTAGCAGGTGGGAAGCCAAGGAGTTTGACTTCCCAGAGCTCAGTAGCTGGGTTGCAACCCGGGCTGGTTTTAAAAAAAGATACTTCAGAAAATCCATTTTGGAGAGCCAGGCCCACTTGCCATGGCCACTCTCAGGCGTGACCACTGCATGGGTTGGGTCGATCTTGCTTTATACCCTACACTGGTCGAGTGTCCTTGGGCAGATCACCCAGCCAGTCTAGGCCTCAGTCGCCTGGTCTATAAAATGGGGCTACGCACACCTTTCCCACCTGAAGGCATAGGTCTGTCACATGGCTTATTTATGGCTCTGTAGAACCAAGGCGTAGATGCTGTGACAGCCCCGTGCCACTGGGCTAGGGAAGGGGAAGACGGGGATTCTTTTCCAAGTCTGAGACTGGATGCGCAGGGCCCAGATTTTGTCATCAGCAAATGGTGCCCTTTAATTTTGGTCTATTTTGCCTCAGTCCCCCACTTGTCGGTCCTGTGTGGTTTTGCCTTCTCGGGTCTAGGCTTGGTCATCTTCAATTAGACTATGTAGTTTCAGATTGACCCTGTGACCTCACTCACAGTATGGTTTGAGGCCCGGCAGCCCTGTTCCCAACACCAGCCCTGGTGGGTGGATGGTCTGTTGGCTTGGGTTTGTGATAATCCCTTGTTTGCTCCACTCCTATACCATTCAGTAAGCCCCTTCCCTTCAGGCCTGTGGTGAGAGCTCCCCACCAGCCCCAGGGCAAATAAGGCGGCACTCTGTGTTGTGTCCACTTAGCAGTGGAGTGAACTCTGGCTCAGAGAGAGAAAGGACCCGTTCAGGGTTACACAGCCAGAGTCTGGGGGAGCCAGTGCTCAAGTTCAAGTTTGAACTTGTCCAGCTCAAATCCAGGGCAGGTCTGGAGACCCGGGATGGGTTCTTTCAGCAAAGGGGAGAGGGCCTGGCAGCACACCCCTCTCTGGGGCTGGGACCCGGGACCAGATCAGAGGAGGGGCTGTGGAACTGCTTCTATCCCTCCATCCCCCTGTCCCCACTCCCTCCCCCAGCTCCTGGTCTCAGATTCTCTCTACTCTTCTCTAAGCCACTCCTTGAAGAGGCAGGAAGTGGTTTAAGTTATTATGGTTTGAGTCCTGCCCCAAGATATGGCTGTGATCGGTGGTCACTTGTGATGGGGATCTGACTTGTTTTTCTCACCCGGCTTGGTGAGAAGGGGCATGTGGTGGGCGGAGGAAGTAAGTGTGAGATCTTCTGAGCTGAGTTTTTCCTCTGAGGCCAGGACCTCGCGTTGGTGGGGAGCTTCCCCGAGAGGTAGCTGGGCTCGGACCACCTGTTCAACCCCCCTGGCTGCCGGGACTCGGGGCAGGGTGGGGGTAGTGGAAGGGCACGTAGGTCCTGGGATTTGGGCCAGGCATCGGGGCCAGTTGCCTACCCGGCAGCAGGAGTCTCCCCCTCCCAAGGCCTCCCAGGTATTTGCAGAGCCCGAATGCGATGCACTTGGCCTCCTACCTGCTTGCACCCAAGAATCCCTGACTTTTTAGCTACTCTGCGTTTTGCTCCTCTGCCCGCTGGACAGGACCCGAGGAAGACCTGCACACTGTCCTTGTTCAGTGTGGGGGTGTGTGTCCAGCAGGTCCCCCTTAAAGAGGAGCCCCCGCCGTGCAGCTTTCTGCTGTCTTCCCTGAAGCATTTCTTTCTCTCCTTTTTCTGATTAGAATAATGTGTGAGTTGGTGGCTGACCAGAGTGTCTTCTGGCTGGCGGTGAAGCCTGGGATTTTCAGGCTCTGCAGGGCGCCTGATTCATTTGCTTTTCCATAGAGGAACCACCAAAACAAGAGCCACAATGAGTTAGCAGCTAACCTTTGTTGTGCACCTACCAGGTCCCAGACATTGTTCTAGGGCTTTACTTGGAGCATCTCGCTGAATTTTCATGGCAACCCACTGAACTCGGTACTGTTACTGCAGTTGAGGAAACCAAGACTCTAAGGGGGCGAAGGGAGTAGCCAAAGGTCACCAAGCTAGTAAGCAGGGGAGTGGGATCTGGGCACACACACGGCCTCAGAGCTGAGGTTCTTTCCTGAGAACTGGGCCAGCGGGTGCCGCTCCTTATTTTAGACTGACACAGGTGAGCCAGGCCGCCCCAGCTCCCGTGGCTAATAGAAAACAGCCTAGGAAAGCCTACCACCTCCGCTACCACGGGACCTCCAGTCCCCCTATCCGTGGGACCTGGGAGGCGAGGGAACCGGTGAGCTGCGCTGGGCACGCAGAGGGAGCCGTGGGGCTGGTGGCGGTGCGTCTGACACCCAGAGCCGTCCAGCTGACCGATTGCTCTATGTGGGACTGTGGGTCCGGTGAGGTCAGATCTGATTTCTCCAACATGAGAGATTTCCTGATTTGGACAAGCACGAGGCCAAGCTGATAGGTCTGAGTCGGGCTCTGGACACAAGACGGGGACTGCTGCCTCCATCCCAGCTGGCGGTTCCCGGCTCTGTCCGAGTCCCAGAGTTGCTTCTTTATGGGTCAGTGACTCCCACTAGAGCATGAGGGGTTTTCCTGCAGCCTGAGACCCCCTCAAGGCCCCCCGCTGTGTTCAGTACCTCGCACAGGGCCCGGCACGTAGCACACACTCAGTAAGTGCTGATGAACTGGCCAAGTCTGTGTTCTCTATTTCTGCAGAGGGGCTGCCTTCGCACGGAAATGCCTTATGGTCCCCCATTTGTGTTCTGCAGAATCTGGCAGTCCCAGTAAAGGGAAGTCCTACACAGGCCTGGGGAAGAAGTCCCGGCTGATGAAGACAGTGCAGACCGTGAAGGGCCACGCCAACTACCAGAACTGCCCGGTCATGAGGCCACACACCCCACACTCAAGCTATGGGACCTACGTCACTCTGGCCCCCAAGGTCCTGGTGTTCCCGGTCTTTGTTCAGGTGAGCTAGTGGCTGGTCCCAAGGGCTCCCTCAGGAGACGAGACAGAGGAGGGTCCTTCGCCCCAGGATCATTCCAGAAGAGTCCCCTTTGGGGAAAGAAATGGCTTCGAGTGCGCAGGCTTCTGGGGATTATCCTGAGGGAGCAGAGGTTTCCAGGGGGAGGACCGGGAGAGTGGGGGCAGGGAGGCTGAGCAACAAGGGGCTCTTCTCCCACCCGCTTTCTCAGTTTTTCCTTTCTCCGGGGACAGAGCAGGGACCCTGCAGCTACTTGTTGGCACTGCCACGGGGCCTGCTTGCTGGGGCTCCTGCCTCCTGGCTCGTCCAGTGGTTTGCTGTTTGGAAATGACCGAGAGAGAGCCCTGAAGCCTGGCGTCTTGTGTGTTCTCCTTGGTCTTAGCAAACGAGTCTGGCCAGTATGAGCTGATGGCCTGAGACTCACTCTGATGCCCCACTCCTACTCCTCCCTCTCCTTGCTTCCCTTCCTCCCCATTTCCAAACCTCTGTGTCTTCCCCCGCCCCCTGGACGCCATGGGTGTGAACATACAGGTGTCTTGTCTGTGTGCGTGTACTCAACTTCGGAAGGAAAAGCGAACAGCCTCCTGTTGCACATTTTCTATCCTTTTGCCTTTTTTAAATGGGAGTTGCAACAGGAACGTTCCCTACGTCACTAAACACTCTTCAAGCCTTTGATCTGCAGTGGCCACACACGGCTCTAGCTCACGGACCTGTATTTATTTAACTAGCTCTCTGTTCAGATAGACTTCTGGCTCCTTCTTTTGCTACTACAAACGGCTCTGTGATGAAAATCCTTGTGCATGAATTGACCCTTTGATTATTTTCCTTGGAAGAGAGCCCTGGAAGTGACATGACAGGGTCATGGGTCATAAACAAGTCAAAGACTCTTTATATAGATATTCACAAATGGCTTTCCAGAAAGACCATGTTGGTTGGTCCCCTCATCAGCAACATGGAGGAGACACGGTCCCAGGGGCTTCATTTCTGACCACGCCGGCCTTCTCCATGAACCTCTGGTGGGTGACACCCTTCTCCCCCGACGCCTCCTGCCTTTCTTTTGGTCTCTTCTTTTTCTCAGGACGGGACCACGAAACTCTTGGCATCCACAGGGGCTATTTTTCATTGTCCTTTTAAAATCTTTACAGACAATGAAAAGTCATTTTCAGAGAGTTATCACAATGTTTAAATTGCAAAGTACGTAAACCTGAAATGGCCTAACACATGTACAGGTGAACCAATCATTGTAAAGCAGGTTCCACTGAGATAAAGCCGTAGGTCGTGCTGCCCCTCCCGAGGCCACACGTTTCCTCCTGATCCCAGCGCCCTCCTCCCCTCCGGGCCTACCCACGAGCCCGACTCCCTCATGGTCATTTCCTTGCTTCCCTTTGCTTGGACCACCTCCGTGGGCTTTCCTGGAGAATGTATTTTGCTTGGCCTCTTCTGGGGCCTTGCTTCTTTCGCCTCACATTCTCCGTGAGATCCATCCAGGGGGTTGTGCGTAGTGGACATTTGCTTCATTATCTTTCTTCCAGCACCTTGCTTGGTGTTGGGTACCTAAAAGCCATGTTATAAATACGCATTCACCCAGGATAAGCCCCGCTGGGTCACCCAGACCCTAGGGAGCTTTCTCTGGGCTGGGCAGGGGGCAGGGGCTCCTGAGCGGACACAGGGCAGGATGATGGGGTGGGTGAGAAGCTTGGGTGAAAATCGGTCCTTGGGGACTGCTTGCCGGGAAGGAGTCCCTTAACTCAAGTGTGTTCTGCATGGAGAGCAGGGTCCGGCCTGGCTCTGAAGGGACCAAAGAGACCAAATCTGGCACGAGGCTCTCAGGATCCCTGGCAGTAGGGACTTTCCCGTGAGGCCGGAATGGGACAGATGGAGGAGAGTGGGGACTGGGAGGGCCTCTGGGGCCCAGCAGAGTCGGGGCGCTCGGGGGAGGACTGTGAGCACCTAAACGTGTGGTTGGACTTCCTGCCAGAGCATGGCTCTTACAGAGGGGCTTGGTGGGGAAGGTGGCAGCGACAGTTCCGCCCAGCACAAGAGCATCTGTCTGTTTCCACCTGTGTGTGAGGGGGCGTGCAGGCTCTCGGGCTGGGGGGAGGCTGGAGGCTTCTCTCAGTGGGTCGAGAAGGTTCTCTGTGGCTGGCTCTGGCAAGCTGCCTCCCCCCACACCCCATCTCCCCTGGGCCTCTCTGAACTGCCTGCATTATTTTCAGCCTCTAGATCTCTGTAACCCTGCCCGGACTCTCCTGCTATCCGAGGAGCTGCTGCTGTACGAGGGGAGGAACAAGGCCGTCGAGGTAAGGCTTACTTATACATGTGGCTTCACCAGCATCCTCCAGGCCCCTGCCTTCTCCCTTCTTCGTGGTCTTAGAATTGTACAGTCTCAGGGTAGAAAAATCCTAAAGTCTTCCCCCTCCCTCCCCTGCCATGCTCCTCCTTACCAAATGGCTATCCAGCTTGTTTTTGTACATTTCCAGTGATGGGGAACTCACCACCTCTCAAAGCTGTTTAGTCCACCTCTGATGGTTAGGACGTTTGCCCAGCCCTGTGAGACATCCCATTATTTATCCCAACTTCCCCTAGGGAGCAAGAGAGGTGGCGGTTCACCCTGGCTGTGAGGAATGACTTTGTAGGTAAGCAGATTAGAGCTGTTAGCCAAAGAGAATTTCCTGAAGGAGCGTCAGTTACTCGGGTTTTTCCAGGTCTGTATTAACCCAAATCCCAAATCCTCTTCTGAGGAATAAGTCTGTGATTTCTTCTGGGCTCTCGCTCTGCCAACAGAGGCCTATGTGTGGAGATCACGCCGCTCTGCCTGGGATCTGGCCTCTGCTTATCTCTAACTGGGGGAATTTCCCTAACCCACACAATCCCCAGAGCTGGCTCAGGCCTGTGAAATCTACGGCGCAGAAGCCGGAGCGCTGGGATCTGACTGGCCTATCTGGGGGCTTGCTGCTGATCAGGCCAGCTATGGCACTTGGAGGAGCTGAATGGCGGCTTGGGGGTAGTGCAATGATCAAGAAACCTGGAGGCAGGAAGCATACAGCCAGCTTCTGCTCTGCTGCTGGCTCGCTGTGACTTCCTTGTCCTTCCTCAGCGTTCTCATCTGAGCCAGTGGGGGGCGGGGGGGGGTGTGTCTTTGAGGCAGCTGAGGTTAGCTGATCACTAAGGGCCCATCCAGCCTCAGCATTCTGGGGCCTTATGTGTAGTCATGGCTAAGCAGGAGGCTGCTTTTGTTTTTCCTCAACAAGGGGACCAGAACTCGTGTGTTCCAAGTGAGCATCCTCTCTTTCTCCCCAGGGAGACCGCGTGCTTATTTCCACCACACCGGCATTGCTTACTACGTTTCTGGACTTCCTGTCCAGGAGCTTTCTCTGGAACCTCGGCATATCTTCTGAGTTGCCTCTGAGAGAGTAAAACTTCATTTCGGTGAGGGAGATTTGAGTTTTAGGAACAAAAAGTCTCCGGAGCCGTGCTTGATGAGTAAGTGTGTGGCGGAGCTAAGTCAGGTGGCCAAGGGTCAGAAAGTGAGGTGTGGCTGCAAACTTACAAGACCCAGAAGAAGGTAGAAGTGGCAGCCATCTGGAAACACACACGTCTGTCCAAGGTTGCTCTTTTGTTTGTCCTCTCGGGATTAGGTGCTCAAACACCCAGCACGCACTGTGTATTCTCACGGTGCGTGCACTTTACATAGTAGATCTTCAGTTAGCTCCCGCGGCATCCTCTCGAGAGGCCCAGTTGTCCCCATTCTACAGATGAGGAAGCTGAGGCTCCAGCGAGATTGACTGGAACCCCAGGGCCTCCCGGCTCATTAGGGGTGGGGCCAGCCTTAGCAGCTGGATCTCCGGCTCAGCGCTGCTCTCCCATGCTGCCTCGGGCATGTTTGTTGAAAAACGGCCTGGCAAGCCCAGACTGGAGCCATAGCCTGAGTATATTTATAATCCGTCCCCAAAATCTTTGTTTAGTGGCTCTTTGGAGACTTAGAATTAAGATATCCCTTTTGAGGACTAAAAGAAGTGATTTGAAAACGAAGTAAATATATTTCTTTTTCATGAAATATGCTAGGAAGCCAATACATGGATCTTGGGACCTTCAGGTCAAAAATATGAACCAGTTCAGGAGGGGCTTGGAGAAGTTTGTAGAACCACAGCATTGGTTGGGCCCTCCGAAGTCGTCCATTCTGGCTGCTTCTCTGTAACTTTCCAGCTGATGGTTTTCCAGCCAGTTTTTGATCTGAAAGAGGCAGCCCCTCCAGGCACGGCTTTTGTTACTAGAGAGTGCTAAATGGTCGAAAGTTCTTCCTTACCTGTAACAGAAACCTTTATTCCTGGAATGTTCTCTCCTTGTTCTTCCCATCTCTTCTCCGAGCATGCTCCAGTTGGCTATGTCCGTGAGTGGATGCGGTCTCACACTGGGCTGTCCCATGTTACCCCCCCCCCCCGCCCCCGCCAGAAGTCCCACACTTGAGTAACGTGCCCTGAGATCACATCAACATTATGGCCTACCCTCGCTTACAAGTTCGAACAATAGCTGTTGAGTATCTACGGGGTAGCCAGGCCCTGAACTCAAGGTCACAGGGGAACCACGGGGCACAAGCTAGACACACCCTTACTTTATGCACTGACTCACTGAGTTTACCATTAACTAAAGCACCAAGGTCTTTTCTGCAAACTCTGCCTTTCGGCAAGATCTCCAGAGAAAGCTTGGTTAGAGCTACTTGGGAGAGGTGAACCTCCAAGTTGCAAGGATTTCCTAACCAAGCAAAACCCTTGATCCTCTGGGAAAGCAGATGTATCCTTGGAGCAGGTGTGGGGAAGATATGTGGCGGCTCCCATGGCCTGTTGGGGAAGGCAGCAGGTAACTGGGCCTTGGAGATGGGCATCACGCCACTGTGGGCTGCTACGGCTCCCTGTGGATCCTGGTGACACAGGAGAGGGCCCCCCCTGGCACGCTTGCCCCTCTGCCCTGCCTCCAGCTGTGTGCCAGCTCTGTCCTTTCCCTGACCCGACCCTGGGGAAATTCTCCATTCAGGCCTTAATCACTTCCTGTCTAGACCACATTCTCAGCTCTGGGAATTGGGGCCAGAGTGGTGACCTGGAGCTTTTCTCACCTTGCCCATAGCTCTTCCCCCGTTGCTGTCCGCCTAGCTCTTTTTGAGCCTGGGACATTTTTTGACACTTTAGGTTCCTGACAGATAGTCCCCTTCTGCCCCTGCCCCTGCCAGCTTCCCTATGGGTCTGGAGGTGGCCGCCAGATTTCTTTTGAATGGGAAAGCCTACGGGTTTGCGTAGAGAATCAACCCCTGAGATCCTTCTCAACTCTTAGAATGTTTTCTTCCCTTAGCTTCTTCCCTTAGCTTCACTTTTGGTCTCCTTTGCTTTTCTATTTTGGTCCCTGCTTGGATTCTTTCACATTCAGGGACAGGATGGCTGTAGGCCTCTTGCTACTTCTTCATATTGGGAGAGCTTTAGGGTCAGCCAGACCTGGGCAATGGTCCCTGGCTGTGTGCCCTTGGACAGGTCACTTAACCTCTCTGAGCTGCAGGGCCCCCACCTATAAATGAAGACAGCAATGTTATTTACAAGTAAGAACTCACTGAGCAGAAAGAAAGAAGGGGGCTTCTAACAGATGGGGGCTTCTTTTAGGCTGTGTTGGGTCAGGCTGTGGTTCGGAAGAGGTCCGGAGAGAGTCACTGCCAGGATCCCTCCCAGCCCACAGTTTTGGAGTTCTCGTGTTTGGTCCCCATTGGAGAAGCTAGAGCCACTGAGATCCTCCTGCTCAAGGACACCCCTGTTGTCTCTGTGGCCCAGCTTCCTTCAAACCTCTCTGTTTGCATTGTGCTCAAGAAGCCAAGGGGTCCTTTGAAAAATATTTATATATTTTTAAATCACAAAAGTAATAGACACTCTTGTCATACAATGCAAATTAAATAGAAATGTAGGAAGTGAATTCTACTCGTGAAGAGTGCGGTATCGTAGACATGTAAAAAATGTATACATTTACAGTTTTATTTGACAAAATTGGATTGAGCTGTAGGCATTTTTGCACATCGCACTCTTTGGCTTACATAGTGCAAGGCGGGCACTATGTGGACGGATTTCTGCCCACATTTGGGTCCACAGAGCTTTACTTTATTCTTTTAATAGTTGCATAAAATTCTACCGTATGAAGATAGAATAATTTATTTTATCTATCCTCTCTTGACGGACATCTGTGTTCGTTTCTTTTTTTTATCACAAAGATGCTCTTGAGAACATCCTTATAGTTTCATATTAATATATTCTTGTAAGTAGAGCATTAGAGGTAGAATTCTTAGGTCGTCTGTAACAGTTGGAAAGCTAAATGTACCACGTTAACTTTTGAAATGCTGCAACCATCCTGCACATGCTCGCCGTGGCCTTTGGGGGTGCGTGCCAAGCCCTCTGGCTCTGACTCTTCTTACCCCAGAAGAGATGCAGTGTCAGGTTTTGACACCTCAAAGGGAAGTCCACATAATTAATAACATTTTGTTTTCTTTGGAGAATCTAAAATTGGATTTTATTGCTTTTGACTAAAGGCCACTGCAGGATTTACAAAACAAAGAACAGTGTGATCTTCAGTGGCATTACGGGATCAAGCAGATTTTTTTTAGCCTGAAACTATGCTGAGCATGCCTGTTGGTTTACCTATAATGTCTAAAAATAGCCTTTGCCTTTTATTTTTGGAGCAGCTAGTGCATAAAAGAGATAAAAGTCACATACATGTCTGTTTTGGAGTGTAAGTAACTGGCTTTTTCTCAGACCGATCATGCATTAATGCAGTTAAAATTATCCTCAAGGAATGTGATAAGAAAACCTCACACTCCTCGATGCTTCCATTCGGTCTACACAGGGCTCGTCAAAGAAGCCTGTGAGGGACCTTTGCGGCGACACTTCCCTGTCCGTAGAGACGAGAAAACCGAAGCTGAGGGTTCGGGGTCCCTAACCAATTCATGGCTCTGCAGTGGGGAGCCTCAGGACTTCTGACTCTAAGGGCAGTGCTCTTTCAGCCAGACGTTTAGAGGAGAATACAAGCAAATCTGCCAACATCCTGCAGCTCATGGGAGGCGCTCCAGCCAGTGGCTCTGAGTAGTCAGAAAGATGGCCTGGTGGGAGGTGGGCCGTGGAGAAGCCTGCAGGGGCCATGTGCCACGGAAGGTGAGGGTCGGATTTTGTCCCTCTCCCCGGCCCCCTCCCACCTGCTGTGATAAAGAGTAGAGGTGTAGGAAACTCTAGAGCAAAGGGGAAGTCCTGATTGCATGTCGCGTCTCTGTCCTTGGTGGAGGCCACACTGAGAGTCTGATCCTTGTTCTGCCCGAGATGACGAGGTTACCTTACCCGGACCTCCCGGGGAGGTTGTGGCCGCCGGGCTCTGGGCCAGCAGAGCGGCCAGTTCAGTGTGCTCCGTGGTGATGCAGGTGACGCTCTTTGCCTACTCGGACCTGCTGCTCTTCACCAAGGAGGATGAGCCGGGCCGCTGCAACGTGCTGAGGAACCCCCTCTACCTCCAGAGTGTGAAGCTGCAGGAAGGTAAGCGTGTGCCCCAGAGACGCCCTCGACGCCCACCTACTTGCCCTGAGTCCCACTCCTCCGGCAGCATGGACCCCCAGGGCCGCCAGCCACCAGTGGGGCGTCTGAGCTGTGCAGTTGGGGCCGTGGGGCTCTCGGTCGCCGGCATTCCATGCTAGGCTGCACGCCCTGAGCTTCTCTGGGAGGTTCCTGGTCCAGACACATTTCAGGGAGGCGGTGGGGTGGAGCGGGCAGAGCTCTGGGCTCGGACAGACCCGTGTCTCAATCTTGGCCCTGCCCCTCACCACCTGTGATCTCAGGCACATTCTACTCAACCTCTTTGACTTCGAGTACGCGTAGGTGGGGCTCCCGGTAGGCGATTGTGCAGATCTAGGAGGGTCGTGTGCAGGGGACCCGGGCCACGCCAGGTGCCGCCCCATTCACCACACACAGCCAGGACCCAAGAGCGCTGCTTGTATTCCTCCCAGCTGTATCACCCAGGCCCGAGCCCGGGGCGCAGGGGCATGGGGGAGCCTGAAGCCGATGTCCCCCGCAGACTTTCCATGGTGCCTCCTCCGCTGGGAACCGGGAAGCCCGCCGGGAGTATCTGCTGAGCAGTTTGGTTTGGCGCCCGAAGTCTCTGCCGAAAGGGGCTTGATTTCCTCTCCCAGATTGTGAAAACAACAACAGACCTGTTCGAGCATGGGCAATGGGGGCAGAGAGGAAAATATTACCCAGCGAATGAATTCTGTTTTGACGGGTTTTGCTCCAGGAAAACTTCCTGCCTGTTTGCAGACCTGTCCCGGGTTCCTGTGTGTTGGGCGCCCCGCTGTTCTTCCTCCTTAGAAACCCAGGGAGTGTGAGAACCTCCACTCTGGCTGCCCCACAGGAAGTCACTTACAACTTCTCTTTCTCTGCCTCGAACTTTCTCCTGCCCACTGACTAGGGCGGCCCCTGAGGGGAAAAAGCAAGTCATCTCTCTTGGGGCCGGCCCCTCCCTCTGAGCAGATTAGGCTCTGACCCTGGCTCCCCGGTGCCCACGGGAGAGGGGCAGGTGAGAGCTACACCCGACTCTGCCCTGGGCTTCTCTGCCCCTCCCGGTTTCCTTCAGACCCAGCTTCCCCTGCAGCCCCGTTCTCCTGTCCCTGCCACCCTCCTGCACACATCCCCACACACGCACTCCCGCTGGGGAGCCCTTTCCTCTGTGGCCTGCTCAGCCCGGCTCAGACAGTCAGGGCCCGGGCGGGGGTGGGGTAACAAGCGCTGACTGATTAGAGAACCGAACCCTTACCCAGTTGTGTTCATCACCCAGGTCTGGGGCCTCAAGCCCAGGACCCTCATCTGCTCAGCCTCCTGCTAGAAGGAGGGAGGGGAAAGAAGAGGGGCTCCAACTGGCTGTGTTTTGCGGGGGGGTTGGGGTGGGAAAGAAGAGGGCTGTGGAAGAGCTGAAGGTAGTAGCTGGGAGTCTGGGCTCGGCTCTGCGGCTGACATGCGGGTGACTTCAGCTGGCCCTCTTCCTGGGCTCTGGTGTCTTGGACTGTGGAAGATTGTTTGGGCTAGCCCCTGATGCTCTTTCCCAGCTCTGACATCCCCACGCGGACCCTGAGGTTGCTGTGAGATGCTGGACGGTGCCCAAATGTCCTACCTCCACCCCTTGGGGTGGGCTGAGGGGGCTTGGCTGGGACTTGGCTGCATCTTCCCCTCCTGGAGCCCTCAGACCCAAGCCTTGAAGTTAGAGTCCGCGCGAGCTCCGTCTTCCACTGGGTGACGGCTGGTCAGAGTGGGCAATGTGGGGCCCGAGGTGTTGCAGACAAAACTTCCAGATGCTGAGCTTGCGTGAGCAACAGCCTTGGGCAGGCACGGCTTCCTTGAGCTGGAGGCCACATCCTCTCCCAGCCGATGGAGGGCTGAGGGTGGCCCAGGCCCGCACTCCTCAGGGGAGATGACCACGGCCACCCGAGCCTCCTGGGCGGACACGGGTGTGGGGGAGTGTGTGCGAGTAAGCACGTGTCCCGGGCTTGCCGGGACGGTTTGGTGTGGGTGTGTTGTCTTGCCCTTTCCCGTCAGTGTCAGCCAGCCAACAGCGAACGTGGCTCCCCAGGGACATGGCTCAGTGACACTGAGCACTCAGGTGCACGTCCCATCCCTTAGATTTTTCTCTAGGCATCGGTGGAGCCCCCGCCTCCTCTCCTGAGACAGACTTTTGGGTCCAGTGTCCCCCTCTCCTGCAGTCAGAGTTGGAGCGGTGGGACCCACTGTCCTGAGTCCTGGCGGCTGACTTCCGGCCCGTGTCCCTGGCCCCCACAGACACCTGCCACAGCAGCCAGGGCCTGAGTGAGGCTTTTAAGAGATCTATGTGGGGCCTCCGCTAAAGCTTCTCTTGGCAGGATTGTCCCTGATGAATGTGGCTCGTGCCTCCCAGGTGTGTCCCTTTCAAGTCAGCATGCGGGGAAAGTTCAGTTTGGGGCAAAGAGGATGGGAACGCGGAGCAAGCGCGGCCTTTCCTGTGGGCTGGGGCTGGTGAGGACTTTTCCCCGGCAGCGAGGAATCTACCCCACCCAAGGACCGATGACTCCCGTGTGTGACTTGCCTGAATGGAGCTTGGCTCTGCCGGCCAAGCGTCTTCCCAGGGCCTAGCACGAGGCCCAGAACATTGTGGGTGCCCAGGGAATGTTGGTGGGCTGAGTGCATGCATGACCTACTAGAAGGAGACTAGAAGCGCTGCCCAGCTTGGGGACTGGAAAGCACCCTTCTCCACGGTTCCCGGCTGGTGGTGGCCACTTAAACCTTGTCGGCCCCCTTCCTGCCCAGCATCCCCCCAGCTTCAGCAGGTCTGAACGGCAGTATAATGGGAACAGGCGAAGAGCTCGCGCTAACAATTGGGACATCTCCGGTCGTCCGGCACCCATTGTGGCCTCTTCCTGTCTCTGCCGCCCACTGGCTTTGCTGGTCTTTGTGTTTCTCCCACCCCGGGCGGCCAGTATCCCGCCCACAGGGTGTCTTCCTGGCCTGCTCTGGTCTCTCAGGATGGCCTGGAAATGTCCAGCTGATTCTTCATCCACCCTGGGCAGCCATGTGCCCAGTCTTGGAAACTCAGCGGCTTAGGTCCCAGCTGCTAGAACGCTTGGAGTTAAATTTAGTCAGTTGACATTTGCTGAGCGCCTCGTCAGAGCCCACCTGAGTGCTGGCTGCCAGGGCGATAGCAGGGGGAGAGACATAGTCCCACCTCTGGGGGCGTGCAGATGCATAAACCGGTGCGGGGCAAGGGGAGCAGAAATGGGACACAGGGGTCGGAACACGAGCATTAGAGGCAGCCGTCCTGGGTTCACATCTCAGCTCTGCCCCTCACTCTCTGCAGGCCTGTACAAGTTGTTTTCTCTCCCGGGGTCTCAGTTTCTGCAACTGGAAAATGGGAACAACATGCCTCCTGGCTTGTCCCACAGCGGCATAGGGAAGGCTTGGCCGATGGCTGAGTTTGGGACCTCAGACTAGGCTTGAGAAGGCTCTGGGAACATGACAGAGGGGTCAGACTTGGGTGGGGGAGCCATCTCTGGGCCTCTGGGACTCTGCACAGCCCACAGTCCTTGGTAGGAAGCAGGGTTCACCCAGGAGCCGGTGACTTCCTGTGGAATTTCAAAATGGTGACGGCAGTTGGAGTGTTGGATGGAAAACCCAAACGTGGGCTACCTCCGTGTTCCTTTTTACTCACCCCCCGTTTCCACACTCTGGGAAGTCCAGAGCCCAGCCTCATGTCCCAGAACGGTTCCTGACGGGGTGAGGTTGCTCGCCTGGCTCAGCTGCCTCGTGGCCTGCTGTTCCGCAGCTGTGGCTCCTTCCTGGCACCCTGGGCTCCCGAGGCTTGCTGTCCCTTTATGAGGCTCTCAGCCATGCTGAGCACTGCCCCCATTCCATCCTTCTCTCAAGTACTGCCAGCACAAGGCCGTGACGTGAAACGGTTTTCAGGGGAGGTTCAGGGTAATGCAGGAGGGTGGTGGCAGGGGATGTCACGGCCCAGGAAAGTTGTCAAACAGTCATCAACCACCCCTCGCCTTTGGGGGTATGTCTGAGTTTCCCATCAACCTTGGCCTCCTGTCTCCCTGAGGCTCCCCTCTCCTTGGTTTTCCCCTCCTTTCTAGAGCCTTCTTTTCTCTCACTGCCAGCTTCTAAACTCCACGTTTCTGTTATTTTCTTACATAGATCTTTTTTTTCTTCCTTGGCACTAAGATCTGCTTCTGGAAAGTCAAGGAGACATTCAGTATGTTTTCTTAAATGAAAGAAACCACCTCCCCTTGTCTCCACCCTCCACAAGGCAAGGAGTTGGCAGAAGCTTCCAAGTGAGAGGTTTCTCAGACATCATGGACTTCTTAGATGGGGCCCTCTCCCTGCCAACCCTCCTGTAGGTGGGGAGAAGTAGAAGGATTTCTTCTAAGTCCAGAGTGAACCCCCCACTTACTATTGGTCTATTTTTCTCTGGATCTTGCTGGCATCTCGGCCCTCGTTTTGCCCAGGGGACTGCCTGGTGGTCACCCACACGAGGGCCCTCACTCACGACTTTCCTTAGGAATTGCCTTGACCCACTGTCTCTGTTACTTTGTCACCTTTACTTTGCAACACATTTTGGTTTAGTGGACCATTTCTTTGATTCCAATGTGTGCTGAGCCCCAGTTTCGTCACATGAATCGTGGACGATAACAGCCCCCGTGTCCTAGCGGTTGTTGCAAGGGCTGAGCTTACACACAGACAGCACTGGGCACAGCAAGCGTGTGGGGTTTTCTACAGGTGGCGTGGTGGCTTCTCTTGAAAAGGACTACCTGCCTGGTGGGGTCAGCTGCGTGAAACTCAGGAAGTTACTAACCATCCCTGGTCTGTGCCCAGGAGAATGAGGCCCGGTGGGGAGGGATGCGGGTCCTGAGGAGCAGCCCGCAGTAGTCAGAGAAGGGGCGGGGCTTCTTCCGCACACTTGCTGGCCACGGAACCACACCTTGGGCATCTGCACCTCGCTGCCTTTGCCTGTGCTGTTCCCTCCTCCTTTCTTCCCATCCTGCATTCAAGTTCAAAAGGATCCTCCTGCAAGAAGCCTTCTCCAGCAGCCAGGGGTCATCTCAGGGGTCAACATCTCTTGTGTTTCCGAAGCTCTCTGACAGCTTCCGTAGCCCTTCCGCCTTCGCTCCAATGCTGGAGGAGTGGGGAGCCTGACGCTCCCTCCCAGCAGCCTCCCAGGTGGAGAGGTGAAGAATGGGGGAATTTGGGATTCGAGACTGGGGCTCTAGGAAGACACTCCAGGGAGCTGGGCGGGGGCTGGGAAGCCATCTGTGGGTGACATCCAGCCCATGACTCGGGGGATCTCGCCGCACGGCCCATGCATTCCTAGGTACATCCAGCAAGTAAGCGGCTCCTTGCTGAACTTCAAAATGACGGAGGCAGTTGGGAGCCTTTAAAGGAAAACTCAGATGTGTGTTGTACCTGTGTTCCTCCATGTCCCTCATGGTAGGGAGCATGGGAAGATGGAGGCCTCCTGAGATAGACGACAGCTCCCTGCCCTTGTCCATTTGAGGCGCAGAGGTGCTCCTGGATACCAGTCCTGGGGGTGGGACCACAGCATTCCTTGGGTGACACTGACCTGGGGTCCGAGGACTTATTGCCGTATCTCCATCTGCTTAGTTACTAAGTGGGCTTTCCTCCAGCGATTTCTTCGTCCCCGTGCCTGCCTCTTCCTTCCTCTTCTTCCAGAAGGCGCCACATACGGGCTTCTGGGCAAGGCAGCTGGCAGTGCTGGGGCAAGCTGCTCGGTCTCTGGGGCCAACTTTAATGCAAGTCTCACTTTTTGTCCCATCCAAGGTTCTTCAGAAGACCTGAAGTTCTGTGTGCTGTATCTAGCAGAGGTGAGTCCTTGCCTCTGGATCTGAGGAGAGAGCTCTGTGGCCTGGCGCTGGTGGGAAGACGTTGGTCCGGGTCTAGCCCAGGGCTCTGGGGCCAGGCTCCGCAGCGTCTCGTACCATGGTCCTGGGCAGGGTTCCTGCCGTGTGAAATGGGGACAGCAGTCCCTGCCTCAGTGCCTCTCACCTCTGTGGAGGAGTAGTGGGCACAGAAGTGTCTAGAACGGGGGGCGCCTGGGTGGCTCAGTCAGTGGAGCGTCTTCCTATGGCTCAGGTCATGATCTCAGGGTCCTGGGATCGAGCCCTAGGACTCCCTGCTCAGCAGGGAATCTGTGTCTCCCTGTCCCTCTGCCTGCTGCTCCCCCTGCTTGTGCATGCGCTTTCTCTCTCTCTGTCAAATAAATAAATACAGTCTTTAAAAAGTGCCTAGAGAGGGCAGAAGGACATTGTGATACCCTACTCAGGACCCCTTGGTCTCCAGCACCTGGTGGGGTCATAGTGAGGGGGTGGCCTGACACCCGTGCCTCACCTTATTTACTTGGTTGGTAGTCTCTCTTCTGGAGATTGCCCTGATTCTTGTGGCTGCCTCTTTCTTCCTCTTTTTCTAGGAAGTCCCACCTATGACCCCTCCTACAGCATCTTGTCAATATTTTAAAGGGCCTGAAGGTAATTGCACCTTTACCTGGGCCAGCTAACGCAGGCTAAAGAAAACATTAAGTGTCTGTGTTTTGGGCTGGAAGGAAGCCCACTCAGTGTGATTGGTATTCCTGGTTGTCTCGGTCTGATCAGAAGAGCATATGGGCAGGACTGTGCCTTTGCCGAACAAAATCAGGCAAATCACTTACTGCTCGATATAGTTTGGGAGATCCAATATCGTTAGACCAGGGGTTTGATCACAGAAGTCTGTAGTGATGAAAAAGTTGAAAACCAATGAGCCATACAGACTCTTAAATTTTCAGCAAATTTTCTGTTCCAGTATCTGTTCCAAGCAAGGATTCATTAGACCCGTTCCTGTCCTCTGCTTCTGCTTACGTCTGTCCCTCCTAACAGTCCTGGGAACTGGCCAGTCTTATGGGACAAGAAGCTCTGGGGAGGGCATGGTCTATACTAGCTGGCCAAGAGGAATACACCCTTTCGAGAAGGAGTGTGTGTGTCGCTTGTGATTGAAAATCATTCCTTTGGTTCCTGGCTATGAAAAGAGGTGCAGGCCTCTGAGAGAGTCCTCTGGGGTCACCAGACGCCTGGGAGAGAAGACAGAGTTGACCAGTTAGCTCCACGGGAGGGCAGAGAGTTCCAAAGGACAGTGGACATTGTCAGAGCTGAGCTGGGGATCTTGGCTGCCTTGAAAGGTGACCTGAGGGCCAGGAAGGCATTGGATGTCCCCCCCTCTTACCCCCGTGTCGGCACTCCTCCACCAGGCCCAGGAAGCAGCCGGCAGAGGCCCTGCGGATCCAGTGGGGATTCAATTCCACAGAGCCCCGCAAACAGCCTAGCAGCTGTTAACGAGGCTGGGGAAAGCCAGACCATTGGCCCCTCGGCCTTGCCCCTCCGGCTTCCAGTTCTCTCCGGCAGGGCCTGAGATGAAGCTCCAGGTTCTTTAATGCCCGGAGAGCTTCCTGCCAGGCTGGTTGGCGTGGCCCAGAGAAAAGCACTTCTGCCCATTGGCTTCCAGGGACCTGGGACCTCCCCGCTCTCCAAAGATTGCCAAAGGGGTATTGATCCAGGGCCTTTTATTTCACTTAAAGTGCCAGGAGCTCTGAGGGGCTGGCGGATGAGAGCTCACAGGCAGCCAGAGGCGTCCCTTTTCCCTAAGAGGCTGTGGGGAGAGGCACGTCTGGAACAGGAGGCCAGGGTGCCTGCTTGTTCTGAAGCCTCGAAGAGGCTCCATGCGATAGTCTTGGATCCCACAGGGAGCCCCAAACTCACGTCTTCACAGGACCTTCTGACAAGTGGTGTATCTTCATTGTCTAACATGCAGGTGGCCCCTGGAAAAGAAAGTGGGGCAAGAGAGTCAGGAGTTTGAAGGAGTTTTCCACAGCATCCAGAAAGCCTCAGTTGCCAGGCTGGACCCAACTTTGGGTATTTCCCCGCAGTAGGTCCTGGGTGGGACTGTCCTAAGCAGTGCTCGGCCCTGGGGCCTCTGTTCTCCTGGACAGGTGTCCCTCAGCCCCTGCAAACCCATGAGACAGATGCAGCCCCCTGCTGGCTCAAGGGCACTGGGGTCCCTGGGACAAAGGGCATGTTGGTCAAGGACCGTTCTCTTAGAATCTGATCCCGCGTTCCGTTCATTGAAGAATCTGTGCTCTGGGGTTAGGAAGACCTAGACTTGAATCTTGGCCCTGCCGTTTCCTAACTGAGTGATTTGGGCAAGTCACATACGCCTCTCTGAAACAAGGCTGATGGGGCCTACCTGGCAGGGTTGTCGTAATGATTAAATGAGATTCAATAAGATACCCTGACCAAAGCACTTAGCACAGAGTCTGGCACATGGTGAGTGCTCCATAAATGGGAGTTATTATTATTGTCAGCTTCATAACGGGGGGGAGAGCTTTTCATATTCATTTATTCTCCATTAGAGACATCACCAATGATTTATCGACCTTTTAAAAAGAAAGCTAAGAGGAATATCTCATGTTCCTTGTAATGTACATACAGAGTTATACAAATGTGGTCAGATCACAGGCTCTGGAGGAGGCAGAAGACAGACTTTGACTCTCCCTTCCTGAGGTCTCCTGGGGCCGCTGACTTAGCCTCTCCAAGCCCCAGGGTTCTTGTCTGAAAAATGGTTAGCAGTGCCTTTCCTAAAAATGGTGCCTTTCCTTCCTACCTGGGTTGTCAGGTCATTAGAATTAAAAGAGAGGTTTGTCAAGGTGAGTAAACAAACAGTAGCAGAGGGTTTTTGGTTCCTACAAAGATAATACTCGTTCAGAAACAAGGAGGTAAGGCAAGACGGGGTTTTTAAGGAGGCCAGGAGGACCTGGGTTTCTGGTTGGATTTGAGGATGCTCATGTTTGAATGCAGAGGTCCAGGCCCAGTGCTGCCCACCAGGAGCCCTGTCTCTGGGCGAGTGAAGCGAGGAAGCCTTCAAGGCTGCTTAGGGCCACAGCCCTGGATCCTGGTATGTGAGGGCATGGTGTGCAATGGCATCGGAAGCAGTGAGTTAGATCACACAGGGATTGAGAGAGACCGTTCATATGCAGAGCCCCCAGGCAGGGCGTGGGGTCCCCGATTTGGACAGATGTATGCAGATGGCAGTTGAGCTCCCCTGGAGGGAGCTGGTTCTATGCTTTCTCTCTTCACCAGACCAGCCTTCAAAGCACCTAGAGAGGAGCCTAGGGAGCAAGGACCTCCCCCAAATGTTTGCCCATCTAAGACAGCCAACTCCTGGCTCGGGGCCAGGCCTGGGTTTAGGTCTTTGGTAGCTCAGAAGGCTTCTGGATTCCGTAGCCTTATGGGGCTTTCAGCTTTAAGCTCTCAGAGCCAGAGACTCAGAGCCCTGACCTCTCCTGTTGAGACAGGTCATATGGTCACCATCCCAGGCAGAGAGAAGTATGATTTTCTTTTCTTTTCTTTTTTTTTTTAAGATTTTATTTTATTTATTTGACAGAGAGAGATCACAAGTAGGCAAAGAGGCAGGCAGAGAGAGAGGGGGAAGCAGGTTCCCTGCGGAGCAGAGAGCCCGATGCGGGGTTCGATCCCAGGACCCTGAGATCATGACCTCAGCCGAAGGCAGAGGCTTAACCCAATGAGCCACCCAGGCACCCCAAGAAGTATGATTTTCTAAAAAGATATTATCCACAGGGCAGGGGAGAGGAAGTGGTTCTCGTGGGCGTCAGTAAAATGGAGATAATCACAGCCTCTACCTGGCGAGGTTGTTGGAAAAAGGGCCAAGATCCTGCTGGCGATGTGCTTAGCACTGTGAGGGGTATGGCATGTGGGAGGTGTGTCTCAAGATGAGGACACTGGCAGTCCTGTCACTGTGCGGGGAGGCTCTCCTGCTCTTCTGTAGGAAGGGGCTACCATCCTCGAACCCAGAGCAGCGTAGAGTAGTACAAAATGGTACCAGTGAGCTGTGCAGCTGCTCTGAGAGCCGCTGGCTGGCATTGCTCTTCAAAGGCCTTCGTGCTCTGGCTGCTTAGGGCCCAGTCTGCAAGGGGGAGCATTCCTGCCAGCCAGCGGGGGCCCAGCAACCTCCGAGGGGGCTTTGAGGGATGAAATCTCAGTGGGTGTTTCTGCAAGGCTTTGAGCCTTCCTTCTGCTGCTCCCTGGCAGTAAGGGCTGGAGGAGGCCCTTAGCCTCTCGGAGCCTTGGTTTTCCCCTTCCTTGAATTGGGAGTAATCATCTAAGCCCTCCCTCCCTCTTGATGGAGTTGTCAAGATCAAAATGAGAGCATGGGTGGGTGGGAAAGTGCTCTTTAAAATGGATAGTTAGATAAAATGAATTGTTATTAAAGCAGAATTTCCTGCACAGAAAGAGAAGAGGAGATTTGGCTTCGGGAGATCAAGGGATTTGCTGAAGCCCAAAGAGCTAGGTAGAGGCAGGGCCTGGGTTGTGGAGAAATGGCCTTTCCAAGCTGGAAGGGACCATGGTCCATGCCTCTCCCTTCACCTGGCAGGAGAACACGGTGAGACGGAGCACAGGTCCCTCTGGTCAGCTCCTGCCCTAGCTGACTTCCCTGCGAGGACTCTTGGGGTCTTTTTTGCTGGGCCTGTCCTTCTTCTGCAGTGGGCTGGGGGTTCTGAGAAGTGGAGGGAATCTGTTGTTAAGTGGAAGGATTTCCTCCCCACATCCGCCCAGTTCCCTGAAGCCAAGGGGAGGCGATTTCTTCCCTCTCTCCTCTGATGCATTTAGGAAGATGAGCTTCTAGCACTTTGGGGCAGGAGAGGAGTGGCTGGCACCCTGGGAACACTTAGGATGGGAGCTGGCCCCACCCTGAAGGGTGGCATCCCTGAGGGTTGGGGGGGATAGCAGAATAGAGAATGTCCCACATGGTAGTCGATGATGCTGGTAACCATCTCAGCTCAGAGCCCTCGCATGTGCTGTTCCTTCTGCCTGGAACAGTTTCTCCCAAGCACTTGCCTTGCTGGCCTTTATTATTCAGGCCTTCACCCAAAAGCTGCCCCTGCAGAGAGGTCTTCTCTGACCACCAGGCTCAAGCAAGACCTCTCCCTTTTGGCCTTTTCCCAATTTGTAATGATATTATTTCATTGTTTATTGGTTTATTGTCTCTGCCCCAATCTGAGCGCCAGAGCTCAGTCTCTCTTCTTTGCTTCTTCACCCCCAGGACCTAGTATAGTCCCTGACATGTAGCAGGCACTCAATAAATATTTATTAAACCAGCAAAGTACGGAGCGGTAACAACGGTAGCTGCTGCGTGTTGAGGCCTCCGATTGTTCTTGTGACTTACCCGCTCACGAGCTCTGGGAGGGGGTGATGTTGTTACCGTTCCCATTTGACAGGCTTTCCTGAGGTCCACAGCTAGGAAGTGGCAAAGCTGGGATTCAAGCCAGGCCTGTCCAACTGCAAAATGAGGAAGGACTGCATAGAAACATTATCTTTTTCTCTGTTCCAAGCCATCCAGCTCCTGCTCTCAGCTCCCTTGCTGAGCTCATGTAATCGCAGCCCTGTGAGGTTATAATCAAATTCCAGCGGGGTCGGAAAGAGCCTGCAGTCCCCTGATCAGAGTGTTCTAGAGTGGATGATATCCCTGGGCCTGCTTGACTGCCTCCCACCCACCCTCCCCCTCCCCCTTTTCCCCTCCCCCCCCAGCACGTTCCAACTCCCCGGGCCGCCTCCCCGGGTCTCGGCAGCACCCTGATGCTTGTGCCAAAGCTGGCCTGGCTTTGACCTCATCCCGGAAGTCCCTCCAGGAGCCAGAGCTTACCGAGGCTATTACTTGCCAAGTACTGTGCTAGGCCAAGATGGAAAAGGCCTTCCTGGAAGGATTTTCTAGTCTAGTTGGGGGGACGAGATGGCACTTAATGAGGTTAGATGGCAAAGCGAGATGGGAATGACAGCAGTGCCAGTGCTGGCATCTGTCCTTGCACTCGGCTGAGCTGAGGGGCCCCGGGTCGGACCCAGCTCCTGTGCCAGGCACTGGTGTGGCTGTAGGGGCCATGTGACTCCGCCCACCAAAGACCTCCTGAAGGGACCTGAGCTTCTGTTTGAGTTCTGTTGGGTTGTCTGTCCAAGTGCCCATCTAATCGGGGCCTTGTGATCAGATCCTATGCCTAGGTCGGGGGAAGGGGGGCTCTGGGAGCGGGAGGAGGGGTCCTAGCTCCACAGAGCATCAGAGGGCTGGAGACCTTGGCCCTCTGGGTTCCCCATGCGCTCCCCCAGCTGCCGCCTTGTGCCGCCTGTCCCCGGGGGTGACCTCACTGTTTCTGGCCTGTGGCTCTCCACAGGCCTCCACTGTGTTGGGAACTAACGCCTCCCCCCTCCCCCCCCCCCCCCGCCCAACCCGCGGGCACACACCGCGCACTCACCAGCTGGCCCCTGAACCAGCTTCCCTGCTCCTCGGGCTGCCTCGATGTCACTGGGGATTAGTGTGCATTTGTGGCTTTTAGCCAGCCCTCCCCTCCCCGCTGCAGCCTCACCCTCTGGAATCCAGGGATGGGCTTGGGCCTGGGAGCCCCCCGGACCAGGGAGCAGCCCTGACCATCCTCTCCTCTGTTTGCCCTGACGTCAGAAGGCAGAGTGCTTATTCACTTTGGAAGCGCACTCGCAGGAGCAGAAGAAGAGAGTGTGCTGGTGCCTGTCGGAGAACATCGCTAAGCAGCAACAGCTGACGGCTTCGCCTCCGGAGCGCAAGGTAAGGGCCTCGCCAGTGGCAGTCGCGGCCCCAGCTGCCTGGCTTCCCCTCCCCAGCCTGGACCCTCAAGCCTCTGCATTGAGCCTGGCACCAGCTCCAGCTTAGGACTTGGGTCTGAGCAACAAGCTCTTGGCGGGGAGGCCTGTGCTCGAATGTCTCTGCCCCTCGGCATGTCACAGGGTCCACGGAGTGGGTTTCGCGTGGCTCAGGCAGAGTGTGGCCGTCGCTGTTCGGCTCTGGCCAGGTCCAATTGGGGTTGGCCCGCTGCTGCCGCCTGGCAAGGAGGCCCCCCCTCTGCCACAGGGTAGGTTGTGCCCGGGGTAGCGCACTGGGATTTACCGCTGGCCGAGGGCCGGCACCGTTGGGAGGCGATGTCCACGCCGGAAGCTGTTCTGGTTCGATGCAGGCCACGGCCAAGTGGAGCCGAGTGGAGTTGGCTGGCGTCAGGGGCCGGCCAGCTGGAGCATCAGGGATGATTAGAGCCTCCCCACGAGGCTGACCGGGGATGGGCGCCCCGAAGCTGGTCCGATGCCTGTGGAGGGGACGGGATGGGAGCCAGGTCACGGCCCTCCCCTTTGTCAGCCAGAGGCCAGCCACCGGGCACAGCTGTATTTCCCGTTTGTGAGTCACACAGGTGGCTTCTCTCTGCTGAAAGTGTTGGCCATTTGGGGGTTTGGTCTGGTTGGCTGCAGAAGGATCTGAGTGGTTGGTCTGCTGGCTCACGGGGAGAGGATGAATGAAAGTGAGCAGCAGCCAGTAAAGCTGGCGGCCGGCTCTTCTTCCCCATGCGTTTGGCGGGCGTACGGCGGGGGCCGCGGGGCCGGGCCTGCTGAGGGAAGGGGGCTTCTGGAGTGGCGGCGGGGGACAGCAGCTCCGCGGCTCTTCCCTCGGGAAGGGAGTAACAGTCTGAGGATTCGGTCCTCTCAGACTTGGAAGTTATTTTGTTTTATACCAGCCAGAGACAAGAGTAACTTTGATGAGGGGGAGCCAGTGGGAAGAGCACGGACTTCGACGCACACTCTACCACTGGCTGGCCGTGTGACCTTGGGCAAGTCACGCTACCACTCAGCGCTTTGGTGTCCCCATCTGGGAACAACAGTTCCTCCTCCGAAGGGCTGCCGGGAGAGTGAAATGAGATGGTACAGACGCAGTTCCTGGCACAGTGCCTGGCACGCAGTGGACACTCGCTCAACCACAGCGGTGGGGACTGCACGGCCCCCGTCCGCCCCAGCTCCTTGTTGCTACCCTCCCGTTGTCAGGCTCTTCTGATCGGAGACCTGTCACTGAGGCTGTAGGCTGCCTGGTACCCTCGATCCCAGCTTGGTCACGGTCAGAAACCAGGCCATTCTCTGCACTGGGGCCATCCCTGAGATCATCCATGGCTGAACTCATGCCCCCCCCGCCAGCTTTCTTATATTTGGGGCTTGGCTCCTTCTGGTGCGGGGGGAGGAATCCTTTCTGCTTCAGCTTCAGAGTTTGCAGGCTCTGGAGTGTTGACAACTGTCTTCTCAGTGCCTGGGGCGGCATCTTCGGTTGGGAAGACAGTGTGAGCGGCTAATGGTAGTGTGAGTTTCTAAGACAGGCTCTGGGCCCCGCAGGCCATGGATTTGGCCGGCTGACACTGGAAGGACCTCAGAGTTTGGGGCCCGGCTTCGGGGCCATGCCGAGACCTATGGGCGCCCTGGGCTAGCAATAGTTAGATACCTCTTCAAATCAAAACTGTTTAAATGTGTGTTTAATGGAGCAGCTGTGTGTTGGCTGGGGGGGAGAAGGGTAAAGAAGGAGGGCCTGAGCACTGAGACAACCTCAGATTGCCTCCTTGCCTGAGAACTGAACCCTGCTGTGACCCTTCACACCCCACTGGCCCGCCATCCTGAGAAGGGAGTTACAGAACCGTCTTCTGTTAGGCAGACAGGATCTTGGGGTCCCAGGCCCAACCTCCTCCACCCCCACCATACACGCTTCAAGAGTCTTAGCAACTTACTCCTTCTGGTCCATTACAAAAAGCTCCCTCAGAGAAATTCTGGGAGATAGGACTTTCTCTAGGCCCATGGAGTTCCAGGAGGGCTCTAGCGACCTTAGCAACTTGGCCTGGTGACCATCCAGCCGGCCCACCGGTCGTCCACCTGCGCTCAGCTCCACCAGGTCCCGGCAGCCTCAGAGGTGACCGTGAACATCTTTGCCAAGGGCTGGGCCACAGCCTTTCTGCTAAGGTTGGCTGACCTCCAGGGAGAGAGAAGAGGGAAGGCCAGGCAGAGCTCAGGCCCCAGCTTCTTGCTTTTCAGGCAGAAAGAGTCCTGCTTGATTAATTTATCCTGACTGAGTGGCATGCCTTTTTTTTTTTTTTAATAATGCCTTTTCTTTCTTCTTTCGGAGAACGCTCCGCCTTCCACTGCACAAGGGAAACCTTTGCCCAGGCTGCTCCCTGCCCTAACCCAGATGCCTCTCTGAGGAAAGAGGGGTTTACAAGGGAACTCCCCGGAGTCCCATGCCTCCCCTTCTCCACCCTGTTCAACGGTGTTTACTGATCCCTTGGAAGGGGGGACCCTTCATACACCTCAAGGAACACAGAGTTCTTCCCAAGCTTGCAAACCGTAAATGGGACGCCCTGAACATGAAATGCTTGTTGGGAAAGGCAGAGGGAGGTGGAAGAAGGTGGAGTCCAATAACAACAGAGAGACAGAGGGGCCACGACCTGTGTGTGACCTCTGTAGCTATTTCCTCAGTGGTCCTACTCATGCATTGTTCAGGGGGCTCTTTCTAGCTCTTTGAACTTTGGGATGGTCCTGAAAGCTTCCCAGGGAAGATTATCATGGAGGGCCCAGGGACGTGCGGTCCCCATGAGGGAACCCTACCCTACAGATTTCCACAGGACTGGATTGCCCGTGAACCCTGCTGCCTGTAGGGGCCGGGTCTATTGGGGCAGTCACAGGCTTTCTGTGCTGTCCCTGGAGCACCTGCGGGTTGCACTCGGGGTGGGGGGGCTCCAGCCGGGGCAGTGTGGACACAACGAGGCAGGCAGTGTCTAGCATGCACCCCTTCTCTGGGGGCTCCATTGCCTTTCTCCAGCTCCCTTGGAGCTGCCCGCGGTTAGGGGAGCGGCTGCCCTGGGTCAGCCTGTGTGAGCTCTCCTTCTCTCAGAAGAATTAAGACCCAGCTTCCTTCCGCTCCCCACACCCTTCTTTCTCATCAGAACTCTGCCTCCTTGCTTCAATATCGATTCCTAGAGGGAAGCTGCCCTTCTTCTGCCTCGGATAACTTTTACTAGATTCCCTGCCGCGGGGAGTGCTGGGATGCTTCTAATCTAGAATAACTCACAGGTAATCCCGCCTGGGGCCCCTGAGGTTCTAAGCCAACAGGGGCAAACAGGCGCATCTTTGGTTATTCAATCAAAGACACAAAACAGATGTCTCCTCTGTGCCAGACACTAGCTTAGGTCCTTTGGGGTCCGGGAGATGGATGGGACCTGTCCTACGGAACTCTCTTTTCTTTGGGCAGAGGCGACTAGGAAGGGCAAGCCACACTTTAAAGGCCGTGCCTGTTGGGGTCCTGAGAGCCGTCGGGCGGGGTCCGGGCAGCACATTCACCGTCCACTCTGGGAACCTCTACTGAGCCCCCACCACACACATGGCGGGGCCTGGGCCGGGGGAAGCCTCTGAGGAGAGCAGGTTGCCGACGGCCATCAGGCAAGAGAGGGGCGCAGGGCAGCAGGAACCGCTCCGTTCTCAGGGCACACCCTGGACTCCATGGTGGGACCGCACCGATGGATCCGCTGCGCTCTTGCCTTGCGAGATCGCAATCTAGGGGCGGAGACAGATGTGCCAACGGGCTGCTCAGAAAGAATCCGGCACGTGATATGGCAGGCGTAAACCCTTACCACCCTGTGAGCACAGGGCAGGCACCGAGCCTTGTCGAGACTCAGTGTTTCCGTCAGGAAAGTGGATGGATTGACAGGGTTCTTGGGACGATTAAGCTCGTGTCATGTGCACACAAGAAGGACTCTGTGAACTAGCTGCTCTTGTTATTGAAAGCTATGTTTATATAGGAAGATTCATCCAGTGGCCTAATGCTTATTGAAGCTGAACGCTGCTGCTCTGAGCACATGGGATGACCGCACCTGCTGTATTCCGGGGCCCAGGCAGGGAAACCGAGGCCTCCTGGGTCTGCTGTGGCTCTGAGACTTCTCCCAGATGGGCCGCCTTGTCATCTCCACTGGTCAGCTAGAGGCGGGGCCCTGGAGATGCCAGGGTCTGTCCAAGCACCTTAGGAAGGAACAGGGGCAGGTCCTGGAAACAGGCAGCCCTTGCCTGAGTAGACAGCGAGCTAATTCCAGTTCTGTCTGGTTCCACAGAAACTCCACCCTTATGGCTCCCTCCAGCAGGAGCTGGGGCCGGCCAACTCAACCAATGCTACCCAGGATAGAAGCTTTACCTCATCAGGACAGACTCTGATTGGCTGAGCAAACCCCAGGGCGGGACTCTGCTTCTGGCAACTTAACCCTTTCTTGGGCATCCCCTACCACACAGTAACCTCACCTCAACTGGACCCAAAACGGAGGACCAAGATGGTGGGCCTAGGGTCATCTGAAGGGAGTGGCCCCACGGGTGTGTGTGTGGACTGGCTTCAGAAGGACCACGGTGGTGTGAGAGGCCCTGTGGGCCCGTGCTGATTGGCATCAGAAAGTCCCAGATGGAGAAGACTCCAACGTTTTCCCTACGAGGAGGAAAGAGAAGAAAGAGCATCTGCGCTTCCCATGGTGCTGGTGCCTGCCTTGGGGGCACAGGAGAGGTTGGCAGAGGTCAGCCCTGACGGAGAACAATGTCATCAGCCTCCGCTGCCAGAAGACATCTCCACGCAATCACTTCTTCATCTGTTCTCATTCATTCATTCATTCCTTCATCCAGCAGATATTTTGTGGTATCTACTTTATGCCAGGCTCTAGGCTAAGAGCAGGGGATTCTGTGCAGGAGGCGGATGTGGTCTCTGCTCTTATCAAGATACCAGTCCTAGTAGGGGAGTGATCAGCACCAACACACACACACACACACACACACGCGCGCGCGCGCACGCGCGCGATGACTAACGGATCATCCATGAGGAAAAGGATTCCTCTAAGAGAGAATATTATTTAGATTGCAGTGGGGGAGTGTGAGGGGGGGCAGGGAATATCATAACTTTTAAGTTGAGACCTGCAGGCCAGAAAGGAGTTAGTCAGTCAAGGATTTTGGAAGGAGTGTGGAAAAGCCTGAGGACAGTACCTGAGATGGGAAGGAGCTTGGCCTGCTGGGGCCAACAAAGGCTGGTGTGGCTGGAGCTGAGTGAGGAGGCCGACCAGAAGGGTGGGTGGGGCCAGATCATGCAGGGCTGTGGTGGTTAATGTTTTGCTGATGTCATTCTAGATACAGTGGGAAGCCATTGAAGGCTTTTGAGAAAGGGAGTCAGTCTCAGGTACATTTCTAGAAGAGCAGAGAGCCCAAGGAGGCACCCAAGTGGGTGTAAAGGGATCAGTTAAGGGGTCCGTTCAGTCTTCTGGGTGAAGAGCAGTGGTGGCCTGTCGTGGACAGTGGTTGGGGAGGTGGGTATGTGACTTTCCAGACCTCGGGATACCGCGGAGGCTCTGGGCTAAGAAGAGAGAATTCCCTGTCCCCCATCCCCTCTTGTTCTCCTCCACCATGCCTTGTTCTCTCAGTGATGCGAGCGAGCATTGGAGCCTTCCTCACAGAGCCTCCTCCTGGCTGGGCCTGGGTGGGCATCAGTGCTGAGTTCTAGCAATGGCCGTAGAAGGTGGGAGCAGTGGGGGCTTCACCTGACCCAGGTGGGGAAGTTCACAGCCCCCCAGGCCTCAGCAGAGATTGCCCATCCTGTGCTGAATGGCCCAACAGGAAGCTGGGACACAGCTGTCTAGAAGCAGATTTGGTTTGCTTTCTGCAGCACTCCCAAGGTTCAGGGACTGGGGCTAGGTGTGGCTCAGCTAAAGGAAGACCTATGGGGGGACAGTGATTAGAGCCCAGCCTGCTCGTGGCCTGGAGCTCAGGCTCAGACAGCTCTCCTACTTTCTCTGACTGCCAATACCTAGAGGGAGGGAAGCCAGAGGTCACAGGTCTGAGTATTATAGCTCGAACACAAAACGTATATGTAGGGCCACGGTCACTTGCATAGAAAAAAGGGGTCAAAGAGGCTAGAGAGATGGCTCAGGCCAGAGAAGCCCCTGGACCTTGGATGGTCTGTGCGTCGTGTCCTGTAAGACCTTCTCAGTGTCTTTAGAGAGGGCTCTTATGCCTGGTGAGGTTGTTCAGCTGCTGTGGCCACTTGAGCTCCAAGGATGGCCCAGAAGAGAATACTACGTCCCTCACCTCCCATGTAGGCAAGATCAGACCCCCCTTGAAGAGAGGATGGAATGTATCTGCCAGTGACCGTGCTGATGTCCCAGCCCAGCAGGGGGATAGGCTGGGCCCGCTGCCTAGTGCTACCGTGTCTGGAGGCCAGGACTCCGCCCGCAGGGTTCATTCTGAGAGGCGGAGCAACTGCGTCTGCAGAGACAGCAAGCTGCACTTTGATTTCATTTGATTCCCTTATAAAATGACATTAAGGGGAATGCGAAGCCCAGGAGGTTCGCCTGTCTGAGAAGGCAGCAAGCTTGGCCAAGGGGAAATGGAGAATCAGAACACAACACCGAGCCCCGGGGACAGGGCTTTCCTCCCAGCTTGTCCCCGACAAGCTGCCGACTTGAGTAGTGCTCCCGTTTGGGTCCTAGGCCCGGCCCAGCCGCCGGGGTGAGTGGACATCATCTCCCAGAGGGCCCAGGCCCATCCGGCCGGGGACTGTGGGGAACCTCAGCGCCATTGCGGCTCTGCCTTTCAGATCGATGAAACAATTCACTGGGCTCCACGGGCTCGAGAAGATGAAACATGACCGAGTGGCTGCTGCTCTTCAGCATCCCTGTCCGTCCGGCCGTCCGGGATGATGGACATGCTATGGAAACGACATCTGAGAGTCATAATCACGGGAAACACGGCTGGGCCCCGCCCTCCACATAAATCCTGCTAAGAAGCCTACACAATGGTCTCTTTCCTGATGGTCCAATTGTCTTCGGGTTGGTGTCTGGGGCCTGGGAGCCGGGAGGATGGGAGCACGCCATTTATTGTTGAAAAGGCCATCTGTGCGATTTGAATACAAAGTGATCCTTCAAGTTCCCCTCCCACCCTCGGATCCCGTGTTTTCTGAGTTCTCAGCCGCTGGGTCTTCTGAAACTCTCTCCTGAAAGGAGCCATGCTGGGTCTCTGCTGGCCTGGCCTTTTGACCCTTTGGGAGCTGGGACCTGTTGAAAATAAGGATGACATTTCTTTATGTATGTCTTGTCTGTTTTTTTAATCCTTTTTTAAAAAATTTTTCATCCACCAAAGCCCTCCTTTCTCACACATGGCCCCAGGTGGGGTCTGCAGAGTGAGGGCAGAGGCCGTCTGTGGGAGAGTTCCTCACAGGGACAGCAGGGACTTCCGGGATGGCAGCCGGGGTCCCCAGACATTATCTCCCCAGCCCACCAGCAGCCTCGCTGTATGGATGAAAGGGACTGGGACTCAGAGAAGTTAAATGATTTTTCCAAGGTCACACGGCTGGCAAGAGGCTGAGCTGGTCCTCAAGCCAGAGCCTTTCAACCTGACCCACTGCTCTTCCCAGATGCAAAGCCTTTTGCCTTTTGGGGGTGGAAGCAGAGAAATCAATCATCTCCTCCGGAAGAGGCCGGAGGATGATATCGTGCGTGTGGAAGCCGTGGCCCTTTCAGCTCTAGAGATGCTTTAGGATAAAGAATGTCTTATTCTCCATATAGTGGAGAGTAAGCTCCCAGAGTTTGTCTGAGGGGTGGCCCAGAAAAGCGCAAGAGCTTCACACCAGATTTGATATGAAGGGCAAGGGAGAGAGTTCCTGAAGACAGGCTTTCAGGGGTCACTGGGACGGTCACTGATGGCCCTTCCCCCTTCCAGTCTGGCATTCTAGCGGGTCAGCAGACACAGTATTGGGTACCCAGCAGCAATGGATCTGGGGCCAAAGGCAGAAGGGGATAGCTGCAGGTTTAGGACCTGAGTCCTGGAAACAGGCCTTTGACCCAAGCCCCGTCAAGGGCAGCGAGAGAGTTGGCTCTGCATTCTGGGCCCAGATTTTGCTAATTGACTGGTTCCAATCTCAACCCCAAGTAACTGGGAATCAACTGGACTGGATTTCAGATACTCCCCCGCGGAAGGAGGCTTTTTTCCCCTAAAAGGCTCAAGTGTTTCCCAGTCTCTGCAGGCTTCTCCTCTCCCCTGCTTGCTGCCCATCTGCGTCTGGGCAGACTGCCCGCTTCGCCATCTCGCTCTTCTCCTCCGCCATGGTGCTCTTCTTGTCTTAGCTCTTAACGAAGACAGCACAACCTGACCCTCCTTCCTGTCTTGACCTTATCTTCTCTCACACCTTTCTCCGAACAGGGACACCGTCCTGCCGTTGTTCCTAGATCTTGGCTTAAGGGTAGAATAATAACACGGGGTGGTTCGGTGAGCGCATACCCGTGACCTCTGTTGTCTCTAATTCCCACTCCGGCCCTCTTGAGGTTCATTATCCCCATTACACATCTACTCTCCTTACACCTAACTGGTAGAGAAAGACGCTGAGTCTCAGAGAAGTTAAGAAACTGGCCCAAGGTCACGGAGCTGGGGTGGTGAGGATTGGACTGTGGCAGCCCAGCGCCAGAGCCCCTGCCTTGGATCGCTCTGCATACTGCTTTCCGGCCATCACAGACCAGCCAAGCGGCTTCAGACCACGTGGGAGGCTGTTGTTAGAATAAAGGCCAGGTCTCCACTCAGCTCTCAAAGCTGTCCCTGGGTGCCCTCTCTCTCTCTTTTTTTTTTTAATTAATGCATAATGTATTATTTGCCCCAGGGTTCCCTGGGTGCCCTCTACTCCTACTGTGTGGTTCCAGTCCAGCCGCACTGGATTATTTCAACCCTTCTCCAAACTCTGTGCATGTTCATGTTTCGTCCGTTCCACCTGTGGTTGCCTGCCCTCCTTTGTGGTCCCTGCAGTCCTCAACCTTTAAGGCTCAGCCCCTCTCCTGAGATGCCATTCTCGGACGTGCATCAGAAGTGTACCAGAAGTCATTGCTTCCTTCTCTGTGTCCCCATGGTATTCCTCCTTAGCAGTGTGTTAAGCAGATATGTCTCTTCTGCAAGACTGTGAGCTCCTTGGGAGCCAGTGGCTGGTCCTATCTTATCTATTTCTTATTCTGTTACTGCCCCATCCTTAGTACGTGCTCAGGAGATGTCGTAGAATTGAATTGGGCCCTATGGTTCGAGCCTCTCGTGTTCTAGAATTTAAATGAGGAAACTGTCTCAAACAAGGGAAATGACCTGGCCATAGTCGTGGGATGAGTTAGTGGCCAAGTCAAATCTCCTGACTGTCTTGGCTGAGAGCTTTCTCTGTTGCGCCTCCATTTGGTGAGATCAGAGCCTGGATCCCCGCCTGGTTTATTAAGCGATCTGGCCAGGTTCATTTCAGGGTCACGGATACTACCATATTCCGTGTTGCCTCCTGGCGTCCTCAGAGACAAAGGAGAACTGACCGGAGCTGCTCCCATGGTTCTCTTCCCCAGGTTTGTAGGGCTCCCCTCTCACTGAACCCCTTGTCCTCAGAGAAAACCAGAATAGGATTCTGAAGATCTTGGTTCGAATCCTGATGTTGCCAGTAACTCACTGTGTGACTTGGGGCAGATTACTTTATCTCTCTGATCATTTGCTTCTTTACCAAGAAAAATGAGGCAGTTGAGTCTAGATGGGCTCCAGGAGTCATCTTCAAAGCCTCAGGACTCAACAGCAGGTTAAAAGAAGAAAGAAAACAGACATTTTGGTCTTCACATTGGAACAAGAATGTATGCATGGGGGGTATGTGCAAATGTGCATGGTTAATATTCATCATGTGGTTAATAGTCACATTAATATGTGGTTAATATTCATCATGTACTCACAGTATACTTACAGATCTCGTACAGGAAGGGATCCCCGTCATAGGTACACAAATTATAAACACACCCCTGCCTCCTCCCCACCCAGAGGTGCCTCCTTCCAGGCTGGCCCCTGGGAAGCCAGCACAAAGAGCTTTCCAACCCCAAATCTTCCCCTCCTCCTCCTCCCTTTCTACTCACCAGACTCTTTTGTTTGAACTTCACATACACGTGTTCTTTAACCTTTCCCATGACTGGGTCTATGGCCCATGCTGACTTTCAAGTGGAATTTGTGGTACTCGCTGCCTTTTGTTTCTCGTGTGGTCAGAAATCTCCTTCAGACTCTTCCCCAGAAGTCACCCCTGACGTTTTTCATTGCCTTTAATGTATTTCTTCTTTCACTCAAACCCTGCTCCAGGTGACTTTCCTAAAACAGGGTCTTTCAAATGGGAGCAGCTTTCTGTGATAGCTCTGGGCTGTCACTCCTTGTGGAAGAACATTCAGGGTTGAGTAGGCCAGCCGAGGAAGCTGACCACCATTTATAACGGTTTTCAGTGGGAGAGTGCATTCTGAGACCCATAATCAACTCTCACATGGACCTTGGGAACACAACTCAACACATATCCAAGAGCCGATGAACAGTGTTTATTTTATGAATGACTGCAGTTTTGATGGAACCACTGAACCTTTGAATGTGGAACTGAAAATCCTCCCTCCTCCCACACCAAGATGGGGTGATGAATAAGCTGATTTACAGAAACCAGGACCAAGAGAGGGGCAAGAACCTGGCCAAGGGCCAAGCAGTTGGTGTTAGGAGTGGAACTAGGCCCCAGAGCTCTAGCTTCTAGGCCAGTGTTCGTCTTCGGTGACTTCTGAAGAGTCGGCCAGGTTGGGGGCAGGGGAGGGCACAGATGTCCTATAGATGCCCTCCCTTGTCTCGCTGGGCTGTGTTGTCATTAGGAAAAGTAAGTCACCACTTTGGGCTGTAATGGAAATCGTGAGAAATGGCCTGGCTAATGGCGTGGGGAGAGGTTGTCTCGTCGGCTGGCTGGTCTGTGAATTCCTGGTGTGTTCCTGCTGGAGTGGAATGAAAGGGGCTGCTGTTCTACCTGGGCTCAGAGCGTGGCAAGACTGGTGGAGATGCTCCCTGCGCTCTGGTCTAAAAATAGTGGTGGGAATGGAGCAAGGGGAAGAGGAGGGGGTGATCCTTTGGGAGCTGGGTGGGACGCCTCACCCCCTTCCTCTTCCTGCCAGGCCCTATGTGAGGAAGGGCCATAGGTTCAGAGGATTTAGGTCTGGGAGGGTCCTGGAGCCATAATCCTTCACACCCCATCCGCACACAGAAGAGGGGGCCCCGTGGGCCCCAGGAGGGGAATGGACTGGCCAGCAGTGACCGAGCCCAGGGAGAAGGTCCCAGCTGGCAGGCTCTTTTCCCCCTGCTGTTTCAGCAGGGCAGCTGCAGGCCTTGGGAGGCTTTCTCTCACCGCCTCTGGGTGTGCGCAGGGCCTGGGAATTCCTGGGGCCGGATGTGGTCGGGCTTCCTGAGAGTCGCCCAGCAGGCGAGGAGTACCGGGCAGTCTGCCCCAAGCCCTGACTTCTGCCAGTGGGCCTTCCAGCGCCACACCTTCCCTTTGCTGCTGTCCCCACCCTTGCTAACTTGTTCTTCTGTTGCCTCCTGGACTGTCTGCAGGGACAGCAGACAAGGGCCTATAGACAGAGGGCTTGCTAGCTCAGGACCTTTCTCTACCCTTCCTCAGGAACAAGAACGCCTAGCTAAGGTAGAGACAGGGGCCTGGATGCAAACCCCAGTTCTGCTTCTCAGTAGCTGTGCAATTAGTAGTAGGTCACCTAGCATCTGTCAAATGCGATGAGGACCCCTATCTCACTTGGGAGCATTCAAGGGGCTGGGCTGTGTGAAGTCCCAGGCATGGAGAAGGTACTCAGTAACTCAGTACTCAGCTGTCATGGGCACAGGCTTGACTTTCTGAACCCTCCCTCCTTGGGGGTTCTACCAATGGAGGCATGACAGGTGTTGGTTTGCTTTTTAAAGGCAGTTGACTTTTGTGTGTAGTTACAAAAGCGATTTGTGTTTATTATGAAGAAAACATTCAATACAGTTGAACCAGAAGAAGGAAATGAAGTTCGCTTTTAATCCCAACACCCAGAGATAACTGCTGTTAACATTTTGGCGTGTACCCTGTCAGAGATTTGTTTATACACACGTATATCTACTTTGCAAATTGGGGTTACTGGTGCACACAACTTTCTAACTTGTTTTTTTCCATTCAGCAATGTGTAGTGTATCCATGTTTCTATGTCAATAAATATTCTTCTACAGCATCATTTTTAGCACTTGGGGAGTATTTCATTGTGTAGGCAAAATAGTTTTATTTAAATAATTTCCAGTAGTTCAACATGTAGGTTGCTTCCAATTTTTCTTTTCTTTTTTTTTTAAAGATGTATTTATTTGAGAGAGAGTGAGCACGAGTGGGAGGAGGGGCAGAGGAAGAGGGAGAGAAAATCTCAAGCAGACTCCCCAATGAGCAGGGAGCCCAGTGGAGGCTCGATCTCATGACCCATGAGATCATAACCTGAGCTAAAACCAAGACCTGGGCTCTCAATCGACTGAGCCACCCAGGGACCCCTCCAATTTTTCATTGTTACAAAAACCTGAGATAAAAATGCTTATAGGCATATCTTGGTATCCCCCAGCATCATCCAGTGTACATGTTTGACCCTCCACAAATATTTGTTGAATGAATTTTATTAGAATAAATTCCAGGTAGTAGAATTTCTGAGCCAGAAGGTATGTATTTGTAAAAAAAAAAAAAAAAGGTTCTTGGGGCACCTGGGTGGCTCAGTGGGTTAAAGCCTCTGCCTTCGGCTTAGGTCATGATCTCAGGTCCTGGGATCGAGCCCCGCATCGGGCTCTCTGCTCAGCGTGGAGCTTGCTTCCCCCTCTCTCTCTGCCTGCCTCTCTGCCTACTTGTGATCTCTCTCTCTCTGTCAAATGAATATATAAAATCTTTAAAAAAAAAAAAAGGTTCTTGATACCTATTGATAAATGATTCTCTGGAATGGCTGTACTTATTTACGATCAGTACTTTAAAGATTTTATTTATTTACTTTATTTTAGAGGGAGAGAGAGAGTGCAGGAGCAGAGAGGAGGGGCAAAGGGAGAGGGAGAGAATCTCAAGCAGACAGCACACTGAGTGCGGAGCCCAGTGAGGGGCTCGATCTCAAGATTCTGAGATCATGACCTGAGCCGAAACCAAGAGTCGGACACTTAACTGACTGAGCCACCCGGACGCCCCAGGACTTTCCCTTTTTAGCACAGAAAATCCTGCTTGCTGAGAAACCCCTTTGTCCCAAGCAAACTGAGAGCCGGGGTGAGATAGAATGCCTATTTCCCCGCACTCTCACCAACACTGCATTGTTACTCTTGGATGGGCGTTAATTTCTTTACTAGAGATGTTGAATATTTATTTATATGCCTTGAGTCACTCACGTTGCCTCTTTTGTGAGTCCTTTTGCACATTTTAAAAATTGGGCTGCTTATGGTTTATTAGTTGACAAGAACTCTATATACAATAAAGATATTTGTGTTTTATTTTTTATTATTCTTTAAAGCTATAGATGTTTCCAATTGATAGGTAGTCATGTCTATAAATTGTTTTGGTAGAAGCTTTTTTTTTTAGATTTTACTTATTTATTTGACAGAGAGAGACACAGTGAGAGAGGTATAGAATGCTATACCCTCATTCTAGTCTGCCAGGGTTTTACCCTTACCTTTTCCATAAATATATTTCTGTATCGGGCATGACACCAGATCTAGAATAGTTTGTCCTCACCTCCTACTATCCATAGCAAATGTGTCAGCTAGCCCATACTTCTCTGCTTTCCTCCACGCCTCCCAGGGATGGTTGAAGTCATCTGGAATTTTAGTTTCTGATTATTATCATTTTTAGACTATTCGTCCTGTTATGTTTTAAGCGTCATTTATTTAAGTTGCATTCGACTCCTCAATTACGTTATCAGTAGTTTGGCGTATACATGTTTCTGGCTTCATTGCTCGCCCGTCTCTCGGATACCACACCGTCTCGTTCCTAACTCCTAGGCTCGCATTTTTTTTTTTTCTGGAGAGCTCTCTTGAGTAATTTTTCCAGAAAGGGTCTGTGGGTGGCGTAGTTTCTTAGTCTTTCAAAGTCTGAAAATATTTGCCCTCATGTTTGAGTCATCCTTTTCTGAGATAGAGAATTCTAGGCTAGCAGTCCTTCTTTTCCAGGAACTTGAGAGAGATGCTCTGTCATCCCAGCATTTATGTTGTAAGAAGCACAGTCCTCAGAGTTGATTCTCTAAAGTTTCTTTATGGAAACAGGCGGCGTTTCTCTCTCCAGTCTTTGGAATTTGGAAATGTCACCAGATCATTTCTAAGCTGTTTGTTCTCCACTGGTAGTTTTTCCTGGTACCAACCAGGCAAGCTCTTTCAGCTTACATTGGCTCCGGCAAACAGGTGAATAGTGGTGCCCATTCTCGAAGGCAGGAACAGTAAAGAGGGAACAGTTTGGGTGACAGGCTCATGAATCCTACTGCAGGTGTAGCTTTTGTGATGGAGGACTAGTTAGTGGGTTCTCATGGAAACAAGAACATTTAGACCAGGGCATCTTAAACCGCTCGTGGTGAAAGGCCTTATGCTTTTATACAACTCCTACATGTGATTTCCCGTGCTGGTTTGCTAACACCCGAACCGGCCTTGTACCTAATTCATATTCAGTAAGACCACTCCCCCGGTCTTGGGCTTGGGTATCATGTCAATGTCAAATGGCTACAAAAGTTTCCAAACACTTGATGTTTCTGCTTATTGCATTGCAAACCAGTAATAAGAAGTTCGTGGATCAGTACGATTCTGCTGCAGACCACGCTCAATAACACTGACCTCGTCAAACCCTGGTGCCCATTTTAGAAACAGGGAAGCTGAGACACAGAGAGGAGATTGGCCTTGCCCTAGATCTCACAGAAGACAGCAGCAAAATCAGCATCTCAGTCCGGTCTTTCCTCCGCTGACCCTCTCTTGTGGTGGCTTGGGCCCAAGGCCAGCAGGCCAAGCAGCGAGTAGACTCAGGAGGCCCTGTATCTAGCAGCCAAGGTCACGGGGCTGGCCTCCATGTATCTGTGTTGGTGGCTCTGTGCTAAATGCTGGCCAGGAACTCGGGAAGTCAGGACCCAGCCTGATCCTGGAGCTGGCACAAGCACCGTGGGTTGGGGATTGCTCCCCGGAGCCTGAGATCCTAGGCCAGCATGTGGCCAGTTGGACTGCAGCCAGGAAGGGAGACAGTCTTGGCCCTTGGCCCCCCTGTACCTCCGCAGCCGCCTGAGGTCAGGTCGATGCCACCGAGGCAGCAGTGGTGTGTGCCCAGGTTGTGGCAGAAGCCAGCCAGGGGCAATTTGCAGGGACAGCTCTGCAGGTGGACATTCGGTCTCCTGGCTTTCGCTGCCTGCGGGCTTCTCATCGTGGTTGAGAGATCTAGCTCCCGGGAGCAGACTGGGACTCGGCCTCGCTGCCTGAAGTTGCTGGGGAGGGAATCGCTTCTCAGCCTTTTGGCTAAGATCAAGTGTAGTATGTGAAGTTGCTGAAGAAGGGAAGATGCAAGAGGACAAGTGCTTAGGGAACAGGAGCGGGGGGCAGAGCATCCAGGGGACGAGCATAAGCCTTCGGACCATTTTACAGATGAGGCAACTGAGACTCAGAGACATTAAAATGACTTGCCCAAGGTAACTCACACTCAGATTTTTTTTTTTTTTTTTTTGACTCCAAAGCCTGTGCTCTTTCTAAATTCCACCAATTCCTCTAGTGAGAGAGCCTGGAGAGGCCTGAGACTGGCCACTGAAAGCAGGGGAGTGGGACTGGGCCCAATGGACACCCCTCTCTGACCTCGTTTTAAGGATGGGAGAAAGGCCAGTAAGGAGGAAGGGACTTATTTGGGTTCTGCAGACTACAGGCCAGAGCCTCCCATGGATTTGAACTTGAGGATACCTGCTGTGTCCCGTCTCACCTCAGCCCCTATAGATCGTGCCCCAGGTACGTGCCCTTAGTAAGCAGTGGGAGAGCAGGTCCCCTACCCTGGCATTAGGGTCACGGAGGGCAGAACACGGCAGGACAGTCCCTGCCTGCAGCATCCACGCCACGGTCAGCTATGCTCACCCTCCGTCAGATCTCGGGAGTGAGCTACTTCCCTGTCTGCCTGGGTCCATAGCTCTGAGCACGGGCTCCAGCACATGTAGGGATCCCGTGTTTATTGAAATAACAAATGTGTCTCGGCTGACTCTTCTGTGGGGAGGGCCTTTCTGAACAGAGTCTGTAGACCTCTGAACCAGGGATGTGAGACCCAGTAAGTAAAGACCGAGAAATTCCTGAGTGGCTTAGCAGATTTAAAACTTGGGCTGGGGTGGGTGTGTACAGATCATTCTAGTCTCTAAGGTGGCCCAAGCTCATCATACTCTTCTGTAGCAGGTTGGGGCAGGGGCTGGGCTCTGGAGAAGGTCAGGCTGGCATCCCCGGGCTCAGGCTTTCACTGCCCTGCCACCCAAGCACAGACCTGGCTCTTTCATCCTTCGGGGAGAATGTTCCAGAGAGGATGAAAGCCCCGAGCAGCTGCTGGTGGGGACTGCGGTGGTCTCAGTCTGTCACATGCTCTGGGGTTCCTGAGACCACACTTCTCCCTGGCTTGTGCCCGGTTTCTGCCCTAGCAGCATCACCCTCCTCCCCAACCCGGAACAAAATCCCAATGGACTTTGAATCAGAAGGCTGGACGGGGAAACTTATTAAGTTTCGCAAGTACCCCCCCTTACCTTGAGGAGGGCGATGCCAGCACGCGGCTTCCCTCAGGTAGAGTCTGCAGGAGGAAGGATGGTGGGTGGGTTTCCATGTGTTCGGGGCTCGTGATGAGGGCTTGGGGGCACCGGCCCGGGCAGTAAGAGAGAATGGTGGATACGTTGCCGTGGAACGGGCTGTCCAGTTGCCTGGGCTACCTCCTGCTGCTGCCGAATCTCCCTAGGGGCCTTTCTGGAGCCTTGGGCTTTGGCTGGGGGAGCTGCCCCCCCAGAAACGGGAGGTGCATATACACTGGCTCCCTGGTGACCCTCGCTGGTCCCAGCCCTGGGACCCACTGCCGGCTGCCTGTGTGACTGGGCCGTAGAGCCAGCCTGCTTCTCAGGCTAGTGGAGGGGGGATGGGGAGGGGGGCTCGTCTGATGCGCAGGCTGCCCTGCACAGCGGGGCAGGGCACAGTGGAGAGTGGACTGGCCTTGACCCATAGCTCTGCCCTTACTAGTATGTGACCTCGATGATGTTTCGTCATCTTTCTGCCTCTGTTTACTCATTCGTAAAGTGGGGACATTAGCCATCGCATGATAGGGCTGTGAAGGTCTCATGAGTCCGTGATTGGGAAGTGCTTTGACCAGTGCTGACACATAGGAAGTGTCAAATAAATGTGTGTTAAGTGAATTAAGTGGATCGGTAAATGGGGCCCGGGCTTTGAGTGCCCAGGCGCTGATCCCTGTGGCTGGTGGGCCACCTGGATCTCACTGTCCTCTGGATCCCAGTTCCCCCTGTGCTGAACAGCATCATCATTTATGTAGGTCTGAGGAGCACTGGGGTGTAGTGGAAGGATCACTAGACTGGGAGTGAGCAATCCTGGGGCCCAGCCCTGCCACTGTTGCTCTGTTTCCTTGGGAAAGTCACTTTCCCTCTCTGGGCCTCAGTTTCACTGTCTGTAGATGGCAAACAGCAGTGAGAGATCTCCAAGGGCCCTTCTGGCTTAGACAGCCTGTGTCCATGACTCCCACTCCTGCCCAGGCTATCCACTGGAAGACCCTCTTGCTTCGCTGATTTGCGTCTGGAGCTATGGAGAGGCAGAGGGCAGTGGCTGCGTGGGCTCCCCCAGGCGCGAAGTGCTCTCGTGACCTGGCCTGGCAGGCTCCTGGGCCTCAGGGTGCTGAACTGGTGGGCCCTTTGGCTCGTTATCCTTGTGCTCCAGAGCAATGATGCATTCATTCTGGATCTGTTCTGGAGTCTGCCTCATGGATGGGCAGAGCTGCTCTGCCCACCATGGCACGGTGTCCAGTTACAGACTCGCCAGTCTGGCTGTGTGGTTGATGTCTGTCTCCCTCAGGAACCTTGTGAGTACAGGGCCCGGGTCTGTCCGTTCTCTGCTGTATCCCGAGGGCCCAGCACAGAGCCTGGCACGTAGTTGGTGCTCTAGAACCATTTATTGATGGAGAGGTGAAGACCCAGCTGAAACTTGGGGGCCTCCTCTCATGTCAAGGAACCCTCCATTCAGGCTCTCCACCCTAAGCAATCTTATCCCAAGCACCAGAAATTCCATCCTGGGAACCAGTCAGCCCTCCTGGAAATCGGTCAGCCCCATTAGAACTGAACTGTCTTGAGACTCACCTTCTTAGTTTCCTAGGATAAGGTGGACCCTGCTTCCCAGGAGCCTGCAGGATGATAGTCTTCCAATCTGGAAGGTTCTTGGGCCCTGCAAAGACTGCCTTGGCTCTGCCCCCAGTGACAAGACAGAGAATTGATTGGAGTTTTTAAGTGCTCAGATGAGGGCTGTTCCAAGTCGATCCTGACATGGGATGTTTTCTTCGACCCGCACGTGTGCATATGCTTGTATGTGTGAGAGAAGACAGGAATAGAGTCAGAAACAGGGGCAGGGAGATGGGGAGCAAGAGACATTCAGTGACAGTGAGACTGACACAGGGAGACTAAGAGGCGGAGGACAGCACTTCAGCCCAGTGTGGGGTGGGGTGGGAAAGGGGCACAGGGGCTCCTTCTGCCCATCGTTTTCCGTATGTGACATCCCGGGGTGCCCGCTGCTCCGGTAGTAAGCGGTTTCGGGTGGGAGCTGCTGTCGGATGGGCACCCCTAGCTTGGGCCCCAGGCACAACGAGGCTGCCTTTGCTGATCAGACAACCAACGGCCACAGCCATAGCCACAACCTCAGACAGCTTGGCGCTGGCAAAGCAGCTTCCGGGGGCGGGGGGGCGCTGCTATGCAGGGGTGAGGAGCGGCCACCCTGGAGTTGGCCCAATTGGTCTTCAGTCCTGGCTTCACAGCCAGCTAGCTGTGTGACTTTGGGCCCCTTCCACGACCATTCTGTACCTGAGATTCTCCATCGGTGAGTAGGGCAGTAGTAGCCCCTGCCTCACAAGGCGCTGGTGAGGATTAAGTGAATTTACGAAGGCCAAATTCTGGGAATAACGCCGGGCATGGGATCATTGAACAAGAGTTGTCAGCCCCATTTTATATATGAGGAAACCAAGCCTCAGAGGTAGGCAGGGACTCCCCAGCCAACCAGTGCTGGAGCCGGAACTGGAACTGGGGGCCCTTTCCTCTGCCCCCCCCCCACCGTCCCTCGGTTAGGGATGTCCCCTTCACTTGTGGCCCTAGCTCTGGAGCTGTTCTAATGTGCTCCTCCCAGCCATCGTATTGTGGGGGAGGAAGCCCCGCGCTCTCTGTACATCTGAGTCCCGGGAGTTTGGCACACACACAAGCGCTAAGCTCTGGCGACACTGGATGGTGCTGCTGTGCCCTGACCCAAGCCGCCGCTCCCCCATCCTGAGGCGGTGACATTCTCGGAGTCAGCGGCTCCTTGGCTGCAGGACCCTGGGTTAAATCACAGCAGCCGCCCACAGGGATGTGAGCAGCTTGGGGGTGGGAGTGTGACAGGAAGCCCTGGTGATTGGCTCCGTCCTGTGCCGGGAGCGGCAGCCAGTGGCTTTGCACTGCCCCAGCCGGGGTGGGGAGCCCTCAGCATGCCTGTGGGGTGCACCGGGCTTGGGGATCCCAGTGCCAGGGCTGCCACCGTCAGAGAGGCTCTTGAGGGGCCAGCCCAGGGCCCGGGGACCGGCACGGGGGCACGGGGGAGCCAGGACCCGTGCTTGCATGCGTGTGAGTACAAGCATGTAACCGAGCAGCCGGGGCTCCTTGTAGGCTGAAGGACCGGTTGCCGGAGGACAAGGACGCTTCCTGAGACATCGCGCTCTCCTCCTCCACGGATGAAAGTGACTTGGGAAATCAGAGTTTTCTTTGATGGAAGAAAGAAATCCAGAGCGGCAGCGGCGGCCGGCTGGACAGGGTGTGTGTTTGGAAAGGAAGAAGAGGAGGAGGAGGAAGAGGAGGAGGGCAAGGAGGAGGAGGAGGAGGAAGAGGAGGAGGGGCGAGTGATGCAAGGGTTTTGAAAACGCTACCTAGATGTGGGAGGTGGAACCTGGTCATTTGGTTCTGCTTTTCCCAGCAGGTATCGCTCCCCTGGGGAACTTGGGTAAGTCCATAAATAGCTCTGCTGACACAAAGAAGCTCTGTCTGGGGACGGCGGCCGCTTGACACGGGCGGCCGGCCGGCCAGGAGCTGCCACAGCCACGGCCGCCCGCCCGCCTGCGGGAGGAGCCCGGCAGAGACCGGGCTGGAGGGCTGGCTGTCGGCAGCGGCGGCCAGGAGTCTCCCGGGTCTCTGCTGGAGTGCGCTGGGTAGGTTTCTTGGTGATGGGGGTGTGCAGTAGGCAGGCGGTGGGGGGCTCTTGTCCAGGCCACCCCATGCCCCTGTTCCTATTGTTTCTTCCCCAGGGCAGCCATTGATAGGCATGCTGCAACTAAATCCTGTGTGTTATGCTCGGAGATAGCTGTGTGTGTGTGTGTGTGTGTGTGTGTGTGTGTGTGTGTCTTTCTCAGGGTGGGGACCCACAGGGCCAGGGGCAGGCTACCAGTGTGTGCTGCTCCCCACTTCTAGGCTGGTCAGCTGATTTTTCTTTCTGGGAGAAGGGAATGTTTGGTGACTGCAAGTTGGGACACTGCACGGGGAGGGAGCGCTCAGCCAGCCGTGCTGGTGATCATGTCAGGGATGCTGACTCTACTCCAGGCACCAGGGGCGGCCGCTCTCGCCTAGTTCCAGGTTGGGGAAGGAGGTGGTCTGGGGTGGGGGCGGGGTGGGGGGGTGGGGAGGCGGGTCTCAGCCAGCAGGGGCAGGGGGGTGGTGGAGAGGGTTTGCCTCTGATTCAAGAGACTTCTGCTGAAATGTCCACAGGCAGCACAGGCAGGGCTGAGCGCCTTGAGAAGGGTCCTGCACCTGCTCCCTTGGTGCCAGTTGAGAACTGGGGGGGGGGGGTAAATGTTAGGGACCTGCTCACCCCACCAAGCTAACCATGGTGAGGGGACAGAGGCCAATTCTTGTATCGACTTGGAAGCCCCACATTTCTACTCTTGTCCTGAGGGGTCTGGGAAGACCCTTTGCGCCCTGGGACGTCTGCGGCGTGGAAGAGCCATGGTCCAGATTGGGAAGGGGCTGTGTCCACACAGCAGGTGTTCGGCCAGGACCAAGAGGGAGGACTTTTGCTTCCCGGAGCAGTGAGGATGGGATACCTGGGTGCCATTACCCTACCTGAGCCGCGTAGTTCAACTCTGAATCTGGTACTCCCAGCTTGAGATGCCTAGTGGAGCCCAGAGCCACCAGGCCCCCCGCTGACAACTTTGCACACCCCGCCGCCCTCAGGCCCGTGGCTGCGGGCTGCCGTCGGCCTCCTCTGTCCAGGTGGCTGAAGTGGGCGTATCTCTCGGAAGGAAGGAGCTACAGTGCTGCCTGCCAGTGCCTGCGGATCCCAGCCAGGGCCCTGAGGCCATAGTCAGAGTTTCCACCAGGGCCCCTTGAGTCCTCTGTGGCCAGCCAAGGGGCACCTCCCTTCTTCCCCAGCCCTAGCATGTGGCATGGCTTAGCCCAGGGCGGGCCCTTCGGGGAGCCAACCTCCCCTACAGGGCTTGCTAAGGCCCAGCCCGGCATCTGAAGCAGCCAGGGGGATGGCGAAGATGGAGGCGGCTGAGGCAAGGGACCCCCCCACCCCCACCCCACCGTCGGGAAGTCTCTAGGGCTTCGAATCAGGAATCCTTGATGGGGCTGCTGATTCTAGCACTTGGTATAATGAAACCACCCTCACCCCCAGCTTACTTGCCTTTGCACATGTTCCCGCTGCCTGGAACGCCCATTTCTTCTCTCCAGGTCTTGATGCTGGAGTAGCCAAACTTCTACAGCTGGAGCAAATACTGCTGTGGGAACCTGTCTATCCACTGGTGGTGGCATGTCTTATTTATATGGGATCTGGGCCTTACTCATCTCTGGGTCCCAAGGGCCTAGCCTGGGACCCAGGCCATGGTGGGAAAGGGCTAGGATGTGCTTTCCTTGAGGATAAGCCCTGATGTCCAACTCAACTCTTTCTGCCCGTCTCCTAGCTCTGCGTGCAGACAGTGATCTCTACCAACTCGCGGGCCTAGGGAGGAGTCCCTTTGGAGGAGCCCTAGTTTCTGTGTGGAGCTGGAGGGCTATTTTGCTCCCATAGGGCCAAGGGGTTAGGGGGGTGGGATTTGACAGGAGGTGAAGCAAGGAGAATCTTAGCTTCAGCCTGTCTGAGGTCATGGGGGAGCCTACTCAGGGGTCATGCTGGGCTGGGTGGTGTTCACAGCATGGCCTGGGCCATCGAGATGGAAGGGGCAGTCCCGGCTGCTTTGAATGCAATGTCCACAGTTCTTTGCACAGACCGCAGCGGCTTGGAGCCCAGCTTGGGCCCCCTTGCAATGCTGTCAACCATGCAGGTGGATCTGGGATTTTGTGTGGGGCTGGTTCTCAGCCAGAGGGCTGCTTGGCTTCCCCAGAAGGGGTACAGTTGGGGAGGGACTGTCTGTGCCCAGTTGGGTTCCTGGAGGCCCTTAGAGCTTCCTCCCATTGAGGGCTGAGTGCGTTTGCCTTCTGGACAGATAGGGGGCTAAGACAGGAGAGGAAAGACTTGCCCGAAGGAACATTCAACTCAGCAGCCAAGTGGGGACGAGAAGCCGGGTCTCCGATTTCCCATCCCAAAGCCCTCTCTATCACACCAACTGGATGACTCGGAGTACCTGGCTTGCATCTTGATGTTCCCTCTTTTTTGTGCTCCCCCATGACACATTCCTTTCTAGAACCCCCGGGCTTGCCAGCTAGAGCCTGGCTCTCCTCTGAGAATCTGCTTGCCTTAGGAAAAGCCCTTGCTTGGCCAAGAGGCCAGAGACTGGCCCATTCTAGCTCCCACTCACTGGCTGATCTCAGGCAAACATGCTTTTTTCTCCTCCTCTGGCTCAGTTTCCCCTTTGGAGTTACCAGGAACTGGACCAGGTCCCTTGTAGGGATCCAGTTCTTTGGTTCTCTGTAGACTCTCTTCTCTTCCTGGGTTCTGAGTCACTGGTCAGGGTGAGGGTCTGGCAGAGCAGGGGCTCAGCCCCTAACCTGTTACTCACGCAGTTTTGGTCAGAGCCCTTCTCCCGTAAGCTGGAGCCCTGGCCAGGGCCGGGAGGTTTGTTGTTGTTTGCGGAGCCAGGCCGTTTCCAAGATGTCATTGCTCAGGGAAAACCGTCATTCCTCCCAGGGATAAACAAGCCTGCTTATGGCTCAGCCCGCTAAGCCCAGAGAGGCTGGAGCCACTCACAGCAGGCCAGCGAGGCTCAGCCCCAGGGAGCTGCCACCTTCCTCTGCACAGCCAGCTGCGCCCAGGCATCTGGGGTTAGGTTGGGGGTGGGGCGGGATTGGGGACAGGGGTGCTGGGGCCATGACCCGCTGGGGAGATCAGAGCCTCCAGGCACAGAGGAGAGGGCAAGGCGGGGAGGGGGTGTCCCAGGATTCCTTCTTGCTCTGGCAGTGGGCCTCCGTCATCGCTCCAGATGTATGGATAGCTGCCAGGTGTGCTCTCTGTTCCAGATGGCCCGGGGCTTGTCCCCTCTCTTGCCTGCCATGGGCTAGGCTGCTCGCACCTGGCACCATAGATCAGGCTGCTGCCGGAGAACCGTCAGCGGCTCCCAACTTAGAAAGGCAGGGGGTGTAGCAAGTTCTTTGGAACCGGGCCTGCTTTTCCCCATGTAGCCAGGGCTTGCCGTGGTGTCCTCGGTTACCTCTTGGTGGGGTTAGCCTCAGGCTATTAGCAGGACCCAGGTATTCAGGGCAGGCTGGCAGAGGGCAGGGGAGAGAAAAAGCTGGGCAGAGCTTCTGGGAGCCAAGTGGCTGGCCATAACCTTGGACAAAGGCTAGGGGCAGCCGGGGGGGGGGGCATGGAATGGAAGGGGGTGTGGCCGTGCAGCTCCTTAGGTCAGGGGTCACAAGCGATGCCCATCCTGGACGTGGAAACCTTCACTGCTCAGACCTTGATTGATGGGGTTCCCAGCTGATCTCAATAACGGCTCTGAACTGCCCTCTCTGCCTCCCTCCCTTCCTTCCACGGGCGTTAAATATCGGCTATGTACCATGTGCTGGCCGGGTACTGGAGGTGTAGACATAAAGGGCCCGGGGCTAAAGATGGGCACGGGACGGATGGCAGCAGCACAGCTTTGATGGGGAGACTCAGGGAAGGGGAACCTTGGGGAAGCTTCTAACCCAGCCTGGGAGCCTAGGCAAAGCTTCCTGCAGGAGGTGAGGCCGAGTCTGGATGCGTGGGTGCTTAGCCATCGAAGGAGCAGATCTCTATCCCAGTCCACCCACCCTTCCGTAGTGTAGACCTGATTCCTGCCTCGACGTAGAAATCGCCTGTGTGTGTCCAGGCGCTGTTCTTTCTAATCCCAGGGGAGGCTTCCTAGTGTGTGTTGTGTAGGGATGTGGACTCTGGACCAGAGCTTGACAGCTGTGCACCCTTGGGCAAGGCACTGAAGCTCCCCTTGCCTCCGTCCCTTCGGGCAGTGGCCTGGCCTCATCGGGGTAGATGAGAGGATGTGTGTGCGTGCAGGGCTTCCTGGGTGCTGATGCCGATCGAGGCAGCCGCTGAGGGCCACTAGCACCTTACCTCACGGCGGCCATTATTGAGCCAGGTGATGTGGGCGAAGCGAGGCACTTGGCATGGGGTCTGACACAGAGTCGGCGTTCCGGAGACGGGAGGTGGTGCAGTGGCTTTTGTGGGGGGGAGCTGGCATATGCTTCAGAGATGTGCATCGAGGGGGGGTGCTTATGGTGAAAGGAGAGAAGGGGGGGTGGACCCTGAGATGAGGCCTTTTGTTTGTCTTTTTTTTTTAAAGATTTTATTTATTTATTTATTTGACAGAGAGAGATCACAAGTAGGTAGAGAGGCGGGCAGAGAGAGAAGGGGAAGCAGGCTCCCCGCTGAGCAGAGAGCCCGACGCGGGGCTCGATCCCAGGACACTGAGACCATGACCTGAGCTGAAGGCAGAGGCTTTAACCCACTGAGCCACCCAGGCGCCCTGTTTGTCTTTTAAATAAACTTCTCAATTGAAATGCAACATCCTTAGAGAAAGATTAAAACTCTACAGCTGATGAGTTTTCACAAAGTAAACAAACTCTGCAGGTCAAGAAATAGAACACTCTTGGGGCGCCTGGGTGGGTCAGTTGGTTAAACCGCTGCCTTCAGCTCAGGTCACGATCCTAGGGTCCTGGGATTGAGCCTCTCCTCAGGCTACCTGCAGGCTACCTGCTCAGCGGGGAGCCTGCTCCTCTCTCTGCCTGCTCCTCCCCCTGCTTGTGCGCGCGCGCTCTCTCTCTCTCTTTTTCTCTCTCTCAAATAAATAAAATCTTAAAAAAAAAAAATAGAACATTCTAGTACCCCAGAAATACCCCACACTCCCTTTTAGTCACCACTGCCTTAAAGTAACCCCTGTCCTGACTTCTCTCATTGATCGTCATCGCCTGATTTTGAACTTGGTATCCGCGGAATCACTGAGCACGTACTCTTTCACGCTGACTTCTCTGGGTCCACAGTTTGATGAGGAGAATGGTTCACAGTCCTGTATGAGGCTTTATTTTGTTCGTTCTCACTGTTGTATTTCGTCGTGTGAATATCCTGCAATTTATCCATTCTACCGTTGAGCCTTTGGGTTGTTGCCAGTTGGAGGTTATCATGAAGAGCGCTGCTGTGAATGGTCTCATAGATGTCTTTTGATGCACCGTATATACTTTTCTGTTGGGTAAATATGTAAGGTTTGCAATCGCTGAGTCATAAAGTGGTATATAATTAGCTTTAGGAGATAGTATCATATAATTTTCCGAAGTGCGACACCAGTACACCCTCGGCGAGCTGTGTACAAGAGCCTCTGTGACTCCACATCCTCACCAACGTTATTGGTATTAGCTATTGCGATAACTAAATGTGGGTTTAATTTGCATTTCCTGGGTGACTAATGAGGTTCAGGACCTTTCCCCGTGTTGATTGGCCCCCTCTTAGTGAAATGCCTCTTTAAGCTTCTCCGCTCTCAGCTTTCTCCTGGGTTGTCTGTCTTTTCCTTACTGGTTTGTGGGAGCTTAAAAAATATTCCGGGTGTGTTTTCCCTGTGGAATATCCACATCGCAAATATGTCCTCCCACTCTGTGTCTTGCCTTTTCGCTCTTTTGAGGAGGGTATCCTCTGAGGAATGCAAGTTCTTAAGGCAGCCCAACCTGTCAGTCTTTTTCTTTACAGAGAGTGCTTACTGAATCCTGTTTCTTTGCCTCTTACAAAGTTGTGGATATGTTCTATGTTATCTTCCAGAAGTTCCATTGTTTTAGGTTTCATATTTCGGTCTCAAATCCACTTGAAATAGATTCTTATGTATGGTGGATGTAGAGGTCAAGACTCATTTTCTGGGAAGGGTTACCCAATTAATTAAAAAAAATCCTTTCTCACTGTAGGGGTTCATGGGTCGTCGTCTTTGTCAGAAATCAACAGGCAATACACATGTGGTTGATTTGAATTTGGAAGGATGAGTAGGATTCCCTGCCTCTCCGTGGACAAGAGAGGGGAGGGTATTCTAAATAGGAGGTAAAGCGAGCAGAGGTTTCAAGGCACCTGAGAGTAGAGTGTGTTTGGGAAGCTAAACAATTTAGCCCGGCTGGAGGGAAGGGAAGAGAAATGGCGCGGAGGGGAGGTCAGCCGGCCGGGGCAGAGCACACAGGGTAAGGAGCTGAGACTATCCCAGAGGGAAAGAACGGTTTTCAGTGGGAGAGGAATATTATCAGGTTCTTATGAAGGAGATGAGAGAAAGTCCCATGACAGGAGGAGGCAGGAGGGTGGTTTAGGAGCAGACTACAAACCCAGACGACCCCAGCCTCAACATCAACCCCTAGCAGAGGGAGGTGGTGGTAGATGTAGCAATGTGCCTGGGGCCTTGGAGGTGACCTTTGGCTGCAGGGTGGTGGCTGAATCCGATGGACAGATATCCATTCTAGTGTCCTGAGATGAAAGAGCCTCCCCTCTCGACTCCCAGCACTGCAGGCCCTGAAAGAAGAATATTTTAGGAACTGGGGCACACAGACAAAGGTTGGGGTCCCTGGAAGAGGGGGTGCTTTCTGCTTCTCCTGCTCTGGATGTACCCACAAAGAGACCTGGCCATACCTTGGGCTGGCTGAGATTCAGAGCTGGGCAGACCCCCTCCAGAAGACGTGACCTAGAGAGGGGAGTAATTTGGCCCAGGCCACACAGGGAGCCAGACTGACCCAGCCTAGGGGAAACTGAGCACAGGCTCTGCTGCCTCTCCAGCCTCCAGGGCCTTTGTTATGGGCCTCAGTTTCTTCCTCCGAAATATACAGATAGCAGTTCCTCCGTCTTAGGGCTGTGGTCAGAATGTGCCAAGTGTCATCTCCCAGAGTGGAATGCGGGGAAGGGGACCAATGATGATGACGCTGATGATAGTAATATGTATGATTATAGGAACTGGAAATGTTTCTTGAGCACCTACTGTGTGCCAGGCCGCTTTATGTGGATTTTCCTCCAACAATGCTGTGATGTAGGTACTAGCTACTTACATCACCATTTACAGATGAGAAAATTGAACCTAGAACAGGATAAGCGGCCTGCCCAGAGGTTAAGGGCACCACGGAAGGAAGCGGCAGAGGCAAGATTTGAACCTGAGACAGTCTGTCTGTCTCCACACCTCGGCTTCCCTCCACCGCCCCTGGCTCTGAAGGCACTCTCTGTCCTCTGAGCTGTTGTGCGGAGTGAAGCCTTCGATTTGGGGTTGGTCCCTGGTACCTGCCATGAGAGAGAGACAGGTGGTGGAGAGGAGGGGCACCCCGGCGGGCTGAGCACTGCTGTGCACCAGGCCCTGCCCTCTGCCCCATGGGGGGCTGTCACACTGAGGCAGCCACAGGGTTAGGAAGTGAGATTCAACGCCAGGCCTGCCTGATTCCAAATCCCGGTCTCATGACCACCGTGCTATGTGTGCCCTTCCCTGGGGTCCTTCTAGCTTGGCAGAGCTTTTCTGTTTGCTCAGAGAAGCCGCACGCTTCCGGCTCTCCCACACATGAAGTGGCCCCTGGAGGGAAATAGTCTGGAAAGATCACCAGCTGCAGGGAATTCTGTACCACCCCGCCCCCTGCCAGGTGAGTCCGACACCTGCCCCTCGGTGTCCACAGGTTGGGCTCTGAGCAGGGTCCCCTGTGTCTGGTATGGCTCACTGTGCCTCTCAGCGCCCTGCCCAGGGGGGAGCTGGGTGGGGTCTTTTGAAAGAAGGGAGGGACGCAGGTGAGGAAGGGCAGGGAAGGGGCCAGAAAGGAGGCCACGGGGTAGTAGAAAGAGCAGGGATTTGGAGCTCGGCTGACTGTGATTTCCATGTGGCTCCTCCACTTACTTGCTTGGTGATCCCGCACGTCACCGAGCCTCTCTGAGTCCCAGTCCCGGTTTCCTTATTTGCCAAATGGGGCCGGTGGTTCCGACCACGCAGGGCTGCCGGGGCTGAGAAGGGTGCATGGAGAGCAACTGTCATGGTGTCTGGGAGACGTGCAGGTCATGGTTTCTCTCTTCCTCCCCCCACCCCATCATTATCGCTGTTTTCTGTTTCCACCATCTCTGGCGCCGCCTTCCCTATCTCTACAGCATCACGCAAACACAGCTCTCGGGGTGAAGCCCGAATTCCCGAACGTACCCATGCTTCTGCTCGTGGGACCACCTGCACTTCCTTGAATGTTCCATGCTGTCTCTGGCTTTGGCCTGGGTATCCTCTCCCATCCCTGTCCCCGTTACCTCCTCCAAGAGCCACCCCCGTCCTTCCTGCTGCCTCTGTACTTCCATAGCCCCCTGGGGTGGGGGGAGTGTAGTGGGTGGGAGAGTGACGTGGGCCCCTCGCCTGGTTCTCTGCCCCATAGACCAGCACCTTCAGGGAAGGGAAGGTGTTTTGCCACTGTTTTTCCTGCATGGGCCCTGGCACGTGGCTGGGGCTCTGTCGGTATTTGCTGAGTAACTCTGGGGGCTGGTGGGGGGAATAAGTGAGCCAGGGACACAATTCTGATGAGCCAAAGCACAGCCTGCCCAGGGCCATGAGAGCAGGGCAGGCCGGACATTGGCAGGAGAGCAGAGAGCCCTCTAGCCACGGCATCCCAGGGAGCATTTAACTGGGCTCTGGGGGATGGGCAGGAGATGGACTTGAGAGGTGGAGACAATAGGGAAGAGAGACAGTGAGTGGATCGGGCAGAGAAAGGGGGTGCCAGGTGGGAAGGGGAATGGTGGCAGAGCCCGCGGGGGGCTGGTTCTGAGCAGAGAGCCCAGAGGTGGGGCAGGAGAGGCCCGTGGGGCCTGGCATTCTCCTTCTGACGGAGGTTCCAGTCCCTATGGGGACAGGAAGCAGCTGGGACAGCGCTGCTCTCCACTTTCACGCCTTGCAGAAGAGAACTGAGGTATGGAAGGGGTCTTTGGGTTGTGGGGGCTCCCAATCCAGGCCCCCCACACACACATTGAAGCAGTGGTGTCTGGGTCCCGAGAGGAAGGGCTTAGCAAGATGGTGATGGGGAACTTGGTCCTGGAAACTCACACCTTGGGAGCTGCTTCCCCTGCCCGGTGAGAAGCTGGGCATCCAGGACAGTGTTGGGGCACCCCAGTAAGCTCCAAAGGCCAGGCCCGAGGACAGAGCCTTCCAGCTCACCCAGGTGGTGGTGCCAAGAGTAGGGAAGCCTCTAAGAGGGGTTTCCTCACTTCTTATTCCTTAAGGGTTCTTCTTCCCTGTGTGTTGGCTTTGTCCTGACGATTTCTGAACTGGGAAAGCTACTTCTCTGTGCCTCAGTGTTGCTTTCGGTCCATGGGTATGGATGGTACGCTCTCCACTCATGGGCCATTGGCCTCCTGAGTCCGCGACAGACCGAGGAGGAGTCATGGGATCTTTCAGGGATGGAGAATTTTCGGTCTGCGTTCAAATCCCTCCTTCCTTTCTCTCCTGCAGTTGGGCCTCTGTGAATGGGGCACGTGAATGGGTAGCTGCCTCCAGTGAGCTTGCTAGCTCCGTATCTGGGGACAAGAGGCGGCTGAGGTCCGGCCTTTTCTGCATGGGCCCGCCACGAGAGAGGGAGTGCTGTGTGCTGGAATCGGTCCCGCACCGGGTTCTGGTCTGCAGAACCAGATGGCCTGATTCTTTGATATGATACATGGCCTGATTCTTTGATATGACCGTGGGTACGTCACCTTCCTTCTCTGGGCCGCACTCACCCTATCCGTTAACTGGGGCTGCTCCCCAGAATTATCTGGGGAGTCAGAAAAAAGTCAAGACGCCAGCCCTACTCTTAGGGAATCTTATCCAGCAAGGCCTGGAATTGGGCCCAGATACAGATATTTTTGAAATGCGCCACCGGTGATTCTAAAGTGTACCTCTCTTTTGAGAACCAATAGTCTGGATGAGTGCTATTTTTAACGTGCAAATTAATCTCTTGGAATCTTGGTAAAATGCAGATTCTGACCCAGCAGCTGCGGCTTGAGGGCTAAGATCCTGTGTTTCATATGGGCTTCCAGGTGCTGCTACTGCTGCTGTCTCAGGGGCCCCACTTTAGGTACGAGATGGTCCTGTGATGTTCCCTGGATTGCCCATTCATTCATTCATTCATCCCTCGTCAAACACTTGAGATGGGGGAATGGCGGAAGGTGAAGCCAAAGGGAGACAGAGCCCAGACTTGCTCAAGGCTACGGAATTGGGACTTCATCTGGAGGGCACTGGGGAGCCTTGTCAGGGCTTTAGGACGAGGAGTGACAGGGTCAGATGTGCATAAAAGGCTCCTCTGACATGGCGACCAAAGGGGCCGGGGCTGCCGCTGCGAGGTCCCCATCATTTCCGTGGGAGATGACCGCGTCGGGAGGGAGGTGGTGGTAGTGGAGATGGAGGGAGTGGAGAGATTTTTTTTTTCCCCGAAGTTAATCAACTTCATTTTTAGAGCAGTTTTAGGGATTGAGAGGAAAGTATATAGAGTTCCCACATATTCCCTGTCTCCACTCTTGCATCCGCTACCCCAGTGGAATGATTCTGAAGATCTTCCAAGGGACAATCAGGAGGTTTTGGTGACTGGCTGGAGTTGGGGGAGGGTGGTAGTGAAGGAACAGTGAGAGAGGATGATACCCGGGTCCCTGGTTTGGGCAGCTGGCTGTGGCATCCTTGAGGGAGTGGACTTGCGTCTGGCTTGGGGCACGTTGAGCTGGGGGCACTGGCGGGATGTGCAGAGGGCGGTCTCTGTCTCGCAGTCTGGGCTCTAGCCACACAGGTGTCCTCCGATTCGCCAGGGCGCTTGTCCCCCTGCCCACCGAGCAGACCCAGGGCTCAGCGTCGTCGCGGACTGGCCTTTCCCACCTGCCACTGCGTTCCCCTCCCGCCGCACCTTGTGGTTTTCCTGTCTGTCACCAGCCACACTTTGTATCCATTACGTGTTTCTGTGGGCGACGTCGTGGCTCGTGTCAGTCCTTCCTCCCTGGCCTCAGAACCCCGCCAGGACAGGGATCGTGACTTTCTCATTTCCTGTCGTACCCAACAGAGCCTAGGACAGTGTTTGGGGGCAGCGCTGTCACACAAGTTCTTGGTGAACACCTGCCTCTGGGATCTAGACTCAGGAGAAGGTCGGGGCTGGCAGTGTGGGCTGGGTGGTGGCCAGGCGGCACGGATGGTGACTGTTGCCCGGGGAGGGGATGGGGGCACAAGGGAATGTGCGGGACTGAGACGGGCAGGGGCCTGGGGTGGGTTCCCATGCGTGGGTCAACAGGCCCCAGACCTGGCGGAACAGGGGTCATCAGACGGGTGGGGGAGCTCCAGGGAGGGAGATGTCGAGGTTGGGCCGTCCCGTGGTGGCCGTGGCTGCCGTTCAGGGGCTTCGTGTGCCCACACGGTGCCCGGCTCCGGGGGGCACGTCAGCTCAGCCCTTCTCCCGCCACGCTGGGGAGCTGTCAGCAATCCCGTGTTGTGGCTGATAGAACTAAGGCCTGATGAGGCTCTGCCTGTGCGAGGAGGGGGTCAGTCTCCAGAGCTGTCTCTGCTGGAAGGTGCTGGCCCTGTGCCCCGTGTTCTGTGTCAGTCCTGTCATGCTGGGGACGGGGCAGGAAGAGAACAGCCTGGACGCTCTGAGCTGGCCAGCAGAGGCAGGTGGTGGCTCCAGCCTGTGGGGGTCAAGAAACGAGGCTGACGAGCTGGACCAAGGCTGGGCTGGGGGAACGAAGTGCTGGGCCGGCCGCTGAGGTTCCTGGAAGCCGGCCTCGCACCAGGGACTCGGGAGCCAAGCAGCTGCTCAGGAACCCAGAGCATGCCAAACCTGAAGGAGCCACCCCACCTCGGAAGTCCAGCCCGGAGGTCAGGGATTCTCGGAGCCTCTCCCTCTCTCCAGCCACCTTCCAGCTCACAGCACTTTCCTGTCCTTTCTCAGACTTGGTCCCCTCAGCCCTCTGGAAGCTGGGGGAGGGGGTTGGCGGCAGGAAGTGGTGGAGGAGACCCGAAGTGACAACCTGTCACACAGCTAGCCGAGGATGGAGGGAGGATTCCAATGCAGGTCTTCTGGCTGTGAAGGCCTAGCTGTGTGAGGGCCACCCAGAGACGACAGCAAACCCCAGTTCACACCCCCCGCCCCCCCTGCAGTGCAGGAAGTGGTTTTTGAGGGCAGATGCAGAGCCCAGCATCTGTGGTGGCTGTGATGAGTCATCTCGGGGTGAGAGCGGCAGGTTGACCCCGGGGTCAGCAGACCTGGCTCCACATGTCATAACTGTGTGACATTGGGCAAGTCACTTCCAGCAGCTCACTGCCCTCCACCCCCAACACCGGCAGCAGGGCCCAGGAGCTGCTCTGGGAGTCCCACTTGCCCCCCCCTTCCTGGCCTCTTCTGAGCCCTGGATTGCACTGGGGGCAGAATTTGATTAGATCCTACACAGCAGCTCCATGGAGAGGGCCTGGCTCATTTCCCGTGTGCTTCTAGCCAGCAAGACACGGACAAAATTAACACTGGGCCAGCCAAGCCAGGAAGCCATTGACGGACGGGAGAGATGCAGACTGCCCCCAGGAAGGGGACAGCTGCACGGAGGCCCTGGGCCAGCAGGCGGATCTCTCTGGGCCTCTGCGGCTGGGTTCTTATCACCCCCGCCTGTGGCCCAGCTGTCCAGCTGGGAGTTGCCCGTCAGCTGCCCGTACCCCCTTGGTCAGAGCTTTCACCGCAGGCCTGAGGGCCAGTCGTCCAGCTTCTGCTTTCTTCTGCCCAATAGAGGGCAGGGATCGTGTCTGACTTGTCCCCTTCTGTCCCTTTAGGGTTTCCCTCAGTGCCCGGAGACGGAATGAATGCATGTAGGTTAGGACACATGCGTGTCCTCGCAGTCCTTCCCCCACCCCCACATCCTGCTCACAGAGCAGTTTTGACATAGCAGGGCTCTGCCGTGGCATTCTGTTCCTCATACGACAGTCCCACGCCTGGCATCCCTTGTGACATAGTCTCGTCTTTATCTCTTTTCCTGTCCTAATTCCTTCCCTGGCCACCCCTCTCCCCAGATTTCTGAGGTTTCCTGTATTTGCATCCCAACCCCAGCTCACCCAGGAACCCTGGCCCGACCAGACTCACACTCACACGAGCCTGATCCTGGAGCACGGGGAAGAGCCAAAGAGCTCTGGCGGGTCCTTCTTTGCCAGTATCTGCCCCGGGTCTGTGGGGCCCAGGTGAGGGGCCTCAGGTAGTGCTCAGCCTCCCCCTGCCCCCCACCTTCCCTCTAGACTCCCGGGTCCACCCTATTTTGTGGAAGGGCCCAACAAAGCCAGGAGACACCCTTGGCCAGCAGACATGAGTGCTGATGCTAAGTCGGTCTCCAATTTCTTAGGTAATTCCCTGAGCTTCTGGGACCTCAGTTTCCCCATCTGTAAAATAAGACCGGACTAATGATAGCCACCACGTCACCAAATGCTTCGCCTGGGCCAGGCCCCGTGGGGAGCACTGAGAATGGTCCCCGTGAGTCTGGTGCGATATGATGGCCCTGTTCCAGGTGAGGGGACGGGACCGAGTGTTTGAGAGGCTGGCCAGAGCCGCACAGCTGGAAAGCGACACCGCTGAAATCTGAACACTGATCCCCAGGCACTCTCAGAATCTCAGAGCCAGTGGGTCCTGGGTGGTTTCTCAGCTGCCCCAGGGCGGGGGCCCTCTGGGGACGGCGGCACTTCCCCTCCTGCCTTTGTTTGGTTTGGCCTCAGTTTGGGGCAAGATTGGCAGAGGCAGGCTGACTTGCATTTCTGGTTTTGGGTCTGTGGCTGCACTTTCCCGAGGGGGGTGGGTAGGCGGGCTCAGGCTCAGTCAGTGCTGGGGCAGGCCTGGCCCCACCCCTACCCCCCAGGAAAGGGGAAATGCGGCCTGCTCCCCTCTCTGGCCACTCCGTGCCAGGCCCCGAAGGCACCAGTTGCTGCTTCCTTCTGTCTGTCCTTCCAGGTCCGGGGTCTGGCTAAGGGGGAGGGTGATTGAATGTGGGGCACTGGGGAGCGGCTGTTTGTTTTCCTAGAGGAGAATGCTCCCTGGCCGGTGGGGTGAGGGGCGGAGGACTGGGCTGCTCTGGAATGAGATCAGAAGCAGGCCTGGGAAGAAGGAGCCAGAGGCCCTGCTCCAACCCCAGCAGAGCCCCCGATTGGTGCAGGTGCTCTGGGGCAGGTCTCTAGGTCCTGTCTGTGTCTTCGTCTGGGCCTCAGCTTTGCCGTCTGTCCGTCTGTCCATCAGCAGGGGAGCTGTCTCTCTCCCTGGGAAGTCTGATGGGGCTAAAGCACAGACCTTGGCTTCCAGATGAGATTTCCGGATTGAGAGGCCCGCCATCACAATCACGAGCTTCGATTCTCAGTATTTGGCTGAGCTTGCTTCCGGGGGTCCATGGGAAGGATGGGCTGCTCTTGGAGGTTTGTGACTGCAGCTCTTCCCTCTAGATTCATTGTTCCAGTCACCACAACTGCCACCACCACCAGCATCCCTTTCAAGAGCTTTAGACTTTCGAGGTGCCTGGCTGGCTCAGTCAGGAGAACGTGCGCCTCTTGATCGTGGGATCCTGACTTCAAGCCCCCCATTGGGCATAGAGCCTACTTAAGAAAAAGAAAAAGAGCTTTATACTTTCTATGTTAATTCTCCTGGTTTGTCACTTGTGCGTGTTGTCTATCTCATTTAATGGGTGGGGTCTTGAGACCCAGAGGGTTTAGTGACTGGCTTTCCCTGCCTCCCCGCCGCTGTGTGATTTGCCCTTGGCTCCTGGCCCTCTCTGGGCCTCAGCCTTCTCCTCTGTGCGCTGGGGATTTGGGATCATGGATGTTTCAGGGGCTGAGGCTGTGAAGTGTGAGGGGTCCCTGGGTGGAGTCACTCCCACCTGCGGGTACGATTTATAGGGCAGAGAGTCCCAGCGGATAGACACCTGTCTTCATCTGTGCCTGAGAACCGAACCCTGGCCGGATCATCCTAGAGTCCTCTAAGGCCCACTCCGCTGCCTTGCTCAGCCGTGCTCTCCACTGGGGGGTGGGGCCTCCCCTTTCCCTTTCATGCTCCCTGCCTGTGGCCCTTACCCATACCGTGCTTTCATATCTGCTCTGGTGCTCCCGGATGCCAGCGGGACCCCTGCCACGTGTGGGCAGTGCTCTGCGGCTGCCTTGAGCCACGGCTGGGCCGCCGACTCCCAGACAGGAGCCCGGCTGGGGCTCCCCAGGCCTGAAAGGACTTCTCGGCTGTGGGCCCAGGCTTTCAGTCCCGGGCACTCATTCCCATACAGCTCTACGGTCCCCAGGGACGTGTGGCCGCTTTCCCCTTCATGAGTTCTAGGTGGCCACAGCCTCTTGATGGGCGAAGCCCAGATTCCAGATAGTTCTCGCCCCAGCGTTCCGAGTCCTTGGGTGCGATGAGGGGCGCCAGGCCGGGCTTGAGACCTGCTTGCCCCCGAGTGGCTACAGCCCCGTGGGTACTCCTGCCCCTTCTCTGAGCCTCAGTCTTCCTGCGAGCAAGCCGCCTCTCAGACTTCATCAAGGACGCTATTTTCCCCTTTGCAAACGAAGTCTGTAGAAATCCAGTAAAAACGCCGAGGTTCGGAGCGTTGAGCGTCAGGCAGGAAAGGCTTTCTTTTTGTGGGTGGACCTCCTGAGGTTCCTCCAAACCCAGCTTGAAAACTCCTGGGCGTTTGATTCCTCAGTGAGGTCCCCAGGTGCCCGGGATATCGGTGTCGTCCAAGGGTGGGCAGTATTTTGAAGTTCTGGTTTCATTCTAGTTTGCTAGTTTCAAAGAGATGCTTAAGCATTCAGAGCAAGTTCTTGTTTGAATAGGATTTTTTAGAACTTTAGTTCACGTAGAAGATACCCTTTGGCCAGGTCCAAGGTTCTATCAGTTCGCGATTGCTCAGGCTTGGGACTGGGTTTGGTTCTGGTCCACGAAGGCGGAGACTGCCCGGCCCCTGCTTCACTCGCAGAGACACCAGACGGCAGTTGGGAAGATGATACAAGAGAGAGTGTTTAATTTGTCACGGCCCCGGCAGGCAATGGGATCCAGATAATAGTGGTTACCTCTCCTTCTTTCCCTAAATGACCAACCACGCTCTTGATGGAGCAGACAAAAGATTCAAGCCAGAAGAGAAGGGTGGGAACCCATGTGCAGTGAAGCCCAAGGGGCCTTCTGTTTTCATCTCTCGCTTCAGCTTTCAGACTACGGGGTGTCAGGCGTGGGGTTCAGGCCATTGCCTGATTTATTTCGGCCTCCGGGATGTTGGTCACGCACAGTGCCAGAACCTCTCATAGCCCTCCGTTCTGAACCTTTCTTGTTTGCTTCTTTTTCCCAGATGTCTGAGCCAGAGGCAGATGAGAAGCGAGAGATGCCCTTGGAGGAAGAGAAGGGGCTGGGTGCAGAGGACCCACCACCCAGCAAGGAGCCCTCTCCAGGCCAGGAGCCTCCTTCAGGACAAGACTTGCCACCCAACAAGGACCCCTCTCCTGGCCAGGAACCTTCTCCTGGTCAAGAGTCACCGTCCAGCAAAGACTCACCTTCCTGCAAAGAACCTCCTCCAGGCCAGGAGCCCCACCCGAGCAAGGACTCCCCACCATGCCAGGAACCCCCTGCAGCCCCGGCCCTCCCTCCCTGCCAGGACCTCCCTGCTAGGGCAGAGCCCCCTCCCAACCAAGACCTCCAGGACGCCCCTGCTCAGGAGCTTGCTCCCTGTCAAGACCTGCCCCCCGGCCAGGTCCCCCAGCCAGCCGAGGAGACGGCAAGCTCTGGGGAGCCCCCAGCAGCCACTGGGGACCCGCCTGCGGCCTCCAGGCCAACCTTTGTGATCCCCGAGGTCCGGCTGGACAGTGCCTACAGCCAGAAGGCTGGGGCGGAGGGCGGCGGCCTGGCCGACGAGGAGGACGGGGAGGAGGCTGAGGAGGGGGACGAGGGAGAGGAAGAGGAGGAGGAGGACACGAGTGATGACAACTACGGGGAGCGCCGTGAGGCCAAGCGCAGCAGCATGATCGAGGCGGGCCAGGCTGAGGGCGGCCTCTCCCTGCGGGTGCAGAACTCCCTGCGGCGGCGGACGCACAGCGAGGGCAGCCTGCTGCAGGACGCCCGCGGGCCCTGCTTCGCCTCCGACACCACCCTGCACTGCTCGGACGGGGAGGGCACCGCGTCCTCCTGGGCCATGCCTTCGCCCCGCACGCTCAAGAAGGAACTGGGCCGCAATGGGGGCTCCATGCACCACCTTTCCCTCTTCTTCACGGGACACAGGAAGGTAAGAAGGCCGAGGGCGGGTGGGAGCGGGTAATAAATGGGGAGGTAGGGAGGAGGGGCGTGGGTCCAGGAGCTGCAGGGCACGAGCATCGCTGTCCCAGCCCGGCGCCTCTCGAAGCCTTCCAGGGACCCTTCTACCCATTTGACAGAGGATCCAGCCGAGACACGGAGGGACCGAGAAGGCCATGCCTGGTTAAGCCCATGATTCTGACTCCAGGTGCTGTGTCCTTACAGCTCCTTCGGACTGGGGGTCCCCACCGAAGTTGAGCAGGTGTGGCCTCGTCCAGGACACCGTGCGTTTGGATCTAAAAGGTCTGAGTCATTGGCCGGAGGACTGTCTTCTATAGTAGAACAATTTAGACTCGGTCCAGGCCTAGCCAGACTAGAAATCCACCAGCCAACAGTGACCGCACACATCGACCCTGTGCTGGCAGTCTGCTGCACAATTTTTTGTTGTTTTTTATTTTTTGACAGAGAGAGAGTGAGTGCACGACTGGGGGGCGGGGGCAGAGGGAGAGGGGAGAGAATCCCAGGCAGGTTCCACGACCAGCACAGAGCCCGACGTGGGGCTCGATCTCACGACCTTGAGATCATGACCTGAGCTGAAATCAAGAGTTTGACGCTTAACCAACTGAGCCCCCAGGCGCCTCAGTTCTAAGCAGTTGAGCTGACATCACCGACACTCACGACAGCCCCGTGAAGGAGAGACTGTTGTGGCTCCCCAGGGATGAGGAGACCGAGGCACTCTGGGGTCATCTCACTCACCCCAGGCCACGTGGTTTATAAATGTCTGCCCCAGAATTGGATTCTGGCTCCAGGGCTGGAGTGCATCCCCTCCATGCTATTTGCCTCTCGCAAATATTTATAAATAGATGAATAAGTGTTTATTGATTTCCTGCCGTGTGCCAGGCCCCGTGCTCCGTGCCACTGCAGGGCCGCAGGAATGTGTGAGGCAGCTCTCAGCCTGCGAGCAGTGAGCTGTCCAGGGGGAGCGGGGGGCAGCTGGCCCCGCAGTGAAAAGATTGCATCACGGCCCCGAAGCCCGCTGGCCAGCTTGAGCCTAGGCTCCGTCTCTCACTTACTGTGTGGCCTTGGGTGAGTCACTCGGCTCCTCTGAGCCTTAGCGTCCTTCTGCAAAAAGAGAGCTGAATTATACTCAGGTCCCAGGGGGGTCGAGGATGAACTGGAAGAGCCTGTTGCCAGGTGACCTAGGCGCCGGGCCAAGGCCGGGTGTGTGGGGAGGCGGGAGGGAAGGGACCTGGGAGTTCATGGAGGAGAGACCTCAGGGCCTCAGGCCATCAGGGAGAGCTTCTGGAGCAAGAGGCCCCTTGGCTGGGGCTTGACGGTTAAGCAGGTTTGGAATAAAGAGAGGCTGAGACTGGCATTCTGTGGACGTGACCTGGGCACACTGTCTGTAGAAGCCAGTTGGTCTAGAGCAGTGGATTCCTAAAATGCAGAGATGGCAGACACATGGCACGCACGCTGCCCTTCCTGCCTCCACACCCAGGGCAGACATGACTAATGGATTCCAGCGCATTTCCCCACTGAGCTGGGCCGCGGCTTCAGAAGCCTTCTTCCCTTCAGGCACTAGTGAGAAGTCTGACTTCACACTTGGAAGGATACTGCTGCAGGGTGGTTGGACTGGAAGGCCAGGCTGGGAGCCCCCCCAGAAAAAGGCCTTAAACTTTGGGCCTGGAAATTGGAACTAAATCCCGAAGGAACTGGGAGTGGATCTCAGTTTCTTCGTCTGCACACACGTGTGGTTCTAAACATTGATGTGCCCCGTGATGACCAGGAGGAGGTTACTAATAGTTAGATTTCTAAGTCTCCAGCCCCAGGCTCCTGGAATCAGGATTTCCAGCAGGTGGTGCCCAGACCCTCGCATTTTAGACAAGTCCCCCGGGGACCGTGCTATTTCCCATAGCAGGAATATCACCATCTTTGGCCATTTCTTGGTGCAACTAGAGTCTAGAACTCTGCCCTACCTGAGCGAGGCCTCAGGCTTACTCAGACCAGAGCTGGCCGCTCCTCTCCAGCGGGCACCAAGATCCCAGGGCTCACTACCCGCCGGGCCTCCCGATCCTGGTTCCACACCCGTTCCCCAAGACCCTTCCAGGTTCTATTCTGTCTGTAAATACAAATACCTGTCTACAGATACTCCCACACGCCTTCACGCACACCCTTCTAGTTCCCCCACCCGGCTGATCCGAGCTCCTATTTGGGGGCTGACACTCCTGGACCAGCTCTGTCGTGTTTCAGCTTCCTCCTTTGGGAGCCCCGGGTTTTCACTGGCATCCCCCACCCTCTCTGGGCCTCTTGTTTCCTTTCTTGGGCTTGAGCGACAGAGTTGGCAGGGGCCTCAGAGGCTGCACTCCCATGTTTCCAGTGACCCGGCTGCCAGTCCCTCCTCGTGGGCATCCTGCTCACTGTAGCCAGCTGGCTTGGCGAAGAGCCCTGCCCTGGGGGTCAAGGCTGGACCAGCGCCTGGTCCCGGGCCATCCCTCACAGCCAGTGGGCCTGGGGCAAGTCCCCACCCTTTCTCTGAGTCTCAGTTTCTTCATCAGTGAAATGGGTATTGTGATCATTGTAGGACTGCAGGGACGATTAAGTGGCCCCGCGTGGGTGGGGCGTTTCGGGCAGTGCTGGTACTCGGCACTCGGTCGGTGCTCCATAAATGGGAATCATGTTGATGGCCACGAGGAGGAGAGCGGTGGCAAGCATGGCTGCAGTTCCGCCAACGTTCACAGAATGCCTCCAGCTCCCTTTCCTGGCGTGCACCACACTGCTGCGGGGTGGGAGCCCTTGTCCTCATCCTCCAGCGGGGAGCCGGAGGCTGGGGGAGAAGTGTCTTGTCCCAGGCCACACGGCAAGTGCTGCTGGAGCCAGGCTGTGGCCTCCCCCTGCCCAGTCCTCCCTGGCTCGACCCCAGACCCTGCACAGCTCAGGCTGGTGAGGGACCGGATGTGGGGGGCTGTGGCAGGGGGCAGGCAGTGGGCTCCCCCGTGACTTCCATCTCCCTGGCTTGGGTCTGGCATGGGCCTGGCTTTCTCGGGTAGGTCAGCTGCTGCCTACAGGCCACTGTTTCCAGGCTGTGCCAGGCAGGAGGTGGACAGGAGATGGACGAAGTCTTTAGTGGGAGTCAGACCTGAGTTCAGTCTCAGTTCTGCCTCCTCCTTCCTGGTCCCGAGACCTCGGCCAAGTTATGTCTTTCTTTGAGCTTTTCATTTTCTCTTATAAAGTGGGAGGGCTAAGTCTTCCTTGGATTTGTTCCAGGGATTCGAGAAGATTGCGGTACGTGGAAAGCTCTGTCCCCGTGGCAAGGATCCTGTCACGGTGTGAAACCCAGGAGGGCCCACAGAGCTGGCTGGCCCTGGGCTGGTGGTTGTGCTGCTGTGTGGCTAAGCTGAGCTGTCCAGAGGGCGTTCAGCCTGTCACGGGGGTGGGCAACAGTCCCTGCCTTCCTGCTCCCCCTACCTGTCACCCTGCCCTCCTGGGCGCTGAGGGATTTCTTTCTACTGGGGGTAGGAGCATCTGAACCAGACAGATCTGAGAGATGGCCCACTCGCCATGGTCATTTTACAAATGGGCTGCCTGAGGTCCAGAGAGAAGACCTCCCCACCAAGGTTAACCCCTGGGCCATCCCCTGGGCCTGGCTCCTGTTGCCGAGTTGAGTTGTCTCACAGCGCCCTCTGCTGCCAGACCCCTGCCTTGCTGGCTGCCCCCAGCGTCCCCTCAGGCGGAGCCACGGGCCTGCATCCGCTCTTTTCCTGGGAGCCAGGGAAGCCCTGAGCCCACCTGTGTCTGGGCCCAGGTTGCTGCCCTTCAGTTCCGCCTCAGCCTGGCCTGGCGTGGCCCGGGGTCGTGGGTCGTTCTTTGACAGCGAGGAGACAGAGGCTGCAGCCCCTCGCTGGCCATGCTTCCTTCTCCCCTCCTGCGGGGACTGGCTTGGGCAGAGGCTGACTGCCACACCAAGCTTCCCACCTCAGCCGGAGGTCAGACCAAAGCGCCCCTAAGATGTCTTCCAGCTCCAAGCTGTGTCTAGCCCCCTATTTACAAAAGGCTTAAAGAAAGATTATTGCCTATGTCTAAACAGATACGTGTCGCCTTTAGATCCAGTGTTTCCACAAGGTTCTACGGGGTCCGCCAGGCTGGGCCAGGTCAGAGAGGGACAGGGTGTGGGGGACTGGTGCCACGCATGGCTGGGGAGCCCCAGAAGTTGGGTCAAGACCAGTGAGAGGAACCTGGTGAGGCCCCTGCTCCTAGGAGCCCTCAGTTGTGGGTGGGCTCTGGAGCTAGGCCTGAAATTCTGTGCCACCTGCCAGCTTGTGGAGCCCAGGGCCTCGGTTTCCTCCGCTGCGAACTGGAGCAGATGACAATAAGTAGTTCTCAGAATAGTCGTGAAGGTGAAATGAGATCAAAACGTTAAAGCCCTTCAATGCAGCACCCGGCACATAGTGAGGGCACGATACCCACGCACGATAACCACCATAGCTGGGGGTGGGCGAGCGGCGGCGTGTACCAGGTACCGGGCTAGGCTCCTCCTGTGTGTTCACTTAGTTAATTTGCTCCACCCCCCGATGCGGTAGGTCCGGTTATTATCCCCATTTTACAGATACAGAGACTGAGGCACAGAGAGAGGTTGTAACTCAGCTAAAGTCAATGAGCTCATAAGTCACTGAGGGAGGATTCCAATCCAGGCAGTTTAGAATCGACACTCTTAACCACAACTATTATTATAGTTATAATTACAGTAAGAATTATAGTTATTATTCCAAGGGGCGGGGAGCTCCCAGTGCCTGGAGTGGCCGGGTGGGAGCTGGCGGGCCCCAGGGATTTCTGCCTGGAGTGAAGGGAGGGCCGGTGGCTCTGGACTCCCCTCCATTTCCCTTTCAGCAGGGAGGGCCCTGTGGAGTAGCAAGGCAGTGGGGAGCGGATGGGAAGGAAAGGCCTTTTGTGTGCTGGGTACCAGGCAGGACTTGCTGTTGCTCCCGGAGAGGGGAGCCTTGGGCCACTGTAGGGCTGGCAATCGGAGCCCTGACTTTCTGGCTCAGTTTCTTCTCTGTCTAGCCTGCAGCCCCCACCCCCCATGCCTGGGTTTCCCCAGCTGCTCTGGGGGTCAACGCCCACGGCCTGGGCTATCAGGCCGATTGGTGTGGGTTGGTCCCTGCCGAAGATGACCCCCTCCCAGCAGTGGAAGGAAGAGCCCATTTCCCAGCAGTGCAGAGGCTGGGGGTGCGGGCGGGGCGGGAGTGGCCCCCAGGCCCATTGTGTGGTCTCGATAAAGTACGGAAGCTGAGGTTAGAATGGGAGGAAGCCCAGCGCCCGTGGCCCTTTCCCACGGGTGGGGGCTCCGGGCACTGCCTAGCCTGGCCAGCGTAAGTGCAGCCGGTGTGCACAATGGGGCCGCGGCGGGAAGACTCACTGAGCAATGACCCTGGGCAGCCCTGGTTACAGAGGGCCCCAGCATGGGGCCACAGGGGCTGAGACTTGATCGTGGTGACTCTCCCCACAGCCAGGGGGCTGTCACCCCTACCTACGTAGCTAATGAAGCTGAAGTTGGGAGGCTAAGAAACTCCTCCAGAGTCAGTGGAAACAGGATTAGTGCCTGCTTCCTGCAAACCCAGGCCCTGGAGTCACACACCATAGATGGGTGTGTGCCTGTGTGTGCACGTACACACGTGTTTACAACACTGGTGGAGCGGTCTTCTCAGGAAGGAGGTGGCACTTCCCCCGAGTCTTTTACTGAAAACATTCAAAATGTGCCCTATCCTTACTTACACTGGAGTAGCCACATCCTCTGGTGGACAGACGCGGGCTTTAAATGCACACACGCCTAGATTCCCGCTGTCACTTCAACTCTGGGTATCTTTGGGCAAGTGACTTAACTTCTCTGAACCTCCGTTTGCTTTATGGACTTACGCTGAAGATTAATGAGATAGTATCTGGATAATGCCCATTCCAGGGTCTGGTCTATAGTATGAATTCATCCTTACCTCCTTCCTTCCTTCCTTCCTCCCTCCCTCCCTCCCTCCCTTCCTTCCTTCCTTCCTTCCTTCCTTCCTTCCTTCCATGGGTGTGTATTCCACTGAGGCTAATAGCACCCCCTGCTGGCTATATCTGGAATAAGGCGACTTTTTTTCCAGAATTAAGCCCACTTTAAGAATTAGCCCATCTTTATTTTACAAATGAGGAAACCGAGGCCCAGGGTGGGGCTCATGAGGAGTCTGAGCTGAGATCCGCACCGGGTGGCATTCTGTCTTGTCTTGGGGCGTAGTGTCCAAACCCAGCCTACTCTGAGCTCTAGCTCCTCTCCCATCTCAGAGCATTTCCTGGGCTCCTGCTCTAGGGTGGCACTGCTGGGGTTTCCACTGGAGGAAGATGGACAAACACCAACAAGGCAAGGGAAACAGAGGACAACCCGGGTAGAGACGGTGGGAATCTGGAGTGGTCTGGAGAAGAGGAGTGGCAGACTGTGAGGAATAGGAGAGAGGGCATTCCGGGAAGGGGACAGAGCACAGGGAAAGGGGAGGGGAGAGAGAGGTGGGAGAGGTGCAGTCTGCACCACAGGGGGGCAGTGGGGGGGGATCCAGCTGCAAGCTGGGATTCAGGCAGCAAGGGCCTCAAGACTCATTGTTCCTAGCCTGCTTTCCCTCTCTTGATGCGTTCATTCATTTGACAAATATTTGTTGAACTCCTAGTCGTGAGATGCTCACCCCGAGAGGGTGACCCGGGAAGACAGAGGCCTTGCTGGTGAGAACTCACAGTCAAGCAGAGGGGCAGGTTTAGAAAAAGCTCTTTCGAATGTGGCAGGGCCTCAAAAGGGGTGAAGGGGGCATAGCCTTGGTCTAGAGGTCTGGGAGTGCTCCCTAGGTGAGGAGGCATTTCAGTGGCTTACCCGAGGCTGGGTCTTGGGAGTAAAGGGAGATGGGAGGGTCACAAAAGCATCCCCTGTGGAGGGTGTAGCACAGGTAAAGGCCTGAGGTGAGAGGGCAGGTCAGGCAAAGACCTTCCATTTGGCTGGAGGGCAGGGTCAAGGGGGGTGCTGGAGCAGGGGTCAGGCCAAGAGATACATGAAGGAGTCGTAACTGATGTTCAAACGCAACTTTCTGCCCAGATCCTGAGATGGCAGACCCTGTGTATTATGTCACGGAGTTTGGGGGTTACCCTGGGGGCACTGGGGAGCCACGGAAGACTTTAAGGCAGGAGAGGTTCTCTCAGGCTTGTGCCACAATTTACTGTCCACCCTGCTGACCAATCCCAGGTCTCTGCCAAACTGCAGAAGCCCGAGTTAGTCATTAGGATCTCGATTTTGAAATTAAGAAATCGAGGGTCACTGAGGGACGGTGACTGGCCGAGTCACACGGCAGAGCCCCTCCCGGAGCCCTGCTCTCCAGTCTGCCCTCCTGCCCGCAGCAATCTGTGTCTCCGGATCGGCCATCTCTGCTGTGTCTTTGGCGTCTCCGGGCTCCTAGTTGCACCGGGAGGAGACCCCCTTGGCTGGAAGATCTGCCAAGCCAACCACACTTCGTGGACAGACTGTTCCCAGTAATGGGCCTCCCTGTCCCTCACCCGAGGGGTAGGAGATTTGCAGGAGAGGGGTGGGACGGTTTGCAGGCGCCGTTGGATCCCTAAGCCCCTCTTTGCTCAGGCAGCAGCCTTTGATGCTCAGACTATAACGTGTCTATCTTTCTTCCACAGATGAGTGGGGCTGACACGGTTGGGGATGATGATGAAGCCTCTCGGAAGAGAAAGAGCAAAAACCTGTACGTTGAAAAGATCCCTGGTCCTCAACCTCGTAGTCAGGGAGGCTCTCCATCCCCCTTTTCCTCCTCCGTCCTCTGCCTCGCGCTTATCTCTCCTCCAGGGGTACAGGTGGGGAGAAGGGGCTGTTCCCAGTCCTGCCCTAGACAGACACCAATGAACAGCAAGATCTTTTAAGACTTGCCGGTGGCCCCAGGGTGGGGTCACTAGGGTCCTGGGCATCCAGCCCTGCCCTCGGCATTCATGCAGAGCGAGGCGACGTGCTGATCCAGTACCTGGAAGCCCCAGGGATCCAAGCAGAGGCAACCAGCCAGGTTGTCTTGGCCCTGGCCCAGCCTCTGAGCCAAGCAGTGGCTGAGTGACCTTGACAGTGCTTTGTGCCCTCTGGGAAAGGACGCGGGATTCCCCCTTTCTCCTCTTGAGCTCCCGAAGGCTAGCAGTCTTAGGCATTGCCAGGAGGTGGCGCTGCTGGTCCAGGTAGCGTATCGCACCTTCCCCAGCCTTTCCGGGCCCCACCCTGGGGCCTTACGCATCTGGTTTGGAGGTTTGTTAGAGGTGCCATTTACATGAACGGGGTGTGTGTGGGTTCTCCATGGGTGTCCTTGTACACCTGGGCCCAAGGCCCTGGAGACTAGGGGCGGGATGGAGAGGAGGCGGTGGGGCACATGGTAACCCCCAGAGGGAGGCCCCCCCCCCCCCCCCCCCCCCCCCCCCGCTCCCTTCCGGGTTGTGTAGTGCCCACCATTACTTACCAGTTGGGGCTGGGGGAGGAGGACAGGAGTCTCCCCAGATGCCTCCTACAGCCATTTCCCTGGCCTCTGCTTTGGCTAGCAGTCACTACTCTAGAAACTCTTTCTCCCCCAGCTCCTCTGCCAGCTCCAGGTTCCTGCGGCAACTGTAGGCTGCTCTCTGCAGCCAGGAGCAATCCCGCTTTCTAGGGAGGTGACATGCTCTGAAAATAGCACCAACCATGGGGTCCAGGTGTCACCAAAGCGGTCACTCCCAGGGGTGCAGCAGTGGGGGGCCGTGGAGGGTGGGCACCTGGGGAGCTGGAGCTGTCCCAGGCCGGTCCTAATCTAGCCTCCCTTCACGGTTGGTTCTGCCTTTGGAATGCCCGAAGCTCACGTTCTTATAAGCTTCCTCGAGGACCCTTAGAATCTGGGATAATAATAAAAATAACTAATATTTATTGTGCCAGGCACCGTTCTATGTGCATTCCGGGTGTTATCTAATTTAATCTTTACCATTATTTTTATTTTACATTTCCTTTTTTTTCTCACGTACCCTATTTGCCCAATGAGTAAACTGAAGCAGAAAGAAGTTACTTGTCTCAGGTCACGCAGCAAGTACGTGGCGGAGTGGGGACCTGGAGTGCTGGCTCTAAGAATATAAATATAAATATTTTTTCCCTCAGAGCCTGTTCATTGAAGCTCAGTGTAGGGTATTCTGAAGGAGGTTCACAGCAGCCGGGCTAGGTAGCCTTTGAGCCCCTAGTGATGAGAGTCCGTTCCCCAGCAGCCCTTCATTCCAGCTCTTCATGGCTCTGATTGGAGGAAAGTGCTCCTTTAGCTTCCTCTTGTGGGTCCCTGTTCTGCCTTCTGGACCCACAGGGGAACTCCCGGGGCCTGTCTGAGCTCTGCCATCCTGTCAGACAGACCTTGAGGCCCCAGGAAGTCCGATGCTGGCAGCCCAGTCACCCCTGGGCATTCTGAGGCCCCCAGTCCTCACCCAGAGGACTGCCAATCCCTGGACTCCTCGGCCTTAGCTCATTGGCTGGGACCTTCTAGAGCAGGGTCCCCATCCCTGGGCAGCTGCCCCAGACCCACAGGACACGGTGCCTGGGCACTTTTGCCCCAGGCAATGTGCTAAAACTTTATGCGCATTTTCTCCTTGCTTCTCTCAATAACCGCAGCAGGGGTTGGATGGATGGGAAAATTTGACATTCTGAGAGGTGAGGTAACTTGACCAAGAGCACACAGTTGGCTACTGCTGGAGCTGGGATTTGAACCCGAGGCCTCATGGCTCCAGAGCCTCACACTTAACCTCCACAGGGTACCACCTCCTTCGCTGACTTACCCAGGATGCCCCCAAGGTCTTCATGCCGCTTTAAGCTCGAATAACTTCAGAAGTATAAATACTACAGGCTTAACAAACACCCACGTGAAAGTTGAATTATTTGAATTTCTTTTACACTTGCTTAGCTTTGTGATTTTGCCAACGCATTTCGGATTTTTAACTTTTGGTTTCAGTCAGCGTTTTTTATCTTTAATGGAAAAAACAGAGACCAAAACTTAAGAATAAAAAAATGTGTCGTTCAAAAACCACAAAACTCAACGGGCATTTAAAAAAATTACATAATTAAAATTCCAAATGACGTTTTGAAAAGTTTATAGGACTCGTACTCCCGCAGTTATCTGAGCTCCGAAACCATACTCAGACTTGTGGGACGCCGTGCATATTCATGGATGCTTGTAGCCAAAGCCAATGATAGGCCCAGGCCTGCTGCCAGGAGCTATCCTGGAGCTGCCCAGGGTAGGGGGGTCTAGCGACAAGGGGGGCAGACGTGGCCATGGGCCATTTAACCCCTTTCTCGCCAGCAGCTTTGCCCAGTCCCTAAATGGGCTGCCTCCTGGGGGAGTGGCAAGGCTAAAAATGCTTCCTGGCTAAAAATAGCCACTCCTGCCACCCCGGTGGGCAGAACCCTCCCCCCACCAGCAATTTGCTGACTCGTTTTCTCCTCCCTCCTTCCCCTGGCGCTGCCATGGCAACGGGGAGGCCGGTCACAAATAACTGGGTCTGGCTTCTTGCCGGGCAGGCCCCAGAGGCCGCCCCTTGTGGACACTTGCCCCTTTCACGGGCTCGCTCTCCGGGTTGGCCAGGAGGGATACTTTTTTTTCCACCCCCCACCCCCCCACCCGTCCTGGTCCCTCCCATTTCCTGGCTCCTCCTGTCTGAGTCCCAGCCCGGCCTGTGCCTGGGAGCCCCAGTCATCCGGCGGGGATCCCGGCGATCGCTCGGCTGCAGCCCGTGCCCGCTGCTGCCTGCCGCCCCGGGACGCAGGGTGGGGAGTGGGAGCCTGCGGGGGTTCTCCCTGCAGACCATCCCGGGCCCCAAGGTGGGGGGCCCTACAGAGATGCTCCGAGGCATGTACCTCACGCGCAACGGGAACCTACAGCGGCGGCACACGATGAAGGAGTAGGTGCCTCTCCCCCCTACCCAGCCCCGCGCGCACTCTTCCCACCCTGAGGTTGCAGGGGCCGAGCGTGCCAGGCTTACCGACCCCCTTCTCTGCTTCTGCCCCCAGAGCCAAGGACATGAAGAACAAGCTGGGCATCTTCAGGCGAAGGAACGAGTCCCCTGGGGCCCAACCAGCGGGGAAGGCAGACAAAATGGTGAAGTCGTTCAAGTAGGTCCTCTCTGCACCCCTGGGACCCCTCAGGCACCCCCTGGTCCCCAGGGGAGCAGGGCTGGTGGTGGGGTTAAATGGAAAGGGGTTTTTTTTGGCTCTTTCCAGCTCTGGGTTGGACGGAGGCTCTCTTTGAGGGAGCCTGGTACCTGGCGAGCAGCAGCCCTCACGGGGACCGGCTGCCGGGCAGGGGCAGAGGTGGGAGCCAGAAGGGATGCTGGCCCAAAGAGAGGGGATGGGCCCCCTTCTGGGCCCCCCAACTGGGCTTGGCCACTGCCCAGGCCAAGGGCAGGTAACAGAGACCCCTACCCCAGCCCCAGCCACCGCACTTCCCCGAACCTCACGGTGCCTCACTGTGCCCCTTCCCTCGCCCCTTAGGCCCACCTCAGAGGAAGCCCTCAAGTGGGGTGAGTCCTTGGAGAAGCTGCTGCTTCACAAATGTAAGTGGGGGCCAGCTGGCCTGCTCCCCTCCCTCTGTGATCTCTCCCTTTCCGCTTCCCTTTCCTCCTCTCCCAGACCCAGAGAGTGTGTCTGGTCCCAGAGAGGTCGCCTTTCCCTCTTTCCTGGGTCCCATCAGGTGTCCCTGCTGTTGGGAGAGGCTGAGGCCCTTGGGCTGGCCTTGGAGCCGGCTTCTGCCAGCCCCTCCCTGTCCCTGGGAGCTGGCACTGCCTGCCAGAGGCCGCTGGGACCTGTGTGCTCAGACCCAGAGATTCCCAGAATAACAATAAACATTTCCACGTACCGAGGGCTTCCACTGGGCCGAATGTGCCCTGTGTCTCATGGGCAGGATCCCCTCTGATCCTCACGGGGCTCCAGGAGATAGACTCATGACCCCCATTTTACAGATGGGGGAACTGAGGCACACACAGGGGCGAGACATGGCCAAGGCCCACAGAAAGGCAGTGGCAGGGGTGGGTCCGCATCCCAGGGCTCCTGGCTCTTTGACGTGGTTATTTTATTAAGCTCCCCACATCTGCACCCTAAAAGGCCCCTCGACGGGAGGCTGGGGGGTCCAGAGGGCAGAAGGGGCTGGTTCTGTCTCTCACCCCAGGGCCTGGGCTTCTCGTCACAGATGGCTTAGCAGTGTTCCAGGCCTTCCTTCGCACCGAGTTTAGTGAGGAGAACCTCGAATTCTGGCTGGCTTGTGAGGACTTCAAGAAGGTCAAGTCACAGTCCAAGATGGCAGCCAAGGCCAAGAAGATCTTCGCTGAGTACATCGCCATCCAGGCGTGCAAGGAGGTAAGGCCTCAGGCTGGGCCCTCGGGTCCCCTAGCCCCACCCCCAGCCCCAGGGGCCTCTCAGTGCCACAGGTATGTGGCAGCCTCAACAAGGAGCCCAGGAAGGGGAGAGGCCAGAGTGACTCTTGGGGACCGTGTGTCCAGGGTGGAGAGGAAGCAAGCTGGGGCCCCGGGAAGAACAGAATTCCGTCAGTAGCAGAAATGGCCACTGTCGAGGCACGGGGTGCTGGGTGCGCGCCGAGCCCTTCATGGATGCACTCTTATTTAATCTTCGTGACAACTTGTAAAATGGGTTTAATATTATCTGCATTTTAAAAATGAGGAGAGTCTCCGAGAGCCCGGGTTGGAATCGCTACCATCCAGCGTGTGCTTACTGAGGGCCAGGCCCTGAGTGCCGAGTCGCAGTGGGTGACCTGTGGACTGAGTCCCTCTCTGCTTACCGTGGACGACCTTGCGGAGTCTGTGGCACTCCTGAAGAGTTTACCATCCTCCCTAGCCTCCAGATAAGACAGGGGTGCCTCAGAGCACTTAGGCAATCTGCTCGGGGCCGCACGCCTCCGTCCGGCCCTGCTGGGATTCCAACCAGGCGGTCTGACCTTAGAGCTGGTCTTTCCAGGCCCTATAAACTACCCGCCCTCCAGCGAGGGACCGAGCCAGGACTCGAACCGCTGCCCTGAGGGTCTCCACTCTGCGACTTAAGATGGGGAGCAGAGGGGCTTAGAGGTGAAGGGCTGGGGAGGTCCCATTCCTGGCCCCCCGCCCCCAGGGTCAGGCCCCTGCAGGTGAACCTGACGCTACTACCCTCTGCCCCCCACAGGTCAACCTGGACTCCTACACGCGGGAGCACACCAAGGTCAACCTGCAGAGTGTCACCCGTGGCTGCTTCGATCTGGCGCAGAAGCGCATCTTCGGGCTCATGGAAAAGGACTCCTATCCGCGCTTCCTCCGCTCTGACCTCTACCTGGACCTCATTAACCAGAAGAAGATGAGTCCCCCACTCTAGGGGCTGCCGGGGCGGAGCTCTGTGTTCACACCGGGCGGGCTGGGCCCCCTTCCCACCCGCCTCTCTCCCTCTGCGACGGAGGGGGCAAGCGAGCCCCCGGAGGCTGCGTCTTCGGACGGACAGACAGACATTCGGATGAGCGGCCTGGAGGAGGAGAAGGACTGGCCCTGCTGGGTCCCCACTGCCCCGGTACGAGGGGGCCCGAGGGCCCCGGCAGGTCAGGGGCCCTGGCTGAGCCGGATCTGGAGCTGCTGCTCCATGCTGCGAGGACTCAGCATTGACCAAGTTCCTTAAAGAACTGGCAGATGGGGCGGGGGGCCTAGCCGTGGGCTCCAGGGCTCTCGGGGGCGGGGGGGCGCTGGGGCTCGCAGCTCAGACCCCCCCCCCCTTGAGTTTTATTTATTTAAACAGTAGTCGGATGCTTGGCACGTCGTCCTGTAATAGGAAATTTTTGCCTCATCGGTTTTCCTGATTTACAAGTGCAATATTTTAACCAACGCCTTGTGAAAAGCCACCTCACCGAGAGGGTGGGCACCACTTTCCAGTTTCGGGGGATTTGCTGGTCCCAGGCACCAGGGGTGGGCAGCTGGGCCTTCCGGACTGATGAGGCCTGGAGGGGCAGGTGCTGCCGTCTGACCCTGCACAGAAATCCCACACCCCCCCTCCCCCGAGGCAGGTGTCCCTCAGGGGCCCTGGAAAGCGTGGCACCCTCAGACCACACAGCAGCCGAGTTCTGGAGCAAATAAAAGGCCTGTGTTATTTCTCGTTCTTGACCGTTTCTGTGTGTTCCTGGGTTTGAGCTTTACCAAGGTGGACTGGAGCTGGGGGTGGGGGTCAGTCGGCGACTTCTCCGCTCTTGCCGTCTTCCGCCTCCCATCCCAGAGCCACACACACGATACCCCGGGGCTCGCGGCTCCTAGGCACTGGGCCGTGCTTGTTCCGTGTAGCCTCTCATCTCCTCCACCAGCCTGGAGGCGGGGGTTATGCCCATTTCACAGATGGGGAGAGTGAAACCCGGACAGGGTGGTGACTCGTCCAGGGTCATATGGCTGGCAAGTGGCAGAGACAGGGTCCTGCCTAAGCCCCGCTGGCTTCCAAGCCTCTACTCTGGATTGCTGTCCCTTCCTTGCTACAGGACAAAGTCCTGGCTTGGCCACCAGCTGGCTACATTCCTCCATTCTTCTGCCCGCCGCACCCTGAGATTCTAGTGGAACTTTCAGGTGGCACAGGGCTGGTTGGTGGAGGTGGACGAGGCCAGCCTGTCAGGCCGCAGACGGGCGGGCCCATGGATGCCGTTAGGACAGAAGGAAGAGCTGGGCAGGTGACAAGGAGCAGGGCTTACAGAGAATCCCTCTGTGTCCCTGGGGAAGGCTTCCCACTCTATGACTAACCGGAGATGCAAATTTAGGCAAGGGCTGGTCCAAAGCCATGTTTCACTGGAGGCCCCGGACCACTTGCCTGGAGGAGGTGGAAGAGAGCCTGGAGCCCGGGCCAAGCTAATGCCAGAGCTGGACCCCGCTGCCCCCACATACAGCCTGCCAGGGTCTGGGGGGGCAGGGGCCCGGCCGCCGCCTGGAGTGGGGCCTGGCCCAGCTGGGCTGACTTCTGTGAAGCCGGATGGACTTGGTGCAGGAGGGGCTGGGCCCCCTCTCCCTGGATCTTGTTCCTTGCCTGGGGTCCTAGGTTCGGGTCCGCCCACCGTGACTTGGAAACGCAAAGGACATGGGGCTTTGTAGCCGCTCTCCTCCATGCTGCCCCCCACTGTTCGCCCTGGAGGCCCAACCTAGGGCCAGGCACACAGTAGGTGCTCGGTACGCGTCACAGCCTTTTTTGATAGCACTGGAGTGTGAGCTCTCTGGGGAGCAGGGCTGGGTCTGGCTCCGGACCTGGTCTGAGCCCTGTTGGACCTCGTGATCAGGAAAGGACTTTCCCACCAAGGAGCCACCAGAGCCTCGATGAGGCTGGAGGGACAGCGAGGGGCAGAGATGTGCCCCTAATTCAGATGCAAGGGCACCTCGTAGGTGTCATCCAGGCCTGAGATTTGGAGACCTGACAGCTGGGAAAACAGGCGCAAAGGGGAGCACAATACCACTCCTGTTCCTTCCAAAATGGCTGGTGGCAGAGAGGGCGGCGGAGCTCAGGACTTGAGTCCCAGCCTGGCCTCGGAGGAGACACTGCGGGCCTGTAGGAGCTCACCTTGCCCTTTCTTCAGGTTCCAGGGATTCAGCCTTGGGCCACGCCCTCCACCTGGGGGGGGGGGCAAGTTGCCATGGAAACCAAAGTCCCGCAGAGCAAAGTCAGGCAGATGGAATTCCCATTTCGGAAGGCCACGCTGCCTGGTTTCCATTACTCACATTGGGTCCCCTGGCCCAGAGCAGCTTTGGCTGCGCTGAGCAGCTGGAGAGCAGACCGGAGAGGTGCCGGGATCGTCCTGCCCTGGGCCCTGCCTGGGCTCCCTGGGGACCTGGGCTAGAGCCCTTCTCCCGGATGAGGCCTCAGTCCCGTCACCTAGTTCACAGTGTCTGAACTGCTCCCCGCCCCTTTTTTTGTTTTAACATGCAAGGAAGGAGCAGGCCCCCTGCTCTCTGTCTGGCAATCCCAGGCTGGTCAGTGCAGGCTATGAGGGCTGTGAGGTCCTCCTGTCCAGGTCCCTTCCCATTCTCCAGATGGGAAGACTGAGGCGGAGGGAGGGAAGCAGCACGGCCTAGAGGCGAAAGGCCTGGACCCTGGCTCCATGGTCTCTGAAAAAAAATCACATCATCTCTCTTTGCCTCAGTTTTGTCATCTGTAAATTGCGCCTACTGGCACCTTTCCCAGAGCTTTGGTGACTAAGTGAGGTCGTGCGGGCAGCGAGTTCAGCACCGCGCCTGGTGCAGGGGTGTGCTCCCTCGGCGCCAGCTGCCGTCAGTGACCTCATCACTCGGGGTCCCGGGGAGGTGGAAAGCTCGTGCTCAAGTGGTCCAGGCCCGGGCTCTCCCCTGATCACAGCGGGCAAGGAGCCTCTAGACTCAAACCCCAGCTCGCTGTCCTTCCAGGAACATTTCCCTAGAGGACAAAGCCAGCCGGTTCCAGGGAGCGTCAGAAACAGCCTGTCCTTGCACCGCTGCGCAGTCAGCCTGGCTGGGAGCCGCTGGGGTCAGCCTGCAAGCAGGGTGTGAAGGGTGGAAAGGGGACAGGGCACGGCCGTGGCGCCCGGTTGGATGCCAGTGGGAGGGGACTCAGCGTTGGCCTGCCTGCGCCAAACTTCGTGCAACTCCTCGTTAGTCGGGCCAGTCAGGTCCCTCGAGCTCTTGGCCTCTTGCCCTGGTTTGGGGGCGGAGAGGGCCTCGCAGACTCTCCGGCCTGGAAGAGACCACCTGGTCTATGCTGCTGTCTTGTGCTTGGGTCCCTTCTTGGGTTCCTGCTTGCGTCTCTCCTGTGACAGCGAGCTCATTCTCTCCCAAGGCAGCTCAGGAGGGCCTGGGAGCTTCCGGGGGTTGTAAAATTCTTTCCCTGTGAAGTCAGGGTCCTGGGGTGTGGTGGGGTGAGGGGGGCAGGGCAGCAGTAGCCCCTATGCGTCTCCTGCCCGGAGAGCCCCCTACAGCCTCCCTGATTCTCTGGTTTCACGCCTCTCTGCTCCCCCCACCCTCCCCAAACTCTTCTGCGCTCCTCACCCCCATGTCCCTGCCTGGCTCCTCTGCTCCCTTTGCCTACTGTCCCCTCCCTAGGTCCCTCTCACTGACATCCTACTCTAGAAAGTCTCCCTGATTCACCCTCTGCCCCAGCCTCTCCCTCAGTGCTCTCCGGCCGGCCCGCAGGAAACAGATCCCGGGGCTCTCCAGAGATCCGCAGACAAGGGCCCTTGTTCTGCTTACCATCGGCAACATCTGCGAGACATCTGGCTCTGCCTAGCCTCTCCCTGGCAGGGCCAGGCAGGAGGAAAGGGGGTACTCCTTCCTTGCGTTGGAGGAAACAGTGGGGGTGAGGAAGAGCTTCAGGGCTGGTCCAGGCCTGCTCAGCACGGATGAGAGTGGGGCTTGGGGGAGGGCAGGGACGGCTGCAGATAAAAGATTGTTGCTCCAGGGGCGCCTGGGTGGCTCACTCGTTAGGCATCTGCCTTCAGCTCAGGTCATGATCCCGGGGTCCTGGGATCGAGGCCCGCATCGGGCTCCCTGCTCGGCGGGGATCCTGCCTCTCCCTCTCCCACTCCCCCTGCTTGTGTTCCCTCTCTCGCTGTCTCTCTCTGTCATAAATAAATAAAATCTTAAAAAAAAACAAAAACTATTGCTACAGCCACACAAAGGCACACACCAAGGGCATTTCATGCCTTATCTCCATCGGTCCTCACAGCAGGCCTGGAGACGTGCCGAATGTTGTTCTCCCTTTACCAATGAGAAAGTCCACGTTCAGGGAAAGTGGAAAAGTATGCCGTGGCTGAGCAGAGACGGGGACCCCAATCCCAACGTCCAGGCAGCCTCACCTCCAGCCACTCAGAGGGAATTAGTGGCGAGCACAGGTTCTCCTGGTCTCCAGGATGAGCTTTTCCAAGGAAGGTCATGAGCTTCAGCGTGCGGGGATGTCTGGGCCTGGGCCGAATCTCAGTTCTCAGTAGCTTTTGATAAATGGCCTTACTTTCCTGAGCCTCAGTCATGTCACCTATGAAATGGGAATAATCCCACCTGACGGGGCTCACGTGGACTCAGTGAGATAAGGAACAGGCATAAACCCTATTCCTGGCACAGGGCCAGCCCCAGCGGGGGTGTCCCACGGAGGGGCAGACAGAGGGAGGTCTGGGGCTACCACCGAGCATCCAAGAGGTGAGTTCAGGCCAAGAAAGCAGCGGCGCCGGACGACGCCACCCCCACATCGGCTCCATGGCCGGTTTCTAAGACAAGGCCACCAGGGACACTGGTTTCTAAGACAAGGCCACTCAAGGACAAGGGCGGGGCCCCAGGAGGGTGGGATTGGGCCCCAGGCCTCGGGGGACTCAGCGGAGTCCTGTTTGCTGTTTCGGGGACACCTGAATACAGCACACATGCTGTGGGGCAGCTGCCTTGCTCTCAGATCTGCCCCAAACCTGCGTGTGATTTGTGTGCGGTCCCTCCCTTCTCTTGTTGGTTTCTTCTGGAAAACAAGGAGAACCAAGCTTTCTTTCTGTCTGAGGACCTTCCGAAGGGGCAGGTGGTGCTTTGTGTGATATGAGGGGCTGGGATCCAGCCCAGGTGTGTCTGCACATGGTGTGTGTGTGTGTGTGTGTGTGTGTGTGTGTGTGTGTGTGTTGTTAGGACTAAAAACAGAGTTGTAGCTACTTCCCCAGACGACTGGAGGGGCCTCGGGACACTGCCTTCCCTGTCCCTTCGCCAGGCTGACCCGAGGAGGGATGTGCTGGTTATTCACATACTCGTTCCCCTGCGGTAAAGCCCCCACCTCCCCGACCTCTAACACACACACACACACACACACACACACACACACACACACAGCCAGAGCAGCCCCTTCCAGGCGCCGAGCCCAGTTTGCAAAGGCAAAGCTGACAGTCCCTGGACTTGTGGGAAGGAAACCCGCACCCACCATCTGCTTCTGCTGCCAATTTGTGGTAAGTCCCTTCCCTCACTGGGCCTCACTTGGCCCATCGGAAAAATGGGTGCTCGGGGGGCGGGGGGGGGGCGTTCCAGGCCGTCTGACTCTGACAGCTTAGCTTGCGTTCGTTTCTCCCTCTCAGCGCTCTTGCGACAAGGACTGGCTCGCTCCCCGGAATCTGTCCCTTGCAACGCAGTGGGGGATGGTGACAAGGAGCGTGGGCTTCAGAGGCTGACAGACCTGGGCTCGAGTCCAGGCTCCAACGCTTACTCACTGGGTGGCCGTGGGCAAGTCACTTCATCTCTCTGGGCCACTGTGTCCTCATCGAGGAAGAGGGGGTCCTAACAGTTCCCACTAGTAGGGTCGTTGTAGAGAATGAAAGCAGGCTGTGAGCCCCCCTCTGGTCCGTGTTCAGGTCCTTCAGTGCGGCACGCTCCCTCCCTGGGCTCGGATCTGCTCTGGGCAGAAGGGTCAGCGTCTCCCCAGGGAAACATCTCACTGAAATAGAAGCAGTTTGGGTTTTCCGTTTCATTTTTAATTTTGAAATAATTATATGTTTACAGGCAGCTGCAAAGAAACGTCCCATGTCCCCTTCACCTAGTAGCTACATCTCCTGTAGTTATAGTACAATCTCAAAACGAAAAGCGGACATTGGAACAGTGTGTGTTTCTATGTTATTTTGTCACATGTGTCGATTATGGAACCGCCATGGAAATGGAAACACAGAATCGTGTCACCACAAAGATCTCCCCGGATACCCTTTCATAGTCACACCCATCCCCCCCATGCCCTCGCAACCACTCATCTGCTCCCTGGCTCTATAATTTTGTTATTTTAAGAATGCTATATAAATGCAAGCATGCACTATGTGACCTTTCGAGATTGTCCTTTTGCACGCCTCATAATACCCTCGAGATCTGTCCAAGTTGTCGTGTGGGCCGGCAGTTCGATCCCGTTTATTGCTGAGTTGTGTTCTGTGGTATGGAGGTACCGCAGCTGGTTTCGCCATTCACTTATTTTTTTTTCAAGTTTATTTATTTTTTTTTTAGATTTTATTTATCTATTTGTCAAAGAGAGAGGGAGAGAGCACGAGGAGGGGGAGCAGCAGGTGGAGGGAAAAGCAGGCTCCCCGCTCAGCAGGAGCCCGATGCGGGGACTCGATCCCAGGACCCTGGGATCGTGACCTGAGCCGAAGGCAGGCGCCTAACTGACTGAGCCACCCAGACATCCCCACCAGTCACTTATCCACAGACATTTTGGTTGTTCCCAGTTTCCATATGAAGCTGCTACGGGCAGTTGTGTAGAGAGTTTTGTGTGGACACAAGTTTTCATTTCTCTGGAATAAATGTCCAGGGGTGCAATTGGTGGGTCATACAGTAAGTATAGGTTGAATTTGTAAGAAACTGCCTCACTGTCTTCCCAAGGAGCTACACGGTGAGAGATCCAGTTTCTCAGCCTCCTTGCCAGCATTTAATGTTGCTTCTGTGTTTTTTACTGTAGCTGTTCCAGTAGGTGTGGGGTGTGAGCTCATCAGGTTTTCATTCGTGTTTCCCTGATGACTAGTGATATTGGGCATCTTCTCATGTACTTATTCTCCATCTGCATATCCTCTTTGGTGAAATGTCTCTTCATATCTCCGGCTCATTTTCTGGACTGTTTGCTTTTTTACTGTTTTGAGTTTGAGAGCTCTTTATATAGTCCGTGAATGAATCCTTTGTCCTGTATGTGATTTGCAAATCGTTTCTCTAGCTCTGCAACTTGTCTTTTCATGCTCCTAATGCAGCTTTTGCAAAGCAAAAGTTTTTTAATGTTGACCAAGTTCAATTTATCACTTTTTTCCTTTTTTTCTTTTTAGTTTTTTAAAGTTTTTAATTTCAAGTAATCTCTACACCCATCGTGGGGCTCGAACTCACAACCCTGAGATCAAGAGTCACATGCTCCTCCAACTAAGCTAGCCAGGTGCCCCCCCCTTTTTTTTTCTATTTTTCTTTTTTTTCTCTTCTCTTCTTTTCTCTTTCTTTATTTTGTTGTCGTGGTTATAGTTTTCCCACTTTTTTTTCCATTTAGATCATGTTTTGGGTGTTACGTCTCAGAACTTTTCACCAATCCCTAGGTCTAAAGATTTTCTCCTACACATTTTATAGTTTGACATTTTAATCTATAGTCCCCCATTAATTCTTGTGGAAAATGCGAAAAATTGAGATTCTTGGTTTGTTTTTTGTTTGGGTTTTTTTGGGGGGGGCACAAAGATGTCCGTTTGCTTTAGCACCATTCGTTGAAAAGACTATCCTTCATCTACTGAATTGTTTTTTTAAAAACCCCAGCTTTATTGAGATGTAACCACACATCATGTAATCTACCTATTTAAAGTATACAACTCAATGGTTTTTAGTATTTTCACAGAGCTGTTCAACCACCACCACAATCAATTTTAGAACATTTTTATCACCCCCTAAAAAATCTCCATACCTATTAGTGGTCACTCCCTTCTCTATATCCCTACCTTCCCAGCTTTGGGCAACTACTAATCTACTTTCTGTCTCTACAATTTGCCTATTCTGGACATTTCATGTAAATGAAATCATACAATATGTGGTCTTTTCTGTCTGGCTCCTTTGACTTAGCATAACATTTTCAAGGTTTGTCCTGTGCTGGTGTGGATCAGTCTGTCTTTTCTTTGTACTGCCTGGTAATATTCTACTGTATCGATCCCACGTACCATGTAATAGACCACACCGTATTTATCCATTCATCAGTTGATGGGCCTTTGAGTCGTTTCTGCCCTTTGGTTATTATGAATAGTGCTGCTATGAACATCCACGTGCAAGGTTTTGGGGGGACGTATGTTTTCAGTTCTCTTGGGAGTAGAATCGTAAACAGATTGCCGAGTCATAAACAAACCCTATATGCTTAACCTTTGGAGGCACTGCGTTTCAGCCTTCACCGTGTACCTTCCCACCAGCAGTATGTGAGGCTTCTACTCTCTCCACATTTTTACTAAACACTTGTTATAATGCCTTTTTTATTTCAGCCATCCTTGTGGGTGTAAAGTGTTATCACTGAATTGCTTTTGCAAAAAATTAGTCGGCTATACTTCTAGGGGTCTATTTCTCACTTCTCTATTCTGTTCTGTATTCAGCGTTTCTATCCTTCCACCAGTGCTGTATGGTCTTGATTACTGTAGCTATAGAATAAGTCTTGAAATAAGTAGACCGATTTTCCCATTTTATTCTTTTTTTTCAAAATTGTTTTATTTCTTCTAGTTCCTTTGCCTTTCTATATAAATTTTAGGATAATCTTGCCTCATCTACAAAAAGTCTTCCTGAGATCTTGATGGTAATTGTGTTAAACCTGTATTTCAATTTGTGGAGAACTGGTATCTTTACGATGTGGAATATTCCAATTCACGAGCCTGCCCTGTCTCTCCATTTGTTTAGGTCTGCTTTGATTTCTTTCCCTCAGCATCCTGTCGTTCCCAGCATATGAGTTCTATTTTGTTAGATTTAAAACGAAGTATCTTGTTCTTTTTTTAGTGATTGTAAAGAATATAAGTTTCTGGGGCACCTGAGTGGCTCAGTGGGTTAAAGCCTCTGCCTTCGGCTCAGGTCATGATCTCAGGGTCCTGGGATCGAGCCCCACGTCGGGCTCTCTGCTCAGCAGGGAGCCTGCTTCCCCCTCTCTCTCTGCCTGCCTCTCTGCCTACTTGTGATTTCTCTCTCTCTGTCAAATGAATAAATAAAATCTTAAAAAAAAAAGAATATAAGTTTCAGTTTCCATGTTCATTGCTTGCACACAGGAATGCAGTGGATTTTTGCATGTTGACCTTGTAGCTTGTGACCTTGCCGAATTCCGTAGTTCTGGGAGGTTTTTTTGGAGATGCCTTGGGGTTTTCTGCACAAACAATCATGTCATCTGCAAATATATACAGTTTTATTTTTTCTTTTCTGATCCGTATGGCATTTACTTACTTTCCAGTCTTGCTGGATTTCAGTCTTTCATCAGTAAGAATGATATGAGCAGTCAGTGTTTTGTAAATGTTATTTACTAAGCTATTTTATTTACGTAGTATGCTTATATGTATTTATATTTACATATATTTATAGAGGACGTTTGTTTTTATGCAAATTGCTCTCTATTCTTAATCTTCTGAAAAATTTTTCCCTGAGTGGGTGTTGAATTTTGTTGAAAACTTTTTTTGCATCAATTGATGTGGTCATATGACTTTTCTTGGTTAGCCTGTGGATATGGTAGATTACACGGACTCATTTTCAAGTATCGAATCGGTCTTGCATCCCTGAAATAAACTTCATTTGGTAATGGTATTTGATTTTTTAATATGTTGCTGAATTGTCTTTGCTAATATTTTGTTAAGGATTTGTGCTTCATCTACAGGAGAACTGTTGGTCTGTGGTTTTTCTTTTTTGTACTGTCTTTGGTTTTGGTTATCAAGGTAATACTGGCTACCTAACATGAATTGGGAAGTGCTCCCTCCTCTTCTGTTTTCTGGGACAGATTGTACAGAATGGGTGTTTTCCATTCAGATGCAAGTGTATGTTAGGCCTCCGTTTGAAACTTGTCTGCTATTGTCCCATCGGCCAGGACAAGTCTCATGGCCGTGCCCACGTGGAGGGTGGCAAGGATGGTCTACCTCCAGCAGGCAGAGCTGGGAACTCACATGGCAAACAGAGCACATGCTGGGAGGGAAGAATGGGGACCAACGGGGCAGTCACAGAGGAGCTCGCCTTTGGGGTATATTTCACCCCACAAAGCGCTTCATTCCAGGCTGTAAGCACCCACAGGCCAGTGCATGCAGAGGCTTCCTGGAACCTTCCACATCTGACTGACTGGACCTCCCAGCAGGGGCTTTTGGATGCTATCTCTGCGATATAGGGACTCCCAATTTAAGCGCAGCTTAGAAAATAATCCCCCAATGTGGAAATGACAGAAGACCTTCCTTACAGAATAATGAGGGATCAAAGTCCCAGACTCTGTAAGTGAGGTCCAAAAACGGGATTTAATCTACTCAATTTGGTTTATTCCCATTTTTCTTTTCTTTTTTTTAAGATTTTATTTATTTTGAGAGAGAAAGAGAGAGCGAGCGAGCACAAGCAGGCAGAGGAGCAGAGGAAGAGGGAGAAGCTCAATCCCAGGACCCTGAGATCATGACCTGAGCCGAAGGCAGACGCCCAACTGACTGAGCCACCGAGATGTCCCAATCCCATTTTTCCAACTATTTACTGTTTCATTCGCCAGCCTTTCTGTTGGAAAGTGCTGTGTTTGCGTCTGCGGGGAATTCAGAGAAGGATGCAATCTGGTCCCCGCAGACCTCTGCAGCCTCGTTACCCGCACACTCATCTCTGCTCTATACACCTCCCACCCCAGGACCTTTGCACATGTTGTTCTCACAGCTTTCCTGCCACCTTTTTACCTGATCCTCTCCTTCTTAACCTTGAAAACTCAGCTCAGAGGATATATCCTCCAGAGATTTTTTGCCGATGTCCCAAGTCGGCAGAACCCTTCTCTGAGTTGTCCCAGCACAATTCTCAGGTGACTCAGTCCTGGAGTTGCCACTTGCTGCTTCTCTTCTGAACTGTGACACCCTCAAAGGTTGGAACGGAGTGGCTGTCTGGGTACCCGGCATCCAACCCAGGGTTCAGCGCTGAGCAGGAGCTCGAAGGCTGACAGTTGAAGGCTTGAATGTGTGGAGGCTGACTGGGGCGATCATGGCCCCACAGGCAGAACCTCCGGGGTCCGCCTCACGTGTCTCTGGTGTGCAGCCCTCTTCTCAGGACTGGAGGAGGGGGTACTAGGAGCACCTTTCTGTCCTCCTCAGCCCTGGGCTCCTCTACCCAGGGCTTCTGGACTTCTACTACCCCTTAGGGAAGAGCTCAGAGGAAGCTCCGGAAGTGAGGGTGACCACAGACCCGGCCCAGCCAAGCCGTGGCCTGGACGGTCAGGAAAGCCTTGCCTGGCATTTCCGACCCTGCTCCATGGAGCCTGAACTAACCTTCAAGTCTCCCTTCCCACAGCCTCTCACTGTTCTGCCCGGCCTCGTCTCTCCTCCCTTTGTTTCTGCTGTTCCCACCACCTGGACCTCCCTTCCCTATTTCTCTTCCCTTTGCCAGTCATGGCCTGTTCTTCCAGGGTTTTCCTTCGAACCAGCCACAGGCTGAGTCTGAAAGTCCGTCCCAAGGGCCTGCCCTCAGGGAATTCTAACTGGCCTCGAATTTTCCACTAAATGTTTGGCGGGTGTGAGTCTGGACTCTGCCCTGAGGGTGAGCTGGGAGCCGGCCCAGCTGGACTCCGCCCAGAGTAGTGGCCAGGAAGAGCCCTGCAGCGAGATAAGCAGCTGCCCCCCAACACTCCGGTGGGACTATTTGCAGGGGCCGGTTCCTGGCAGGCCAGGCCTGCTCTGGGCCTGGAGGGAGAACAATGGGCCATTGAGCCTTATTCAGCCCCGCGCCCCATGAGGCCCGCTGCAGGGCCAGGGGCAGTGTGTGTGCTGGGGATGGGGGGAGGGGGGCTCAGAGGCCAGGGGGCCAGAAGTCGCCTGCTCCCCCATGCCGACCAGCCCACAGGCAGGAAGAGATCCTCTTGAGAGCTCTTTGTCACACTTCCTGTGGGGCCAGGTGCTGGCCCAGCTGAGCCGCTCGGCAGGACGGTTCTCAGCGGCCGCAGCGTGAACACTCTTAAGCCCTTTGTGCGGGCCAGACCCCGTGCCGAGCACCACACGTGCTGTCTCGTCTTTATCAGCCTCGTTGTACAGATGTGGAAACTGAGGCCCCGGCTCACACAGCAAGCAAGAGGCGTAGATGGGACTTAGACCCAGGTCCTCTCTGTCTGCTTCCAGCGGGCGGGACGCTGCAAGGCTCTCCTGCCCCTGCCTGCCCCTCTTAGTCCTCCTTGGAACTTGTGGGCTTTCCTTCCTCTTGGTTGACTCCATGAGCCACCGGGGCACCCCTGCCTTCTCTGGGCCTCAGTTTACTCATCTGTACACTGGGGGCAGCCTATCTCTCGGGGTCGATGAGGGTGGAACCAGAGGCCACATGGGACAGCGCTCACCCATGGGGAGGGGTCGTGCATGGTGGGGCCTCCCTCCTTTCCAGCATTCGATGATTTAAAGAGCCACGAACTTAGGTTCTGTTCCTCCGGGAAGCTGTTCCCCCAGGAACTGCTCTCAGCATTGTGTGGCGGGGTGTGGCGGCTTTGCGGCTCCGAGGGCTGGGAAGGGCAGCTCTGCCCAGTGCCTTCAGGGAATTCGGTCTGGAAGGGGCAGCAGGCCCATAAATCGGTGACAGCAGTGCAGCGAGACACATGCCGGGAGACCGCGGCTCTAGGCCAGCCTCCCGGGGCCACCAGACCTGAGCGCCACAGACCCACTGGCCTAGACGACAAAAGTGATTTCCTCACTGTTCTGGAGGCCAGAAGTCCGAGGTCAAGGTGTTAACCGAGTTGTTTCTCCGGAGCCCTCTCTCCTTGACTTGCAGATCCTCACCTTCTCCCTGGGTGTCCACACCCTCGTCCCCCTGTGCGCGTCTCTGTCAAAATCTCCTCTTCATGTAAGGACACCAGTCCCATGGGATTAGGGCCACCCTAATGACTTCTTTCTGACTTAATCTCCTCTTCAAAGGCCCCATCTTGCCTACATCACATTCTGGGGGCCTGGGGGTTAGGACTTCAGGATAAGAATTTAGGGGTGGGGACACAATTCAGCCCAGAACAATGGCTCTTTAAAATAACTGACAGCAGCTGCTTTGCCTAGTGCCACAGAGTGAATCTGTCTCAGGTGAGGCCCCTCCAGGGGTCTCCCAACGGAACAGGAGAAAGGGGAGGGACTCGGAGAGGGAAGAATTTCCAGAACACTCTGGGGAGGGGGGCAGTTCCCTCCCCCACCCCAGCTGGTTGGAGACTCTCTGGGGTCAGGGAGGATTGCCTGCCTCCGAATGGCAGTTTGTTTAGAGCACTGGAATCGCTCTCCGCCATCTCCACAACGCCAGTAAACCCTGCTGTCCAAATTCACTCTGCATTGCAAGGCCTTTAGGATTAGGTGGGGGGTAGGGTCTTTCCAGACTGGAGCCCAGTGGGCCACTGGGGCAGCAGCTGTAAGGGCGGAGAGCAAGGAGGACCAATGAGGACATAAGCCTGCCGAAATCCCCATGAACTCTGGGGAGGATATGCCAGGCCGGAGGGTGGGGACTGGAGTTATCCTATCACGTAGGACAGCAGTAACAGGAGGATATGGGGACCCCAGACAGTTCTCCTTGGGAAGAAGGCACCTACACTGGCCTGGAGCGGTGGGCATCAGGGAAGGCTTCCTGGAGGAGGTGAGGACTAAGGTGGGTCTTTTTTAAAAAATTTTTATTTATTTGTTTGTTTGTTTGTTTGTTTGTTTGCGAGAGAGCGCCAGAGCGCATGCGCACGTGCGAGAGCGTAAGTGCGGTGGGCGGGGCGGAGAACCCCAAGGCGACTCTGCCCCAAGTGTGGAGCTCCCCGGGGGTTTGATCCCACGACCCCAGCCAAAACCAAGAGCTGGACGCCTAACCAGCCGCGCCACCCAGGCGCCCCAGGACTAAGGTGAGCCTTTGTGCATCAGAGATCGCCAGAGGAGGGCGAAGTCGGTCCAGGCAAAGGATCCTGTGAGGCCATCCGCCCGTGGTCTGCGATGCCGAATCCCCCCTTGCTGAGCCGTCTCCCGCGTGCCGGGCTCCCAACTAAGTTCTTCCCATAGGTAATGACGTAGCTGGCCACGAGGGACTGGCTCGTGTGACAGGTTCAAGGCGAGAAGGTGCGGGAGAGAGCAGAGGGGGCGCCGGGCCGCCCGAGGGGACTGGAATGTTGAGATGGGACTAAAGGCTTCGCTGCGCTGGGGGAGGCAGGAGAGGCTTTGAGCAGGGCTGGTCCAGTGCCCTGACCCCAGGGAGCGAAGGGCCGGATGGCCTCTGACGAGTTCCGCGTGCCTGGTGTTGGGGTAGCCGTGGAGTGGTGAATGGGACCCCGGAGCTCCGTGTTAGGTGGCGGAGAGGTCGCGGAGGGCCACTCCGGGCTCGGCGGTTGGTGTGGTTGCTGGATGGCATGGCATCTTGATGAATGGCCTGCCTCTTCCAAGGAGTGCTTGGTGGTGGCTTTCCGAGAACTGCTGTTTCTTTCTCCCCTGAAGCTCCTGCTCGGGCCAGGAGGGGATGGGCCTTTGAGCCAGGCAAGCCACGCTTGTAACCCACGCTGGCCAGTGCCGCCAGGCCGGAACAGGGCACGGGTCAGTCAAGCGCCTCCCGCGTGCCTGGCCTGGGCCCCAAGCATCCCCGGAGGCAGCTCCTGCTATCCCCACTTTACACCCGGGGAAACCAGGGCTTGGGGACGGCGGAGGGCTTGCCCAAGGCACCTGGGCTCTATAGAAAGGCCTTGCCTCTGGGTCTTTCTATCCAGAAGCCCAT
>CM052892.1:17078382-17108921 GCA_028534135.1 Potos flavus | reverse complement strand
GAGGCTGTGTGCATGCGGTGTGTATTTGTGTTTGTGTGTGTGTCGGGGGTGGAAGGCGGGCATCGTGCCGGGCAGCTGTCGGCCTCCCATATCTATGAGCTCATGAACCGCTGTCCCCAAGGTCCTCCTGCAGAGAAACTTCCCGGGCAGCTCCACCCAGGAGGGAGAGCAGATGGAAAATTGGAACAGGCCCTCCTCTTGGGTCAGGGAAGAAAATATTCTTTTTCCCCCTTCTCTCTAAAAATATGTTCAGACCTTTTTTGAGCCTTGATGCAATAAAAACCAGCTGTGGCTCAGAACGGCCCCCGCAGCTTTTGCCCAGGGAGAAGGAAAACAAAAACAGCCGTTGGAGGGGGGGGTCTGTGCCTGTGTCCGGGCGCCGGGCCCAGCCTCCAGCCACCTCCGCCCTGGAGTTGTGTCCCAAGTGGGTACCGAATAGTCCCTGCTCGTTTGTCCCAGTGTGGGCTCAGGGCACCGGGAGTCACTTAGCCCTTCTTTCAATTCTCGATGCGAGGGTGACAAGGTGACAAGAGGCGGGTGTCATCTGTGACTTGGATTCTGCCCCCAGGTACTCATCTCCTGGGGGACACAGATGGGCACTCGAGGTACCCAGAGCCAAAGTAAAGGAGTCCTCTGGTGGCCAAGGGGGAGGGGGAGGCCGTGTCCGATATGGAGAACAGGAAGGCTTCCTGCAGAATGGGACCCTGCGGTTTGACCCTTTCTCTGGAAGATCCGTTCTGGGCCGGCTCATGAGGCCCTGATGACAGATGCGGAAGGGACAGCCCTCTGTCACCGAGCAGGCCAGCAGCCAGTAGGGTGGGCACCCGGGCTCCAGAGGAGGGCTTCCGGGTGTTTATTTGTGGTTTGGAGAGCCCACTGGGGCTGGCCTCCTGACACAACTGTCCCCAGAAAGCGGCTGCCCCATCAGCCTTGCTGCAGGTGAGAAGCAGGGGAGACCTGTTCCTCCCTCCTGGGGACGGGACTTCAAGTGCGGCCTAACGGGGACACTCATGGCATCCCGTCTCATTCCCCCACAGAGCCCTTGAGGGTGGGTTTGTCACCCTTTCGCGGGAGACAAAACTGAGGCCCAAGAGGCGAACGGACTTCCCCCAGGGCCTACAGCAGTTACCGAGGAGAGCTGCGACCTGAGCCTTGTCTGCCACGTGATCCTCTCCTTCCTGTCACCCCCTGCTCCCTCTAACCATCAGGGGATCCCAGGCCCTGCCAGGCCGCACAGTGGGGGTCGAGGAAATGTTTGTGGGATGGCTGGATGGCCTGGGGAGAAAATCCAGGCTGGGCCAGAGCCTCCTTCGCCAAAGTCCTTCCCCAGCCTGGAGAGATGCCTCCTTTTCGGGCAGCCCCGGTGCAATGGCCCTTCCGTCCTCTCCAGTTGCCATGAGCCACCGAGGGAGGCCTGGCTGCCTGACGGCTGCTCCCCCACCCCCCAGCACGCCCAGCCCAGCAAGGTGAGTGGACGCCAGGGCAGAAACTGGGAGATAAATGGAGGTGATGGTCAGTAGTTACCTTAAGGCTGCTGAGGCTGCCAGGAGTGGTTGGGGACCCCTGAAAAATTAGTAGGGGCCCCACAGGGGCAGATGAGGTAAAAGCCGTTATGGAGTGTGTGTGTGTGTGTGTGTGTGTGTGTGTGTGTGCGCGCGCGTGCGCGCTCATGGGCGAGTGTGTGCCCACTGCAGGCCTTGGTGCTTCCTGGGCCAACTCTCCCATTGGCCTAGATGTCCCTCAGTTTCTGGAGCCTCTGAGTGGTGCCAGCGGCCGGCAGCAGCAGCCCCTCGAGGCAGGTGCCTCTTGGCCTCGTGGCAAGTCTACCCTCTTCCTGACTCGGGGATCCTCACAGTCTTGCCCCCAAACCTCCCAGCCACTGTGGAATCCCCACTTTGCTCTGCCTCAGCCTGGACCCCTCCTACCTGCCGAGAGCTTGCCTGTCTTACTCTAGATTTTGTCCCAGCACCCCTCTCACTTTCTCTGGAGCTTTCCGGAGACTCGCGGCAATCGGAGAAGTAATGACCATGATGTAAGAATAATACGGTAATCGTAAAGCCAAGGATGTTCTTGGTGCATTTTATCAAGCAGTAAGTACCGGTGGCTGTGCTCAATGCTTTGCCTTCATTCCTGCTTCCGGTCCTCACTGCGAGCCTGAGAAGTAGTTCATGGTGCCGACTCCTGACGAGAAACACAGGGCCTAATCGAAGGATGGATTCAGTGGGTGTCAGACTTGAGTCGCTGGGGGCCGCGGAATCCTGGTGCTCGCAGGGGTTGTGATGTCATCGGTCTGGGGTGTTGGCTTGGGATTTTGAGATTTTTAAAAGATCCCAGAAGATTCTAGTGTACTGACAAGTTTGGGCGCCACAGGTTCTCGTGAAAAGTGTAATAAAGGGATTTAAAAAAGAGCTTTCTGGAGGTATTGTAAGCATGCAGTCAACTGCACTTACTTAAACTATATAATTTGATGAGGGTTTTTTTTTCACCATCTTAATCATTTTTAAGTGTATGGTTCAGTAGCGTTAAGTCTATTCACGTTGTTGTGCAATGGATCTCCGGAACTTTTTATCTTGCAAAATTGAAAGTGTGTACCCGTAAAGTAACGACTCTCCCATCTCCCCCCCCCCCCCCTCCTCAGCAGCCACCCTTCCACTTTCTGTCTCTCTGACTTCGCCCACTCCAGGTGCCTCCTGCCGGTGGAATTCAGACAGTATTTGTCTTCTGGTGATTGGGTTATTTTGCTTAGCAGAGCGTCCTCAGGGTTCGTCCGTGTTGCAGCAGGTGTCCGAACAGCCTTCCTTTTTAAGACTGGATCGTGTTCCATTGTAGGTGTGAACCGCATCACACTCATTTGCTCACCCATTTATGGATGCTTGGGTTGCTTCCGTGTCTTCCTGGCTTCTGTGCATAATGCTGCGATGAACGCGGGTGTACAAATATCTCTTTGATACCCTGCTTTCAAGGCCCAGAGGTGGGATAACTGGATCATAGGCTAGTTCTACTTTTAATTTTTTGAGGAACCGCCATACTGTTTTCCACAGAGGCTGCACCCTCTTCCATTCCCACCCCTAGGGCACAAGGCTTCCAGTTTCTCTACATCCTCGCGCGCACTTGGTATTTCCTGTTTTTTTGTTTTGTTTTGTTTTGTTTTGTTTTTTTGTTTTTTTCGATAATGGCCTTCCTGTAGGTACTCCCTGACTGGGGTTTCGATCTGCATTCTCTAATAGAGTAGTGACATGAAACATCTTTCTGTAGGCTTGTTTGGCATTTCTCTATCGTCTTGGGAGATCAATGAAAGGATTTTTCACTGAAGTGTGGTGAGGGGTTGAGGACCCAGTAAGGGATGAGGATGACCCAGAGACTAGTGCCAGCAGGAAGCTGTAAGCACATGTCGGCATGAAGGGGCAAGAGGTGGGCACAGCGCGGCCAGAACCCCCTAGAGCAGGAGGTGTGGGATAGGGGCTGCTGACAGGAGTGGTGACCCCCAGAACTATGGCCCAGCTGAGGGCGTGTGGGAATTCCCTGACCTCGCTCTCCTCCTGGCATCCTCAGACCTCCAGCCTGGGGGAGGTCAGGCTCCTGGGGAGCAGGGCAGGGAGAGGTGAACCTGGGGTGCAAAGGGCAGGGCCAACAGAATGACCTCTGAAAGAGGTGCTGTCACTAACTCCATTTTAGAGCTGAGGAAACTGAGTCAAATTCCATGTAGCTTGGAGGACATCAGACCAAGATCTGAATGCTGGTCTGGGCGATGCCAGCCTGAATATTCTAGCCATAGGCCGCGCTGTCTCCTGGCAGTGGGCAGTGCTTGTCCAGTGTGGGAGGGGCTCCTTTAGCCACGGTGCCAGCCCCGCCCTTGAACTTGGCCAGGCTGACCCGCCTCCTTCTCCTTCCTTCCTCTCACACTGAGAGAGCAACCAGGTTGGATAGCAAATTTTGTTCTTTTTTTTTTTTTAAGATTTTATTTATTTACCAGAGAGAGAGAGAGAGAGAGCACACAAGCAGGGGGAGTGGCAGGCAGAGGGAGAAGGGGAAGCAGGCTCCCCGCTCAGCAAGGAGCCCGATGTGGGACTCGATGCCAGGACCCCGGGATCATGACCTGAGCTGAAGGCAGACACCTAACTGACTGAGCCACCCAGGCGTCCCGGCAAATTTTGTTCTTGATGGGGCTGGGGGCAGGGGAGGGACCTGCCACTCACTGAAGACATCCACCTGTGTTGAGCTCTGCCCCTGTTAGAGACCCTGACCTTGGCTTCTTCTAATCTGCTCCTGGGGCCACTAAATCCTAGAGCCGAGAGAGACTCCACAGGTTCTCGGGACCAAGCTTCTCATTGTTCAGAGAAGGAATGGAGGCCCATCTCCCCGCTGGGACGAGCCCCTCAGCCTCCTGCCTGTCATCCCAGGGCTCCTTCAGCGTAGCCGAGCCTGCTGTGCTCCCCAGAGGCTGCCCGTTACCGGGCGCTCACCTCCTGGGAGCCGACAGGCCCAGAGGTGCCGGATCGTGGATCGTTCTCGTGCATCCAGTGAAGCAGGCCCCCCGCATTCTACTGTTTGAGGATGCTCCTCCAAACTCCAGACCAAGAAAAAAACTGGGTTGTTGGCTGAGACATGTGACCAGCCCTCTGGAAGGGGAGTCTGTTTTTCAAGCTCTTGGTGGCACCAGTGGCCTCTGTGTGGCTCAGTTGGGCAGGGTGGCTGCTTTGCTCTCCTTCCAGCCCCCAACCCTGCGCGCCCTGTGCCTGGAGGGCCTCCCTGTGTGCTCCTGCAGCCCAGAGGCCTTCCGAGACTTCACCTGGGGGGAGTCACAGGGTCCTGGGCTCTCCCCAGTGGAAGACGGCAAACCCCCGTCTAGCGCCTCCCTGCAGAGATGGGAGGGCTGCAGTGCAGAGGAGTTGAGTGACTGGTCCTGGGCTGTCCCGAGCCGCACACAGGTGCTGGATGCTGGCGCTGTCCGGGGTTGGTACGCTCTGAGCCCTTCCTTCTCGCCCCTTCCTTGGAATTCTGCTCAGCAACCACCCGCTTGCATTTCTGCAAAGTGATGTCATCTGCAGATAATGGTTTTTCCGTTCCTGGTGGAGCAGGAGTTCCAGATATTGCGCTGTGGGGGAGGGGTTCCCGAGAGCCGATGATCCACCCCCCTTAGACATGGGGAGGCTGGGTGGACACCCCCCACAAACACCGCGAAAGACACAGCTAAGGTGCAGAAGGCCGAGCTTCCGGAGCCATGAATGACCCAAACCGCAAGGGCCCCGGAGAGAATCCTCTCCACCTCTTCTTTATGCAGATAGGAGTGTGAGACCCAGGGAGGGCAGGGCCTGGCCCAAGCTCACACAGGATTTAGAGGAAAAACCCTGGACTCACACCCCAACTCCTAACACCCTGGGCCAATAGCCCATAGTTCAAGGTCTCCTAACTTAAGCACTCAACATTTTAGGTAAAGGGGGCTTTGCCGTGGGGACTGTCCCATGCGATGTGGAATGTTTAGTCTCATCCCCGGCCTCTACCCACTAGATGACAGCAGCACCTCCCCTGTGTTGTGACAACCAACAGACCCATCCAGCTATTGCCAAATGTCCCCTCCCACCTCAGGAGAGAGCGGAATCGCCCTCCCTCGAGCCCCAGTGCCATGGTTGGGGAACCTGGCAGCAAGCGCATATTCTACGATCCTCCATTTGTAGACTTTTTTGCAATAGGAGAGGCTGGGAAGAATTCCTTTTGTTCCCAGGAAGAAAGTATCCCTCCATCTCCCGAGCCCTTTAGCCACATCGGTGGGCGGAGAGGGTTCTGGAATCCAAAGCCTGAAGGTGCTTTGTCTGAGGACTGGGCTCCGTGTCGCACACCCTCAGGATGTGAAGGCGGCCCTGGAGGGGGCCACGAGGGGGCTGGCCAGGGTCCAGGACCTCCTTCTGGCTGGGAACACTGCTTCCTCTGACCACTTTTCTTGGAGCAAAACTGCCGTTTTACTTTCTTGGGGAAATAAAAATAAATGGCGGTTCTTGTAATCCCATCCCCAGTCCCATCTGGAAAAACCAGGCTCACGGAGCTTGGCTGCCCGAGCTCTGAGGGGCTGTGTCTGGCGGAACCCGAGTCACGATGGGAGCCTGAACATCGGAACAGGCACGGCTGACATTTCCTTTCCTGTTACAAGGTTGCTTGGAATGTTAGCAGCCCCGGGAGGCAGTCCGTGGGCAGGCGGAATTTGGTGGAAAGGAGCCCTGGGACAGGCCAGAGGCCAGCTCAGCTTCTGACTTGCTGTGTGACTTTGAGCCATTGCTCTAATCCTTTCTGGGCCTCAATTTCCCCATCTGCAAAGTGGGAGGAGCAGGGTTTCTCAACATGTGGTCCACGGATTACAGGATCAGAACCCTCTAAGGAATGTATTTAACATGCATATTCCTGAGTCCTCCCTCAGATACCCTACAGCTTTGCATGAGCTTCCAAGTGATTTCGGTATGCTCAACTTGGGGGACCTACTGCCTGAAGAACCCCACATCCCCCCCCAGGTCTCAAGTTTGAACACCCTAGAGTTCTGCAGGGTCTCCTGTCCCCCCTGTAATCACCAAGTGTGAGACTCAGCCGAGGGGAGGGGTACAATTATGTGGTGGGTCGGGACTGGGCACTGCTCCTGAAAATTATCTGCTTTCAAGCTCTTGGCAGGGTCGCCAAGGTCCTCAGTCCAACTGAAGTCACTGGTAAAGCACTTTATTCCTCCAATGATGAAACTCGAGCTGCTAGTTACAGAGTTTGGTTTCAAAATTGTGCCATTTATTATTTTTGTTGGATTGGCTTGTAAACCCTTCTATAGTCATACATCATTTATAACTGCATTATTCCACAAGAATGCATTTTCCAGATGAGGTCTATTCCTTCTGTGAAAAACTAAAAAAAAAAAAGAAAAAAAATCTTTTTCTATTAAACGGAAGTCTTTCAGTATGTGTTACCTATTTATACCATCTGAAATGGAGGATGGAGGTCAGGGAACATAAGTTTATTCCTTCTGGATGCCTAAAGACTGTCATCGTGAGTTTCAACTCTTGTATGCACAATGCTTTTAGGGACTTCTGAACTGTGTGGTCACTGTGCCTGAGCACTAAATACCCCCCACCCACAAAGATGCTAAATCCTGTGTTTGCTTTTAAAAGTTTTTATTTTGAAATATTTCTGCCCCCCCCAGCACATGGGCAATTACTTCTTACCACGCTCATGACGACGCCCTCTAGTGGCAAGCTGGTTAGAATTCATTGTATTGTAAGAGTTCATAAACAGAGAAGATTCTCTGATGAGTTGAGGGCATCGACTTTTTACTTTGATTTTGGCAGCTAGGAATAGAGGGTCATTTTTTGGCTTTCTGATTTTAAGCCCAGTCCCAAAGGCCTCTGATCATTTTCTGGATAAATGAGAAATTAGTGCCGATTTTTTCCATTCCAGGTGGATTTGTGCTGCTTCTGAATTAGAGATGCTTTTATTTCCTCCTCATCCACACCCTGTTCTTGGAGAAACTGCTCCACCTCTAGTATGTGACACAAGACCCAGCTCATTGGCCTCCCGATCTCACACGGGCCAGTCAGATTCTCTGGACATTTGCTACTGGGACTCAGAACTGGAAAAAGTCACCCATGGGGGAGCTGAACTTGCAGGCCGTGTGACTCAGGGGCTGAGACCGCCATGGAGAGCTGCCCTCATGGGTCATGGGCAAGCCCGGAGTGAGCCCAGAAGCTAGACTGTGGAGCCTCTTGAGTAGAGATGCAGGGCAGGGTGCGTGGTGGTGATGGGGAGCGGGGCGGGGGGGGGGGGGGAGACAAGTGTCCCAAGCCCCTGAGGGAGGGGCTTGCCCTGATCAATTCACAGAAAATTGGGGCCATGAGAGCCCTGAAAGAGCCCTGGCCTCTCTACATTTGGGAGACTGAGACCCTGGGAGGGGCAGAGACAGACCCAAGGTCACCCAGCAGGGATGTGGCTAAGCTGGACCTGAACTTTGCCGTGCTTTTTCTGCTTCCTATTTGGGCAGCTGACTGAGAGGCTGGCGGGCCATGTTTCCTCTCTCTTCTGCCACAGTCTCGTCAGCTGGGAATCTGAGCACTAGGCAGGTGCCCGCATGGCATGATTTGCTCCCAATGTCTCCCCCAAAGCTGATCAGAGTGTCTACAATTCCACCACCTTCTATTTCCAGAAGTGGCCCTGGGCAGGTGAATACTATGTGTCTTGTTCACAGGAAGGATTAATGGTTTGAAAAGTCCAAGATAAGGAAATCCACCTCAGGCAATTTATACCTGCCACACGGTCTTAGGAAGATATCCCAATCCCTCCCATTTTACGGGAGAAAACCGAAGCTCAGAGAGGGGAGGTGACTTGCCCAAGGTCACACAGCAAGTCAGGAGCAGGGCTCAGATCTACTCCCGGAACCCAGGCTCCTTGCTCTAAAGAGCCTAAGTGCTGAGTTCCGGAGCCAGGGAGAGGCTGAGGAGGCGGGCAGTTACGAGACGAGCAGGTGCCATGGAATCATTCAGAAAAGAGTCCCGGTCCAAGCATCAGAGCCAACGGGCTCCATAGCCTTGGACTCCTTTCTGGGCCTCCACGTCCTCACTTCCAAAGGAAGGTTGGACTGGATGTTCACTGCAATCCCAGAGAACTCTGTGGGCTGAGAGCGGGGCCGGGCTCCGGAGCCTGGAGCAGGAGAACCGAGTGGCCGTAGTGACTGTCCACCCGTGGTCCAGAGTCTAAGCGACCAGACAGTAAGAGCACGGACTCTGGAGCTGACGGCCCCGCTCCCCCTGCTGCTGCCTTGTGGGCTCAAGCCTGTGACATGAATGGCTCCAGCCTTGATTTCCTCATCTATAAAATGGGAATGATCCTGATAATATCACGCTCATAGTAAGGATTAAATTAGCTAATACATGTGAAGTCAGAACAGTGCCTGACCCTAGGGAATACTAGTGAATCCTCGCGGCGTGGTCACGATGCCTCCAGCCCCCACGGCCTGTGGTACCCCGTGCAGGGGAGGAGGTCTCAGCTTCCAGTCCTGCTGACCCTCGACCTCTTCCCAGATGCGGCGGCAGCCCCGACATCCAGCAGCTGGTCCCCTTGGCCCTGTTTCCTGGGCAGAGTGAGTCCATGATCGCTCAGACATGACACATGGCCTGGCCGCCCCCACTGGGACAGCAGGCGGCCAGTCCTGAGCTAAAAATACCGCTTTCATGAATGGAGCCAGCGAGGGCCATTCAGGGACCCACAATTAGTGTTTGTGTTAAAACCAAGCCTCTGGCTCTCCGCCCCTGGGCCTCAGCACTGCCGCTTCTGTGCGCTGCTGCTTGAGGGGAGACTTACTCAGGGCTGGGGGGATTGTGTGCTGTGAAGGGGGGCCCGAGGGAAGGGGTGGGGTGCACTGATGGGTCCTTTAACAAGCAAGGAGCCCAAGTCCCCTACAACTTCGTGAGGTAAGATTGAAAGTCCCATTTTGCGTGGAGGAGATGGAAGTTTCCAGAGTTCACAGCCAGGGGGTGTATAATCAAATTTGGTTTCTGGATCTGTGTCTTCTCCCCAAATCTCTTCCCTTCACTGCTGGTGCCGTGCGACAGCCCCTTGGGGAGGTCCTGACGGTGGTGAGGGGCTGGCCTGAATAGCTTTCTTCTCTCCCTGAGACCTAGAGGTGTGGTCATGTCCTGAGGACCAGGGACAGAAGTGAGGGTCCCGCTCAGGGAGCAGCAGAACCAGAGCTGAAGTTGAGTTGGAGATGCCCCGATAGGGCGTGAGGTGGAGGACTGGGCTCGGGGTGGGCAGACAAAGCTATAGGTCCAAGCAGGCAGGAAGCCAAGGGCGGCAGCAGTCTTGGGGTGCCCACGAGCCTACTGCTAACTAGACCCTCTGGAATCTTCCTCCTGTGGCAGGAACCAGGGATTGACGTCTTGGGATGGGACCTGGATGCAGCTGGCAAGGCGGGAGGCAGTAAGTGGTAGGCTGGGACGTCAGACCCGCCCCCCCAAAAAGGAGTCAAGCCAGGCCCTGCCACTGCACTGCTAAAATCCCTTCCTGGGTTCCTTACTGCATGAGCGCTTTGGAATAAATAAGGAGGTGGGACTTGGGGGCCCAGGGCCCCAGCCAACACTGTACTTTTCTAGAGAAGAATTAGGGGCCCCGTGGGGCCAAAAGAACAGCAAGCCCTCAGAGGGACATGGAGAAGGATCGAGGTCCAACTCATGCTGCTCAGCAGTCATGGAGACCCCTCTGAACTCAGAAAACACCACCCCCCTCCCCTGACCCTCAGGGATAGCCATGAACCAAAGGGGACGGCCATCCTCATTGGCTGGAGAAAGAGCAGGAGATCAAGATGGCGGCCCCACTCCTTTCAGGTTCCTCAGGCTAGATCCCACATGGGCCCAAAGCGGGTTTTGGGGCGGCTTTTAGAAGTCAGGAAGTTGAGGCCTTTGGAACTTTGAGAATCTTAGAGATAGGAGAGCTTTCGGGATCTTCAGAAGTCTTGAAATCTTGGAAATTTTCTAACCTTTGGAACGTTAAAATCTGGAGCACTTTTGGAATCTTGGACTTTTCTGAACATTCTGGGATGTTGAGGGATTTAAACCGAGGGCTCTTTCGATCTTAGAGTGGAAGATGCCCTTTCGGTGTGGAGATGGACATTCACCAGCAGACAAGGCCTCTCTCCTCCCACCAGCACTTGGAGCAAGTATTTCAAATACCCTGATCGTACTCAGTTTTTAATTTCAAATTTTAAAAATAAAATTGTAGTGATCGTTTTGATTTTGTAATGCTGTGTTTCTTAAATAACTGATGACCATATTTGTTGGCTTACTGGATTTTTAAGATTCCAGTTTTTTGTTTTTGTTTTTTTAAAGATGATTTTTGCCTCTCATGTCCTGGTCTCGCCAAATATTCTCTCTGGGAGAAAATGTAGAAGTCAGCTACTTTCACAGGTGGGGGAACTGTAGGGAGAGGGCGCAGGATCCCTTCGGGTCCTACCATAATTCAGAGTCAGATCGGCGCTGTCTGGTCCCCGGGTCTGAGCAGCACCCGCTGCCTTCCCCGTGCACCCCACGCCAGCACCCCTGTTCTCAGAAGCTGCTGTCACTCTGGCTGAGGATTTTCTTTGCCTTTCTAAAGAGCTGTCTCCCGCTTCCAAGCTCCCCCTCTACGAGATGGGGCTGCAGATTCTTGAGCCAGGCCTAGGCCCCTGTGCCTGGAACGTGAGACGCGTGTAAGGAGCAGGGATACTGCCCGGTCCCTTCCAGCAAGCGGGATGCACAGGGAAATCAGAAAAACAGAAGCCGCACTGCAGCTGGGCCAGGGCTGCGGGGCTGGCAAGCTCGTTGGGGAACTGGAGAGCCGTTCAGATCCGGGTACTTTGTCCTCTCCAGCATCTTTCTCTAGCGTCAGCCCGTGAAGGCTGCTCAGCCCCTCTCTGCTGCGTCCTCCACCTGCCACTGTCGCCTCCTGCCTCCTGCCTCTCTGTGCTGTCTCAGGGTTTCTGTTCCTTTCTGGCCTCCGCCTCCCCCTGGTTTCTGCTGCCCACGGCACCTGTGAGCTCAAGCCCTCTGCAGCCCCATGGCTTCCCTTCGCCTCCCTTCATGTATCTCTCAGCTCCGGCTCTCACTCCCAATTTAGACTCAGTGTCTCCCAAAGAGAGGACTTGCTTGGCTTGGAAGTCCCCGACCCAGACAAGCCGTGGATTAAACGAACCCCTATACATGGGCTCTGGATCTGTCACACCAACAGGACGTCCAGCAATTGAATCGTGAGGCTAACCCCCGGCAAGAGTGCAGACCCACAGGCTTAGGGCTGGGTCCCACAAGACTGTCCCCGCTTCAGATGCCAGTCCCAAGTCCCAGGGCCCCCCTGTGCTCCTGACCAACTGGCTGTGAATTCAGAGGTTCCCACAACTCTCTCTTGAGGTTCCATAATTTGCCAGAACAACTCACAAAACTCAGGAACATGCTTTACTTAGTATTACTGGTTTATTGGAGAGGATGCAACTTACAAGCAGGCAGTGGGACGAAATACGGAGGTTGGTGGGTGAGACTGTGCAGTTTCCTGCCCTTTCCAGGCACGCCACTCTCCCAGCAAGTTCACGTTCACCAACCCAGCAGCTCTCCAAACCCTGTTTCGGGCTTGTTAGAGAAGTTTCGTTATGCAGGCATGATAGATTTCATCCCTGGCCATTGGTGACTGAATTCCATCCCCAGCCTCTCTCCCATCCCAGGAGGTTGGCGTGGCGGTGGGAACAGCCAGCCCCCATCCTGAATCTATCCAGGGGCCCCCTGCAAGTTGTCTTATTAGCATACAAAAGACAATCAGCTCCAAGGGATTTAGACATCCGTGCCAGAAACCAGGAACAGACAGAATGTTTATTTTCTTATTAAACCGTAGAGGCCACTTCTCAGGCCACCAGCAGACTTCAGGATTGGCTGCTCTTAGGTCCAACACACACTTTGGTCCAGGCAGCTTTGGCCCCGTGGGAGGGTGGTGCAGTTTGGAGTTGGTGGCCACGGGCAAGCTGCTCAGATGGGGCGTGGACACGGCAGGTGAGGGCAGTGGCTGGGCGCCTGGAAGTCACTGGCTTGTACAGGGACATCTAGGGCAAGAATCCCTGCGTTCAAATGTGCTGTCTTCAGAAATCTTCTCTCCCTGACTCCTTCCTTCTGGCTACCTCTCCTTTTTGTTTGTTTTTTGAGAGAGAGAGATAGCAAGTGCATGAATGGGGCAGGGAGGGGCAGAGGGAGAGGGAGAGAGAGAATTTTTTTTTTTTTAATTTTATTAATGTATTTATTTGAGAGGGACACAGAGTGAGAGACAGAGAGAGCGCGAGCAGGGGGAGTGGGAGAGGGAGAAACATACTCCCTGCCGAGCAGGGAGCCCGGAACTCCGGGATCATGACCTGAGCTGAAGGCAGATGCTCAGCAAGCCTAACCACCCAGGCACCTTGAGAGAGAATTTTAAGCAGGCTCCATGCCCAGAGCAGAGGGTGACCCGGGGCTCAATCTCATGACCCTGAGATCATGACCTAGCCAAAATCAAGAGTCAGATGTTTAACTGACTGAGCCACCCAAGCACCTCCAGTATTTTATTTTTGTTAAGATTTCAGTTTTAAGTAGTCTCTACACTCAACACAGGGCTTGAACTCACAACCCTGAGATCAAGAGTTGCATGCTCTGAGTAAGCCAACTAGGTACCCCTCTCCTTTGCTATTTTATTTTATTTTTTTAAAAGATTTTTATTTATTTATTTGACAAAGAGAGACACAGCAAGAGAGGGAACGTAAACAGGGAGAGTGGGAGAGGGAGAAGCAGGCTTCCCACTGAGCAGGGAGCATGATGCAGGGCTCGATCCCAGGACCCAGTGATCATGACCTGAGCCTGAGCTGAATTAACTGTCTGAGCTACCCAGATGCCCCTCCTTTGCTATTTTAAATGACACATTGAAAAGAAAACAATTGTCTACAGATTATCTGTCCTGCAGCTGCCTGTAGATCAAAGGCCCATTCTCGCTCCACTTCCACGCTCCACCTCACCCCCAGGGCCTTCTCTCCTCACACCCACTTGGTTACTCAGGTCTTCTGTTAGTTCCTGAAATAAGCAAAGCCTTTAAAATTTTTTTTTTAATTTTTAAAAATTTAAATTCAATTAGTCAACATATAGTGCATCATTTGTTTCAGATAATTCAGATGCTCAGTGATTCATCAATTGCATATAACACCCAGTGCTCATCACATCACGTGCCCTCCTTAATGCCTGTCACCCAGTAACCCCATTCCCCCCCCTCCCCACCTCCCTCTCCGCAATCCTCAGTTTGTTTCCCAGAGTCAAATCCCTGTCGAAATACCATTTACATTGTTCACAGAGCTGGAACAAACAATCCTAAAATTTGTATGGACCCAGAAAAGACCCCTAATAGCCAGGGGAATGTTGACAAAAAAACCAAAGCTGGGGGCATCATAATGCATGACTTCAAGCTCTATTATAAAGCTGCGATCATCTAGACACTATGGTACTGGCACAAAAACAGACACAGAAGAATAGATCAGTGGAACAGAATAGAGAGCCCAGAAATGGACCCTCAACTCTATGGTCACCTAATCTTCGACAAAGCAGGAAAGAATGTCCAATGGAAAAAAGACTGTTTCTTCAAGAAACGGTGCTGGGCAGATTGGACAGCCACATGCAGAAGAATGAAACTGGACCATTCTTACACCAAACACAAAGATAAACTCAAAATGGATGAAAGACCTAAATGTGAGACAGGAATCCAGCAAAACCTTTTCTATCTAGAATGTTCTTCTCGGGCACCTGGCTGGCTCAGCTGGTGGAACAACCTACTCTTGATCTCGGGGGTTGTAAGTTTGAGTCCCATGTTGGGTATGGAGATTCCTTTAAAAATATATATATATGTATATATGTGTATGTATATATGTATATGTGTATGTGTGTGTGTGTGTGTGTGTGTGTGTGTGTGTATATATATATATATATATATATATATATATATATATAGGCGGCTGGGTAACTCACTCGGTTGGGCATCTGCCTTCAGCTCAGGTCATGATCCTAGTGTCCCGGGATCAAACCCCATGTGGGGTTCCCTGCTCAGTGTGGAGTCTACTTCTCCCTCTCCCTCTGCCCCTGCCCCTGCTTATGTGTGCACGCCCTTTCTCTCTCTCTCTCTCTCATATACATATATATGTATATATGTATATAAAAATCTTAAAAAAAAAAATAGAATGCTCTTCTCTGCCTGCACCCCACTGCTGGCTAAGTCCCTTTCCTCAGGCCCTACCTGGCCTTTCGCTCTGAGTGACTCACTCCTCCCTTGTGCATTTCCTTAATCATACTCATTAGGCTTTCTAATGATAGACTTTTCTGCAGGATTGTTTACTAAATCACTAGACCTCAGCTCTAGGAAGGCAGAAATCAGTCCTGTTGTGTTCAGCACCTTGTAGAAGCACCTAGAGTAGGCCTGACTTGGTAACGGCTGCTGCATGAATGAATGAATGAATGAATGAATGAGTGAGTGAATGAATGAATTAGGTTGAATCAGAGATAATTACAATATACAAAGGCTTACGAGTGAATTAGGAGAATGAAACAATTTGAATATTCAAGAATAGCCAGTGAAAAATACATTTAGTAATCTACCATGGAATTTACATAGTCACTAAAATCACTGTTGAAAAGCATAGTCATACCCAACATCATTAGTCATTAGGGAAATCCAAATCAAAACCATAATGAGATACTACTTTGCACTCACTAGAATGGCTATAATTAAAAAAAAAAAAAAAGGGTAAGGGGAAATAAGCAGTGTTGGTGAGGATGTGGAGAAACCGGAATTCTCAAACATTGCTGATGGGAATGTGAAATGGCGTGACCACTGTGGAAAACAGTCTGACAGTTTCTCAAAGAGCTAAACATAGAATTACCATATGACCCAGCAATTCAACCCCTAGGTATATAGCCAAGAGAAATGAAAACATGTGTCCACACCAAACCCATACGGGAATGTTCGTAGCAGCCATCCTGCATAATATCCGAAGAGGGGAACCATCCAAATACCGATCAGCTAAGGAGGGGATAGACAAAACATGGCAAATCCACACAATGGAATACTATTCAGCCAATATACATGCTGCAACACGGATGAGCCTTGAAGACATGCTAAGAGAAAGAAGCCAGACACAATTCCATGGATATGATGTACCAGAATGGCAAATTCATAGATAGAAAGTAGATTGGTGGTGGTCAGGAGGGAGAGGGACTGACTGCTAATAGGTACCAGTTGCTTTTGGGGCAGATGGAAATGTTCTGGAATTAGTAGTGATAGCTGTACGTCCTAGCGAATATACCCAACGCCACTGAATTGGACACGTGGTTATTTAAAAAAAAATTTTTTTTAAGGAAACTCCAGCCCCAACGTGAGACTCGAACTCACAGCCCAGAGATCAAGAGTGACACGCTCTCCCCACTGAGCCAGTCAGGTGCCCCTTGAGTTGTATATTTTAAATGGTGAATTTTATGTTATGTGAATTACATCTCAGGAAATTAATTAAAAGTGTCTTCAATGATAGAAGAGAGTGCTCATGATTTATTAAAGGGATAATACCGGGTACATAATCTAGCTGAAGTCTGTGCTGTAATCTACATAGATCACAATTTCTAAAAATGATTAGAGAGTAGGAGGTACAGCTATGCAACCAGAAACTCAAACATGTAAGAAATGTCATGTCTGCCTCAATTTTTAAAATGACCTTAGATCTGACTCGGGCCCTGGCCCCCCGGACCGGTGGGAAATTCAGTCTCCGTCACTTTGGGGTTTGTTCCTCTCCTCTCTGGCCTCACCAGCAGGGGAGGGGGGCCTTTCAAGGTTCTCTTCAATCCGGCCTGTCTGATGCTTCCTTGGGGTGTGGACGGGGGTTGGGGGAACTGGGGTGTGTGTGGGGTTCAGACTCCCTGGACCTCCTCAAAGCCACCTCCTCCAGGCTCACCTCCATTCTCCTCCTCCCCCCTCCCTCTCTGGTCCTCAAGCCCCAGCCCGCGACCTCTCTTCCTCTAGGACACTTAGCACAAAGCTTGACATTTTTATAGCATTTGTCTCTGTGGGTAGAATTATAGGTGGCTTTCATTCTTTTTCTTCAAGCTTGTTTGAATTTTCTGCAATGAACATATATTCGTTTATTGATTTAAAATAGGATTTAGGGTCACCTGGGTGGCTCAGATGGTTGAGCATCTGACTTCAGCTCGGGTCATGATCTCAGGGTCCCGGGATGGAGCCCTGCTTAGCAGGGAGTCTGCTTTTCCCTCTCCCTCTGCCTTTCCCCCTGCTTCTGCTCTCTCTGTCTGTCTCACTCTCAAATGAATAAATAAAATCTTAAAAAAAAATAAAAATAAAAGAGGATTTAAAAATCTTACCATCTGCTATCTTAAAAAATAAAATAAAAAAAAAAAGGACATACTTTCCTCCCCATAATGCTGGGCTCTCTTCAGTCCTGCCCCTTCCCTGGCCGGGTCCACTCACAGTGAAAGGAAATGATGCTCAAGTGGCACTCCTCATGCCTCTTTCATCAATAGCTATGAGGGGGCACCTGGGTAGCTCCCAGTCGGTTAAGTTTCTGCCTTCAGCTCAGGTCATGATCCCAGGGTCTTGAGATCGAGTCCCGAGTCGGGCTCCTTGCTCACCGGTGAGCCTGCTTCTCCCTCTGCCTGCTGCTCCCCCACCCCCCGCCTTGTGCTCTCTCTCTGACAGAGAAATAAATAAATTAAAACAAAACAAAACAAAACAAAACAAAAAACAGTAGCTGTCAGAGCCCAGGAGGGCTGGGCTAGGTCATTCAATATGGAATTCGCAAGAAACTGGGCAGAGAATCCCCTGACCCTTGAATATAAACCATTGAGAAAAGGGAAAAGGAGAGATTTGTGAGAAACTCCTTTGAAGAAGGGCTTTGTGGTGGGGGCTGGGGCATGAAGGGGGGCTGGGGGGCAGGGATGTGAGGGGGCTTCCCCCTCCTGTGCCTTAATGAACCAGCTGAAGAGAGCTTGACATGCATTCCCTGAAGTCAGGGGTCACTGGGGACTGGAGAAAGTGCAAGCAGCCTCTGTCAGGGAAGGGGGGCACTGAGTCAGGGATGAGTGTTCCCTGAAGCCGCTGTGGGCCAGGAGAGCTGACCTGCCTGCCTTCCAATACCTGCCCGAGAGAATCTTCTGGAAAGGGGAGGGGTCTTCATGGGGGAGTGTTTATGGGGAGGAGCCTTCATGGGGTGGGGGTGGGGGGACTCTGTGTGGGAAGGGAGAGGGAGAACGCTGGCCCAAGTGGGTGCCTCAGAAACCCACATGAGATTGCCCAGAAGAAAGGCAGCTGTGGGCTGAGAGAGCCTCACACAGAAGCAGCCGGGTAAGACGTTCCCCGTTCCCTCCTGTTGCTGTCTTCCCTCACTGCTGCTCAGACCCCGGCTGGGTTCAAGCTGCAACCCCGACTATGGGCTGTGGCAGTGAGGAGAGAAGACGCTAACTGCTGCCCGTATTTCTGGACCAGAAAATTCTGCCTGGGTCTGCGCATTCTCATTCCGGTGACTGTCTCGGAAGGACTGGGTTTACCTAGGGCCAAGCGGAAAAGTTGCTGTAACCCAGAGCCGCCCCCATCGAGTGCATTTCAAAGAGATAGGGAGACACAAAAATCCAGTTGTGTTTTTGATTCCATCACCTGTCCAGCCTGTTCAACCTGCTGGCTCCAATAGCTTCATTTGCAGCAGCTACGGCAACGAACATGTGCCTCATTTAGCCTCACGATGCTCCCAGAGGCAGGCATCGCCCTCCTGGTGATCCAGAAGGACAAACTAAAGCCCAGAGCCGTTAGAGCGCACGTCCTCGGTCACACAGCTAGTAAGTGGCAGATGAGCGGGCTTCTGTGAGGGACAGTCCTGCTTTGAGTCTCTGTCTCCCCATCTGGGGAATGGGGGTGTGGTGGGTTACCCTGCAGGGTCTTAAAACGATTCATTCAGAGCCTTTAGAGCATTGAGTAGAGGTGCCGTGTGGGCGGTCAAGGGTGCCGTCAAGGTCACGCCCTTCTCCTTGGGCCTGCCCTCTGCACCCCCCCTCCCCGCCCCGCCCCCGGCCCCAGGCACTGTCTCTGGCAGGGACTTGAGCTGTGTGTTTGGCCTGTGGCTCCTCATGTCTGGAAAGCGTGGCTTGCTGGCATGTTCGGCTTTTAGATTCTGGAAATCCCCCCTTCTGTCCCCCACCCTCCGTCTCGGAGCAGCTGACAGCAGGAGCCCCCGCTGCCAGGCTGGAGGGGGCCAGGCTCTGGGAAGTCTTGCTGCCTCTCCGGAGAGCTGCCAGGCGGAGGGCGGGCTGGCTCAGCCTTTCTCAGGCAGAGCTCTGTGCTAACCTCACTTGACGTCGATGTTTCGGGCTTACTGGGAACCAGGCAGAATCCGTGGAGTCCTCAAAATATGAGATGCTGAGGTTTCTTCGGCGGGTGTCTGCCTGGCACCCTCCTGGCCCTTCCAGGGAGAGCCAAGGAATGGGCTTTGCGGAGACCCAGAGCACGAGGAAGTGAGGGATAAGTGGGGGGGGGGGGGGGCGGTCCTCCTGGGCCACCCCCCACCCCCCTAGAGGCAGGGGTCCTGTGCCCTTGCCTCACTTGCCCTGTGATGTGATCTCAGGCACAACCAGCTGCCTCGCAGCGTCTCCTGAGCCCTGTGGATGTAAGGAGGGCCCATAACTTTCCCTCTACACTTCTGAGCTCTTAGCTGAGATGAAAGACCGATTAAATAGAGAAAATCAAGTAGCAGCTTATTGCCTCGTTATACCTCCTGGGTACGGGGCAGAGTTCCAGGAAGAGTAAGCCCCCATCTTAGAATTCGGGCGTAAGCACCACCTTAGTAGGGAAAGAGGGGAAGGGGTTGGAGGCCTCTAGGGGAGAGGAAGCTCGTTTTAGGACAGATGAATGGGCTCTTAGAAGACTAGCTGGGAGGTGTGATAGTGTGGGACACTGTGTGTCTGGGTGTGGCATTCGCTTTCTAAGATCCTCTGCTGGGTCTAGAGTCCACCCCCCACACACACCCACACGGGGGCACCTAGGAGAGTTGAGTTCCTTTAGGAGGACCTATCTTTAGGCAAATAGGGAAGTTCAAAGAAAGCACCTGCAACTTTTGCTTTTCAGGTGCCGACAGCTCGAAATAATTGCTAGACCAAAGCGGCATATTGTGGGGTGACCTTTCTGCCGCCCATCATGTGAAGTGGGAGGAGTGGTTCTCCACCCTGTGCGTGTGTGTGCATTTGCGTGCGTGTGCGTGTGTGTGTGTGTGTACACAGGTGTGTGTGAGGGAGAGATGCGGCTTGGGAAATGGGGGGGCATTTTGGGTTGTCACGGAGACGGAGGTGGGGTGCTGTAGGCACAGAGTGGGGGAGAGCCCAGGATTCTAAACGTCCTGCAATGCACGGGACAGTCCCACACGGCGAGGGCTGGGCACGTCTCATTGAGGAATTCTGGCAAGATAATTAATTGTTCAAGGTTTGAGACTTTTGGTATTTTAGGATCATTAATGGGGGAAGAAAGCATGTTGCTGCTTAATCTGAGAAAGAATTTTTCTCACGCTATTATAGTTATCACTGCACCCACCGAGCATCAGGCCTGGTGCCAAGGAATGAAGAAGCTGTCAAAGGCCGCAGTGTCCTGTAAGGGGGGGGGGGGGCTCTAGTTCATTGGAAGGCCCCTCGGTGGGTGTCACTATAGGAAGTTTTGGGATTGAGGGCTGGAGGCCGCAGCATTCCTGTCCCTAACAGGCTGGCCTTGGGGCCCGGGAGGAGAGGTAGGATGGGGAAGAGGCGGGTAGAGACTTTCAGGGGGCAGAACGCTGGGTCCCTGGGAGGTGGGGGCCCCACAAGGCAAGCTGAGCAGGGCGAAATTCTTGGAGGTGTATAACTGGGCAGAAAAGGATGCTTTAAAACAGGGGTGTCAGATGTCCAGTATAAAGTTGTGTTCTGCGGTGCGAACATTTTCCCTGCATTCCTTCTTTAGCTAAATCTAGAGCACACCCACAAATGCCCTGGGGGAAGGGGTTTTCCTGGGTAGCGGAGGAAGGGGCTGGGTGGCACTCCTGGCGGATGCACCAGGGATCTGAGACAGTGCTCCCGGGGCTCCTGAATCATCCCCACTGAGTTAACTCTGAGTGGCTTGCAGAGGACACGCCGAGAAAGCACGAGAAAGAATACTGCTCACGTCGAAATCCTGGGGAACTGGACTCGAGGGGCTCCTGGCAATCCAGTAACTCTAACCTCAGGGACGACTGTAATTTATTGACCCCTCACCCACACACAGCAAGTCTGGAGAGTCCAAGTAACGGGGTAAACAAGCAGGTTATCGGTTCCCCTTAGCTGTGTGGCCTTGGCAAGTGACATACTCTTCTCTACGTGTTGGCTTGCTCACCTGTCAAACGAGGGCAATGTCCGTGTTCCTCGAGGAGCTCGTGGTGAAGATAGGTAGTATAATCCACGTTAAGGCATGCGGTGCAGGCCACGGCCTACATTTCTCAGTAGATACCAGTGGTTATGGTGACCATAGTCGCTCTGCTCAGTATCTTCAGGGACAGGGGGACCGTGGCTGACATTTGGGTTCCCATATGTTCTCTCTTTTTGTCCTCACCCCAGTTCCATTAGGATGAGAAGTGGAGGCACAGAGAGGGAAAGCAATTTCCCTCGAGGCCACATAGCCAGCCAGCCCTGCAGTCAGGGTTTGGACTCCGGTCTCTCAGACCCCAGAGCCCCGCTCCCGCTGCTCCTCCGGGCAGCCTCCGGGGGCTGAGGCTGACAGTGGGGGGAGGTGCCTTGACAGATCATGAGCTCCCCGTCACTAGGCAGACTGGTAGGGGGGTTGCTGTCCCGGGCAGGAGCACAGAGGGGTCCTCGCTCTAGGAGTCCATTCTGTGACTAGTTTCAGGCCTGAGGAAGGGTTGTGGGAACTTACAGGTGAGTTTCCAGGCCTGGGTCATGAGGTTTGAGGGCGGGGGGCTGCTAAGAAAGCCTGCAGACCCAAGAGGCCACCGTGGCCCTTACCACACACAGAGGTGGTGTGCGCATGCGCGTGTGTGCGCGCGCGTGCTGGATCAACATTGCTTTCCCTCACCGAGAGCCCCAGCCTTCCTGGGGGGGTCACCTCACAAGGACTAGTCTGCACTCAAGGTCGCAGGTGCTGACACAGGATATGGGCACAAAATTCCGGGAGGAAGTTGACAGGGGAGGGCTGGAGGTTTGGCGACCACTGTGTCCCTGACGTTCTTTATGCAGCCGGCCTGACTTCTGTCCCCTGGGGCTGGCCAGAGGGCCCCCGGCCTCAGGAGGCAGGGGGAGTGAGAGCCCCACAGGTGGGTCCAGTGGCCTGGGAGTAGGAGACAATGAGTCACAAAGCCGCTGTGCCACTAACTCAATGGGTGACCTTCTTTTCCGTCATCTTTTCTTTCCTTTCTATCTGGAAGTGGCCTGGGCTAGGCTCCTGCGGGGTGGGCAGGGTCCTGGAGGCCTGACTGGAATTTCTTGGAATTCCCCAAGCCGGGAAAGCGCAGGAGTATTCCCCTAAAAGGCCTGGTGGGTGAATGAGTGGCCCAAAGAAACATTATTGCATCAAAGACAAGGAAAGTCATTCGGTGCAGAAATTTCCGGTAGGAAAGGTACCGGGGACATTCTTGGGTTGGGGTGGGGGTGGGGGGTGCTTTCTTCCTGCTTAGGGCAGTGACCTCACGGAGGAAGAAGAACAGCTGTCCCCATCACCTCAGGGCTCAGTGTGGGAAAATGGACTGGAATGACAGCAAGAGGGATTGAGGTTAGACACTCAGTCCCACCGGATAAAGCAATCACTAGTCTCTTACTCCATATGGGATCCAGTCAGAAGTCGTAAACAGGTTCAACGCGGCTTACAGAAATCCACAGGAACGGAGCAAAAAACAGAGAAGAATGGGGAAGATAAGCTTTCAGATCCACAGTGGAGTTCTTAGCATTGGCCGTATTCCTGGTACCATGTTGGGTGTCCTGGCAATGGGTACATGATCTGTTTCTCAGAAACTTAGAGCACGTTGCTGGAAGGGGTCTGAAAACCAGTCAAAAGTAAAAACAATAAAAGTTCGAATCCAGGATGTCATATTTATTGAGCACTTGCTGGGCACTAAGCACTTTGTATACAAGAGATCGGGGAATACTGGAGAAAATAGTATTAAAGGTCCCTATTTCATGGACATGGGTGCGCTCAGAGAGGCTGCATCCCATGTTCAAGGCCACACAGCTATCAGGGTAGACCTGGCTTTCCCCAGTGTGCCACGGTTGTCCGCGCTGAATGCCCGAACTGGGGCCTGATCTCATTCCTTCTCTGCCAGGCACTGTGCCACATGGTGGGGGTTCTAGGGACAACAGGCCAGACCCCATCGTCCTGGTTTTACCCTCGATGGCTAGTTCAGAGGAGGAATTTCTGCCGTTGGAAACTCAAAGTCTGTAGACTCATTGCAGAGGCATTCAAGGCAGCAAGGAGCCTCGTTAGGGATGCAGGTGCTTGAGAAAGGTGGGATCAGAGAGGGCACTCAGAGGTGGTCAGGCTAGGTGAGGACAGATGTCCCTAGCTCCAGGATCAGTCACAGAGGGAGGTTCGCAGGGGATGGGGGTCTTCTCGGAGCCCCTCGCTGGAGCGCCTGGGCTTTCGCACCGCAGTTGTATAGTGAATGGCCCTTGGAAGCAGGAGGGTAGGATGGTTAGGAGCACTGGCTTTGGAGTTGGACGTATCAGGACTCTACCCCAGCTCCAGCTCTGTGTGACCTCGGGCAAGTTCCTTGCCCTCTCTGAGGCTTCATTTCCTGAACTATCAATGTTTCTTTGCAGGGATGTTATACGTAGAGCATTTAGCCCAGTGCTTGGCACGTCGCAAGCACCCCACAAAACGGGGGCTGCTTTCACTCAGTTTGTGATTGGCAAGTCCTGTCTGCTTTGCTCTCTGGTCTCACTGTCTCCAGATCACAGGACGTCTTCTTCCTCTGAGCAGCTCGGAGAGGCCAGGGCTCTGGCGCAGACTCTGGGCAGGGGCTGACCAGGCGCAGTCCCCATGGAGATCAAATTTCCAGCCCCTCGGTGAAGCCAAGTAAACACAGGGGAGACAGTGCGACTCCCTCCGCTGCCCGCTAACGACCAGATTCCTGAGGCCACCGCAGCCACGGCTGCTCACTCTGAGTGCGTCTGGCTCCAGTGTCCCAGGGCCCCGGTGCTGTCACACTCATGAGACCCTGGGGTTTGGGCTGGGGTGGGGCGTCAGCCGCTTCCAGGAGCAGATGGCTTTTCTCTTGGAGTTTTCCTTTCCAGCTCCCTCCTCCCTCTGTCGGTGACTTCATGGGCCCACTAACGCTGCTGCTGGAGGAGATCGAGCCCCGGATGCTAAGGAAATGCCCTCCCCCAGCACCGAACGTGCTGCACCCCCATTTCTCTGTGGCCTCAGCTTGGTAACCTCTGCATTCTTCTGTTCTCTGGCTTTTCACTTTCTGAGAGAAATCATGTATTTACTGAGTGCAACTTTGGACTCGGCGTAGGTAAGCAAGACGTAGGATCCCAGCCTCCAAGGATTTTACGGTTTCTGCCTGATGAACTCCTATTCAGCCTTCAAAGCCCAGTTCAAATATCCTCTCCAGGCTACTCATCTCATGTCACTTCCTTACTGGTTCTCTGCGTGTGGCCACAAGAGCTCTTCAGGAGCTCTTTGGGGCCAACTTGCCTCTTGAGAAACGTCACTGACCCTGCTTCCCTCCAAATTCTCTCACCCACCATTCTTGAGCAACCCATACTCACCCTTCCAATCTCAGCTCGGATGGCACCACGCATAGAGCAAGGGCTTCAGCCTGGGCTTCACCCTCAAGGTCATTACCATGGTTTGTAAATTAAGCATTTATAGTGTGTTCGTTTGATTCTTCTCTGCCTCCCTCCCTGGAATGTAAATCCTACAAGGGCAGAGTGTGTGTGTTTGATCACTTTTGTCATCTCAGAGTCTAGTACGGGGAGAACTCTCAGTATGGATCTGCTGAGCAAATCCTCTCTTCCATGAAGTCTTCTGATTTTCTCAGGCACAGCTTCTTTCTCATCTGCACATCTCTTTTTTATTTCTTGTCTGATTTTGCTTGCGAATTTTTACTCTGGAATATTGTACGCATATAGAAAAGTGCACAAAGTATGTGTACAGTTTAAAAAATTATTTTCAAGCAAACACCCACTTAACTACCACCCAGGTCAAGATAACATAATCTACAACTCGAACCCCCAGTGTGCCTTTCTGTTCCCACAAGAGTTAATTACGACCTTGCTTTTTGATCATCTTCTTGCTTTATTTTATAGTTTTGCTATCTCCATAGGCATTCCTAAACCACAGAGTTTAATGTTGTCCATTTTTGGAGATTTATGGGCACAGAATCATACTGCACATATTTTTTTATATGTGTTTGGCTTCTTTGGCTCAGTATTATGTTTGTGAGCCTCATTCATGTGGGGCATGTGATGGCAGTTCATTTCCTTTGCTGTAGACAGAATATTCTATTGTGTAACACCATTTATTTATCCATTAGAGTTTATCTTTGCTGCTGTAAACTTTTTCTTTTGTCTCCTAAAGCACACATGCCTTCGAATTTTAGGGTATACGCCTAGGAGTGGAACCATTGGATCAGAAGATATCCACTGCCTCAACTTGATTAAGTAATGCCCAACTATTTTCTAAAGTGTTTGTAGCAATTTACACTCCCTTAGCTGTGAATGAGAGTTCCGTTCTTCCACGTTCTTGCCAACACTTGTTATTGCCAGATTTTACATTTTGGCCCACCTGGTGGGTAGATTATTGCTCCTCCTGATCTTCATGTGCATTTTCCTCCTGGCCTACTGGTAAGCTTGAGCATCATTTCATATTGTTATTAGGCATGCGGATTTCCTTTTTTGGGAAGTGCCTTTCCAAGACTTTTGTTTTTTTCCTTTTCTTATTGATTATTGGAATTTATTCTGGACACGAGTTCTTTGTCAGACATGTGTTGTGCCTATCCTCTCCCACCCTGAGTTTTGTCTTTTCACTCCCTTAATTGCATGTTTTGGTGACCAGACATGGGAAATTTTAATGTAATAAAATGTATCAAACTGTTCCTTTAGTGCTTTTTAAGGAATCCTTCCCTACCTTGGGTTTGTAACATCTTTTAAAAAGGTTATAGTTTCTTTTCATGTTTAGATCTGCAATATACATGGGCTTGGGGGATTTTTTGTTTTGTTTTGTTTTGTTTTGTGTTTTTTTTTTTTTGGTATGGTGTGAGGTAGAGATCGAGGTTCATTTTTTTTCTTCTGCAGGAATATCCGATAGCCTCAACATCACTTGTTGAAGACAATGTTCTTCCCTGACTACATCCCCTTTTCATAAATCAGGTGCCCACCTGTGCTTGGGTCTGTTTCTAGATTCTGTTTTATTGGAGTGTGTGTCCATTCTTGTACCAACAGCACATCTTCCTGTAGCTTTATTTTACTATGTGGTAGCTTTTTTTTTCTTTTTTCTGCCTTCCCCTTCCCTTCCCTCCCCTCCCCTCCCCTCTCTCCTTTCTTTCTCTCTCTCTTTCTCTCTTTCTTTCTTTCTTAGATTTTATTTATTCATTTGAGACAGAGAGAGCACAAGCGGGGAGGAGGGTCAGAGGGTCTGAGCAGGGAGCCCGACACAGGGCTAGATCCCAGGACCCTGAGACCATGCCCCGAGCTGAAGGCAGCTGTCCAACTGACTGAACCACCCAGGCACTCCTCTTTTTCTTTTTTAAATATTTATTTATTTGTTTGAGAGAGAGACAGAGCGCTTGAGCCAAAACCAAGAGTCAGATGCTTAACTGAGTGTGCCACCCAGGTGTCCCTATGCTATAGCTTTATACTAAGTCTTGCCAGCTGGTACAGCAAGTCTTCCATCTTGTTACTCTTCTCTAAGAGTGTCTTGTCCTGGACACCTGGCAGGCTCAGTCAGAAGAGCATGTGACTCTTGATGTTGGAGTCATGAGTTCAAGACCCATACTGGGGGTAGAGATTACCAAAAAATAAAATCTTAAAAGAGTGTCTTGCCCCTTTGAATTTCCATATGCATTTTTTAAAATATTTTATTTATTTGAGTGTAAGTATGACACAGAGAGAGAGAGAACCAGTGGGAGGAGAAGCAGAGGAGAGGGAGAGGCAGGGCTCAATCCCAAGACCCCTGGGATCATGACCTGAGCTGAAGGCAGATGCTTAACCAACTGAGCCACCCAGGTGCCCCTCCATGTGCATTTTGGAATCAATCTTTCAAATTCGGCTAACACACACACCCCTCTGAACTTCTGCACCCATCCTTCACAGCACTTAGCCCTGGATTATAGATGTTTATGTGTCTGCCCTCCCCCCTTCCCCGGCGCAACCCCTGTTTCTCCCTGAAGGTATCGGTTCCCATAAGCTACTCAAGGCTTTAGCATCTTTCCAGGCTGGGTGTGAATCTAGTGTTTGAAAACGTGTGTGCAACGAAGCCCAGGCAAGCCAGTTATCTCATCTTGCACTTGATCAATGAAACTGCAGTCAGATCCCTGCTGGGGGGAAGCTGGCTGTGTCGATGTCCTGAGAGATGTTCTAGAATATTGTTCTCCAACATGGCACCTCTGTAAAGGATTTTCAAGGATGATTTTAACAATGCCCAGTGTTTTTACATGCTGACTTTAGAACCAACTTTCGTGGGCGCCTGGGTGGCTCAGTGGGTTAAGCCTCTGCCTTTGGCTCAGGTCATGATCCCAGAGTCCTGGGATCAAGCCCTGCGTCGGGCTCTCTGCTCGGCGGGGAGCCTGCTTCCCCCTTTCTCTCTGCCTGCCTCTCTGCCTACTTGTGATCTCTCTCTCTGTCAAATAAATAAATAAAATCTTTACAAAAAAAAAAACAAAACAACTTTCGTATATGACAGGATTCCACCTAACCTCTACGACACAAACCTCCCTGGTCACAATTTTGGAAGCTCCCTGAAAGCATGGTCTGTCTGCCTTCCCCTCAAAGCTCTTCCCACAGGACATTGGCACATCTTAGGTCTTCAGTAAATGCTGGAGTTATGATTGGTAAATGCTGTTGAGTCTTCAGTTCTCCCTGCCTTCCACAATGCTTTGTTTAAAGAATGCTTTTAAAAAGCAGATTTATTGAAGTATAGCTTACATGGACTAAAATGTATCCATTTAAATGTATGTTTTGACAAATGCGTATGTAAATGGCCCTCTACTTCCACAAACGCTCCTTCCACAAACTCTTCCACAAACGCTCTACTTCCACAAACGCTGCCCCAGGATGGCCAGAGGGAATTTTTATAGGAAATGCATCAGATGACTGCCCTACCCCTGCCCCCCGCCCCCATGTTCTTAAAACCTTCCACTGGCCCCCACTCTGCTTATGAAAATATGCAAGCACCTACCATAACCTTCAAAGCCCTGCCTGACCCAGTCCTGTCCACCTCCCGGATCTCATTTTCTCTCTCCCTCCTGGTTTCTCACTGCTTTCTGGCCATGCTGTCCTTTTCCATTTCTCTCAACTCACAGAGCTCTCTCTTGCCTCTGAGCCTTTGCAGATGCTGTTCCCGCTGTCAGGAATGCTCTTCCCTGTATCAGTTAAGTATTGCTGGGTAACAAACCACCCCCAGACCTAGTGTCTTAAAACAACCACCATTCATGATTCCTTAGGAGCCAGCGGGTCAGCCAACTGGTTCTGCTGGTCTGGGTGGGACTTGGTTGATCTTGGTTGGGCCTAGTCATGCATCTTGGGGGAGCAGGGAGTCTGGTGAGCTGTGGATCAGCAGGTGACTCTGCTGATCTTGGCTGGGCTCCCTCACACATCGGTGATCCAAGGGCTGTGGGCTGTTTGAGGCTGGCATTGGCTGGGATGGCTGAGACACCTTGGCTCTCCTCCATGTGCCTTTCCCACCTCTCCAGCAGGCTTGCTAGAGGTGAAGGCAGAAGCCCAAAGGAAGGTAGGCTTCTGCAAGCATGTTTTCAAGCCTCTGCTCTGATCAAGACCCCTAATGGCCTATTGCTAAAGCAAGTCCATGGCCAAGGCCAGATTAAAGGGTGGGGAAATAGACTCTGTCTCTTAGTGAGAAGGACCGTGAGGTCTTAGGGCAAAGTCTAGACACAGAGAAAGGAGCAAAATGGGGGCATCTTCATCCCTGCCCCTTCTTTCTGTCCAGTACCTTCTTTTTTTTTTTTTTAAGATTTTATTTATTTATTTGACACACAGAGATAGAGAGAGAGAGAGAGCACAAGCAAGGGGAATGTCAGGCAGGCAGAGGGAGAGAGAGAAGCAGGTTCCCCACAGAGCAAGGAGCCGGATGTGGGGCTCGATCCCAGGACCCCAGGATCATGACCTGAGCCGAAGGAGCTGCTTAACCGACTGAGCCACCCAGGCGCCCCATGTCTAGTACCTTCTTATATTCTACCTTTTCCTTGGATACCTTCCTGACCATCCTGGGGGGGCAACAGTCCTCCCCCAGTTCTTTCTGGGAACAGCCCTGGTCTGCTTCCTTCACAGCCCCCAGCACAACCTGTAATCTCTTATTTGTGTGTGTGTGTGTGTGTGTGTGTGTGTGTGTGTGTGTGTATGTGGCCCCAGGGCTTGGCGGGAGGCAGGGACCACGACTGTGTGCCCTTTGTGCCTCCAGGCTCAGCCCAGGGCTTGGCTCATAGAAACTGCTCAAATATTTGTGCATCAGCTAATGACCCATCAGGGCTGCATTCTTGGAGAAAGGAGAACATGTTACGCTGTGCCTCTGGGAGGTCAGTCCCCTTCCCTGAGCTGTCCCATCCCAGAAGGGGGTGTCCTACAGAAAGCGGCTCCCACACTTAGCCCGAGCCCCACGGCTGCCCTTGCCATTAGGAACGAGGTTCACAGGACGGGCTGAATGCTTGCGGCCACACTCCCACTGGAAGTCACAATGCGCTGCTCCGAGGGTCAGGCCATTCTGCCCCAGGGGACACACAGGCCTTGCTCCACTGTCCTTCACTCTTAAAATAGATTAAAGGCCACCCTGTGAGGGAGGACCTCTGGAGTTTCAGAACTGAAAGATCAGAGCCTGCGGGTCCCAAACCCGTGTGGGGTCAGTGGGCTGAGGCCGCCGGGTAGGGGCTTATCAGTGGACTGGGCTGGCCTCTGCCTCCCGGGTCTGATTCTACCCGCTGAGTCCCCATGGGACCTCCTGCTCCGTCCCCCTGTGTTGCGGCCTACGGGGCAAGCCTGCCCACCTCACCATTTGGGGCAGCGTATTAGAAGCGCAATGTTGAACCGGAACCTTCTTCGTCCTCTGCAATGTCAATGTCAAAACTAGTACCAGCAATAATAATAGCAACTGCAATTCACTTGGCTCATTCTATGCGTAAGATATTTTGTGTATCTTGGCTTATTCAGTGCTCACTGTGGCTGTATGACTTGGTGACATCACCATCCCATTTTACAGATGAGGAAACAGAGAAGGTGAGGGGTGTGCTTGAGGTTTTAGATTTGAGATCTGAGGTCTCAGAGATTTCAACTCAGGTCCATCTAACACTGAAGCTGATTCCCTCATCCACCACCAGGCCAAGGTTGCCCCTCAGTCCTCCCTCCGGCACCCAGGGCCTGGACCAGACCTCTGGGTCCTGCCCTCCTTCCCTGCCCCTTGGCCCCGTCGGGTCAGTGTCCACTTGAGGCCTACCTTAGCATGAGGCCTACCTTAGCATCTCCTTGTCCCCACGAGCTGCCCCTGCAGTCACTCAGCGGCTGCCCCGGCTGGCTGGCTGGGTCTGAGCCGAGGGCAGGCCTGGCTGCTGGTTTGGGGGGTGTGGGGAGGGCCTTGTGAGAGTTGCAAGTGTTACCCTGTCGGGGGCCTTTGTCTCTCCCATAATTGGGTCCCAGCCTTCTCTCCAGGCCCCTGGATCCGGCGAGGCCATGGGCCAAGTCCTTGGCAGAGCCTCCGGCTGAGGACGCTGAGTGGAAGCAGATGTGCCCAGGGCCGTATCTGGCCTGGTGCGGGGGGGGGGGGGGGGGGGGGGGGGG
>CM052892.1:17031508-17077882 GCA_028534135.1 Potos flavus | reverse complement strand
GTGGTGGAGCTGAAAGGTGTCCAGCTCCCCCATCCCCTCTCCTCCCCTTCTCTCAGGAAGTCTCTCTTCCAGCTGCCCTGGGCAAGGGCTAGGTCTGGCCTAAGTGACTTGGTCCTGTGCTGCCCCCTGGTGTCCACTCCTAAGATAACGGCCACAGGCCCTCCCGCTCCTTGGAGGAACCTGCCTGGGTGCTTTCGCTGTGATGTTACTGCTGATAGCAGCCCTGTGACACGGGGGTTATTATTGCCCATTTAATCAATGAAGAAAGCCCACATCCTCTCATTTACTTGGAAAATATTCGAACAACTGCCAAGCACTTTGCTGAGAGCTGGTGCTTCACTAGTGAACTTTCTACCCTGATGGGGCGTCCATTCAGGTCGGCCAGGAGGAGGGAAGACAGTAAATGCCATGAACACACAGAATGTGTGTGTGTGTGTGTGTGTGTAAGAAAGAGAGAGGGAGGGAGACCAGCACGTTGATGGCCCAGGTGTTAACTGACTTGTCCAAGGTCACACAGATGCCACTTGATTTGAGTCTGGTTGTAATGGTCACAGCTGGTAGCTCTAGGCCCCAGCTCCGTGCCACATGCCAAACTCAGTGTTCCTTATCTGTATGTTAGCTTGTTTTAGCCTGACAACACCCCTGCTGTTATCTCACCTTACAGAGGGGGAAGCAGAGAGGCTAGGTAACTTGCCCAAGGTCACTTAGCTGCAAAATGGTGGGACCAGAACTTGAACCCAGGTGTTTTGGCCCCAGAACCTGACTCATTAGCACCACGCTACACGAACTCTAGGAGTTTTGACATCCCAGGCTTCAGTGATGGTGGCCACGTCCCCTCCTTCCCTAGCCAAGAAGGACCAGGAGAGCCCATCCTGGCAGGTCCCCTGTCTCCAAAGGGGACAGAAGGGGCAGAAGCAGAGGGAATGAGGTGTGCGGCTGCTGGAGGGTGAAAAATAAAGCTCGTGACAGGCTCCGAGGTTCAGGGCTTCCCCAGGCAGGCTGAGGAGCTGGGCTGCCTGCGGGCTGGGGGCCCTCAGGGGAAGGATGAGGTCAGGTCAGGGGAAGAGCCTCTGGCTGCAGAGTGGATCAGTGGGTGGGCTGAGGTTGGGGGGTGGGGGAGTGAGACCTGAACCGGGGAGACGAGATGGGAGAGAGGGGAGCCGTTGCAGGCATCCAGGCGAGAGGGGCAGGGACAGCCAGGGGGCAGGGGTGAAGACTCAGGTTGAAACCAAGTGAGTTTTGAAATCACATAGTCTGCCCCCCTCTACCCACCACGTCCTTTCCTCCAATTTCCCCTCAATCACTCCACTCTGCTCTTGCTTTGTTAAAGAACAGTTTTTCGGACACTTACTACAATAGTAAAGAGTTTAAGACTATTGCAATAGGAGAGAGAGGCTGGGCTTAACTCTGAATATTTAAGCAAGGAGCACAGGGGGGCATGGGTGGACAGGAAATGACTAAAAGGAGGAAGGGGAGGGAAGTGCTTGCTAAACTGACCTAACAGGATTCTTGCTAAAGGCAGGCCAAGAACTTAGTAGATATTAAGGGTAGGGGGATTCTTGCTAGCTGAGCATGCTTCTTTGATAAAACACACACACGTGTGTGACCAGGTATGGGTACACATGTATATGCGCACAGAGACATACACACACGCCTTCGTATACACATGAACTCATATGCGCATGGACTCACATGCATGGACATGGGTGCATTCGTGTGCATACGATCCGTATACCCATGCCCATACCTGTGCACACACACACACTGTACACCCAGACGTCTGTACATATACGCATGCGTGCACACGCATATGCACTTCTGACACCCTGGCTCTGACCCCCTCTTGCTGTGGGGGCAGGACTTCGTTGCCTCAGGGCCTGGCAGAGGTGCAGCCCCAGCCGTATCATCAGGGCTGGCGGGGGTTGTGTAGCTGCCCACTCTGGGCCTGGTCAGAGGACCCCATGATCCTCTGCTGCCACCTTGTGGCCACTGTCCAGATGGCAGCATGCAGGAGGCGAGGTCTCCCTGGTTCCCGTGCTGGGAAACTCTCAGCCACCCTGGAGCCTTGCCCACCCAGGAGTGCTTGGTTTTGCCCAATGCTGTGGGTGATTTGTGGGGCCTGGAACAGGGTGAGGGTTCCCACTCTCCCCACTACCCCCTAACCCCTTCTTGTCCCCTCTCACCTCCAGGCCTTCACAGTGCTCTTTCCTCTGCTTGGAGCACCTGCCACCCCCCCTTCTCTGTGCGCCCTTTGAGGAAGATTTTTGTGCTCAGCTCAGTATCTGGGGACCTCATGTGGCCTCTGGCACAGACAGGTGTTCAATGAGTGGAGGAGTGAGGGAGAAGGAAGGGAGGAAGAGAGGGGGGAGGAGAGGGAGGAGGGGAGAAGGCTGGCAGGGAGGAAAAGATGACTTGATAAGCTGTCACCAGGGGGCCTTGGGCCCTGCACATCCCAAGAGATCAAAGTTTAACCAAGAGTGAGAAAAAAAAGTGTGAGGGTTTGTTTTTTTTAACAATCTTTTAATCTGGCTCTAAGTTATTGCTTGCTTGCTATTATTTTTATTAGGAGACAGAGAGAGTCCTTTGCCGTAAATGCCCACAAAAGGCGAAAGTTATGAGCAGGTGTGTTGTCACCTCCATGTAAGAAGGGGGCAGGTCCCCTTGTTCCGCAGTGTAGGGGGGAGCCGGGCCAGGGCTGAGCACCCCCCTTTCCTGGGCGCCTAATCCGTAGCAGGGGAAGGGCCATCTCTGCAGCTGAAACTTTTAAAACCAGGAGAGAAAACTCAGTAGTGGGGGCCTGAAGACCTGGGATGACGGTCTGATGCTGTTTTGAGTCGATCGCAAAAGACACTCGGTGGAAAACCCCTTTCACCTAGTGTCTCCCTCTCGGATTTCTCAGTCTTTGTCTCGCCGCCTTATAAAGAGAAGCATTTAGGCTTTTTAAAGGCCTAGCAAGGGGCAAGGGCATCTTCTCTGATATCTGACCAGGAGTTAATTTTTTTAAATGTTACTTGAACATGCATGTTGTGCCACTTCCTCTTCCGAGGCACTGGGATAGGACCAGGGATGACAGCAGATGGATTTGCTGCCTGCAGGCGGGGGGGTGGGGTGGGGGGTGAGATGAGGGGGATGGGGAGATGGGGAAGATTGGGGTTCCATTATAGCTGGGGAGGCCAAAAGTAAACAGGTTCACAGAGCTGTATAAAATCACGTGGGTAGTGATGAGACATGAGGAAGAATGAGGGGATGTGCAGGAATCCCCCAAACATGAGAGGACAAGGAGGTGGGGCCCTGTGATGGGTACCCTGATCTGGATCTTGTAATTGGTTTAATTCTTCAGAATTACACAAGTAATGTAGGCTTAGTATAGACAAGTTTGAAAGTACCAGTAAACAAAAAAGGTGCCCACGATCCCGTTGGCTGCAGCTATCCGCCGCCTGGGTTGGAGTGCTCACACTTGACTGTGATTGAAGACTGAATCACCATAACTGAGGGCGATGTCCTCTGGAACTACTGTGTGATTGTCGTGTTTGAGCCAAGGGACCACCATGCCCCGGGCGCTCCTGTCACCCGTGGTCTGGTTACCTGGCTGCTTGGGACTCCGAGGTTGTCACTCCCGTTGAGTGCTGGCCTTTCCGCACAAGGTGGGTTACAAGGGAAGCACAGACAGAGGCTGTGGGCCTGCATTCCAGCCAAATGTGAGCTGTGGCTGCATTAAGGCCACATAAATCTCTACCCAAAGAGGTGACCAGGCGATTTCCCAACAGAGAAATTGGATCGCTTGCAGATAAGTGCAGTAAGTATTTGGGCTCAAGTGACGTTCGGGAAGTGCACATTAAAACACCACCACCCAGGGGCACCTGGGGGACTCAGTCAGTTAAGCATCTGTCTTCGGCTTGGGTCATGATCCCAGGGTCCTGGGGTCGAGTATCGCATCAGGCTCCTTGCTCAATAGGGAATCTGCTTCTCCTTCTGCCTCTGCCCCTCCCCCTGCTCTTTCTCTTTCTCTCTCTCTCTCACTCTCTCAAATAAATAAATAAAATCTTTAAAAAAAAAGTAGAAATTAATGAAATACAAAACATTCATAGAGGAGCTCTATTAAAAATGTGACAAAATTGGGCCCACATTCTCCCAGTTTTGCCGTATTCCTTTTTTTAAAGAAAAGCCAGAAGTCTCAAATTTTTCATTTAATATTTCCCAATTTTTTTAATATGAGCAAGTCATCCAAAAAATTGTAAAACATTTTGTAGGCCAAGTAAAATATATCTCTGCCTATAACTAGTTTGAAATCTCTGCTAGACCAATCTGATTTATGAATATACACACAAAATTCCTAACTAAAATATTAGCAAATCAAAGCTGGCAGTATGGGACGCCTGGATGGCTCGGTCGTTAAGAGTCTGCCTTCGGCTCTGGGCATGATCCCGGGGTCCTGGGATCGAGCCCTGTGTTGGAGTCTCTGCTCAGCGGGGAGCCTGCTTCTCCCTCTCCCTCTGCCGCTCCCCTGCTTGTGCTCTCTTGCTCTCTCTCTGTTAAATAAATAAATAAAATCTTTAAACAACAACAACAAAAAACCCCAACACCACCCAGGGGTGTCTGGGAGGCTCAGCTGGTTGAGCGTCTGACTCTTGGTTTCGGCTTAGGTCATGAGTTGTGAGATCAAGCCCCACATCAGGCTCCATGTTCAACACAGAGTCGGCTTGAGATTCTCCCTCTCCCTTTCCCTCTGTCCTTCCTGCTCGTGTTCTCTCTCTCTCACACATCAATCAATCAATCAATCTTAAAAAAACTCACCCAGCAGATTAGCAAAGTAACAAGTTGGATGGTATTAAATGTAGGAACGAATGTGGGAAACAGCCATGGATGTACCACCATAGGTGGGGAGGGGGGAGGTCAGGGAGGGCAGTTATAGATACAAAGACAAATAGTGTGACTATTCTGGAGAACCATCTGGAACAAACCTGCTCCTTGACCTTATAACCTGGAGAAATCCTCGACCAGAGCAGCGCCGTTCGGGATGAATGGGAAGTGAGAGGCACCCAGGTGTCCGCCGCTGGGGGGAGTGACTCCGTGAACATGGAGGGGGACGTCCGTAAGGGATGCCACTTAGCAAAGAGTAGCTACCAAGTACGTGTCCTGACGGCACCTCGGAACAGATTTTAAAAGCAGGGTTGTGTGTAGTTCAACACCGTCTGTAAACATGAGCTCCTGTCTTAGTGGCAGAACTGCAGAAATTCTGTTTGTTCTCCGTCCTCGCCCCACGGTATACGGCTGCCTTTTCTATCTGGATACTTCTTTGGACTTTTCCCTTTTCTTCTGCTTTGAAATGTTGCCATGGCATCGCTTGGCATGTCCTGGGTCCTTTTGATCTGTACACATGGCTGTTTCCACAGCTCAGAAGAGGTTCTTTATGTTGCCTCTTTAATGATAGTGTTTGTTTCATTTGTGGGTTCTCGGTCGTGAACATCATTTTTTTTTTTTTTAATTCATTGTTTGTCTCTTTTTTCCCATTTTTCTGAGATGATCGTGTTATCAATTGTGGGTTTTATTTGTCTTTTTCCTTTGCGTTCTTCCTCCAAACCACCCATTCAGTGATCCCGGCATTCATGCTGCTGGTTACTGGTTAAGTGTGGCTTGGGCCCGGCCTTCATGCCATCCCTCCCACCCCCATCTCATGCACCCCCCTTTTGCATCTCATCTTGTCACTTTTCAGTGGCACCCTGCCTTCTTGGGCTCCAAGAAGGTGCCTGAAATGACCTTTAGTGGGTCATTTTTAAAGGTTTGCTCAACTCCTGGACACGGCCCTGTTTCTAATAAGAGAAAGTACAGTAGCCTTTTTTTAAAAGTTAATTTATGTATTTGAGAGAGAGAAAGAGCACGAGCAGGAGCGGCAGAGGGAGAGAGAATCGTAAGCAGATGCCCCACTGAATGCGGAGCCCGACACACCATGAACTGAGCTGAAACCAAGAGCCAGACGCTTAACTGACTGAGCCACCCAGGCGCCCCGCAGTTGCTTTTCTCATAACTTCCATGTTGGTTTTCCCCTCTGTACTCATCCTCGAGTGAGGCTGGTCAGCAGATCTGCTCTTTCTTTGCGGGGTTGGGGATCTGCTCCTCCGGTCCTCCAGCAGGAGGGCAAGTGGATGTTTGCACAGAGCAGGCCAATTCCCCATTTCTGGCAAATTTTCATATACTGTCTTTGTGACTTTCCTGTCACCCCTATCATCTGCTTCTCTGTCACTCTGAGTGACGTTGGTTGGCAAAATTGTCCCCACTGAGGGCACTGCCATGGACATTTTTTCCTGCCTCCCTCTGTCGCCCTGCACAGGACTCCGTGTCTCAGAAGAGCTGCCTTCTTGCCAACGTTTAGGCCCTGGGTCAGAGAATGGGGGCGCAGGGAAAGTGTGAAGCATCTTCCTGTTTTTTCTCTTCCAGACGGCTCTTTGTACTTATGAAATGTTCTTTCAAAAACCCAAGCTGAGGGGCACCTGGCCGCCTCAGTCCATAGGACTTGCGACTCTTGATCTTGGGGTTGTAAGTTTGAGCCCCACGTTGGGTGTAGACATTACTTAAAAATAGTGTTAAAAAGAAAAACCCAAGCTGATTCATCTGACTCCCTTCTTAAAGCAACTTATCCCCTCCCCATTGCCCTCGAGTGAGGGTCTGAGTCACTTAATATGCTTCCCAGAGTTCTCTCGATCCCATCATGCCCCCTTCTCCAGCCTTAGTTCCCCACGCTGCCGTTGGACTTCGTGCACCTTCCTCATCGTGCCACACTCTCCACAGAGAGTGCCCTCACACAAGCTGCTCCCTTGGGCTCAATGGCCTTGCCCTTCCCACCCCATTTCTACCTGGAGGAGACTAAGATAGGGCTCAGGGGCTTCTCCTCCAGGAACCTGCTTCCGATGTCCCTGACTAGACTAGGTCCCCCAGCCCGACCTCGTGCTGTGTTCTTTCATCCATTCATTCCTTCTGTGCCTCCTGGATCCAGTTGAGTTTTAGACACTCTGGCCTCCCTTCTTGCACTGGACTCTGAAGGGCAGATCTCCAGGGCCCAGGAGCGGGCACTCACTCACTGCGGGCGAACCTCCCTGAGCCGGGCCTCCACTAGACGGCAGCACTATACCGACGTCCCCTGGAGACCCAGTCCCGACAATCCGATGTGCTGGGCTCCTGGGATGGACGGTCAGAAGGGCCCACCTTCTCCAGCAAGGCGGCTCTAGAATAGCCCAGTCTTCTGAACCAAATCCTTCAGCTCTGCCCTTGGCCTGCCCCAGGACCACACATCCTGTTAGTGACATTTTATTAAGAACATTGTAGAATCCAGGAAAGCATTTGTGGGCAAAGGAGAAAGGGGGACTTGGGGTCGCGGGACATGCGAACCATGGTAACAGGTAGAAGGCTCCACCCGAAGCCTCAAAGTCTGTGTTTAGAAAACGCAACGGCAGAACCAACCTCAAAAAACTGGACATTTACTAAACTACCCTTTTTCGTTTAATATTAAAAAAAAAAAAAAGTGTTGCCTAAATTGCTTTAGAAATCTGAAAGACTTATGCATAATCTGTCTTTCCAAAGACAGAAACTCAATCCTCCTTTGCTCGTGGGAACAGAGTGTAAAAATAATCACCAGCTTTAGGGTCTGAATGCCGGCTCGATGGGGAGGAGGTAGAGTGCAGAGGGCAGAGCTGGCTTCACGTGTTAAGGTGGGCAGAAATTAGCATCCTGAACTGCCCGCTGTGGAATTGTCATTTAACCAGGTTAAAAAAAGCTATTCCCAAACAGGCTCCTTCTGACGGCCTCGGAGCTGATGTGGAAGCCGCCAAATGTGTGTATTTGTGGAGTTGTAAGTAGGTCAGATATTTCTGTCGCTAATTATTACTTGTGAAAAAATATGTCGTGAGCTTGCCGCAGGGAGAGTATCGGAAGCAGCATTGATCTTTGGAAACTCCAGCCAGATTTATCCCTACAGGGCTGGAATCCTGAGGACAGTCAGACGAGGAAAAAAAAATGTCCTAAATCCAAGTGCATGTGGGACAGTTGCGGGAACTCCAGCAGGAAGTCGGGAAATCTAGGTTCTAGCCCCTGATTTTCGCTTCCCTCGTGTGGGCTTCGGTGTTCTCACTGGGCTGGATTTGGTTTTCAGTACAAAGGTTCTGATACTGTGACCTTGTCAGCGGAAGGTCATTTTCTGGGGACCTGCGATTTCCCTTCTGTTTTAGGGATAGGTTTTTGTGTTCTGGAAGGTATAAAGGAATCAGCTCGGAAGTGCGATCAGTGTGTTTTTGGCGATGAATATTAGCGGAAAATTTTGCAGCACCTCGGTGGGACCCACATTCTTAAATATCTGCTGAGTGTTGAATATGTGTTGGACATTGTGGCGGGCATGATGGACACACTCACACATAGGACTCTGCCCACTCCTTTGTGTGTTTCAGACTGGCGGCCACTGATTACTGACCTTCAGAGGGTGACATGATTTGCCCAAAGTTACTCAGATAGTAAGTAGCAGAGTCAGGATTTGAACCCAGCTTCTGCTCCAGTGTCTTAAACCAGCCCGCATAGCTGTGCTCGAGTGAGCAGTGAGGGAGACAAAGATGCCCCCTCCCCTTCCCCTAGATGTGAAGTCTGGATACCAGGGCAAGAGGCTGCTCTAAATAGTTTTCTTTTACAGGCTTGGAGACTTGTCAATACTTTATGCAAAGTTATGCAGAATATGCAAATGAGGGGTGGCTCTGGTTGTGTTGTAGCCAGTTTGGCACCTGTGTTTCTCTGATCGGAAAGGTTGTATCTGCAGAGCTGCCTGGTGGCTTGGCCAGTGGGAAGGATACAGGGCGGCTTTCCCCAAAGTCACACCTGCTTGCAAGTCCAGCAACTGGGATGTAAATGCCCCTGCCATATGGACCGTATTAGTGCCAGATATCTGGGCAGGGATGAATTTAGTTGATCTGAAAAGTTCCTGTTTTTGTTTTTATTTTTTTATTAAAGATTTTTATTTATTTATTTGACACAGAGAGAGAGATATCACAAGTAGGCAGAGAGGCAGGCAGAGAGAGAGGGGGAAGCAGGCTCCCCACTGAGCAGAGAGCCCGATGCGGGGCTCGATCCCAGGACCCTGAGATCATGACCTGAGCTGAAGGCAGAGGCTCAACCCACTGAGCCACCCAGGTGCCCCTTGTTTTTGTCTTTAAACAGGTGGGCTTCAGGGGTGCCGGGCTGGCTCAGTCAGAAGAGTGTGCAACTCTTGATCTCGGGTTTGTGAGTTTGAGCCCCACAATGGGTGCAGAGATTATTTAAAAGAAAATAAACTTTACAAACAGGTGGACTTCGTTTCCTTATCTTCAAAATGGGTGAATGAGGGGCACTTGGTGGGCTCAGTCGGCGGAGCGTGTGACTCTTGATCTTGGGGTCGTGAGTCTGAGCCCTGCATTGGGCATAGAGCTTACTTAAAAAATAATGATAAAAAACAAATTAAAATTAAAATTAAAAAAATAGGTGGATGAGCTTAAGGCTCTGTGATGACCTGAGCTCCAGAATCCCATGCTAAGGCTTCTGAAAAGTACCATCCTCTTTTTTTTCAATACTCTGCTTATGATGACCCCAGCCCTTACCCCTCTCCAGCACTCACTCCCACCACCCCTTGTTGCCACCCCCCCAGGAACTGTTTGCCCTGCCTTTTCTTGCTTCTCATATTTTGCGTATGCTGCTTCTGTGCCCCAGCAACCTTTTCTCTCTCTCTTCTAACTCCTCTCCCTTCACAGGCCAGCTTAGACATTACGTCCTCCTGCCCCCAACCCCAGGCCAGCCCAGGCACCCTCAATGCCTAGCTCTCATGTCATGGTTACTGGGAACGGAGACCCCCAGGTGCATAGCCCAGGATGGCCAGAGTCGTCTAGAATTAACATTTGAGGAATGAACAAGTCAAGGAATAAATGCATCTACCCATTTTAGTGTAAAACTGTCCAAAGGAAGTAGTTGTTATAAACCCCCCACCCAGCATGTGACTTGAGACTAAAAATAGGTATAGGGACACCAGGCTCCTCTAGTTCCCTACTATAAATTTTAATTTTTAATAACTTAAGAAATCAGTGAACTATACCTATGGGAAAATGATGAGAAGTCAGCCACATAAATTAATGGAAAGTATGTGTTCACATTATCTAACTATATTAAGTGTGAATAATAATTAATTATAGATTCTACATGCGGTCGTGTCTTAGAGAACTCAATGTGAAGGAATTTAAAAAGTCATTCATCACCCCCCTGTGCTCCACCCCAGGCCATAACATAAAAAGCAATGGCCAAAGAATTTTCCATAATTTATGAAAATCATCATCTTAGAGGAAAAACAACTCTCATTAGGAGCATAATAACTTGGAAAAAGAAGCTGTGCCCCAGTGTGTTTGCTAATGCCGTTGTAATCATTTGGCCCACCCTCCCCTCTCTCCCCTGCATTTATTAATCCTTCCATCCATTCACTGTCTCTGTGGCGTATGGAGAGGTGGGCTACTGGTGGATGTAAACGTGAACTGGAGAGCCAGGTTGTCTGAGGTCAAAACCAAACTTCTCTACTTTGCAGCTGTGTGGTCTTGGGCAAGTCCCTGAACCTCTCTGGGTCCCAGTTTCCCTGTCTATAAAATGAAGGTAATAACAGTACCTAGTGATAGGGTTAGTATTGGTGGGGGTGGTGAATGAATGGATACAGGTGGAGTACTTAGCACAGAGCTTAAGCACTCATTAAATGAGAACTGCAGCTGTGGGCCTGGTGTACTGGGCTCCACGTAATAATGACCGAGCTTCTGTCCTTGAAGTTTGCTGACGGGTGAGGGAAACAGACTATAAGTGAGCTCCCTTCAAATTACAAACTCACGTGTTACATATGGATGTGAGTAAGGTCTGTGACACGGAGAGATGGGGCTTCTTACATCGGGGAGGGGGGGCGCTGGACCACTTCTCTGAGGAGGTGATGTTTCGCTCAAGAGGTGAAGGGTAAGAAGGAGCTGGTGATGTGAAGAGGGAGGGCAGAATGTTCTGGGTCTTGTGTGCTCCAGTCCACAGGGGGAGCCCCTTCCCCGTGTCTACTTGCTGTTGAGGCAAACTTTGGAGCCACGGTGATGAAGGATCTAGAAAAGTCCCTAGACCGCGGGACAGACTTGATAGGCGTAGGAAGGAGGTGCACGGGGTGGGAGGGGGAGGACTGATCCTTGGTGTGTGGAAAGCTGGCCTGCTCTTGGGAGGGAACTGGAGCGGACCTGCCCTGCCCCCTGTGAATGGCGAACGGGTTAAAGACATAAAGTTAACACTCTCCAGGAAATAAAGAATATTGGGGGATCCTAGGTTTCTGATTAGGAGGCGGTGTTGGAAAGGCCTTCCTCACCAAGACCAAAAGGGCACAAACCATGGGACCAAACACGACTAGGTTGGGCTCCATAGAAATTAGGGACTTCTGTCCACACGGGAGAGCAGAGACAAAGGGGTCAGGCAGATCCGGAGGCATAAGACAGGGAGGTTCCAGAGGCAGAGGGTCAAAGGGCCGACAGCCCATGAAGAGATGCGCCCACACACTAACATCCACACGGAAGTGTCCTCGTCCACCTTGGAATGGCAGCACTCAGGCAGGCAACACCAAGGATGCGGGGACAAGAGACGAAGGCTTGCTGGGGCCCTGCCGTTGGCGGCTGTTCCCGGGGAATGCTAAGGACGTGACACAGAGGCCATGAGTGGAGGGGCCAAGGGCATCCCGAAAGCCAGACCCTCCCCGACGTCAAGCCCCTGGTTTTGGGCTGGTTATGCCAGAAGGAAGGGGAGCCCCGCCAACACCCCCATTTGCACAAATCACCACCCGCCTGCTAGCCAGGAGGGGGCGCCATTTAGGCTGTGCGGCCCTGGCCTTTGGAAAGCCATCTGCCCGCAGTTAAGGCAATTAAGGATTAAGTGGGTCCCACGGGACCGCTCCGGGCTGTCTATCAGAGATGACTCAGAGGACGGGGAGACACCACAGCAGCGCTTGGAGGCCTGGGGACTTGGGGGCCACCCAGGTGTCTGTCCATCCCTGGGGAAACGGAGGAGAAAAATGCAGTGTATTCTTGCCATGGACTATTGTACACAGTTAGAGTACTGTCACACATCGCGGAACGCACCTTGGTGTTGAGCAGGCGGAGAGGGAAAAGAACCAGACGGAGAGCTATAGCCCAGAATTAGGCCTGTTAATTAGAAGCATATACAAACACAGAACAGCACGACGTGTTTTATCAGGCACATTCGAGAACATATATCAGCTACGTTAGCGGGGATGCCTATGGGGGAAGGGGAAGAGAAGGGAACTGGAAGCAGGGATGAAGGAAGAAAAAACTAAAACAAAAACAAAAAAGGAAAGAGTCCTCCGCAGTGAGACCATGTGGGCCTCGACCTGCTCTCTGCACCCACGGCCGGTAAAAGTGAAAAGGCAAGAAAACAGAAGCAAAAATAAACCCTCCCTCCTGTGAGACTGAGCGCACACTTGTCTCCTTCAAGGGACTGGGAGCCATTTCTCTCCTCCTCCGAGGGCCCCTGGCACACGCTCCACTCCTCTTGGGAAACTGGGCTGCTGGAAGGTGGAAAATCTCTTGTCTTCTCTCTACGGATCGCCAGCAGTGGGCCCTGAGAAAGTTGCCAGATTGATTTCCTATCACCTTATACTTCAGAATGTGCTTGACACCACCCTACATTGGTAATGTGTCCATTGCAACGAAGGGGAAAGTGATATGACCTCAGAATCAAGATTTTAGGATTCTGGTCTTCTTCCTATCACCAACATGTTGGGTAACCGCACGCAAAGCAGTTTTTGTCTCTGGGGGTCTCAGTTTCCCAGGAGTGGCTCCTCGGTGGCAGACTTGGGCTAGATTTCCTTCCAGCGATTTCCCTTTCCTCCTGGCTCACAGTTTGCCTACATTTCCTTAAAGTCAGATGCTGCCAAGCTATTGGGTTCTGGCCCATGGAATGTGGATGGAGGTGATATATTTCACTCCCAGGCCTGATCCATGAAAGCCTCCCTGCCTGATTTCCTATGTTCTTACCCTATCAGCTGGTGGGTAGCAAGGGGATCCCACAGAGCCCCAGATGAAAAGGAGATCAGGTCCCCGAGTCACCTCCTGGAGGAGAGACACCCAGGAAAATTTTATAACCAGAAACACCCTGGCAGGACAGTTGAATGAGCAAAATTAAGCGTTTATTGTGTTTTTGCCATTGATGTGCTGGGGCTGTTTGTTACACCCAGTGTCCTCCTGACTTACCCATTTCCTTTTGACCCAAGCCGGATGTCACCCGAGAATTCCTTAATTTGCAAAACACTTCTCCATTTTTCCAACCGATGTTTGGTGATCCACCTCCTTTATCCTACTCAAAAGTAGCTAAACAGACATAGCAGCTGAGCCTCCAAAAAGATGCGGAGTCCTCCCCGCTTCTACTCCCTACAAGCCACTATCCTGGAACCAAAGGGGTGGCTGGAAAGAGCAAGACTGGCAGTGTCTCTTCCCTGAAAATGCGTTCGTCATCTCCCGTTGTTCTCGGGCTGAGCCCAAGAGCTTACTCTCCCACCTGTCCCCCACGTGTCAGGGAGCACACCAGGGAGGCTTTCCACGTGTCACTTTCCCCTCGGGGGCTTGGGCGTCCTGACCACCCCCTTCCATCCTCTCCAGTCCTGTCCACGTGCTTCCCTTTCACTCATAGCCTCCGTCCCGGCTGTGGGTCCTCATTCGTTGGAAGTCTCCTCGCCCTGAATGTCAGCATCCCCCCTACGGAAGGACCAAGACTGCCTGGCTTCTTGCGGGATCCCCACACCCACTACCGGCCCTGCCTCACTGACAGTCCCCGTGAACAGATGTGGAGTGAATGCATCAACCAATTGATGAACAAACAATGAGGGGAACCAGTGGGCTTGCATCGTTGGAGAACGTCTCATCTGGCGTCATTTGGGGGAGACACCAGTAGTTCTTGGAAGGAATAACATCTCCCACAGAATGAAAAAGTCGTCTTTTGAGGCATTCATTCCCTGTGGGTGATGGCATGAGGTCTGTGGCTTTCCAGGGTGAATCTGCAAAGCCACGGCTCGTTGTCCACACACAGAGATCCCATAAAGGGCACCAGGGTCGGCCGCCTAATTCTACATCTTTTTTTTTTTTTTTTAAGACTTTATTTATTTATTTGACAGAGAGCGAGAGAGTACAAGCAGAGAGGCAGGCAGAGGGAAAGGGAGAAGCAGGCTCCCTGCTGAGCAGGGAGCCCGCTGCAGGAGTCGATCCCACGACAGCTGGGATCAAGACCTGAGCTGAAGGCAGGTGCTTAACCGACTGAGCCACCCAGGCACCCCTAATTCTGCATCTTTTAGTAATTTTTTTAAAGTAATCTCTCCACCCAACATGGGGCTCAAACTCACGACCCCGACATCAAGAGTCGCACGCTCTACTGAGCGAGCCAGCCAGGCGCCCTAATTCTGGATCTTGATTCAAATGCTGAGACTTTATTAAGATAAAAAAGAAAGCCTGAGGTGCCAGGCTGGAAGGTGTGGTTGGTGTTTCCGCCACAGACAGGCGGGGAGGGGAGATCTTCAGTGCCGGGCTCTGAGGCTCAGGGCTCGACTGTTCTTAGACACAAACTCATCTCCATGGCGATTGTTTTTTCCGCAATTTCCCCTGAAGCACCCATTTGTGTTTCTTGATTTCCACACGATGACCTTGTTAGGTCCTGTTAGCTAGAAACAAGACAAATGCTCCAACAACACAGGCTTCTCACGCCCAGTTTCCCTCTGGCTAATTACAACCCTGGGGCGCGGGGTGTCCCCTCAGGTGGAGGAAACGGAGAGGCCTGACGGTTAATTTAAATAACAAATAGTGTCAGCTCGGCCAGCTGTGGGTGGTCCCCGACCAATAAACCAAACCATCAGCAAAAGGATCTCTTCTCTCAGCCTGGCGAGGTTATAAAAGGCCAGGCCAAGAGCACACCCCTCCCACCCGGGACTCCCCAGAACGCCAGGGCGGTTTGTAGAGGAGAGAGAGGAGAGCCTAAGACAAAAGCCTGCAGGGCTGGTCCCTCCTTGCCCTCCCTGAGGTCTGCCTGCTCACTGGTTTCATCCCTTTTCCCCCCTATTAAAGGAAATCTGTGCACCCTGACCTCTCACTGCTGCTCGGTTAATGATTGGCGTAAGTATTACTTTCCAATGACACTGAATTTGAATTTTCCCCCCAAAGCATTTGCTAGGTTATTTTGCTCCTGTCCTTATAAATCATCCCTATCCATTTGTCTGCGATTTCGCTGAGGTTCCTGTCTGGGCTAGTGGGGGGAGGAGGGAGTTGTGCACATGTCCTTCCTCTAGACGCTGGGAAGTTGATCCAGCCTGGAGGGGCTGGGCCCAGCTAGACAGAGCACGAGTCATTGGTTGTTGGTGCTGGATGAGCCTCAGCGGTGGCAGGGAAACTGAGGCCAGGAGAGGGGCAGCATGGCACTGCCCTGGGGTAAAGCGAGGTTTGGGCCTGCACTTACTCCCTAATCCCTTCTCCGTCTGTGGGCTGCTAGTCCTGTTGGGCCCCTCAGCTCCATTCCTACAGTTTCCTCCTCCCCAACTGGCCGTGTGGTGGGGACATCTGGTCGACCCCGCTTTCCTTCCCTAATCCCCATGGTCCTTGTCTTCAGGGAACTGTCCCTTCCTTGCTTGATGTGGTTCAGGTAGGGCATGCCCAGATGTTAGGGTTTGACTGGTCTGGGGTATGGCTTGAGCATTGAGATTTTTAAGAATGCTCTGAGTGGTTCTAGAAGGTATCCAAGTTTGAAAACCACTGCTTCCTCCCCTGACCCAGGGATGGGCAGATGGACCAAAGTGGCCCATCAGCATCCCTTCCTGGGATTGCACTGTAGGTATAAGAAAGTCTCTCTTTAGGGGCGCCTGGGTGGCTCAGTGGGTTAAAGCCTCTGCCTTTGGCTCAGGTCATGATCTCAGGGTCCTGGGATCGAGCCCCGCATCGGGCTCTCTGCTCAGTGGGGAGCCTGCTTCCCCCTCTCCCTCTGCCTGCCTCTGCCTACTTGTGATCTCTCTCTCTCTCTGTCAAATAAATAAATAAGATCTTAAAAAAAAAAAGTCTCTCTTTAAAGGCTGTTAGCAGGAGTGGCCTGTCTGCGCTCAGTCCCTAGCCACCCTCTGCGGCTGCCCCTCTCCCGCACCGGCTTTCCAGCCCCTCTGGACCACACGTAGCCCTCAGCATCGCTGGGCCGTAAGCTGGACGGGCATCTCTGCAGACGGTCTCTCTTTCTCTTGGCTGGGCTTCTTTCTCATGAAGTCCTGCTTAACCCAGAAGAGGCACGTACTCCTGATTTATTCTGAGCTCCACCCCCCCCCCCCCCCCGGACTGGGTCTGGTGTCACTCTCTTGGACGGCCACAGTCCTGTGTGTTCCCCTGCGACCTCACAGCCGGGCTGTCGTCTGTCCACACCTATGCTCCTGCCAGACTGGGGGCTCCTCTGAGGCAGGAGCTGTGCCCTGCTCCCACTCCCCGCACCCCACCCCCCAGGTTCCGCTGGCCTCTGAGCATAGGGCGGGGTCTGATGAATCTCTCTTTGGTAAGCGAGTCAGAGTTAGCGCTCAGAGGCACCGGGTAATCACCTGGCCGTGGGGCTGGGGCTCCTTGTCTCTCGGTGTTCCTGAGAGGGAGGGGAAGATGAGAATGGCAGAGAAAGAGGGTGTCACAAAACAGTGAGGGGAGACAGGGAGGGGGAGGGAGAGGTGAGGGAGGGGGAGGGTAGGGGAGAGGAGGGACAGGGAGAGTGGGAGAAGGGGAGGGCCCAGTCCCTCTCAACTCTCCCATTCCTTCCTTCACCTGACAGACATTTTCTCAGCTACTACTCTGGGGCATACAGAGAACATTTCCCAGCGATGAACTAAAGAACAGATGATTAAAATAAACCCATCCGTCACGTGGCCTTTTGGAAGAAACAGTAGGGGATTCGCTGAGCCCAGCCTTTGTGGGAAGGCTTTGCTTCGCAGCTCTGCAGGGCAGGACAAGACTCTGCGTGGTCGCCAGGAGGCCCCACCTCTGAGATGGGAGAAACAGGAGCCCCCGAGCTGCCTCCTGACGCCTCTGGGATCCCACGTGTGACTTTTCCTCCCTAAGAAGATTCCAAAGCGTGCAGCCACCCTTCAGCAGACATCACAGCGTTGTCTCCCCAGGGCCCCAAACCAAGGGGGTCCTTTTGCCTGTGTCCTGAACGGTCACCAGAAGTAGTCATGAAGAATTGCATTTTATAAACCTGCCATTTCCTAAGAACTGTGTTTATAAACCTACAAAACCAAAAAAGGATCCCATGAGCAGGGGCACAGTAGAGGGTAGTTTTAGTGGAGATCAGAAGTCCAACTCAATCCAGCTGAAGCAAGCAAGGAAATTTATTGATTCACTGTCTTGGGAACGTGTGGGGCTAACCAATAATTCCAGTTCTGTCTCAGGCTGGAATAAGGAAAAGGTGTCATTTGTCTCACAGAGGCGGGCAGTCCCAGGGCCAGGGACAAGGCTCAGCACGGCTCTCCGCTGGGCCCCTTCATCCCCCGCATGCTGCCCTGTGGCCGCAAGGTGGCTGGAAATCCCTAGCCCACACCCACAGGGGGAAAAACCAAAAACGGAAAAGAAGGAAGGAGGCCCACCGGCAGAGTTATGATTGTATCTCTCTGTCCGTTATCTGTTGCTGTGCCGCAAATCACCCCGAAATGAAATGACTGCATGTGACAGCCACACACCCGCTCATGACTCTCCCGGGCAGCGCAGGGTTCTGATCCGAGCCGGGCTCGGCGGATCGCAGCGGGGCCCAGTCGCTGTCTTAGGCTCCGGTCTGTGGTCCCTGAGGGCCACCTTCCGGGGCTGGAGGGGGTGTGCTGAGAAGTAAACTAAGATTCTGTGAGCAAGTGAGTTTTGGAAGAGCATGTATCGCGTGCTAGTGTTTTAGGGCCTGGGAACACATCCAAAACCAAACCCCAAACAGACAAAAACCCTGCTTGGGGCTTATAGTCTAGTAAGAAGGATGAAGAGTTTTCTTTTCTGCGGGATTTCTCAGAGCCGTAGATATACTAGCAGGTAAGACGTGCGGTGTTTCCCAGAGTTACTGGGCCCCCAGAATAGGAACTGATGTTCTTTGAAGTAGACTTTGAGAAACACTGACTCCGTTCAACCACCTGTTGTACAGATGGGGAAGCTGAGGTCATATTCAAGGTCACCCAGGCAGAGCAGGCACCAGAACCGTGGTCACCTGACTCGCTGCACACGGCTCTTCCACAGCCTTTCCCCTTGATCTTGAGTTTCCTTCCTCCCTCCCTCCTTCCTTTCTTCCTTCTCTCTCTTTCTTTCTTGCAAACCTGGCTTCAGAGCGCCAGGATTTGGGAGGCTGTAATGAACTCAGATGCTTGAGATGAAGAGAGCCGGGAGCTCCCATGCTCTCCCCGGGACCTCCTGGGCCAGATTCGTGCACAGACGTCACACCTCCGGCCACATCACTCACGTTCCGTGACCTCTCCCTGAGCTCAGCCCTGCTGATGTGAGCAGCTGGGCCTGTCCCTGGGGAAAAGAGGCAAACTGGGACATGGGAAGACAAATGAGACGATGAGGGGGAAGGCCACCTTACCAAAGTATGGACCACAGCTTGAGGCTTGGGGAAGCTGCCTGCTTTCTTGATCAGACTGTCCTCCGTGGACGTCCTTGGGGCTCTGATGGCCCCCAACCTGTTCCCTGAAGTATGGGGACCATGCTGAGTGGGCAGAATCTGGTAAGTTCTTTCCGTGTCCAGGATGTGGCTCATGCAGTGACCAGGGCAGTGGGTGAGCACAGAGGGGGGAACTTGGTACACAGACATAAAATCACAAGATGTCACCGAGTGAGGGCATCACTTGGTGGAGTTGGGACTAGAGCCCCGGGCTCCCTGTCCTTTTGTGACACCCCCGCTCTTTATTTTATTTCATTTATTTATAGCTCACGAGTAGGGGTTGGGGCAGAGGGAGAGAGAATCCTCAAACTGACTCCTCGATGAGTGCAGAACCCGACACGGGGCTCGATCCCACAACCCCGAGATCATGACCTGAGCCGAAATCAAGAGCCTGGGGCTCACGTGACTGAGCCCCCTAGGCGCCCCTCAAAACACCCACACTCTTAACTAAGAAGCCAACTGTCTTCATGGGACGGAAAGTAGGAATAAGGATTTCAACTCTGAGGACCTCAGATGGTTCAGCAGAGTGAGTAAGACTATTTGTCCGAGAGTGTTGACAGCAATGGAGTGCGGGGGGACGGCATTAACTTATGTCTCGGGCCCTGTTCTAGGTGCTTCTCCAACATTATTGAAATACTAAACATCACACTGCTGACAAGGAAACTGAGGCTCATGGGGGTAAAACCACTCGCACAGGATTACCTGCCAATTATGGCAGCGCTGGAGAGAGACCTTAGTTTGAGCTGAAAGCTGAGTCTTTCCACACGCGGCCTGCCACGCCTCCCAGGGGGCTCAGGTTGTGGGCAATTATCTCCTTGAAAATGGTCTATCAACTAACCATTTAAGAATATAAACTGCCTTACCCACCTGAAGTGGGTGCACCTGCCTCCCCGAGAGCCTGGCATCCTTCCCTTTCTGGAACCTTGCACCTCTCCCTTCCCTCTTGCACTTGCCTTGCGAAAACACTAAAACCTCATAATGAAATAAAACAACTGACCTCACAACAAATAACAGCCCCTTTGACTGGCTTCTTTCTTCCCCAAATATTTCTTTAATATTGTGTGTTTGATTTCAAGACATTTCAGCAACCCCCCTCAATGATCTTAACACTTTCCCTGAACTAGGAAAACGAGAAATAAAACACTCCACTGGGAAGAAAAGGAAAAGTGTATGTTCTTTTGTTTACACGAGTGTACAGAAAATCATTACAGATCTCCATGCGGCCTTGGTGATTTTCCATTGTGATATAGCAGGAGAAATGGATAAACTGGAATTTGCAACCAATCTCCGGGGATTTCTTTTCTATTTGGGTGACCCCTGAAAGGCTTCTGGGCACGTAGCTATTTTTGAAAGAAAAGAGGAAACGCCGAGGGCTGACCACCATTAACAATAGTTCAGCCAGATGCTAACTTATTCGAATGTTTGCTTGTGTTTATTTTTACTTAATCTGATGTTTTGATGCAATTGTTGGCATTTTGTTTTTGACCTTAAACCAGTATAATTTATCTTGGGCATGCCCAGAGAGGCAAACGGACTATCAGTAACCAAGGTGCTGCCTATTTTTCTTAAATTATGACTCAGCCACGTGACGTCGATCGAGTGAGGTCATCTGGGGTGAGGGTGGGGAGGCGGTGCTGCTTTGATCCTCACTGTGTGATCATAATACACCCCTCGGCTGTCTAGAATAGTTCGCTTCCTCCTACCCAAGGCTCCCACTCAAGAGGCCTTTACATTTCGGGAAGATTTTGAGCCAAGTCCTGACCCATGAATTGTGAATGCAAGACGTGCAGAGTCAGGATGAAACATTGCTTTCCTAAAATTCTGAGCTATGTAAATTCTAAGAATAGCGGATGGAGCACTGGATTGGGAGTCAGTTAATGTAGTTCTCCCATAAGCCCTGAGACAAAGGTTGTTGTTATGCCCATTTTACAGGTGAAGGTACGGAGGCATGGAGAGTTGACCTGTTTTGCCCAAGCCAGCATGCAGTGGAGCCCTGGGTTCAGGACGGGGTCCTCCCTCCAGAGGCTGCGATCTTAAGGACCAAGCACAGTACTTCTCCCGATCTGCTGTGTCACCTCGGTCTCTTCCCTCTCTTCTCTGGGCCCTGGCGTCCTGTCTCTGCAATAAGAGGGCTTAGCTGAATGATGTCTAGGATCCTTTCCAACAACAGCTACAGGTAAAATGTTGTGATTTCCCCAAAAGTCATCCGGATGCAGGCATCCGGGGGGCGTGGTCAAGTTGCTTCTCCCCAGCCTAAACAATGACAACAGTGTAGACGAAGAGAAGTAGCATTTCCCAAGTGACTTCTCTGTGTCTTTATCTCTGTTCAGTCTGCACCGTAATTTAATGAGGTAGGCGCTATTATCATTTTACAGACGTGGGAACTGAGATTCAGAGAGGAGCTGTGGTCACACAGCTGGGGTTGGTGGAGCCAGGATTAGCCTCCAAGTTCCTCCCCGCCCCCCATCGCGGGATTATCTGCGTCCAGTTCAGACCATGAGTGCCGGGGACCATGTTCTCTGTATCTCTAGGAGCCAGCGCGGGGGTCTGGCCCAAAATAAATGGTCCATAGACAGTGTTGCCCCAAATGGTCAGTAAACAGTGTGGAATGAATGAATGAGCCCAACACTCCAGAGTTCATTTCTCTGCTGCGCCAGCAGCACAGGGGTCTCTGTGGAAAGGAAGAAGGTGGGTTTGGGGAAGGGACCTCAGAAAGCGACCTCAGTTACAGATCAACAGCTTGAACTGAGTCACCAGATGCCCACCCTCCTTCACGAGCTGGGAAATGAGCTCGAAGCAGCAACATGTTTTGCCGAAATGCTTTCGCAATGAACCCCTGGTGAACCAGGGCGGTAAACTCATTCCTTTCCCCTGCTGGCTGTGTTGTAGTTAGAAAAGCTTACTCATGAGTTTTCCCTTTTCTTTGTGCTTTTCAATATTTTGAAATTTTTATGGAGTGATTTTTATTTTTCAATTTTAATTTTTTTAAAGATTTTATTTGAGAGAGAGAGGAGTATGAACCGGGGAAGGGGCAAGGGAGAGGGAGAAGCAGGCTCCCCGCTGAGCGGGGAGCCCCACACGGGGCTCGAACCCAGGACCCCGAGATCATGACCTGAGCTGAAGGTAGACGCTTCACCGACTGAGCCACCCATGAGCCCATATGATGATTTTTTAAAAAGCAAAATAAATGTTTATTTTTTTAAAGTAGGATCAATAGCGAGATTGGATCTTCATTGTTCAGTGCTCTGGAAAACACCAGTGTTTATTTGGGGTAGCATATTCATAAGAATTGTGGCACTGAATTAAAGTGTACTTTTTAAGAAGGAAAGAAAGCAGCACTCCACCTGGCAGGACGGGCTGGAAAGCCTGCTGCTACCGCTGATGCCCACAAGAGGGCGACTCAGGGTCACGAGGACACAAAACTCAAGCCCAGGATCTCCCTCTACAGCTGTAAATGGGCAAAGAGCAGGTTCTGGAATCTCAGCAGTGGCCCTGCTTCTTGGGCACTTTACATTTTTTTTTTTTTTTTTAAGTATATGTGCTGCCGAAGCGAGCACTGGGCACTTTACATTTGACATTAGCCTCCTTCTCTTCCCTTTGTTGATAGAGCCTCACAAATCTCATCCGCCCAGCGATTTCCACTCCTGAGGGCATTTGTGGCTCTCTCTTTGTGCGCGCGCGTGTGCGTGCGTGTGTGTGTGTGTGTGTGTGTGTGTGTATATATATGTATGTGCGCGCGTGCGTGTGTGTCTAGGGTGAGCAGAGACATAAACATGCTGCTGGAAGCTGCACAGCTGGCTACACATCTGGGAGTTCCTTCAGGAAGATATGGCGCTCCCACCCCCTTTCCAAACTCTGGGTCTGCAACGACCATTTGTTAAAGGCATTTTTTTTTAAACCAACCTTGTCAAAGTCAGCCTGGTTTTTCATAGCAGGGGAGGGAAAAGCAAGGCACCATTTCTCCTGAAGAAGAGAGTCCCAGGGGCCTGAGGTGGGAAAGCGGGGAGCAGGTGTTCTCTCTGACACTGAGGAGGGAGGGACAGAAGGGAGCCAACGTGAAACCCCTTAGAAGCCTTTACATATGTCTCTCTTTTAGAACCCACAACAGTCCTGGGAGGGAGCTATCATTATCCCCATTTTACAGATGGAAGCACTGAGGCTCAGAGAAATGAACTCATCTGCCCAACATCACCCCCTCTCCCAGTTCTTCGGGGACACACAGAAGCTAGAGCTTAACCCCAGAAGGGCCCAGGCTCTCCCAGCCCCACCCCCATCACTCCGGAGGCACAGACAGGCTTGGGGGTGCCTTTCCAGAGAAGGGGAGGAAAACAGGGGCGGGTTAGGGCTTAGGCTCCAGACCCAGGAGGAAATGACCCTAGTGAGAATTCTGGCAGGCTACAGGGAGGCTCATCTCTGGTTCGAGTGCTCGGTGAGCCAGTGCGTGAAATCTTTTATGTTTTCCCCCATTAATGCATTCTGTACTTACACTTCTCACTATAATTACTCTGCAGTAATTAACAAGGGAAAATAACACATCTGGGTCTACACTGCAACTCCAAACAGATGTACAAGAGGCATAGGCACACACAGGTCCTTCCAGTTCCTTGACAAAGAGGCACTGAGCAGCACCTACTAAGCCCCAGCCTGGGGAGGGGGTCCAGGGGCGAGCCGGCAGGGCAGGGTCCCGGGCACAGGGGTGAGGGGCGGCCAAGAGACAGTCCTGTCAAAGATGTGTCGGTAAATGGTAAGGGCTGTGAAGACAATAAAATAGGGTGACACGCGGCCAGACCGGCCTCTCGCTGGAGGTGACATTCGAGCTGAGGCCTGTGGCGATCTGGGGAGCGATGCGCCAGGCTGGGGGAAGGGCGAGGGCCAAGGCTCCGGGGTGGGAACCAGTCGGGTATGTCTGGAGAAGGCCCCACGGCCAGCGTGGCTGAAGCAGGGCCCTGGGGCAGTGTGGGGTGGGAGAGGGGCCAGAGAAGGGGTCGGTCAGGACCCCCCATGGGGCTGCAGAAGCCACCAGAAGGTGGTTGGATCTCACTTGAAGCACAGTGGGAAGCCCACTAGGGGAGATTCAAGCGGGGTCGCAGCAGAATCTGGATGACATATTTTAAAAGGACCCCTGGCTGCTCTTTTCATCTGCACAGGGAATAATCTGTATGGGGTGGGTGGGGAGAGGAAGAGGGGAGACCGGTGGGAGGCTGTTGCCGGGAGGGAGGACAGGGCCTCTGACTGGGAAGGGAGAGGCGGACAGAGATGGATCTGGAGCATGGTGCGAGCTATAGTCTAGGGGAGGAACGTGGAGGTGAGAAGCAGAGAGGAACGAAGGGACATTTCGTTAAGGGCGTGACGTGTGGGGACCTGCACACTCACGCATGCGCCCCTGGCTCGCTCCTTTCAGCCAAGACTGCTGGCCTGCTCTCTGCCCGGTCCCTGCCGGGCCCTGGGGATGGCAGTGAGATGCGGTCCCTGTCCTCACCCGTGACCTACAACAGGTGACAGACACGACACGGGACACGTATGAAATGACAGAGTGGGGTGTGGGCAGGGTGGAAGGTCTGTGGGGACAACGAGCTGCTCTGGTGGGGGCTACCGTCGGGGAGGCTTTCTGGAGGGAAAGCGGCTCCACTAAGATCTGAATAAGGGGGCGACTTGAACCAGGGGCAAGGGAAGAAGAGGGAAGAGCGTTTCAGGCAGAGGAAAAGGCATGTGTGGAGGTGTTTGAGGGGAAGCTCTCTGGGCAGAGTGGCGGGAACAGGGCGGGTGGGCGATGTGGGGGGAGCTGGGGCCATCCCATGTGGGCACGGCCGGGGCCAGCATTCCCCCACCCCTTACCCCCAGGGCAACGGGGAGCCACCCACGGGGCTTGAACCGAGGGCTGTCCAGGACATCGGTCACTGACTGGGCCAGACTGGCTGTGGAGACACAGAGAAGGAAGCTTGGGGCTGTGAATCCCACCGCACGGGGCTGCAGGTGAGACGGGGCCTGGGGAAAACTTTCGTTTTCATTCTAGAAAAACAAGGGGCTGTGATATTTCTTGCACCTGGAGTTTCTGGGGCAAAAGTCACACCCACCATACACACGTGTATGCATAGAATACTCTGGAAGGCTCCACACCAAAACTTGAGTGCTCTTTATCTCTGGGTGTTCCCTTCCTTTTGGTGTGTTCATGTTTTTGCATTCTGTAGGAAACATGAGTTTCTTGTGTAATAACACATCCTAATAAACTCAAAAGAAAAACCCTTGTCTTGAAGATAGTGGCCCAAAGATGTGCAAATTTCCTTACTGCCTCCTCTCTCCCTCCCCACCCCTGCAAAGGAGCCCACTGAAAGCCCCAGCCCCTGGGCCTGGAACTTGGTTGCTTAAGAGCACACAGGTGGGTCTGATTCTATGGACCCTTCCAGCCTGGAAGGGTCCTGGGGCTGATTGGAGAGGCCCCACGGTGAAGCCCACCCCCCGCCCCCCAGACCTGCCCACAGCAGGGAGGGGGTCCTCAGACATCTTTAATTTGCAATCACCGTGGAAGGCATTCCAGGTGGAGGGTACAGCAGGTGCAGACGCTCAGGATCAGAAGGCAACGAGGTGGCCACGAGGAAATTAGGGGACGGGAAAGAGGGTTGGTTCTGGAGCTGGGCGGTGAGGAAGAAGGGAGGAAAGGCCAGGGAGGTTGGGCTAGATCCTGCAGACTCTTCTGGGAATGTGGGCTCTCCTGCAAGGCAGCAGTGGTGGTGGTCCCCGACACAGGTGAGAGAGCTCAGAGTCCTTGCGAACTTGGGGGCGCTGAGGCTGGGAGCCAGGTCTCCCTGCCTGGGGAGCACCACCCCGGGACCCCGGGCAACCTTTCCCACCCGTAGCAGGGCATAGGAGGTGGGCTGAGACACCCACAGAGGCTTTCCAAAATGAACCCCTCCTACAGGGACTGGGGCAGGAGTTGAAAAGCAGAGTCCTTGAGGGTAGGGGGAAACCGGCCCCTAGGCCGGGACGGGGGGGGGGGGGGGGGGTGGGTGGGAGGCGGAGGTGTACAGGCAGAGACTGGGACAATCCGTCTTGGGACCGCTGCAGCTGCTGGGGATGAGGAGGAGAGGGAGACAGGGCCTGGGGCTGGCCCTGGGCCCCTACTCCTGGGGTCTCAGTTTCTCCTTCTGAGCACGGTGGAACTGGACCAGGAGGCCTCTTGGAGTCCTTTCTGTTGGTTTTCTATCTCCCCCTTCCCCTGCTTCCTGGTCTGGGGGCTTTCTTGCTCGTTGTGTGTGTTGGGGGGCGGGGTGGCTAGGTAGACTGAGAAATGCGTCTTATAGATACACGTGGGGGTTCAGGAAATCCTGCTGGGTGCTGGAGCCGCCCACACGCGGTGGATCACGGCGCTTTCCTGCGTGCAGTAATTCCTCCACTCCTCCCTTCTCCCTCCGCCTTCCTCCTCCCTGCGGCCTCCTCCCTACTCTCCAACCCCCGCTGGCATCTCTGGCCCCGAGGGACCCTCTACAATTATCCCTCCTGCCCGGGGCTCCCTTAGGAACGCTCCCCAAGGGCGCTCGCCCTCGCCGCCGCAGGCAGGTGCCACTCTGGGCGTCCCCAGGCTGCGTGGTGCCGCCGCATGGGCTCCGCTCCAGGGCATCGAGGCTCGCAAACTGCCTAGTCAGGGCCTCCACGGCGCGGGCCCTGCGAGCTGGTGGGGACGACCCGCCGCGCAGCCCGCGCGCGCTCCCCTCTCCCTCCGCGACGCCCCTCCGCGCTTGCAGACCCCCGCAACCAGAGAGCACGCGACTGGGGCGGGGCGTCAGCACTGGGCTCTACACCTGACTTCCCATTGACCTTGGTGCCTCTCAGATCTGTGTCCTCTTTAGAAAACTATGGAGACCGTAATAGTACTTAACCCTGAGAATGATGAGTGCTTGCCAAAACCACTTTGTGAGCACGGATTAGGGAATTCTGTATTGGGGAAGGGGACTCACGTTGCGATGTTTTTGCGCCTAGAGTGGTTAAAATGACAGATTTGGAATCAAGCCGCCTGGATTCTAATCCCAGGGCCCAATGACCCGGGGCTAGTCGCTCCAGTTTTCTGTGCCTTTCTTTCCTCCTAGGTGAAGTGGGGTTGGTGTTAGTGGTACCCACCGTGGTTAATTTGAGAATTCAGCTTAAATTCATACACTTAAAGTGTATAGAAGACTGACAGGTACATGAAGTGCCCATTAACCCTTTCCTGCCGTCAGCATCCTCCCGTCTGCAGATGGGTAACTGATTCCTTCTGCAGCTCCTTGTAATGTCAAGCTCCTTGAGGTTCCCTATTTTGCTCTCCTGTTGGTCTTGGCTCCCGACCCACTCCAACCTTCTCTCCAGGCCGCTCCCCTCAGGGTGAGGCACGGCTGGCAGGGGAAGCCAGAGAGGCCCCGGGGGGTGGGCTAGCTGAGCTCTTGAGGGAGTTTAAAACAACTTCACTTTGAGCCCCTTGACCTAGAGGGTGCCCCTGGGGTTGACAGCCTGGGGCAGTGGGCAGAACTCTGGGCTCTGAACTAGCCCTGGAAACTCCCGCTGGCTCAGGAGAGTGGTGAAAAGATCCCAGGGTACAGACCTGGTATTAAAATCTGGGTTTAAATCCTGTCTCTGCTGCTTATGCTTGGTGTCCTTGGGTAAATCACTTCTCAGAGTCCAGTTTTCTTAACTGTAGAATGGGACAGTAACCCCTGCCTCGTGGGAGAGTGACAAGGCTTAGAGCTAAGTATGCAAAGCCCCTCCCATTGTGCCTGGCTCCCACGACTCGGGAACCGATATTATTAGGGTTTTCCCATAGCCGTTGGCCTGCTATTTACATTTGTGCGTCTCCTAACTTCTCTGAACTTCGTTTCCCCCTGTTGGGTAATGAGATGGCTGATCAGATGGTCTTTCAATCCTGCAGCTGATCTATCTGTGCTGCTTAGGAAGGGAGAAGATGCGGTGGGTGCCCCGCCCATGGCCCCTCTCGGCACTCACCAGATCTGTATAGACCCCAGGCTTCCTAACCCAACACCTGTGACTCTGCCCTGCTACTTTCTCTGGCTGCAGGGGCAGACTTGGCCTGAATGCGGGGATGGCCAGAAAAGACAAGGACGAGCCCTCAGCCCCGATGGATGGGAACTGGGCATCTTCCCTCAGTGGTTCTGGCAGGGTAGCTCTTAACCAGAGCCACTCGTGGCCTCTGAGGGGCCATGAGCCTGGGCGGAAACCAAATCTTTTCCCTTTCCTGAAGATTGAGTCCCAACTGCTCTGGGGGCTCTGAGGAGACAGACCTCTGGAGGGTCCTGGTGCCGGGACCTAGATCAGAGAGGTCCCTTCGAAATGGGTCCCGAATGGGTGAAGGGAGCAAGAGATGCTGAATGCAGGAATGAATGTATGCACGTGCATCGGCCCCTCGGTCTCCTTCCACACGTCGGCGCTCCAGGCTTGTAAGGCCTGGCATCGCTCTAGGCGCAAAGGATCAAGTAGCATGAACAGGGAAACCGCAATTCACAAAGTATTAGTAAGAGGCCAGGTATCATGAAGCCATCTACCCAGATCGCAAAGCGCCTTCACATCCATTATCTTACCTGATATTCCCAATGACCTGACCAGGGAGGTTTTCTTGTCATTACTAGGATTACTATTTATATCCTCATTTTTACTTACCTCCGCTTACCGGGAGACGTGGCCACTCCCCACTCTGGGGCCCCAGCAGACATGAATAATCAATCCATCAGGGTGTTCTTGCCCCGCTGAGCCTCTTGGTGTCCTCAGAAGCCTTCTTGAGCTGGGACTATAGGCAGTACCTATCCATCAATCACAGCCTGCGTGAGAGCTGAAACCCATTTTACTCCCCTGGCTAGCAACTTTCCGAACAACAATAAATTCTTATTAAATTAAATTGAAAGGCTCAGGGCCCGGGTCTCCCGACACCCACCCTGTCCAGTGCTTTGTGTTAAGATATTGGTGAGAAGGCTGCTTCATGGAACGCTTCCCTCATTTTTCTGACCTAATGAGACAGCCCCAGATGCTGCGACAGGGACACACACACACAGTTTGGGGATGGGCCAGCTTCCTAAACCGAGCAGTGAGGCCGGATCCTGCAAGGAGACTCTGCATTGTAATGAATTAATCACTCATAACAAAGACTCAAATTTACTCTTATCTCTAAACAGGGACATGCTTTTGACTAGCAAATTGGAAATTTTCATTTGCATCACTGCAAAAGCCTGCTTTTTTCTCTTGTTTTGTCCTTTCCCAGATAGAAAGCGGTCCTTCTAGAGCCCAGGACCAGCTACCTGGGAGGCATCTACCTGGCAGGTCCCTGGGGGCTTGGGGTGGGGGGAGGGATGGGGGCTTGGCCTGGCTCACGCCCTGTCCCCTCCCCAGCCTCCGTCTCTACATCTGGAGAGTCCAAGTGCCTGGCTCTGTCTGGTTGCCACTGTACCCGCCGAAGAAACTTGGGGTAAATTACTTGGCTTCTCAGGCCAGTCTTATGGAGAAGGAAACAAGGACCTTTTCTTTGACAAGATGAGGAGTGAATCACGCTCCGTGTGGATGAGAAAGCGCCATCTGGGAAGCAGAATGCAATCAAATCAACTGTCCAGCCATCGTTGTCCTATGTGGCCATCGAGCCCTCGAAGTATTGCTAACAAAATCCTGTATTTTAAATTTCACTTAATTTAAATCCCTTTAAATTTAAAAAGCCACATGGGGCTAGTGGCAGCCAGGATGGGCTTGGCAGATCTAGACATACAGAAATGATCTCAGCTAGGAAGTAAATCTCTTCTCTGCCCCCCCCCCCCCCCCCCAGCGAAGGCACCCTAGAGCCCCAAGCAGTCACCGTGCCTGGAGTGACCCAGCTTAGTGACCAGGAGCCTTGCACCAACGGCCAAGCTGGATCTGCAATGTCATATGTAGAAGGTCATCTTATGGGGCGCCTGGGTGGTTAGTGGGTTAAAGCCTCTGTTTTCAGCTCAGGTCATGATCTCAGGGTCCTGGGATCAAGCCCCGCATCGGGCTCTCTGCTCAGCGGGGAGCCTGCTTCCCCCTCTCTCTCTGCCTGCCTCTCTGCCTACTTGTGATCTCTCTCTCTGTCAAATAAATAAATGAGATCTTTAAAAAAAAAAAAAAAAGGTCATCTTTTATAGAAGGTTGATTCTCCCTCTCCCTGGGGACAGGGTTAGAGGTGACCTGCAAGATGGTCTCCAATGGAGACCATTCTAGTCACTGTTAAAATTCCAAAATGCCTGATTCCTGGCCCTGAGTCGCCGTGGCAGACTAATAGTTGAATTTTTGTTCTTTCTTATGGCCAAGAGGGCTCCCACAAAGTAGCCACAGATCTCCCCACCCCAAAAGGGAAAATGTGTCAGGCCGCAGGATTTTTCAATGGCCTGGGAACCCGAGAATCCAGCTGATGAAAATTCAGGTAAGTGACAGCCTGCCTGGCCCCAGACAGGCAGAGGGCTGAATTTTATCTCTACTTCTTAGAGCTGCGTAGGGGCCCTTGGGGTGAATCCGGTCCACTCAAGTCCCAACCAAAGCGCGTAGTAGGAGATAATGAAGATTAGGGGAGACGTCCGAGCCCAGCAGAGAAATGGATGAACTGAGATACTATCTTATCAAAACCAGAGGCAGAATAGCCCGTCTTAAAGCAGAACCACTCACAGTGAGGGGATTGCCCATAAAAGTCACCGGCGTGGATTATCGAATCTGAGAGGGGTTTAGTAGTTAACGCGAGCCACTGCTCAGGTACTATCACAGCATTTCCTGCTACTTTCTCCCCGTCGTGCTAGGATAGAGGCACAAACCTCTAGAAAATGCACTGTGTTCTTCCAGCGACAGCCTGACTCCAGCTGCAGGGGGAGTGGTAGGAGAGGAGTCCTGGAATGAGGAATGAGGAGTCCTGTTTGGGGGTGCTATTGCCGCCTCACCGTGCAGAGCTGGACATCTCATCTCCCCTCCGTGGGCCTCAGCCTGCCCTTTGTAAACAAAGTAAGAATTAGGAAAGCCCTTTTGGCCAACACCCATGATCTCCCCTCCCACCGATGCCCCTAACGCCTGCTTTAGGTCTCCTGGCAAATGGAACTGCCCAGCTTCCTGAATATGCCATGTGGTTGGGCCTCAACCCACCTCAGTCTATCTTGTTTGTTTCTTTTGCTATTATCTGTTTCCTCTTCTGGATGGCAGCTCTTCAAGGACAGGAGATTGTATGCTTTGCTCCCTGATGCATTGTGGTGTCCCCAGCCCAGATCAGTAGCTGGCACATAGTAGCTGCTCAGTAAATATCTGCTGAATGCTCAGAATGGATCATTGACCTACATGTAAGAACTAAAACTATAAACCTTTTGGAAGAAATCATAGGTGTAAATTTTCACGACCACGGCTTAGGTCGTGAAAATTTTTCCTAGAAATGACACCAAAAGCACAAGCAACACGAGAGAAATAGGGAAATTTGGGTAATATCAAGATGAAAAAATTTTGTGCTTCAAAGGCCGCCATCAAGAAAGTGAAAAGACAACCCGCAGAGTGGGACGAAATGTTTTCGAATCCTGTGTCTGATAAGGACGTAGTATTTCAGAAGGACGTAAAGCGTGCTTACAATGCAACAACAAAAAAGACAATTGAAAAAAAATGGGCAAAGACTGAACAGATGTTTCTCCAGAGAAGAGCGTCAAATGGCAATAAGCACACGCAAAGAGGATCAACATCATTTGTTAGCAGAAGATGCAAATCCAAACCACGCCGGGATTCTACTTTTCACCTGGTAGGACGGCTCTGGTCAAAGTCAGACCCTCCCAAGTGACGGCAGGACAGGTTACCTTCATCCAGTTGCTGGTGGGAACGTAGAATACCACAGCCAATATGGAAAACAGTTTGGCAGTTTCTCAGAAGGTTAAACCGAGAGTCCCCGTATGACCCAGGAGCTCCACGCTTACGTACATTCCCAAGAGAACCAGAAACTTACATTCGTAGAAAAACTTGTCCACAAACGTTCATGGCAGCTTTATTCCTATTGCCAAAGAGTGACGGAAGCAGCCCAAATGCCCATCAACTGATGAAAGGCTAAATACAATGTGGTACGTCCATACCTCAAGCCAAATGCTCTTTGGCCATAAAAAACGGGTAAAATATTGATACATTTTGCAACATGGATGAACTTTGAAAACGTTAGGCTCAGTGAAAGAAGCTGGGCGCGAAGACCACGTATCGTATGATTCCACTGATGTGAAATGGCCCGAATAGGCAAATCCATAGAGACAGGAAGCAGGTGTGTGGTTGGGGGAAGAGGGAATGCGGAGTGATCTTTAATGGTTATGGGATTTCTTTTGGCGGGACAAAAATGTCTTAAAATTAGATTGTAGCACACCGAGTGAATACACCGAGCCCGCTGAATCATACACTTTAAATGAGTGGATTGTGTGTATATGAATCTATCAACCGAGCTGCTTGCTTGTTTGCTTGCTTATTTATTTATTTATACATACATACATACATACATACCGAACTGCCTTTTTTAAAAAAAAAAGTAGACTCAAACACAACCCCGGGACAGTGACGGCTTCCAGGAAGAGGTGTGTGTAAGCCGAGACCAGTGGTATGAGTGGAAGGGAGGGAGGTGACGTTTGGGTGGAGGGTGGGGTCACGGAGAAGGAGGTGTGGAGAGTGAGTGCTTTAGAATCCGAGAGCATCGAGCACCCAGCACTGGGAGAAGGTCCTGAGGAGGGAAGGATGACTCCTGGAGTGGAAAGAGGTGCTGGAACAAAGGCCGGGGGAGGCAGGAATGAGGTGAGACCAGGAATTGTAGCAGGTAAGACAAGGGAAGGAAATCCGTTCCCATTCTGCCAGCAAGAGAATGGAACCCTACCCTCAGCTCCTGCTCCTAAACTCATCATTTCTTTGGGGGCTCAGACTGCGAATGCTCAGGGCACAAACCCAAGTTTTTAGGTCACACACACTCCCATGCGTGCACGCACACTTCACAATAGTGCGAGCACGTAGTCACGCACGCACGCAGACATAAACTCACAAGGATGTATACATGCGTAAGCACACACTCTCACCCCCCAGGTACACGCACAGACATGTGCATGCACCTACGCGCGTGCGCACACACGTCCGGAATGGGGCAAGGATCCCTTTCGCTGCCTCTGGGAGCTCGGGAGCAGTGCCCGGGCTTTCCGAGCTGCACGCCCGCTCCTCATGCCCCTGGCGTCCCCTCTCATCACTCTGCCTGGGCTCTGAGTTACTCATGTCAGCAAAATGTCTCTTAACAGCAGCGTTGACATTCTGCCTTTTCTCCTAGGTGTTACTGCGGACGGCCGGCTGGTTCATGCGCAGAACTTCCTTCCCAGCAGTTTGCCCCTTGCTTCCCTTCTCCCAACTCATGTCTTGTCTATAAACTGTGGTGATGTAAACATTTAGGACTTGGGGGACTTCGGGGAGCATTTTCCTCCCCTCCTTCACCTGCAGTCCATCACATGGCAAGGCCCCCTCTGCAGGCATTCCCACTCTGATGGACACCCTTTTGTACCTGACCGTGGGACTTGCAAAAGTCTGGACTCCTTAATCCAGAGTATTCAGAGCCTCTCAGTTATAATCCCAGTTCTGCTCTTTGCTAAGACAAGCTTCTAAGTAGCCTCTTGTAGCCTGCATTTTTAGCTCTGGATAACGGAGGCGAGACCCTCTTTCCTGCCAGCTGATGGAGAGAATTGAGTGGGAGCCTCGCGCAGTGCACACGCCCGGCACGGTGCCTGTGGGTGCTCAAAGGGACCACGGCTCTCTTCCTCCTCGGTCCCCGTCTGGCAGTGCCGGGGTCAGCCTGAGACCCGCATGTCTTGAGAACACCATCGGTATAACCGTCTTTCTGACAACAGTCTCTAGTAATTGACATTTGTTCAGAGGAAGGATGGGGTGGCCAGAGTGAGGGGCAAAGGAGGACCTCTGTTGGAAGCCCTTGGACTGTGATGTCCGGGAATCCAGCTCTGGGCCCAACTTGCACATCCGACTCTTCAGTCCCATGACCATCCCTGGGAGGTGGTGATTGACGCTGCTCTTACTTGAGAATGTCTCCGGCGGGGCGGCGGGGGGCATCTTCCCCCACCCAATGGTTGGGCAGAGTATTCCTTCTAAGCCATCCCTGGAGTTTGTGTCTTTAGGAAACCTCCTGGCTGGCCCTTCTTTCTGGGCTATGGGAGGAGGATAGCAGGAATGGGGTCAGCAGCTTCTGGGAACAGGTGGGGCTGGGGTAGACCCACGACCTCAGTGATTTCGTGGTTTCTTATCTATAGTACAGCTCTGCATCACTCCCTTTCTCAAACACCTCGAGGGGCTGCCTGCTGCCCACAGAATGGGGTCCCAATTCCTTAGCCTGGCATTCAAGGCCCCTGTGTCCTGGGGTCAGCATGACATTACAGCTCTCATGGCTCTTCCTCAGCCCCTGGAGAGTAAAGACCTGCTGTCCACTGTGCCCGATTGTGTCTCTCCTTGCGCTGCATGTCTGGGCTGGGCTCTGTCGGGGCCCATCCGCGTTTCCGTATCCGGACCACTGTGGTGCACATATCCCGACTTCTGAGACCTCCACGGCTTCTTGGGGGGTTTTCTGAGGCTGCCACGGCCAACTCTGCCTGCCAGGATGGGTGATAGGCTTGCCGAAAATTCATGCTCTCTCTTCCTAATGCCACCACTCCTGCTACCACGACCATGGCCCTCGGTCAATGAGGAAGAGCAGGTGTATCAATACCCCAACTCCCTCGCCCTGTCGTGGGATAAATTCAAGGCTGTGGACTTCACCGGCTCTGGAGTTCCCCTCAGGGACTAGGGTCCAGTTACCCACGGTGCACAGGGCATGATAACACACCCTTCCCTGGTGGCCTTCCCTGCTCCCTTCCACACTTCCTCACCATATCCCCTTCACCTCCCCAGTAAGCTACCTATGTGCCACTCCTTGCCTCATGGTATGCTTCTGGGGGACCCCAACCGGAGACAGGCCTCCGCCTGGCACCCTTTTCTCTCAGCCAGCTCCACACAGAAGACCCTCAAAGCCAGGGATGGCCCCATCCAAGGGTGTGGGGAGTAATAGTAGCTAAGACCGGGCAGCAGACACTGTTGTAAGCCTTTATGTGTACTAAATATTCCAATCCTCCCAACAACGACCCTATGCGGCGGTCCTATCGTTACCGTCATGGTACAGGTGGGGATGCTGAGGCGCCGAAGGGCTAAGCGGTGTGTCTCAGGCCCTAGAACGTAGTGGAGTTAGAACCCTGAGCAGAGGACCTCTGAGTTTGTGGAGACAAAACCTGGGGGAGCGTGCAGCTTGGTCAATGCTGATGTCTGCCTCCGTGCCATGTCTGGATCCAGACGTCACTTGTCCCTTTGCAATCTTGGGTCGGCTCTATTGAGCGGCATACAAAGACTCGGTCCAGGGCCCCTTCTGTCTTAGGGCTGGGCAGTGTCTATGCAATGGCACCCCCAAATCAAATCGCTTTTCACAGTGCATGCTTCTCACAACATTCTGCTCATTTCCTTCGTGGCTTTTATCGTGAGCTGTATTTATTCTTATTTTGCTTTGTTGATTTGTGTCCTTTGTAGTCTGTCTGCTCCCGGTGCAATAAGGCACAGGAGAGCAGAATCGTTGTCTATCCTTAGCACCTACTGTAGCAGCTGGCGAATAGTAGGTGTTCAAAATATCTGTTAATGAATGACTGAACGAGCCATCGGAGGGAACCAGAGCCTTCTTGGCTATGCGAGGGTCTGGGCTGGATATTCTCGTGCATGACCTGCTTCGTCTTCCTCGAATATGGTTCACATTCAGTAGCCACCTTGCCCGGGGTCCCTTGTTCATCAGTGGCAGAGAGCCGTTTTCGAATAGGGCCTTTAGGTCCAGAATTTGCTTTCTGGAAGGTGCCCCCAGATTGCAGCTTTGTCAATCCAGGGGCCAGACTCCCAGGTTCCCAGCTGAAAAACAACAGCTGTGAATGCGAAATGAGATGCACGCATGGAGAGAGTCTTCGATTGGTAGACTGTGTATAAATTTCAATAATAATGGGGATGCATTCATCAGACCTATCAATCATTACCCCCTACGCTGCAGAGACATTTCTCAATGTCAGACATACGCCTTGCAGACATATCCTCTGGAATCCAGCTGCATGGCCAAAGGCCCGTGGTCTCCACCATGGGCCGGCCCCTTCCCCTCCCAGGCCACAGTCTCCCTGTCTACGGGGAGGGGATTTTGGAGTGGATAGCCTTGCTCTGGCTGTCCAGGTTTCAGAGCTCGGACTACCAAGATGGCGCGTGGTGAAACCTCACGTCTTTGCCCTCTATTCACCTGGCGCTGCCCAGATGCCTGTTTGTCTAGTTATGTCTCTCCTCCTCCAGAAATGCCCACAGGGGTTCCCTTTTTGCCTGGAGAATGAAGCTCCCACCCTTGACAGGGCACTGGAGACCTTGCCGGGCCTGGTCGCCAAATCCACTCTCAATCTTGTCCTTAGCGAGCTTCTGGCGAAAAGCCCACGCCGTCACAGGTGCTCAAACATAGATGTGCTCTGTCTTCCTGCTCAGGAGTCTTCGGGCACAAGGTGACTTTAAGTCGTTTCCTGGTGGCGAACATGGAGAATCCAGGCAGGAAGACACGGTGATGAGAAGAGACAAGGAGGATGCGTCAGGTGGTGGGAACAGCAGACCAGCGCGGCCGGCAGGTAAGAGGGTGGGATGACATGGGGGGGGGGGGTGGAGCTCTCATGACTTGGTATTTCGGGAATCCACCCCAGTCGTCCGCAGGGGACTGGGTGAATGGTGGCCTCACGGCCCCTCTGAGATGTCATAGAAACATTGACTGGGCATCTGTTCCGTGCCAGGCTGGGGATGGAGCAGAAAGGACGTATCTAAACAATGAACGGTGTAAAAGGCCGAAGAGCTGTATGTTAAGAAAAATGGGAACTAATGTTTGTTGGGCACCTGCCACGTGCTGGGCACTTTGCATTCACTCCTGACGTTCGTTGTGTTTCCAAAGATATTGCAACAATATCCCGTCCTATGTGCTCTTTTGCGGCGTGACCTACCACTTTCCTGTCGAGAGTTGATGTGGGTTTCTCCTCCCCTTGAATCCGGGCGGACCGTGTGAGTTTTGTTATTCGGCTCGAGGAGATTAACAGCACCTTGTTGAGGGCCGTCCGTGTCCGACCCCCAGACGCCATGCTGCGGGGAAGCCTGAGCTGCTCACCAGGGGGAAGGGCCGTGTTGAGGGGCCCCAAAGTGTCAGTCATGTGAGGGGACCTGTCTCGAATCTTCTTAGTCCAGCCTAGCCACCAGCCAGGAGAATGACCCCCGGGGACACCTCAGGGACCAGGACCCCCCAAGCCTGAATTTCTGGCCCGCAGAACCGTGAGCAAAGAGAATGCTTGGTTTTTTTTAAGTGCTGGGATCATTTGCTAAGCTGCAACAGAGATCCCAAATGCCCCCTTCCTTCCCGTCTTCCAGAGGCAGGGGTTGTTGCCTCCCCTTTATGGACAGGAAACAGGATCGGAGAGCTGAAATGACTGATCCAAGGTCCTATGGGAAATCAATGGCAGAAGCAGGACTCAAACCCACGCCTCTGTGACCCAAAGACTCTGCCATTCCCTCAGTCACGGTGCCCTCAGAGAGCAGAAGAGGGGACCTTTCCTTCTGGGGAGGGGAGCGGGGTGGCGGCGGCAGGGCTGGGGGGGGGGGGTGACCGAGTGGGAGGAAGACTTTTTCCCGTACTCTTTTGTACTCTTGCACCGTTGCCTCTATTACCTCCTCCAAAATGAACAAATAGAAGTAACCTTTTTATTATAAAGAAAAATAATTGTGGGGTGTGTGTACGTTAGGGTGGGAGCAGGTGAAATTAGAGGTCGCGTGCTGAACAGAAGCATTAAAGGCTGGTTTACAATCGGGTGTTTCCCGCCGGTCGCCCACTGGGGTCGCCTGCAGAGCTTCAAAACCCCAGATGCCCGGGCCCTCCCTGCCCCCAGAGCGCTGGTTAAATTGGGCCACAGCTCTGCTCAGGCCTCAGGAGTTTGCAAAACCTCCCCTGGTGGTTCACACGTGCAGCCCAGGTTGGGAGCAGCAGGCTTCGAGGGAGGACGGGGGTTCCGCGGGGAAGTGGAAGGCTGGGGAGGGGCGGGGTGGGCTGAGCAGGACTGAAGCGGAGGATTCCTGCCGCCAGAAACTGCAAAAGAGTTGCTCTGGGAGTGCAGATGCTAAAACAAAACGGAACAGACCAGAATACAGCAAAACGGAGCTGCCCTGCCCTCCGAGCCCTGCTGTGTGCGCGAGTACAGGGTCAGTTCACAGACGCGCTCAAACTTCCTGGCCAAACTGCTCCATCTCAGAGGGAATTAATTTGAAGGATGGTAATAATTAGGTTTGGTCATGGGGAGTGATGATAAGCTGCACAGAATCCATCACGGCCCCGGGGCGTTTTCCCTGGCCCCGGGGCTGCCGGAGTCCTCGCTCTGGGTACCCACCTGGGGAGGTGTGCACACCTACTGGCAAATAAAGCAACCGCAAGACAAGAGGGGCACTGGAAAGCCGTGACCCCCTGCGGCGTTTGGGGGCAGGCATGGGAGGGGGGTGGGGCAGCGATGGTTAATAGCTTCTGCAACACACCGTCGGAGTTTCCCGAAGCGTTGAGGTCACTTTTGGAAGAGTTCTTTTTGAAGGGATCACACCATGAGACCCACGAGGCCTGAAAGCTTATGGCGTTAGGCTTTGAAGTAATAACGCATGGTAATACATAGTGATAATTAATAGTCGCAACTGCATGTTGTGGATCTTGGGGATCTGGTTGGATCTCATGGTTCCCGAGAGCCCAGCCCCGTTCCAAGTCCCTCGTGGGCATGAATGCAGGCAGACTGGGGCTCACACGCCAGCTTTGCCCGTCACTGGCTCCGTGGCCCCGGGTCTCAGTGGTCTTGTTGACAAACAAGGACACCGCGCTCCAGGTGGGGTGACCTCGGTGAGGGGCCGACAGTGACCCTTCATTGCCAGCCCAGGGGTCACTGCCTTTCGCTAACCCCCATAATGTGGATTCAAAAACTCAGCCGATTTACCAGCTTCCTTTCTCGAAAGCTCTGCTCTCAGCTTTCCTAAGATTTATTCACGGTTTGGTTTCAAGTGTTCTCTTCCCGACCTCTCCGGCAACTCTCGAGGTCTTGAAGTCATCCGGCGTCAATTTTATTACTTCCCATTATAAATTGTCCCGCCCTCCGTGACCCACGGAGGCCGCTGGCTGCATGTGACATTTTAAATCCTAACTTTGGGGTTCTTTTCTTAAAGGGAGGAGGAATTAAGTTCGAACTGTGGCTCTTTAGAAATACATAAAACATGAGCTGGGCTTTTAATGGAAAGGTCACCTTCTCCTAACCTCTGCCAGGCATGGCGGGGACCGGGCCATTGGATCCCCTTCCTTTTTCAAAATCAAGAGCAAATATTGGTTTACCCTTAACCAAGAGGACCTCAAGCCCATTCTTGTTCCAGAAAAACTGTACCAGCAGGTGCTCCGATGCCAAGGAGAGCCACGGCCGAGCTTGTGATTTGGGGTCGTCTTACGGCAGCGGGTTAGACTTGCCTCCCTGGACGAAGGAAGGCGGAGGTGTGGAATGTGAGGAATCTGGGGGGTCCTCGAAGGCAGGTCCCTCCCTCCCACGTGTATGTGTTCAGTGGTGGACTATTCACCTAAGGGGATGGGTAGCCGGATGAACACGGATTGTCTCAGATTCACCATTAACTGGTCTGGTTCAGAAGGTCCCCCCGGAGGGGATCCTCGGGAGGACACAGGTCATCCGGCTGCTCAGAAACAGACACTGAAATTCTGGGTGGACAAAACCAGGCGACACTTTGGGCAGGTGTTGCAGCGTAAAGCCTGAGCCCGGTGGCCTGGCTGTGGGAAGTTGAGTCAGTTACTTAACCCTTCCGTGTCTTCTCTGAAAAGAAGGATTGGAAATAATAATCCCTCCTTTAGAGAATTGTTGTGAGGATGAAGTAAAATAATTTTTTTTTTAAAGAGATGAGAAGAAACCTGGTAATCTTAAAAAAGAAAAAAAAAAAGGCAAGGACTAGCGAAACTTTACTCTTCAGGACCCTTCCTTGAGGTGACAAATACTGCCGTTGAATCATGATAATCCTCTCACAGATCGGCCACATTCAGTCCAATTTTCTACCTGTAAGAATTTCACTTTCGGTGGGAAATCTTAATATTACTGCCTTCCCCTCTAAGCACCGTGGAGAGCTTGATGGCCTGCATAATTCAGGGGCTGAGAGAAAGTTCTCTAGCTCCAAAAATGCCCCCCTTCACCTGCTCATGGATGCCAGGAACCCCACTGAGTGCCTCTGCTTCTCCTTCCATCATTTGAGCACAAAGAATTCTCCTGCCAGGCAAGCACCCCTCACTGTGAGTTCTCACAGAGCCTGATTCTTCTCTCTTATCCTCATCCCACTTGTATTTACCCCTTCGGTTTCTTTCTTGTTAGGCTGTGTGTGGTTCATTTTATGTGTCAAACCTGACTGGTCATGGGGGCCCCGATATTTGGTCAAACATTATTCTGGTGTATCTCTGAGGATGTTTCTGGATGAGAATAACTTCTGAATTGGTAGACTGAACAGAGCAGATTGCCCTCCCTAATGTGAGTGGGCCTCATCTAATCTGTTGAAGGGATGAATAGAACAAGAAGGCTGACCCTCCTTGAGTAAAAGGGAATTCTTCGTGCCTGACTGATTGAGCTGGAACATGGGCTTCGCCCCCCCCCCCCGCCACTTTTTTTTGCTTTTTTGCTTTTGGTCTTGAACTAAAACACTGATTTTTCTTAGGTCTTGAGCCTGCTGGCTTGGCAATAGAACTTCTCCCATTGGCTCTCCTGGGTCTCCAGCTTGCTGCCTGCAGATCTTGGGACTTCTCAGTTTCCATGTAATCACTTGAGTCAATTCCTTATGATAAATCTCTCTCCCCGTCTCTCCATATTTATATCTCCTACTGGTTCTGTTTCTCTGGAGAACCCTAATACACACTGTACATTTAGTAAGAACAGGAGGGGTAGAAAAATCTCTTGGTGCCTCAGTTTCCCCATCCTTAGAGCCTAGCGAAGGGCTGGCATTCAGTCAACATTTGTTGAAGGAAAGAATGCCTGAGCAAGAGTGAGAAGGGACCCGTAGGGCAGTGCCACACCCTTGAACCCTCAGCCCTTCCAAATCCCTTAGGGCAGTAATCACGGGATCCATGAAGTTGGTGACTTTGACCTTCACATCTTTTCTTGCTTTCCTTTCAGCACCCTTCCCTCTGCTCTGGTAGATGCCTGGGCTCCCAGGTCCCAAATCTATTCCCTGGTTGGGATCCACTCCACACGCTAATCCACACAAATGTGTGAGTGATGGGGGGAAGGAAGGGTGCCCTCAAGGGCTATTGGTGGGTGGAACATTTCCCCTGGTGCTTGACATGTGGTGGGCACTCAACTGTTATTTGTGATGATTGCGTCACACTGGAAATCTGCGAGAAAGGTATTAGCCCCATGTATAGAAGTGGCTGCTGAAGCACAGAGGGGTAGAGAGGCTTGGACAGGGTAGAGCTGGGATTCGAACCCCCATGGTTTCCCCAAAGAGCTCTTATGGTGATTGGATCATTGTTCCCAAATCTTTGCTTTTCCCCTTAAGGGGATTGTACATCCTCCTGCCGGCCTTGGTTTCATGGTGGACCTCTCCACATCCCTGACTTTGGGTTTGGCCACTGGACTCTTAGCAGATGGGATGTGTGCAGAGACCTTAAATGTGTTACATGATCTGGCCTCTTGTGCTCCTCTGATCCACCAGGATAAGAATGCATCCAGAGCAGCTTCTGATCCAAGGAACAGATTGAATCCAACTCAGTGCCTACAGCCAAGCCAGGCCAGCCTGGAACCTGGGGCACAGCCTTGGTAGTCATTCTGCAAACTTGTGAACAGGAGAAGTAAATGCTTATTGTTATAAACCAGTGCGTTTTGGAATGCTTTGTTACGCAGCATTAGCTGACTACTGCACGTCCCCAAATGAGTATCTCTTTTTAAAAGATTTTATTTATTTATTAGAGAGAGAGGTAGAGAGCATGTGGGTGGGGCAGAGGGGCAGAGGGAGAAGCAGGCTGCCCTCTCAGCAGGGAGCCCAACACGGGGTCCAGCCCAGGACCCTGGGATCATCACCTGAGCTGAAGGCTGAGGCTTAATCAACTGAGCCACGCAGGCGCCCCCTCAAATGAGTATCTTTAAGAATGGAGGGGAAATGGAAAGACCAACAATGTTTGGGTCCTTGGAAAGCATATAACAGAATTACGAATGTCCAGATGCCCTTTTCCCTTGGCATACAGGAAACTCCCCAGCTCTCCGGCCCGTGTCAGGACCATGTAACTCTTTCTGGTGTATGCAGCATGGGGGGGAGTGCCGCGTGGCAGTTTCAGGCCACCGTAATCCAGTGCAGTTCCCCGAGTTCCCTGGCCTCTGTCCTCCACTGCCACAGCGATCGGGGAGGGGACCTCACACTGATGGGGAGCTGGGAGATCAAAGCAGGCTATATCACATACACAGTCCCTTCACTGGGACCACGGCGGGTTTGCAGGAGCAAGAACTAAATGTTTACAGTGTCAGGGACAGAGATTTGAGAATTATTACTGCATAACCCACCCTCCCGACTGATTCACAGAGCAAAAGACTATGGGAGGGATCCAGTTGCAACCTGCTCAGAATCCCAATTCCACGTCTCCCCAGCAAGTGAGAAAGTGCCTGCCACGAGCTTATTCCAAGACCTGGGACCATCCCTCACCCCTCTTCCTCCGCTGGCTTAGTGGTGACGTGGGGCGTCCAAATGGCCCCTGCCTCGGGGCAGGAGATGATGGCCATGGCCGTGGCCTGTTGCGTGTGAATATATTCAGCGGGAACTTACCCTGGGAGGGACGGCCCCGGCGCCGGCAGGCAGGGACTCTGGGTGTGGGAAGTGTGACTTCATTGGCGTTCATGAGGTCTCTTTATGCAGGGATCTGCGGGCTCATTGCAACACTTGACAAACCTGTAAATATTTATTTGGAGTCACTCACTGCCCAGCGTTTGCATGAAATCTGCATTGCAAAGTCAAGTCCAGGAAACAGAACTTTTTAATAAGGCCGGTGTGGCCTGGGCCTGGCTGGCACCACTCCTGCAGGCTTACTTCCCTCGTTTGTGAAATGGATGGGTCTTGGGCAGTGTTAGAGACAGAGAGAGAATGGACTTGAGGCTAGTCGGTAAATTGCAGAGCTCCAGGTGCTGGGTTCTCAGACACGAATAGCCCAGGTCCTATCCTGTCGTTGAGAGGGAGCCAGTCAAAGACAGAGATGACCCACCACTCGGGGTAGGGGAAGAAGCTGTGGGATGAAGACGGAGAGAGAACCGTGTGTAGGAAGATCAGGGAGGACTTCCTGGAGGAGGGGTAGTTGTAATGGCTTCTGAGGGGCAGGAAAAATGGGAGACTACAGGCATGCATGCATTGATGTGTGCAGGGAACTGCAGGTCCACCGTGTCATAGGTGGCCAGTCTTGAGTGGGCCCTCTGTGGGCCAAGTGGCTCCCTGGACCCATCAGAGCTGGCCCTGCACAAAGGAGCACCCAGCTCTATTTCCCAGCAGGGGTTGTGGGGGGCGAGGCTTGGCTGTGGGTAGGGCAGCCCCAACGCAAGGGATGTTCATTTCCCTCTCACAAAGTGGTGTCGAGGATCTAGGGACCAGCCCAGATCCTGACCAGGTAAGGGCTGGGAGGTCTGGGCAATTCAGCCCCCTAACACAGAGACCTGAACAGAGACTCCGTGTAACCTAAGGAAGCAGGATCAGCACTCTGGGCAGAAAGAAGACATGGGGCCGTCCTTGGAAGCAGAGCCTGGGGGTCCCTGCGGGCCTTGAGAACAGGTAGCAGGAAGCGATGTGGCTCAGGGCGGTGTTACCAGTCCTGGTGTCGAGAGGTCTGGAATTTATCCCAGCTCCAGAGACCCGCTGTGCAGACCTCCCTGGTCCCCTAACCTCTCTGTACCTCATTGTCCCTCCAGTTGTAAAGTGGATATGAGGACACCTGCCTAACTTTCCCCTGTGGCTGTTACTTGGGATATGAATGTAGCTTTTATGTCACCAACTAGGTGTAGTGGTATGAAAGCAGGGACCCCCGTGCCATTTTACAGAGACGCAAACTCAGGGCAGAAGATAAACCATGGTGTTTAAAATATGCTGCCTGAATCCACGCCATGTACACAGTCTTGGGCATAACGGCGGGCAAGGAGATTGCTCTTGACTGTAGCCAGAAGGGTCTTTCTCTCATGCACGTTGGATCCTGTCAGTCCCCTGCCTGAAACCAGTAGGGGGATAGAAACTTCCAGATGGACAAGTTAGAAATATGTATCAAGAGCCTTAAAAAAGGCAGGTGCGCAGGCTCTAAGCGAGAGCCCAGGTTTTGGACTCAGGCACGTGCACGTGCACGCACCCAGCCCCCACCCACACTTCCCTGTGGCCCCATCTAGTCTCTCGTTCTCTGAACCCCGATCACGTTCCTCCCGTAACATTCGCACCCAGTGGCTGCCTTGTAGGATGGTTATGGCGTCTGAAAGACGTGATGCAGAGCATACGCCCAGCTTCCAGCAAGCACGGACTACCTGGGGGGGTGTTATTGTTGTTATCCGCAGCGGTGGGAGTGGAAATGTAACAAGGAGAAGGCCACTCCAGCATCTTAGCAGTACCCCTCTTAGGGAAGGCACGGCCTTGCTGGGGCACATACCCTGTGAGGTCCACTTGGGGAGGGGGAGAGCCCGTGGGTGTGGGCTTGGCAGGAACGGGGCAGGGTGCAGAGATGGGGCGCTGCAATGTTGGAGACATGAGAGGCGTTTGTGGTTTTGATTCTGGGGGCTGGGAAAGGAGTGGGGGAGGGGAGGGTATGCAGAGAGGGCAGTGAAGAAGGCGAGGGACACCCACGGAGGGAGCCTGACCAGCAGTCCGAGCTGGGGCGGGGGGGGGGCTCTCTCGCTCCACTTTATATGCCCATCTTTGTCAGTGCCTCCTCTGTTCCCCCCACTTCCTGGACTTAGGAAAGTCTGTGGTCATCAGTGCTGTGGGGGGAGATCTCATGGGGCGGGGGCTGGAGCTCTAAGCAGGGACAGACCTTCACAACTGCGGCGAGTGGTCAAGATCAGCAGGGACTCTCCGGAACGTGCTGGAATCTTGAGTGGGCTGTGGGTTTGCACAGCTCCCTCTTCCCACCCGCTCCGGGGGGGATGGAGCCAAGTTTCCCTGCAGGGGCGAGAGGGTCCTCCGGTGACCTTTGGGTTCCGCTGGTATGTCTGCGTCAACAGCAGTCACATCCACATTATCGAATCCTGGAAAGTGCCAGGTGCCAAGCCTGGAACTCTGTCCGCAGCCTCTTCCTTAATCCTCACAACCACCGGTGAGGAAACCGAAGTTCAGAGTTTAAGTGACTTGCCCAGGTCTGTGCGTTTGAGAGCGGGCCAGGCTCTAGGGGCAAAACGAGCTAACCTTTTCTGCCCCTACGGTGACTGCAGGTGGTTCTGTGAATAAGGGACAATGTTGCAAAAACTGAAAGATGTTAGGGTGTGATTTTGTGCATATCTGCATAGATTTTTTTATATGATAAGGGCATTTCCACGGGGGGAAAGGATGGGGCACGACTGAGACTAACTGGCCACTGGGGAAAAAATAAAATCGGCTTCTATATCACACACTAAAATAAATCCCACGTGCTCATAACATTTAAATGTAAACAAGTAAATCATAACAAATGTGTAATAATGTGATCTTCACTGTGTAAGAGGTCTCGAAACAGGTGCAAAGATGAAAACCGTGAAAGGCAAAAGTTTGATATATTCAACTAGGTAGCACTTTTAAAATTCTGTAGGGCAGGAATACTTTCATGAATTTGAATGTGTAACAATACAATGGCCAGAATATTTGTAATAAATATGATGAAGAGCAAAAAGTCTCTGCAGATTAATCAGAATAAAGAAAAAAGGGTCAGGGATAGGAAAGGGCTGTCCAAAAAAGACAAGGGGCTAATAAATGTATAAAAAATTCTTAATTTGCTAATAAATAATAAAAAATTGAATGGTAAAATAAATTCAGGTTAAAATCACCATTTCTTCCCCCACCAGTAGTCCAAAATGAAACATACAAAAAAAAAAAAAAAAAGAAAGAAACATACAAGGGCACCTAGGTGGCTCAGTCGTTAAGCATCTGCCTTTGGCTCAGGTCATGATCCCAGGGTCCTGGGATGGAGCCCTGCATCAAGCTCCCTGCTCCACAGGAAGCCTGCTTCTCCTTCTCCTACTCCCCCTGCTTGTGTTTCTGCTCTCGCCATCTCTCTCTCTGTCAAATAAATAAATAAAATCTTTAAAAAAAAAAAAAGAAACATACAGCTGTTCTAGGGAAAAATGAATGATGAAGCGTCAAAAAGTTTAAGCCTACTTGCCCCTTGAGCCAGCAAGTCTTTCACTATTCCCTAATCCGGAGGAAATAATCACAGAGGTCTGCAAATATCCACAACAAAAATATACAGTGCAGCCTGTGTGTGTTTTAGGATGATGAAATAAGTGAAAACAGTCTAAATGTCTAATAATAGGCCATTGGTGATGTAAATTATGGAATATCTGTACCACGGAATAAATATTTGACTGCTGTTAAAATCGATAG
>CM052892.1:16994925-17031408 GCA_028534135.1 Potos flavus | reverse complement strand
TCATGATTTTTCCTTGAAAATATCTCATGTGTCTATAAAACCAGATCTAGACCAATCAAAATAATAAACAGAAGATTTTGCAGGATGCAGATATTTATGGGGTATTTTTACGGGGATTCACAACTTTAAACATGTTATCAAAAAGAGAAAAGCAGCCAAGTTTACTTACTAGAAAAGGAACAGAAACAACCCAAAGGTAAGTAGTAAGAATAATAGAATAATAAAGATGAAAGTTTAAAAAAATTAGAGAACAACAACAACCAAAAGGCATTGGAATTGATAAACAAACCGGAAAGCTAGTTCCTTAAAAAGAATGATAAAGTATACAAACTCTGGCAAATCTAGTCAAAGGAAGAAAGGACACAAACAAAATGAGAAAGGGGCGTAACCGCTGAGATAAAAGAGATTAACAGATAAACTGTGCAGGCTTTCAGGGTCATACAATTGAAACATCTTCGAGAGAAGGGCTCATTTTTGACAGATACATGAACTCCCGGGGGCCTGCAAAGACGGAGCTGGTTCACAGTCCCGCACACCAGGAAAGCCCAGGCAGCATGAACTAGCTTTCAGCCCAAATTGTTCTGAGAGTCTGCTTTCCTCTCCTCTGGACAAAATAAAAATTAATCAAATCAATAAATAGAAAGGGAACCCTCTGCCAGAAGCTGATCAAGCATGGCAAGATTATTGCCTCCAAATATTATTCACATGCGTCAGAGCTGCTGGACCAGATGACATCATTTGACAGAGGCTACAATTTTCTTCCAAGGCCCAAGCCAGCTCAGCCGTTTCTGGGGCGCTGGCTCCCCGCAGAGCCTGGCCTCTTTTGCTTGGAGACGTTGAAGACGTTGGAGTGTGTTCCCAGGCGAGGTCTGTGCATGCGGGCACATTGGAGTCCTGGGGAAGGTCCAGCCTTTCAAAGTGAGCCCTCTTCTCCTGGAAAGATTCTGCGTTGAGGACCGCTGCTATACTGGGCACCTCTGGCATGTGGGTTTCGTGCTTTCACAATTGTGAACTCGCCCCCGGAGGAGCGCTGTGCTCTGAGTATCCCCACACATTTGTGGATGAAAGCAAAAGCTGAAGGGTGTGGGTGTTTTCTTGTACATTCTTTGCTCTGACATTTTCTAACTTAATCTGGGTCCTCTGTAAACATGAACAGATGTTCATAATCATAACTGCAGAGTAAGACTTAGGGTATGTCTTTTTTAACATCTATTTATAGGAAACTATTGTAGACACCAAACCCAATGATGGTGATCAGACGTTACCCAGGCGGGAAGGCAGCCGCTCGCCACACTGTACTTGCTGGGAGAAAAATTTTAATTTGTCGTAAACCATTTTTATTTAACATAGACGAATGTCAAAATACAGTACCAGAAAGGAAATCAAAGGGAAAACATGAGTTAGAGTCTCCAGATATAAAAGGCTTCTCCCAAAGTTCATCTCACTGCAGGGAGCCTGAGTTAAGGATCTTGGGTTTTATTCAAGTGTCCCATTTCAGACTAGCCAGGAGCTGCATGGCTCGACAGGGTGTGGGAGCTGATAGAGACAGTGAAGACGGGGTCCCCATTTACAGATGAGAAGACAGAGTCCCACAGAGGTACAGAGACACCCCCCCCCAACTCTTTAGTGAATTCATATAACTGACCATATGGGGAGTGCTTCCCGCAGGCACTTTGTAAGTCTCAGGGGGTGTTCCAGGGTGCATTAGTCGGGGTTCTTCAGGGACACAGAACCCATAGGATGTGTGTGTGCACACGTGCGTGCGTGATAATATAGATGGAGTTAGAGACAGATTTATTTTAAGGAATTGGCTCACCAGGTTATGGGGGCTGGCCCATCCGAAATCTGCAGGTCAGGTCAGAGGCTACAGCCCCAAGGAAGAGCTAATGCTACAGCTCAAGTCTGAAGACAGTCTGAGGGCAGAATACCTTTTCCTGGAATCTCAGTCTGTTTTCTCTTAAAGCCTTCAACTGATTTTACGAGGCCCACCCCCATTATGGAGGGTCATTTCTTTACTCACAGTCTACCAATTTAAATATTAATCTCATCTAAATAATACCCTAATGAATGTATCCAGACTGGTGTTTGACCGACTATGTGGGTACTGCGGCCAAGTTGACACGTAAGATTAATCATCACACTGGGAAGCAGATTCTCAGCGGGAGTGGTGTGTGCAGATGGTTTATGGGGAATGCTCTCAGAAACAGAGCCTTGGGGGAATGAGGAAGATAGCACGAAGCAGACAAAGCTGAGCCTCAGCGCGACAGAGGCCTCAGCCCCTCCCACTGGCAGCTCTGAGGCTGGGCTGACTCTTGGTCCGACTGAGTCAAGGCAAGGATGCTGCGCCTTCATCCCCCTGCCTAGGCCAATCACTGGCTACCTGCTGCCCCCATGGAAGGACATATTCCCAGAAAGAGTCTGAGCTGAGAACCATCAGCCGGCAATCTGCCCCGCACCCCGGGACATGAGCGCCCCCAACTGGAATGAGGAGGTTGGGTGATGCACCGCCACTTCCCCTCCGTGGACAGTATCTCATTTTATCGCTCCCAGAACCGCATAAATGGGCTCTATTATCCCCATTTTACAAACGAAGAAACTGAGGCTCAGACCAGTGGGATAACTTGTTAAAGCTCACAGGGCTGGCAGGTGGATTCAAATCCAAGCCTGACAGGCTCTCGGTTAGTCCAAGGTCTTCATCAGTCAGCCCCATGAGTTTACCTATAACAGAGATTATCACGTGGGGGGTTTATACACTCTTCCTGGTTGGATTGGGGGGTGAACGGTTAAGGGTCATAGACGGCGTCTAAGAAAGAGGAAACCGATAGGGGTTTGGAAATGAGGGGACAGTCCCTATAGCCTCATTTCAATACATTTTACCTTCCCTCTGTCTGCCCCAGGTGGGAAAGAGCTCACCTCTGTGCACAGAGTAGCTGGCTGGGGTGCCAGCGCAGCAGCAGCTCAGTCTCCAGGGCTCCATGGGAAAGGTATCTGCGATGAGTCCTCTCCCGCCGGACCGGCTGGCACCCTGCGGGAATTCCTCTGCAGGCCCCAGAACTGCATCCACAGAAGCGCCGCCTTTTTTCTTTTCTTTTCTTTTCTTTTTTTTAAAGATTTTATTTATTTGACAGAAAGAGACACAGCGAGAGAGGGAACACAAGCAGGGGGAGTGGGAGAGGGAGAAGCAGGCTTCCCGCTGAGCAGGGAGCTGGATGCGGGGCTCGATCCCAGGACCCTGGGATCATGACCTGAGCCGAAGGCAGACGCTTAACGACTGAGCCACCCAGGTGCCCCAAAGGGGCGCCTTCTAAACGTGTTTTTAAGAGTTTCCCAGCTACTGTTAGGACAGGGCAATGGGCGGGTGGAAGAGGACTGCTGGAGGAACCCAGCCCTCCCCCCACAAGTACATATGAGGAAATGGTGCTATGACGATGTTAGGCTGGGTGTTTAACCTCGCGAGCTCAGATGGCTCCTCTCTCAAGTGGAGGGGATAATATGTCAAGAGACCCCATGAGCATTAGAGAGCATGTACCTAAAATGTTCCGGATGGCCCCTGGCGCGCAGTGCTTAAGGCACGCTGGCTTCCTTCAGGTCCCTTCAGGGGGCGCTGCGTGGTGCGTGGGACCCAGTCCCTGCCCTCCCGGAGTTTCCTGTTGCATGCTGATTAATTTGACTAAGGGAAGCAAAGGGAGAGGACGAGCTGGTAAACCTCCTGAAATCCCCTGACTTAGGTCCGTGGGGCACACGATGGGGTGGGCCAAGAGGTCTGCAAGCCCCCGGCTCTCCCTCAGGCCCATTGGGAAGTGAGCCCCTCTCAGCCATCCACTTCTCTCTGCTGTCGCTTGACCTTCCTCAAAGGCAACACGCAGGATTATTATGTTTATAAACTGCACTGGAAGCATAGAGTGTTTGTATTTCCTCGAGGAACCCACTGTTGTTGGAGAGAGGAGCTCTGCCACACGTGCGTGCACACACGCGCATGTGCACACACACACGCGCATGCATATATGCACATCAGAGAAAAATCCAGGAAATGTGGACTTCCCAAGTGACAGTGGCTGCTAAGCCTTCCACTTTCCAGGCCCTGTGCTAACACTTCACAGGCATGGCCCACGTCTGCCCCCAACAGCTCCATGGCGTAGAAACTACTATTAACACTAGCTAACGGGTGAGAAAGCCAAGGCGCAGAGAGGGTAAGTCCTTTGCTGAGACGCTCACTGCTCTTAAGTGCTGGAACCAGAGTCTGGACCCAGAGTCTGGCCTTTTAGTCTCTATTCACCACCGGCTGCCTCAGAGGAATGACTACAGGTGCCCCCAGGAGGGGAGGTTGGGAGGGGCAGGAAGAGGCAGGGAGGGCTCCCTGGGGGAGGTGGCCCTGAATCAAAGGAAGCAACCGGAAGGACTGAACATCTCCTTGACTCAGGCTGCGAGCACGGAGGAGGCTTGAGGAAGGGCAGAGAGAACGGGGAAACGCATCACAACGGTAGTTCTGCAGAAGCCAAAGCGGGGATGTGGGACTTCAGTGCAAAGTGTACGGGGTACCCTGGGGAAAGGGAGCCAACTGGCTCAGAAGGCGTGTGTTAGGCCTGGGAAGCTGGCAGGGGCTCCGCGCTGCCTTTCCTGCCCCCGCCGCGGCTTGTTCCTGAGCCCGGAGAGCAGGGATGCCTGCTTCGTCCTTCTTGGCTCCCTCCCGGCCTCTGCGTCTGACACACTGACCCACATCACAGGCAAGCGCCTGCTCCGTTCCAGCCGCCTTGGCAGGGCCTGTTGGCTTCATGGCTGCCATCACTGAGGCTTATGCTTGGGCGGGCAGACAGGAAACGGTCCCAGCCAGAGGGCTCCGCGCTCCCCGATCAGCTGAGCGTGTCTGGCCTTTTCCACAGAGGTTTCCCCACGGCCTGGGCCTTGCTCCGGAAGCCCTCCATCATTGCTCCGTCTAGGCCGGGGGCGCGCGTAAATCCCCCACCCCAGGGCTCCTCGGGGTTCCTGCCCGGCGGTCTGCAGACTGACCACAGAGGGCGGCTCCTGGAGCAGGTGGCCCTTAATGGAATGGGCCGGGTAGACAGATAAGGGGAAGAAAGAAACCGAGGGAACAGACCAAAGTGAGCGAGCTAGCTTAGAGGGCCAGCCGGCAGTGGCTCATTGATCCAATCCACAAAGATGTCTTGCATCCTTACTGAGAAGGAAAGCACAGCAGCCCGGCTCTCCGCGGTGGTGAGATGAGGCTGGAGCTGTCTCGTGGGGACCTCCCTGCCCCTTGGGGCTTCCCCCAGGTACCTCCGCTTCTGCTGGTCCCAAGCGGACTTCATCACGTTGGTCTCCTCCTTCTGCAGTCTCTGTCCTCAAGAGCGACAACCCCTGGAAACCTTACCGCCAAGGCCAAAAATTGGGGGGATACCGTGACTTCCTCTGCCTCACTCCTGCCGCGCAGTCCATCAGCCCCCTGCTGTGGGGCCGTCCCTCTGAGCAGCTGGCAAATCTGGTTCCCTGGCTCGGCCGCCATCACCGTAAGGCCCGTCATCTCGGGCTGGAGAGCTCCCCTGACTGCTTATAGGACATGCCGTTAGACTTCATGCCACCTCATTGCGCCCCCCACCCCCTGACCCCTTGCACCTGCAGCTGTGACGCGGGCGGGCACTTCCTGAGCACATTGCCCCCACTGCCGGGCCAGGCTTCCACCTCGAGGGCCTGCGGGGGCTCTCTGATTTTTTGGCCCCCTCTCCCATCCTTTGGAAGGATAATTCTGAGCCGTTTTCTGAACGGTTTCTCAGAGTGTCCCCTTGAATTGAGCCCTGGTTACCCCCAAATGTACCCACCCCACTTCCACACTCAGTGGCTTTCCTTCGTTGTCTAAAAGTCCCATGCCTTCACTCCTGGGTCCTGGGATCATCACCCAAATAAACTCCCTGCTCCCGAGTCCTTGCTTCAGGCTCTGCTTTCAAGGGACCCAAACAGAGACACTCCTGCTGTTGCTCACGCAGGGGTAGATGCCTTTCTATTTTTCTTTTTTTTTTTTTTTTTTAAAGATTTTATTTATTTATTTGACAGAGATCACAAGTAGGCAGAGAGGCAGGCAGAGAGAGAGGGGGAAGCAGGCTCCCCGTTGAGCAGAGAGCCCGATGTGGGGCTCGATCCCAGGACCCTGAGATCATGACCTGAGCCGAAGGCAGAGGCTTAACCCACTGAGCCATCCAGGCGCCCCTCCATTTTTCTGTTGTTTAGATACCTACAGTTCTGTAGTATAATTGTCTATGGTTCATCTTCCCCATGTCAGTGTGAGTGGGGAACGGGAAGGCACCACGGCTGTCACTTCCTAGCACAAAACACAGAATACCTCGACAGCTAGTAGGTGTTGTGAAATGAGTGAATAAGAACCAGGGAGTTCATGATAAAAACATGCAACAAACTGGGGAGAGAAGGGAAGGCCCTCAACATGACAAAGAGCATTTGTGACAAGCATCACACTTAGGGGGCTTTCTCCTATGATCAGGAACAGGAGAAAAATGCCCACGCTTGCCACTTACACTGAAAAGTTAATGGCGAGGGCCATCGAGGCAATTTCTTAAATGAATTAAGAGGCATCCAGATTGGAAAGGAAGAAGTACAATTATTTTTGTCCACAGATGATATGATCTTAGGGAAAATTTTCAAGAATCAACAAAAAATTATTACTGCTAAAAATGAATTCAGCAACATTATAAGATAAAAGATTAACAAGCAAAAATCAGTTGTGTTTCTATATGCTAGCAGTGAATAACCTAAAAAGAAAATTAAGAAAACAATTCCATTTAAAATATCATCAAAAGGAATAAAATGTTTAGAAGCAAATTTAACCAAAGAGATGAAAAACTTGTACGCTGGAGACTGTAAAACATTGGTGAGAGAAAATGTAAAAGATCCAAATAAACGGAAAGACATCCCTTGTTCACGGGTTGGAAGATTTAATAGTGTTAAGATGTCAGCACTTTTTTTTTTTTTTTAAGATTTTATTTATTTCTTTGACAGAGAGAGAGAGATCACAAGTAGGCAGAGAGGCAGGCAGAGGGAGAGGGGGAAGCAGGCTCACTGCTGAGCAGAGAGCCCGATGCAGGGCTCGATCCCAGGACCCCGAGATCATGACCTTGGCCGAAGGCAGAGGCTTTAACCCACTGAGCCATCCAGGTGCCCCAACATGTCAGCACTTCTTAAAATGATCTACTGATTCAATGCAATCCCTATCAAATTCCCACTGGCCTTTCTTGCAAAAAGGGAAAAGTTGATCCTCAAATTCATATACAATTGCAAAAAAGAACAAAGTCAGAGAACTCCTATTTCGCAAATTTCAAAGCTTATTTCAAAGCTCCAGGAATCTAAACATTGTGTTGCTGGCAAAAAGATGCATGTATAAATCAATGGAATAGAACTGAGAGTCCAGGAATAAACCAACACATCTGTGGTCAGTTGATTTTGACAAGGATGCCAAGAACATGCAAAGAAGGAAAAAAGAGTCTCTTCAACAAAAGGTGCTGGGAAAATTAGTTGCAAAATGTGAAAGAATCAAGTTAGACCCTTTTCCATGCCATATACAAAAATTAAAAGAGATCAAAGACCTAAATGTAAAAGGTAACACTATCTCACTCTTAGAAGAAGGCTTAGGTATAAATGTCCATGATTTATGGATTTGGTGATGACTCTTAGCTATGACATAAAAAGTAGAAGCAACAAAAGAAAAAAATAGGTAAGTTGGACCTTCATCAAAATTAAAAGCTTTCATGTGTCAGAGGACACTAGCAAGAAGGTGGAAAATAACATGTGGAATGGGAGAAAATACTTACAAATCATATATCTGATAAGGAAAGTGTATATTGAGTACATCAAAGACTCTTAAAACCCAAAAACAAAGAGACCCGATTAAAAATTGGGCAAATTTCTCCCTAGAAGATCTACGAGTGGCCAAACAGCACTGGAAAAATGATCAGCATCATTAATTTTTAAGGCAATGCAAAACCACCAGGAGAGCCCACTTTACACTTGACTGAGTGGGAATTCTAGTAACAATGGAACGTGACAAGCTTGGCGGGCATGTAGAGAAAGTGGAACCGTTATACGTGGCCAGTTGAAATATCAGATGGCGCAGCCCCTGTGGAAAATAGTTGAGCAGTTCCTCAAAAAGCCCAACACAGAACTCCCCATGACCCCACAGGTGCCCTCCTGGGAATAGATCCAAAAGAATTGGAAAAGAGAGTGAAGCAAAACGTGTGGCTGTGTTCACTCACTGCGGTACTATGCCCAATGGCCGAAAGGTAAAATCAACCCAAATATCTACCAACTGGTGAATGGATAAGCAAAATGTGGTAGAGCCACGCGGTGGAATATTACGCAGCCGTAAAGAGGAGTCCAGTTCTGCCACCTGCTACAACATGGATGAACCTCGAAGCCATGATGAATGAATGAATGATGAGTGAATGAAGGCAGACACAGAAGGCCACGCGGTGGATGAGTCCATGGATAGGAAATGTCCTCCATAGGCAAGTCCGTAGATACGGGAAGCAGATTAGTGGATGCCACCGGCAGGGTAAGGGGAGGATGGGAGCATAGGGAGTGACTGCTTAGTGACTGCAGGGTTTCCCTCTGGGTGGCAAAAATGTTATGGAAACAGAGGTGATGGCTGAACAACATGGTGATTGTACTACAAGCTATTGAACGATGCACTTTATTTATTTGTTTGTTTGTTTATTTGACACAGAGAGAGATCACAAGTAGGCAGAGAGGGGGAAGCAGGCTCCCCGCCGAGCAGAGAGCCCGATGCGGGGCTCGATCCCAGGACCCTGAGATCATGACCCGAGCCCAAGGCAGAGGCTTTAACCCACTGAGCCACCCAGGCGCCCCTGAACGATGCACTTTAAAATGGTGAATTTTATTGCAATGGAAACAAAGCAGAATGGGGTGGATCGGCCGTGGTGTGCAGCGGCCCCTCTTCTCATCCTGCGCGGCACCTGGGCACCCTGCACAGACAGGACCCCTCCATCCGGGCCTTTGGTGTTTCCCACAGAGCAGCCGCCCAGGCACTCACTGCCGTCTTTGTCCCCCTCCACCCTCTGCAGCGTGGGGAGCAGGGTGGCCCCACATTTCCAATCCTCCTTTTCTCCGGGAGTGCCCGTCAGAATTTGGCCAGATCCGTCGCTCCAGGTAACAACTGCTTCCGCCAAAGGTGTGTGAATATTTATGACGGCTCATATGCTTTATGTTTACCGTGTCGACAGCACGGTTTGCATTCGTGCTGATAATAAAAACTCAATTTATAATAAAAACAAGCATTTTGTTGCAGAATCGGGTTTTAAGGCTCCTATAAAGGCTTTGCAGAGATTTATTTTAGTCTAGTAAATGTCTTGCCCCAGGGTGAGACTTCAGAGCCTTCAAACGGTTCATTTTGAAGGATTTGGTTATTAGAAAACTTTTATAGTCTCTTTAATTTAATGGGAGAAGAATAACAAATGGAATGGCCTCCAACAACAATGGGGTCTCCGTATCTGGAATGTTGCCATCCTAAATGGCGGAGGGGTTCAAAACCCGGGAACTTGGGAGACCTGGGGCCTGGGCTATACATAGTTTAGTCCTTTCTCCTCTTTGATCCTCAATCTTATCTTTTGAGCGATCGGGGTTGGGGGAGGGGCGGGTGTTGGAATTTTACATAATAAGAACCTTTGATCCTATAATCTAACACTTAGGAATATTTCTACCCCCCCTCCCCCGGGGGAAAAATTCAACAAAAGCAGGAAGTTAGAGTGTTATCTATAGAGGCAAAAGGCAGAAGTGAAAAAAGAAGCCACCAACTGGAAGTAACTGATAGAATTACAGAACAATTTATGACAGAATCACATACTGACATTAAAAGTAGCGATGGCAAGCGTATAGCGCCCTCCCCAACGCAACGAAGACCAGGATGATGATCATTAAAACAAAGCAATTGTTATTTCCCGATGATGGGGATTATAGTTGATTGTTTTCTCCTTTGTGCTTTTATGTATTTTTTGACTTTTCTATAATGAACACATATTACCTTTATAATCAGAAAAAAATGACATTGAAATAGCAATTAATTTTATAAAGAATGGCGACAAAGAACAAAATGCTTTAGTTATAAAGTGAAATGAGGAGGAAATAGAACATGAAATGAATATTCAGATTGCAAAGAGTTTGAAACGTTAACAGACCAAATTTCCGAAAACCGCTTTGCCTAACCATCGATAGGTCTAATAACCGGTTCCCTGAACATTCACCCCTCTGCCTCTAGGTGTTTTGCGTCTATTCAATTATCATCCTCTTTTTCATTTTGTCATTTTGTGACGTGTTAAGTATTTGTTATCCACTGTCTAAGGGTCCTTTTGATAATTTCCTATTTCGAAGAGGTGTTTTAAAAGTTTGTACCGTCCTTGATTATGGGATTGTTTTTATTCTTGTGGGTGGAATTCGTTCCTTTTTAATCTACTTTTGACTAATTTAAGGACTTGTTAGGCTGTTTGTTAAAGATCCTTTCTTCAAAATTTAATATTTCTTTTTTTTTAAAGATTATATTTATTTATTTGACAGAGAGAGATCACAAGTAGGCAGAGAGGCAAGCAGAGAGTGAGGGGGAAGCAGGCTCCCCGCTGAGCAGAGAGCCCGATGTGGGGCTCGATCCCAGGACCCTGAGATGACCTGAGCCAAAGGCAGAGGCTTTAACCCACTGAGCCACCCAGGCATGCCAAAATGTAATATTTCTAACACACTTTCCAGTGGTACCCAAGACACTAGGTACAATCAACTGTCAAACCTCCTTTGTCTTGCTCCTTCATGAGAATTCGATCACCGAAGTTATGGGGTCAAGCAAGACATGGATGGATGTCCTAAAGGATGAAAGTAACATTTATGGAATCCTGATGATTTAATCAGTATAAGATGCTAAAAAGATGGCAAGAAAGAATCAGATGCTCAGTGGATTTAAATCAAGGTCACATTGTAGATGAATTCTTTTTAGGGAACTGACTGTAGGTGAATTGATTTAAAAACCTGAGGAAATTTAAGGGAAATTGCACCAATGTAATGACAACAACAGTGACAATAATGTACTAGGGTGGTGGAATTTTTTACTCAAAATTCTCTTTAAGGTTTGTTTCCCCCACCCCCCTCCATTTGTCTGAAAGAAGACATCTAAGTATCTTATTTGGATTTTTCTTTCAGCAGTATGGTTCCACTGAAAACACCAGAGATGAACTTTTAAGTTTTATGTTCACTTAAGCCATTTCTTTTTTTTAAGAGGTTTTTATTCTATTCTATTATTTATTTATTTATTTATTTATTATTATTATTTTTAAAGATTTTATTTATTTATTTGACAGAGAGAGATCACAAGTGGGCAGAGAGGCAGGCAGAGAGAGAGGGGGAAGCAGGATCCCTGCTGAGCAGAGAGCCCGATGTGGGGCTCAATCCCAGGACCCTGAGATCATGACCTGAGCCGAAGGCAGAGGCTTTAACCCACTGAGCCACCCAGGGGCCCCTATTTATTTATTTTTAATTTAAATTGTAGGTAGTTAACATACAGTGCGACATTGGTTTCAGGAGTCGAATTCGGTGATTCATCACTTACATCCAACACCCAGTGCTCATCACGACAAATGCCCTCCTTAATGCCCATCCCCCATCTAGCCCATCCCCCACCCACCTTCCTCCAACAACCCTCAGTTTGTTCTCTCTCATTAAGTCTCTTATGGCTTGTTTCCCTCTCTCCTTTTTTTCCCTTCCCCCTTCCCATGTGTTCATCTGTTTTGTTTCTTAAATTCCACATGTAAATGAGATCTCATGGCATTTGTCTTTCTCTGATTGAGTATTTTACTCAGCATTATCCTCTCCAGCTCCATCCATGTCATCGCAAATGGCAAGATTTCATTCTTTCTGATGGCTGAGTGGTATCCGTTTTGCACTCCTATAGCACATCTTCTCTATCCATTTATCAGCGATGGGTGTTGGGTCTCTCCATAGCTTGTCTCCCGTTGATGATCACTTAAGCCAATTCTTATGTGAAAGGAAAGAGGTTAATGGGTATTCATAGTCCTTGCGAGGAGTTTCTAATGAGAAGGCGTCCTGGTACCGGGAGCTGGATTGTCCTTAGTAACTTGGCTAAGTGGGGTGATGGGTACGGGTAGTAAGAGAGGAGGAACTGCAGCAAAGTTGGGCTGCCCTGCACGAGAAAGGGAAAGAGGCTCAGAAGTACAGGGCACAGGGAGCTAGAGTCAGAGGCTGAGATGATTGAGAAGGAAGGGAAGGGTCCAGGGACATAGCGGTCCTTCCGAGTTGACTGTGGTGCCATAGGAGGACTTGGCTGGGGGGTGTCTGATGGAGGGGATTCGTTGGACTGTCTGTGCTGTAGTGTGCAGTGAGCATGATCTCTGTTTCTCCTACCAAATTGCCAGCAACATCTACTCAGCTCACAAATCCTTTGGAATGAATGGAATTCTTTTTTTTTTTTTTAAGATTTTATTTATTTGACAGAGCGCGAGAGAGCACAAGCAGGGGGAGCAGCAGAGGGAGAGGGAGAAGAGGCTCTTCGCTGAGTAGGGAGCCCCAGGACCCCAGGATCATGACCTGAGCGGAAGGTGGAGGCTTAACCAACTGAACCACCCAGGTGCCCCTGGAATGAGTGGAATTCTTAATGATAGACCCAAAGTACATATGGGTCTTACTTCAAGATTGCCCCGGTGCAAACGTCACAGCTTCCCACAAGACCGGGCAACAGATGGTGACATCTGACCATTTCAGCCTCTGCCTGTGAATATGCCCAGAAAGAAAGAAGGAGGGAAGACACAGGGGAGAAAGAGAAAAGAAAGAAAGAAACAATCTTATGAGAACTTTGTACTGTCCATGCTAGTTTAAAGTTGAAATCATTGAATGTAATTATGCTTAAATTTAACAGCAGAGAAACAGAATGAGACTTCAAATAAACATTTCTATGGAAAAGTAATATTGGTTGCTGAAGATTCGTTTAAAGTTAAGGGATGCAGGATGCCTGGGTGGCTCAGTGGGTTAAGTGTCTGCCTTCAGCTCAGGGCATGATCCCAGGATCCTGGGATCGAGTCTCAGCGTGCTCTCTCAATCTCTCTCTCTCTCTTTGTCTCTCTGACAAACAAATAAATAAAATCTTAAATAATAAAGTTAAGGGGCGAAAGATATGAAAAACTTTAAGCGGTCAAAACCATTGTTATCTTTCTTTCAGTGAAACCTGATAGTCTCTGGTGTTAATGTCAATTTACCCTGTTTATACTTATTCGATCCCTGGTTTTTGGACTTATTTCCAGCTTTAAACATTTTGATTATTTTTTTTTGTTTCTTTGTTTTTCTTCTTTCCTGCCTTCTGTTGAACTAATAAAGTTTTCTGTATATCTTCCTCCTCTTTGTCCTGGCTGATTAGGAAGCTTAGATTTTATTTATATTCCTTTGGTGGTTATCTTGAAATGAATGTGTGTATTCAATGCCTAATTATTCTAATGCAATCTGAAGTTACTCAGTATGTCTACTCCTCTGTGGGGCAGGTTGAGGATGTTGGCACACTTTTTCCCACTTACATTAACCAGTCTTCCTTGTGACCACAGTCTGGGTCTTCAGTTTCACTTTTTTTTTTTTTTTAAAGATTTTATTTATTTATTTGAGAGAGAAAGAGAGAGAGAAAAAGCATGAGAGGGGAGAAGGTCAGAGGGAGAAGCAGACTCCCCATGGAGCTGGAAGCTCTATGCGGGGCTCGATCCCAGGACCCTGAGATCATGATCTGAGCTGAAGGCAGAGGCTTTAACCCACTGAGCCACCCAGGCGCCCCCCCCCCAAATATATATATGTGTGTACACATACACACACACACACCCATATATATATGCATTTTTTTTTTAAAGATTTTGTTTATTTGAGAGAAAGCGAGCATGAGCAGGGGGAGGGGCAAAGGAAGAGGGAGAAGCAGGCTCTCCGCTAAGCAGGAAGCCCGCCGCAGGGATCGATCCCAGGACCCCGGGATCATGACCCGAACCAAAGGCAGACGTTTAACAGACTGAGCCACCCAGGTGCCCCAAGACAGCCTTTTAGGTGGGGTCTTTCAGGTCACCATGAAACAGGTCAGATAATGACAAGTCTCTGGAATGTGACGGGGCTTCGGCTGTGTTCTGCCCCTCCGGTGGCCATCAGGGTGTTGGCTTTTACTATGACGCTGGGCTGCTGATTTTCAGGGCTACCATGCAGCTGGGCAGCATGAGACAGGAATAGGGCAAATTCAAATGCCACGACCCTTGCTGACCTTACCACCATTTAGCTGTTTCTCTTGAAGAAATGTTCCTCAGCTTGCCACAAGCCTTTGATTCACCTCCAGAGTTCTGAAAAAGTTGATTCTGAATGTTTTTTTTTTTTTCAGTTTTCTCATTTTTATGAAAGAATTTTTGGAAGTCCTTACTCGGCCGTTTTCATCGTTACTACTTGTTCATCTGGTTTTTGAATTTTGGTTTCCAGGCTCATCTTAAGTAAGAGGTCTCTTTTTCTCTCCCAGCATTCCTCCCCGCTTGGGAGGTATGTGGCGCTCCCTACCCAACTCCTTGGGACCCTTAGTTCAGCTTGAGCTGTTGCATTTGCCTCCCGGGGCTCTAGCGCAGACCTGACTCTGGGCATAAGGCAGATCTCACCGAGTCAGCAGCTTGACTGAGGTCCTGATATAAGGCTCTGTCCTTCCTCTGTCTCCCCAAGCTTGTACTTTCATGCGAGATGTAACCTCTGGAAACTGTCCAAACACTTTGGCAGCTTCCTTTCAAGAGTGCGAGTCCCCAGTCAAACCCTTGATGTGGCTCCGGTGCCCCCTCCCTGGCCAGAGGCTGTTTGTTACACCTGCCCCCATCCTAGGAGCCAAATTCTCTCTTCCTCTGCTCACTTCTCAACCCAGAGCCCTGGAGGATCAATATTACAGCCCCCTCTCCCACTTTTCATTTCTCATCTATGGACCTACTTCTTGTGTTTGAGCTGGACTATGTCTTTTTAGTTTTCTCTCTCTATTTATTGTTGCCGTGGGTTTGGAGCGAGGGGGCCGAGGGGTGTCGGGGGTAGGTGAGGCATAATGAACAATGTCATCTCGACTCGACATTGTGAAAGGTCTGCCATCATTTAAAATTTTGAACTATTTTTCAACCCGAGACAGTATCTATTGACTCTCTGCCCTGATAGATGAGGAAATTAGCCTAGAATGATTAAAAATGACAATGTGTATCTAAGCCATGCCCGCACGCTGGGGACGGTACTCCCAAGTCTGGTTTCTCTGACAAAACTACCGTTGCTGCTTTCAAAATCATATAAATACACCGAGCATCTATCTTGATTTTGGTTTCTAGGAAAACACAGAAATAAGGCACCAATCACTGTAACAAGGAACTTTTCCTTTTCTTCTGTCAAGCATGTTTTATGAGGGTGAAGAAGTGACTCTGTGGAGGATAGAAGTAATTCCCAGAAAAACCATGATTCCATCCAATTATAATATTTGTAGGCATATATATGAACCTGGATGAAAAACTGTAATGCCCAGTTGGATAAAACTTCACTAACTAGAAGCTAAAGGCATAGATTAGCCTGATCCAGTTGGACCAAGTTTTATGGAATTGCTGTGGGGTGCAACTTGTTGTCCTAGGCACTGAGGGGATTCCAGAAATGAAGGAATGCCTGAGGATCAGGTGCCCCCGGCGACAGCTGAAGGTCGAACAAAGTTCTCCATGTTGTGGAAGGCCCCACAATGAGGAAACAATGAATGGCTTTGTTTGAAAATTTCCCATTGGATCAACCCAGTGATCTAGAAATGAAAATAATAGTAATCAATCAGCTAGGGATATAGCTCTGAAGGGTCCGGAAATTCATTTATTTTAGTGTTGAGATGTAGAGGAGGATAGACATCGTTCCAGAGAAACCTCTTCTTAACAAGCAGCTGAAATCAAAGCTCCTCTTTGGCCTGTAGTTTCTCTCTTGTGAAGGGGTGGATCTTGGAGAAGACGGTGGGATGTGTCCTGGGGCAGGTGGGCAATTCTGTCCTGGGGAGAAGGAGACCCCTGATGAAGGCTCCAATCTGACTCTTCCAACTCCCTGCATATTGGGACAAGCACTGTCTTTATAATTCACTTAACAAGTGCATTCACTTGTCTAAACACTTCTGCGATTTCAGCATCGTACCATCCAAATCTGTCAAGTCCACAAAAGGCCCTACTTGCTCTGGACTCTGCTAGCCTTTTGCCATATCCTTATGTGTTCTTCTTCTACCCTGACCTTGACCCCAGACACACCCAGCTACTTGCAGGTCTGAGAATCCTTCCAGCTTCCATGCCTGTATCTGCGCTGTGCCCTCTACCCGGAGACACATCCCTGCTCTTTCCTCCTCTCAAAGGCCTTTCCTCATATAGCAGTGAGAGGCAGCTAATAATGGGTAGGACCATTTTAGCAGTATATGAACAGATCAAATAACAGTTTACATCAGATAGTAGTTAGTAGTTGGCAAAGACCTCGTTGGCACGGAGGCTCTGATTTACAAAGTTGTCTGTAGAGCAGATTCCTTCTAGATTTTTCTTATCTGGAAGACACATCCTTTGTCCTCACTGTCCAAGATGGCTCGCTGTCACTGTTCTGTTGGGGGGGGCGGGGACAGGAGGAAGAACAGGAAGAAGAGCCAGGATGAGCCCTCCAAAATGGCGGTGAGCAGGAAGGGCAGGTCTTCCCATTTCAAGCGCGTGACCGAGAAGCGGCGTACGTCACTTTTGCTGGCATCCGATTAGCCAGAACTGACTCACGTGGTCTCAGCCAGCTGCAAGGGAGGCAGGGAAGCCTCTATCACGGTGGGAGAAAAGGGAATATGGGAGAATGGCTGGCTGCGGATGATGGCTGTGAGAATAGAAAGACCAGCCAGGATGGATGAAGATGGACTTGACCATAAGAAGTCCAATAAGGGAGAAGGTGACATCAAAGACGGACAGATGGCAAAGCATATTGGGGAAACGAAACATCCATAGCTTTACTCCTGTAGGTCTTCTGTCTCAATGCCCTGACATCTCTCATCTCTTGAGGCTCAATTTATATGTTTGATCTCCTCCTGGAATCCTACATGGTAACGTCAGTCTTCCTCAGGTGTAAATAAAAAGCCTCCTCTGTGAGCTACTAACTGGGCCAGAATGACCACGGTAATCTTTTATCGATGCCTATTAGAAGCAGATACTTTATATAGGTATTCCATTTTCTTCCCATGATACCCTTAGTGGGTTTTTAGGGGTTCAATAAAAACACTTCTCTCTTTCCCTTCCAAAATGAGGACCAAACGGAAATCGGATCCAGGAGACCATTGAATGGAGAGCAACGTGAGTTTTTTATTGATAAACCAGACAGCATGGCTTCATATCTGTGGTCAGAGGGCTTACCGCACCCCACTTTTCCCCTGTGAATCTGGGACAGCCCACCGGGGGGTAAGATTGGACTTTGGAGTCGCCCACGTACTCAACATTCGGGCCTCGTGCTAGTGGAGAGCGGGGGACCATGCAAGAAAACACACCCCCGTCTCATAGCCTTTTAATGACTTTGCTCCGGCCGCTGAGGAGTGTGGTCCCAAGGCTCTTGTTCCACATCCAGGAGCCCGTCCTTCCTCTGGGGGTACAGGGGGAAGGTGTGGGGTGAGAGGCCAGAGCATTGCTCTCCTGGTGTTCCATCCCCATGGGAATGCGAGGGGAGAGGGAGGACGTTTTCCCCAAAACAATCCCTAATGAGAGGCACTGTTCTGCCACGTTACAGACCAGGAAGCCGCACTGTGAGCCGCCCCACGACTTGCGGGGCTCCCCTAGACATTAGGCGGCAGAGAATTTTGCAACCAAGTCTGTCTAGTTCCAAACTCTGGCTTTTCGTCACTAGCTCCGGTAGCTTGTAAGCACTCTGAGGGAGACTGTAAGTAAAACATCTCCCCATTGCCCACACTGCTCACCGAGGATTTATTGAGAGCCTCATGGCAGTTTGGTCGAAACGCCTGGGTGTTTTGGTTCGCGGTTGTTGTTGCTTCGTCCCCGTCTCGCGTTCAGCCGAGTTTCTTTACCAGGACATTTCACTGAGGAAACAGCAGCTAGCGATGCTGCCCGGGGACATTCTCGACTCTTCTTCCACGGGGATGGTCCTGTGTTGGATTTGAAGGTGCGAGGCACTCTGCCTACTTGAACCACGTTTTCCCTTGAGCCTCCTACTCCCCATGAGGAGGGAAGGACAGGATAGGGCACAGAAGGATCAAGGTCCACGACTGGTTCAGGCCGGCGGTTTAGTTGGTAACCTTTCAAACAAATGTCCTTAGATAGTTGTCTAGCATCTGTTTCAAGAGGGCAGGGAGACACTGTGCAGAAATTGTGCCGAAAAAGAAATTCCCTTAGTAGTTTGCCTCCTTTGGCAGAAGTAGAATCACCGTTCTAAGTAAGAAACGCCTGGCAAACATTCCCACCATCCTGAGGTTCTTACACGTCTCCGTCTCCTTTTGTAATTTGCCGATCTGTACAGCTCTCTGGCGGGCATCTTAAGGGTTTTATATGTAGAGAATGAAACAAGCCACTTGCTCCCAGTAAGCAGCCCAGCTCCGTGGAACAGAGCTTTACAGAATTGCGGCCACCGTGACCTGTCCCCTGAAGATGCCCGCGCCTGGGAAGAACGCTTTATCTTTCTTTTCCACTGGAGGGCGCTGTGCGCTTTGGTGGAAGTGGAACCCTGTGCTATCTCACCCATTTATTCTAGTGATCTGTTAGCTTCCCTCTAGGATTTGTGCCCTGGGCACTTGTCCAGCTCTCCACTCCGTAATCTGGCTTTTTCCGAAGTTTCACAGGGAAGCGGTGTCAAGGTTTAGATGAGACCCCACTCAGTCTGATTCCTACTGGATGACTGCCCTCAGACTCGTTACCCCGATAAAAACGCCGGAGCTTACCCAAGCTTCAGCCCCACGTGTGTGTCTACTCTCTGTGGCTTAATTTCCATGACTCTGTGTCCCTTGCCTTTGAGAAAACATAAGCTAGGCATCTCTGAAACAGAGCCTGCTTCCTGGGTCACAATTTACACCCCTGATCGACAGCGTGATCCCCCGAACTGCCAACGTGGGGCTTTAGAGTACGGCCTCTCCAGCTGTAGTGTGCAAAGGAATCACCTGGGTGTCTCATGAAAGTGCAGATTCTGATGCAGTAGCATTGGGACTGGGGGCTGAGAGTCTGCATTTCCAACCAGCCCTGAGTGACGTCACTACTGGGTGACATAGCAGGTTTTGAATAGCAAGACTTTACCTGCTTGTGCCCTCCGGAAGTTTTCCCATTCGGTTTTGCATAGGGGAGTGTGGGCAGGTGAACTCAAGGACGGCGGCGGATCCGTATCTACGGGAGCTTGGTCTCTTTGTTTTCATAAATTTTTCCTGTAGGGCTGTTCTCCTGGACTTTGCTCCATCTTGTCCGTTTCTCTTTCCCTAGCTGGACAACCAGGAAGCCACGTGTTGATGCTTGTGTACGCCACACTTGTTCCGTGACTTGTCTTTCACCGTTACATGAAGTCAGTTCTTTTCGTTTTCTCTGAGCTCCCCTTTTCATTAAGAACCTGAATCAGGGGGCACCTGGGTGGCTCAGTGGGTTAAAGCCTCTGCCTTCAGCTCAGGTCATGATCTCAGGGTCCTGGGATCGAGCCCTGCATCAGGCTCTCTGCTTAGCAGGGAGCCTAGTTCTTCCTCTCTCTCTGCCTACCTCTCTGCCTACTTGTGATCTCTCTCTGTCAAATAAATAAATAAATAAAATCTTAAAAAAAAAAAAAAAAGAAGAACCTGAATCAGGAGACCGTGGATGGTAGCTAATGGTAACGGCAGGCCTCACAGGTGCACCAAGCACTTTAATACCTGAAAGACAGTATAGGGAGAGGCTGTGGGCCAGGGCTCCAGAGTCTGCCCACCTATATTCAAATCCAGCCCCTGCTACTTTTGAGCTGGGCAGCCTTGGGGAAGTTACTTAACTTCTCTGTGCTTCCAATTCATCATCTGCAAAATGTGGCTAATGATGCTTCAGAAGGTCCTTGTGGAGATCGAATGAGATAATGTATGTAAGGCACCTAGAATAAGCCAGAAACATAGGAGGCCCTCGATCACAGTCGGTGATGTTATAATTCCTCAATCCCGTGGGGAAGCTCAAGAACTCGAGGCTCAAGGAGGAGAAGGGACTTGCACTCAGGATTCCATAGCAAGAATGGTGGCACAGTGGGGGCCTGATCTGACTCCAGCTCCAGTACTCACTGCACCCCTACCATCCTTCCAAATGCCAAGTTTTATTACCCCGAGTTTTTTAGCCCCGAGTGTGGTTGTTTCCCCAGCATTCTGATCTTTTGTTCTTTTTCCTTCTAATGGAGCATTTCCAGCTGGGGTGATTCATGGATCTGGGCCCGCATGGCTCCCATTAACTTCGAGGAAAGTCATAAGGCAAAACCCACATCAATCAAGCTTCCAAATTATGCATCCATCTTTACAGGTGACACGTGGATTAAGATGAACAGGGAGTGGAGTGGGTATCATACAATAACTATTTAGATTTATGAAAATCTCAGTAGAGCTCTCACCAGGTCCCAAAATTGTAGTTTGTTTTGTTTTCACAGCAAGGTTGAACTTCAAGGATAAGAGACAGGATGTCGCAATAGAATGGCCTTGAAGCTTGAAGTTCGAGGGGCTGGGACTCCCAGCTTCACTACCAGCTAGACTTGTGATTTTGAGAAAGTGTTTTCACCCCTTAGAATCTGTTTTCTCCTTCCCTTATTCATCCTTACAATAAACCAAGGAGTTTGTTACTATCCCCATTTTACAGATGTTGAAACTGAGGCCCTGGGAAGCTAAGTGACTTGCCCAAGGTGACAGGAGGACCAAGAAATAAAGCAGCCTTCAAAACCTTTATATTTGAGTCCAGAAACCTGTGTCCTTATACCCCTTTATCTCATAAATGAAATGATGCATTGAAACACAGCAGACTCTGTGTAGGAGCTCAAGAAACCTTTACTCAACCTGAATCTTCAGGACAAAACTTACGCCAAATTAATCCCTTATTCTCTAGAATACCTTCATACCTAGTAGGTTCTCAATTAATCAGAGTTGAGTTGCATTATTAACCCCCCTGGAAATGGTTCTGTTTTTATTTAATGATTTGCTTAGATGCATTTTAATATGCAGACCACAATGCTGCTTGCACAATATCTTCTGGACTGCGAGGCGCGGGCATTCATTATTTTATGAGATGCATATGTCATGCGTTGCACAGCCCTTTTCTTAAACCAACACAACATGCAAATAGAAATTTCATGTAAAATCACATTCAGACAGTCTCAAAGTAGAAACAGATGTCTGAAAAATATGAACGCCAGGCTTATTAAATATTTTATCATCAAATATTTCATACATTTCAAAAATGTCATCTGTGAAAACACAGAAATACCGCCTCAGGAGAACCAAAATATTTAATCACTTTCAAGAAATTCTTAAAAATAAGTCTTCACCTCAGAACTATTCCAGGCAGAGAACAAATTTCCAGGTGCTGCAAGCTATATTTATTATATTTTCATCAAAATCAGTAACCTAGTTGAAGGAGATACAGCAATCAGTAAGGTCATTATTAGGTAAGATAATGACTTCTGAATGAATTCTCTCATTAATCTCATTACAAAATGGTAATGGTACCTGACTAATCATGCCGGAGGGGAGAGCTGTGTTGAATCAGAGCAAAATTAAGGCTGTAATCACAGAGCCGCTCTTGCCATGTCTTCATGAAATCCTCACTGGGGCTTTGGGGACTGGCTTGAGGATCCTGTGACCGCGGGACTGTTGGACTGTCACCGGGGGCGCCTGGTGCAGCAGGGGTGTGGAGTGCAGAGCCCTGGACAGCAGCACTGGGGAAAACTGATCCTCTTCCTGCTTCTGTCCCCCTCCTTTCTGTGTGACCTTGGACCCCTCAAGCCTGTCTCTGGGCTCCATTTCCAGTCTCCCTGACTTAGTCTCCTCTTCCGTCTTTGCCCCTTTTACATGTACGGGTGGATCCCAGCACTCCCAGAATGGCTGCCCATCTCACCCCCGGAAGAGATCCTCACATGGACCACACACCCTCCATGATCCGCCCCCATTACCTTCCTGACCTTATCTACCGGCCTCCTCTGTGACACTTGCTTTACTTCAGCCACATTGACTTTGCTGTTTTCCTCTGCCTTTCACCCGTATATCCGCGACTCACCCCCTCCCCTCTTTCAAGCCTTCGCTCTGGTGTCACCTTCTCGATAATGCCCACCCGACCGCCATATTGAATGCTGCAATCCATTCATCCGTGTGCCCGTTTCCAAACTACATTTTCTTTCCCCGCATCCTTATTGCCTTCTAACACACTATATACTTCACCAGTTTCTTGTCTGTCCCCCCGCCCTGCCTCCCCCACTGGAATGTAAGCTCCACAAGGGCTAGGATCTTTGCACACTCACATGTGCGCCTGGTACACAGCAGATGTGCAAAAACTCCTTTATGAATGCGGAATGCATCCCATGCTTGTGGGTTCCTAACTTTGCCGGACACTGAGGGAGGAACCCAGCGCATGAGATGGTTGGCCAGGGATGACAAAGCATTCACTGCGGCGAGGCCCCCCTGGTGGTGGGGCTGGCTTTACTTTTCCATCTTGTTGGAAATTGGGGCCCCATCGGGCCCCTCTGTTTCCAGGAAGACTGGCCTGAGAACACACACGAGGAGTGGCAATGCCGAGTCAGAGAAACGTCAACGGCCAGGCGAGATGGGTCAAACTGAGCCAGACAGAATTGACAGAGACAGAAGGCATTCCTGTCCCGAGTTCCAAGCCCAGTGTAGAGGTCCCCATGAGGGAGACGGAGCGCCACAGTAGCAGGCATGTGAAGACCTTAGGGGTGTCAGCAGATGGTGATTCCAGATGTTTAGTAGACTTCTCATGACCCAAGTAGGACGGGTGGTCATCTCCTGCAGAAATAGGTCAGGTCACCATTTCTCTCCAACGAGAGAATCTGGAACATGGTGGGTACTCATAAATGCTCAATGAGTGTGTGAAGGGTCTCCTTATTATGGCTCGATAATGTTTGTTTCTCTGTGCCCCATTTTACGGGGGGTGAGGGGGCAAAAATAAATGGTCTGGTGCTAGCAAGGAGTCTGGAAACCATATCACTGAGGGGACAAGGGAAAATCCGGGGATGTTGAACCTGGACAACAGAAGGCAGCAGGAAAGTAAGCCCAGTCACTGCAGGACTAGTATGTAAAAACCAGATTATTTTTATTTTATGTGGCTTTCTATAGAGCAGGGATTGCAGGTAACTGGCCCCAATGCCGCCATACCCGTCTCAAGTCTGTGACAAGCCACACTAATCGATCACAGACATTTTCCTAGAGAGCCAGACCAAACCTCAGAATCTTTCTCAACACAGTGCCTCAAACTCTCCCCACCAAACTGAATGGAGCTGACATATGAGATAAGCTGTATTTGTGAAGCTTTATCTGGAACCCAGGGAGAGGGCAATGATGGAAAGCCCATTCATGTTAAGCAAGAACATTTTGTTATAAGCAAAGATGAAGTACGTTTCTCTGGGGGGCAGTGAGTTTCTCATCACTGCTCAAGAAAAAGCTGCTTCTCTCCACTGTTTCCCGTGGTCATGTCCAGTGGCAAGAAATGCACCCCAGTTCCCACTGGTTAGTGGAGAATGCATTTCCAGTGTTGAGAATTCAGACCCTGAATTACATCCAACTGGGCATCTTAACGGCTAAGGACTAAAAGAAAGGATAATTCTGAGATTCACCACAGAGGTGTTAGCTAACACTACAATGGCAATCTTGTTGCAGTACAAATGTGTCGAATCAATATATACACACCTTAAATTTATACAGTGTTATGTGTCAATTAAATCTCAAAAAGAAAAGAGCTAAGGACAGTGACTTCGTGAACAGGAAGGACAAGGCACTTCATTACAAGGACAGTGTTCTGGAAATGGTTCATGGTTGCTCCCGGGAAGTTCGGCCATTTTCCCCTGTTAACCAAGTCCCCACTCCAATGGCTGTACCTGGTACTACAAGTTGTGCATTTTAGCCCCAATACTATTTAATCTCCAGCTTCTGTAGTTCATCCTGTAGGCTAAATGGAGCCGGGACACTTGAGTTTCTCACCCATAGTCCATTTAATTCCTTCTTTCTCCACTTCTTTCCTCCCCTTCCCCTCTCCCTCTGATGGGAACTTACCGCATTGATACCCATCATCTTCTATGAGATGACTATGAAAAAATTCAATAATCTGACACCTCTGGGCTCTGTTCTTGGTAGTAAAGGTACATTTAGGATGTAAAGACTTTAATCTTTCTCAACAAAGCCTGTCTTTCAAGGCTACTATCTTGCCTCAAAACTCTAGTTTGATTTGAAGTTGGGCGATGACATCGTTGATCTACAGTCTGGGTGGTACCTAGGCCTTCCCCCGTGAAGCCACAAGGCCGTTGATTTCATAGATGGGGAGTTACAAAACACCATGACTCACAGAGAGGGAAAAGCATGGGCTTTTCCATCTTGAAAAGTTGTTTTTCTCTGGATTAACCAGAAGGCACCCAAAGATTTGTGTTCAAGGGGTCCATTGTAGCATTGTGTATACAGTTGGCCCTTGAACAACATGGATCTGAACTGTGGGTCCACTTATATGTGGATTTTGTTTGGTAAATACAGTACAGTAGTATGAATGTATTTTCTCTTCCTTATGATTTTGTTAATAACATTTCCCTTTTTCTACCTTAGTTTATCATAAGAATACAGTGTATAATACATAGAATATTAAAAAAATGAATTAATTGACTGCCAATATTATCAGTAAGACTTCTGGTCAACAGTACGCTATTAGTAGTTATGTGTTGGGGGGATTAAAAATTATACTTGGGTTTTCGACTGCATGGTGGGTTGGTGCCTCTAACCTCCATGTCGTTCAAGGATGACCTGTAATTTTTTTTTTAAATTTGGAAACAAATCAAATATTCAACAAAAGGGGATTAGTAAAATTGTGATTTTCTTTTTTTCCTTTCTTTCTTCCTTCTTCTTCTTCTTTTTTTTTTTTTTAAGATCGAGTCATTTATTTTAGAGAAGCATGAGCAGGAAGGGCAGAGGGAGAGGGAAAGAGAATCTCAAGCAGAGATTGCTGAGATCTGCTGAGCACAGAGCCTGATTGCAGGGCTCGATCTCATGATTCTGAGATCGCAACCTGAGCTGAACTAAGAGTTGGATGCTTGACCAAATGAACCACCAAAGCACCCCTCGTTTTTGTTTTTTGTTTTTTTCTTGGAAAGAGAGGGAGAGAATGAGTGAATGGGTATGGGGGGGAGGGCAGAGGGAGAGGGAGAGAGAGAATCTTAAGCAGGCTCCACACCCATTGCAGAGCCCGATTTGGGGCTCAAGCTCATGACCCCTGACATTATGACCTGAGCCAAAATCAAGAGTTGGACACTCAACTGACTGAGCCACCCAGGCACCCATAAAATTGTGATTTTAAATGGTATCATAGAAGATTATTCATTTACATGAATAAAATTTTATATTATTAGGTGAAGAAAACACATTACAAGATAGCATATTCAATAGCATTACATTTTGTTAAATATATAAAACTAGCTATCTCTGGATGGTAAAGTGATAAGTGACTTTTATTTTCTTCTTTGTACCTTTTCATATTTTCCAAATTACCAGTGAACGTGTGTTAGTTTTGTGATCAGAAATGAATGAACAATAAATGCTTTGTTTGCTTGCTTGTTTGAGAAGAAAATGCAGGTAATCCCTTGATGAGGATGATGAGGGTGGATTCAAAGAACCAGATGGAGGGTGCTGGAACATTTTTAGCCTTTCCAAGTCCGAAGGACTCTCCAACCTTGGCCTTTGGCCCAGTGATGTGGTGAGAGTGTAGGAGGGTCCTCCCCAAGCTTGGTGGTTCCCAATGCCCTGGGACAATGGCCAGGGCCCCAACCAGCACAGAAAATGTCTACTCCCCATGAAGCCTTCTCATCCTAGAAACACTCCATTTATTTAAGAGCCATGGTGCCAAGAGAGCTTTCTGCCTGCACTTAAACCTTGAGTACCCTGGAGTTTCAATCTTTTATGAAATAGCTTTTCATTTTTCCCTCTCTACTAAGGACTATTACAAGCCACTGAGTGGTTCTTCGTACATCAATTTTTAATCTTGTTAAGGTGGTTTTTTTTTTTCTTCACTTGACCAATGCTCAGTTCATACATAAAACATCAGAAATTTGTTCCAGTTCCTTCTTAGGTTTCGTTTGTTTGTGTTTGTTTTAGTATGGTCTCTCCCTGGGGAGGAAGAAAGCAGTGGACACATCACTATCTGGCCATGTCCTTTGCCTGTATACACACCTTCCATGGCTCCCTATTGCCAACCAAAAAAGCCCATGATTCTCAGCATGGCATTCAAGACCTGCCATGACTTGACTTTGGCATGACCTTGGTCTCGGCAGGACAATTCAAGACTTGCCATGACTATAACCAAATGCCATTTTGCGCCCAACTACCCTTTCTAGCTCAGCTTCTGTCTTCCAACACACTCCCAAAGCCAGGAACATGTTATTCTAGAGCATTCTCCATTTCCACGCCTCTTGCCTCTGCTTACTCCATGCCTTCTGTTGGGAATATTTGGAAGAATACTTGGACAAGACTTGGAGTGATTTTAATTTAATATTTTAATTTAATATTTTCTATATGATTCTCTTGAGTTATGTTTAAGTTTCTGCCTTCCTAACATTGCCTGGTTCCTTTGTAGATAAGACTGCAGCTTAACAAACTTTGGACTTGAGGTCAGACAGATGTGGGTTTCAGTTACACTTTGTGACACTAGTGAAGAATTGGTAGTTGCATTTATTTATTCATAAAATAGAGAAATGCCGGGGCACCTGGGTGGCTCCATCGTTAAGCATCTGCTTTCAGCTCAGGTCATGATCCCAGGGTCCTGGGATCGAGCTCCGCATCAGGCTCCCTGCTTGGCGGGAAGCCTGCTTCTCCCTCTCCAACTCCCCCTGTTCCCTCTCTTGCTATCTCTCTCTGTCGAATAAATAAATAAAATTTTTTTAAAAATGAGAGAAATGCCTACCTAATAGGGCATTAATGAGGAATAAGTACAAATGTATTTATACAAAAAGTGCCAAGCAGTGGGCCTGGCACATAGTAGGACTTCAGTAACCATGAAATCTGAATTTTAGGCAATATTTATGTATCTAACTGCACAGGTATGTTTGAAACACCTGCATATTCATGACTTAGATTCAATAGTTGTTAACATCTGGCTATATATACTTTGTCTATCAACTTAGATCTGTCTATACACCCATCCATCCATTACTTATATATCTATTTATCTATCTAGATCTAAATAAACATCTTTTTTGTTGTTGTTTTTTTGGCTACAGCACTTGAAGGAGGTAGAAGACACAATGATTAGTTATCCCTTATATACCCAAAAATAAGAAATCTATAACCAAATGCCATTTTGCACCCAAAATTAACACTAATTTTATATTGTAATCCAATATCCAGTCCTCATTAAAATTCCTCAGTTGCCCCAGAATATCTTTTATAGTTTCCCCTTAACCAAGAACCAATCAAAATTCATATACTGCATTTGATTATTATAGCTCTTCTGTCTCTCTTAATCTAAAATGTCTCTCACGCACAGGCCTTTACTGACTTTTGGAAATGCATGGCCTCTATCTTGTAGAATGTGCTACATTTTGAAGTTTTCTTCTTGTTTCTTTCCAGTATAACTTAACTTTTTCATCTTCCCCTTTTATTTTCCATGCACTAGTTGGCTGGGACTATAGATCTTCCTAAAATGATCAAGTAGGGCTTAATTCTTTCCCTTTTAATACCAAGTTTCAAAGTAAGGAATTGGAGTAATTGTCACATTCAGTGTTGGCATCTGAGTTTCTCTCTCTCCATATTCACTAAGCATTCATGGATTTTTAAATTCCATGAATGCATTCCATTATAATCCATTTCTTTTATTATTGGTTTTGATGCTCGGACTGTTCTAATTTGGCAAATGGGAGCCCCTTCAAGCCAACTCCTGTGCCTTTTAAAAAAAAGAAAAAAACTCCCTCATTTTCTTCTAACATATATTATGAAAATTTTAAGCATCTGGAAAATTTGAAAGATTCTTCCAGTGAACACCCATTACATAGCACCTAGATTCTACCACTCCCATTTTACCATATGTGCTTAATCACATATTTATCCTTCTATCTACTTCTCCATCCACCCATGAATTCATCTAGGTATGATGTGAGAATCCAATTTTATATGTTTCCAAGTGACTGCCCAGTTGTCTTATATCATTTACTCCCTATTTCTCCAAGGATGAGATTCCTTCTTTAATAGCATCAGCTTTCCATTTGTAGTGTGTCTGTTTCTGGTCTTTTAATCCCATTCCATCAATGTATCTGTCAAACTATATGTCAATACCATGTGATTTTAATTTCAGAGGCTTTCCTACATGTTTTCACATCTAAGAAAACTAATTCCCCTTGCCATTGCTCTAAGGTTTTGGTGTTTTTCCGGATGCTCTTGCTTGTTTCCATATGAATTTTAAAATCAAGTTGTCTTTTTCCAGAAAAAAGAAAAATGCTAGTACTTTTACTGTGATTGACTGTTTTTATTACCTTTGGATGGAGTAAGTTGTCTTATCTGAGAAGAACATCTATGGGGATGATTACATTATTTTTATTATTAGAATTATTAATGTTTAGAATTGAATTTATTTCCTAATATTGAACCATCCTTGAATTGTTGTAATAACATGTGGTCATATATATTATTTTAAATGTGCTGTTGGATCTGTTAATAAAATTCTATTTGGGATTTTTATATGGTCATTGATAAGGTTGAGGTTGGTCTGCAGATTTCTTTTTTGCACAATTTTTGTCAGGTTTATGTATCAATATTTTACTTTATGCAAAAAATTCAGAAGTTTGCATTCTTTTTTCTGTTATTTGGAACAGTTTAAATGGCATTGAAATTATGTGATTTTCAAAGCAATGGTAGACAACATCCAGGCCTGGAAATTTTATGGAGTTGGCTCTTTCATAACTTTCTCTCTCTATTGTGAAAATTGATTTATATAAGCTACCCTCATTTGTGTCAATTTTGGTAAATGGCATTTTTCCTAGAAAATTGTCTTATTCATCCAGGCTTTAAAATGTCTTCGCATACAATCTTACAAAGAGCCCTTAAGAATTTCTTCTGTTTCATAGCTATTTTTTCCTTCGTATTACAACCTTATTTTGTGTATTCTTTCTGCATATTTCTCATGGCTTAGTTGTCTATCTGTTTAGCCTGTGTGCTTTTATTTTTTATGGAACTTACTAAGGTCTCCATTGTGACCTAATGTATTGTTAATTTTTATGAGTGTTTCATGTGAACTTGAGAAGAAGGCATATTCTCTGTTATTAATCAGGGTATTCATTTTGATAGATATACATCAGATCTACTTTTTTGATTAATGTTGCTTAGGAGTTCTATCCATCTTCATCTTTTGTCCACTTCATCTTTCTTGGAGTGAGAGTGATGTGCTAAAATCTCTTTCATTAGTGGTTTCTGTACCTTTCACTCTGCATCTCCTACAGTGCCTGCTCTATGGAGATTACTGTGCGTTATTTGGTGCAGTGATATTCACAACGGTTACATCTTCATTTTGAATTACAGCCTGTAACATTATCAAGTGTTCTGCTTCGTCTCCCTTGATTTCTTTGGGCCTGAATTTTATTTAGCTTGTTTAGGATCAGCATACCTGTTTTCTTTTTGCCTGGCACATTTTGGCCCAATCCTTTATGTTTAGCTTTCCTGAATCACTTACTTTCAAGTCTGTTTGTTTATAAGCCAATCTGAACATCTTTTTCTTGTAGGTAAATGCTGTAGACCGAATGCTTGTGTCCCCTCGAAATCCACATGTGGAAACTTAATCCCAGTTGTGATGGTATTGGGGGGCGGAGGCTTTGGAAGGTGATTAGGGTGGAGCTCTTGTGAATGGGATCAGTGTCTTTATAAAGGAGACCCCTGAGAGTTCCCTTGCCTTTTCTGCCATATGAGGATATAATGAGAAGATGGCCATCTATGAACCAGGAAACCCTCACCAGACATCGAATCTGCTGGTGCATTGATCTTGGCCTTCCCAGCCTCTAGAACTATGAGAAATAAAATTCTGTTGTTTAAAAGGCACCCAGCCTCTGATATTCAGGTTATAGCAACCTGAACAGATGAAGATAGAAATACTTGTAATCAGTCATTAATTTTACTTGTCGACTGAGCTAAAGGATGCCCAGTGAGCTGGTGAAACATTATTTCTAGATGTGCCTGTAAGGGTGATTCCAGAAGACATGAGTATTTGAGTCAGTAGACTGAGTACGGGAGATGCCCTCCCCAATGCAGGGAGGCAGCATCTGATCCGTTAAGGGCCTAAAGAGAACAAAAAGGTGGGCAAAGGGCAAATTCTCTCTCTGCCTGAACTGAGACATCCATCCTCTCCTGCCTTCAGACATCAAAGCTCTAATTCTTGGGTCTTTGGACCTAGACTGGGTGTTACAACATGGGCTCCCTTGGCTCTCAGGATGTGGGATTCAGACTGGAAATACACCATCAACTTTCCTGGGCCCCCACCCTGCAGATGACAAATCGTCACAGGACTACTTAGCCTCCAAGATCACATGAGCCTATCCCTTGTAATAAATCTTTTTCTGTAAATCGACATATATGTTATTAAGTCAGTTTCTCTGGAGAAACCTGGCTGATACAATGAGTTAAGCCTATCTACATTTACTGATAGGATTTTAGTTTAGACTCAGTTCTGTCTTACTTTATGTTATATTTATTATGTATCTTTTGTTATGGACTCTATTTTCTTAAACTTTTCTGTTTTGTTTAGTGTTTGTGTGTCTTTTGGTGTTTAGAAAGGATTGTGGTTTTTAGTGGGTTTGTCCACACTAATGCCTTCATTTAGTGCCCTTACTCCCCCACTCTTTCCCTGTGCTTTCTACTATTTGGGTATTAACTTTAAATGGTATTTGGGTATTAACTTTAAATGGTATTCATTTGCTATGCAGCAATAATGAACTAATTCTGCTTTGCTTTTCCTCTCTCCTTTCCCCTTTTTAGTTATATAATTTCATCATTCTCAGAACAGATGATGTTTGCATATTGTTCTTCCACATTTGTGGAAATCTAAGTTTTAGTCACAGATCTGTGGTTCAGTAATCCAATGACTTAAATCAGTCTTTTGACCAGTGTTTCTCTAATCATCTCTGGGTTGGATGAAGCTCTTCCTTTCGTAGATTGCTCAGGAAAGACTCATGAATACAAGATTGTGTGAATTTTTGCATATGTAGAACTATTTTTCTTCGTCTTACTAGTGAAGAACAGATGACTGGATATAAAATTCCTTCCTTCCATGATTTTATATACTTGAGTTTCTTGAATGTGTTACTCTTTTGATGACTAGTTTTATATGTTCTTATTGAGAAATATGATGCCAAGATTATTTTTTTTCCTTGCTTTCTATGTCTGAAGGCTCAGAAGATATTTTCTTTTACTTGAACATCTAATGTTTTCATTAAGATGGGACCTGGTGTCCATTATTCTGAGTCAATTTCCCCAGGCAAACAGGGAGGCTTTTTTTTTTTTTTTAAGATTTTTTTTTTTAATTTATTTATTCGTCAGAGAGAGAGAGCACAAGCAGGCAGAGTGGCAGGCAGAGGGAGAAGCAGGCTCCCTGCTGAGCAAGGAGCCCGATATGGGACTCGATCCCAGGACCCTGGGATCATGACCTAAGCCGAAGGCAGCCGCTTAACCAACTGAGCCACCCAGGCGTCCCGGGAGGCTTTTTGATATATAAATTAAGGTTGTATTTTATTTCAGGAAGTTTTCTTGAATTAGAGTTGTTTTGTTTTGTTTTGTTTTTGAATTATAATTTTAATGGAGTGTTCTGTTGATTGTTTTCTTTTTCTAGTTCAGAAACCCCAATTATACACATGTTGGTCTTTCCTTATGTTCTATATCTATCACTTTCTCTCTGATCCTTAAAACCCTTTCCTTTGATTTTATTTTTTGGCTCTCTCCATTTCCATCCACTTGGTTGTGTCTGTTTTTCCTTGGATACCTCATTTCTCATGCGATTTTAACTTCACTTTCCATTTATTTCCTGAGTTTAGCCAGCTTCCATTTTCTGTCTTCTGTTATTTATACCATTCCTTTTCCTAGTTTTGAACATATTTTAAAAATGTTGATCTTTAATACCTAAAATTTCTTGTTGAATTATATTTAGTTCCTACTGGAGTGTCATGTAACAGTTCTCCTCCAGGTCATGTATTCGCGTATGTGTGCGTGTGTGTTTATTGGCTAAAAAGTTCTGATTCTCATTTTCTAATTTCTTTTTAAACTTAGTGTGGATTCTGTGGGTTTTTAAAAATGCTTTTTATTATTTCTTTAGGTTGGACCTTCCTACCAGGTAAGCATAAAGAGAGGATGGTGGAGTTTGAGTGGCTCGTTGGATTCTGGGTTTGAAGTTTCCCTTCCTTTGTTGCTACAGATAAAGGCAGATTCTTTAATAAATCTTTAATAAATCGGGTCTTTTTTATCTCACTTAGACTGATTCTTCGATAGTGTCTTGTTTGAGTATTTTGGGTTATTTATTTATTTTTTCTTTTTTTTCACTACCACAAAGCCAAGTTATACTCTCCCTTCCAAGAATCTTTCCTCTTCCTGGAAGCAGTCACTTAAGGCTGCCACTTCCAGATGCCACATTTCATGGATCTCTTCTTTTGACTTTCCATAGCTAATATTTGATGTGCCAGGACTCGGACCCATTCTCAGCGGTGCTTCCTTACTCAGGATGGAGAAATACTTTCCTTTCTGGGAGTGAGATCCGGTTGGTGTCATCTAGGTTCTATCATTCTAGGACCTTGCTGCCCTGGTCTCTATTCCATGCAGATCTGCCTGGAATTACACTCTGCTGTCGACTCAGATTCAACTCTCCTGGGCGCAGATGTTTATTTTCCCACTTACAAATAAACTGAAGCTTCCAGTATTTTCTGACTTGTGGTTATGCCATAGACATGGGCAAAGAGTAATTTTATCTGCTCTTCTTTTTTGTTCTGTAAAGTTTTTAGGAGAATGTATAGACAAATTTGAATTCAAGCATCTATTCTTTTCCTGGGGAATCCTGAAGGCCAAATACAAGCTTTGAAAATTATTGATGAATGTCATGAGTGGTCCTAATTGGCCAATAATTGCCAATTCAAATATTTTCATTCTTGCAAAGGAAGCATGAGATCATTCATTTATTTATTCAACCGATATTGGTTGAGCAACTGTTATGTGCTTGGTACTGGGAAAAATCTGACCCACCACCTGCCACTTGTTAAGGTCCTGAGAGGTAGCTAGTGCAATCACCACACTCATTTCATACACGAGGAGATTCCCCCTCATCAATCCCCTCTTTTTTTTCCCTTTGAGAGAGCGAGCAGGGGGGAGGGGCAGAGGAAGAGAGAGAATCCTAAGCAGACTCCACGCCCAGTGTGTAGCCTGACTCAGGGCTTGATCTCACGACCCTGAGATCATGACCTGAGCCGAAACCAAGAGCCAGATGCGCAACCAACTAACTCTCCCAGGTGCCCCTCCTCTCTTTCTTATTTTTTTTTTTCCCCTCTCTTTCTTAATTATGTATGCCTCAGGACCATTGCACCTGCCATTACCCATCTGCTTGGCACATTCCATCATTGGCTTTTTTTGTATCCTTAATACCTTAAGACTTAAATACCGTCTATTCAGCATTTAAGATTTTTTCCATACTTACCTCCATTATTCTGTTACTCTACATTATTCAGTTCCTTTGTAGCTCTTATCACAATTTATATTTAGATATTTATTTTTTTGGTCATTTGCTGATGTATTGTCTGTCTCTCCACTAGATTGTAAATCCCCAGAGGGCAAGGATTGGGAATGTGTTCAAAACCTCTCCCTCCCTCGTAACTTTCAAAGTGCTGGGAACATGGTAGAACTGCAATAAATATTTGTCAGATGAATGATGCCCAGAGAGAGTAGGCCGTTAGCCCAAGGTCACACAGCAGGTTAATGGAGGAGCCAGAATTAGAGTCCTGGTCTCTCCAAGCTAAGCATTCTGTTCATTAGCAACTTGCCTCTGCCGAGGGCATGCTGTCTTCTCTCTGGGAGTAAAAGACAGATGTTCTCTATTTTTGCCTCAATTAACCTTCTAAAAAATCTTCATACTCATAGGATGAATATGGGGGAAATTTTTTAATTTTTAAGAATTAAAAAAAATTAATTAAACTTCAAGCCCCAGTGTTCCAAAGTCAGCCATGAAGACCAAATCTCTGCACTCTGCCAGGCAGCCTGAGGTCTGACCGAAAGGGCTGGGGGGACCGAGATTGCAGACATGGAAACACTTCCAAGTCAATAGGCTTGCATCGAGCGTTCACTGGGTGCTGGGCTGGGTGCTGGGCCCTGGGGATCCGAAGATGGACAGGCAGACATTTCCCTGCCTGCTGCTGGCTCCCAGGGTCTGAGTCACTGCCAGAGCAGCGTGGGAAGTGTTACGAAATGGGAAGGACGGGAGCCGCCCAGAGAAGATGCCGAATCCAGAATTCATTCTTGGGGCAGAGGGAAGGGGGCTTCCAGGAGGAGGGGACTTGAAGGAGGAGCAGGAGTTAACCAGGCGAAAGACGGAGGGAGGTGAGTGTCACAGGCAAAGGACTCACGGCCCAGGTGCAGGAGGTAATGGAGCACCTGAGATGATTTCCGGGGCCTCAAGTTGGAAGCCGGCGAGCTGGCATTGTGGCGAAGTGAGAAGAGGAGGCTGGGCCCAGGTCACAGAGAGACTTGGAGGCGGTGGTAGGAGCCAGATCGTGACCTCAGGTGCCACGGGGAGCTACAGAAGAGTGTTCCACGGGGGTGTGACGTGGGCAGGCAGGACCTGATGCAGAAAGGACCTCACTGGTGAGCTTGTCCAACCCCAGCTCTGCACAAGGAGCCATGCTCGAGGTTGCACACCTCTGGTGATGGGCAGCTCCTCTCTCCTTGATGCCTGCCTTGCTCTGACCGGGGGAGAATTCTTCCTTATAACGAGCTGAAAGCTGCCTCCCTACGCTCTCCACTCAACACAGCTCGGCCTTTTCCTCTCTGAGCTAATGTCCCCCAAGTCCCCTGACTATGACGACCCTGTGAGATGCCTGTGATGCTGGAAGGCATCGAGAAACCCTAAACAGGTTTCTTTGGGGAGCCAAAAACCACCGCACGATGCTGCTCATACCCCCAAGGACTGCGGTGCAGACGGCCACAGGTTGCTCTCCAGCAAGGACCCTGACATAAGCCTGCACGGGGCAAGACGTTGGGGCCCTTGTGGTAGTTGCGGCTTCCACGCAGAGGACAGAACAAAGCTGCCTTGGCATCTCCCACTCCCAGGTTCTACTCATCCGTATCCCTCTCCCCGCTTCGCTTACCTTGACCCTAAGCGTGTGCTTTGCTCCCCTTTACTCATCTCCAGGTGACCCCAGTTCCTGGCTCTCGGTTGATGGGGAGAACCCAGTTTCTAGCTCCAGACCCTATTCCCAGGGGGCCTCTCCTCCCATCCCTGGGTCCTCACCTCCTCTTACAGGTCTGCTCGGCTGAGCCCTGCGTGGCACTGTGTTATTAAGCAAATTCCACCAAAAGGAAGTATCTGCTGCCAAGCACATTTCACAAGGGAAAAGGGAATTTTCATCTATCAAAAGCGCATTTATTTCAAGGGGGCCTATCACTCACTGAAATTCACAAGAGAAAGAGAGTCCCAAGAAAATCAAGGGCATTTGCATTACAATCCACCTCAGTGCCCAAAAATATCCCGCTGAACGTGCAGAATTTCAAGGAAAAGACTGTGTTTTGCTTATTTGCAGGAAAGAAATGAATGTTCAAGAGAAGGGGGGAGCTGAGGTTTAACATCTCAGACATGCAAAGGGAAGCATTTGGTAAATTTTGACCGAAGGATCACCTCTGACCTTACAGATTTTGGAACAGGCCCTGGCAGGGGTGGCAAAGGATCCCCACGCAGTGCAGAGGGAGAAGCACTGCACCGAGGAAAGTTCCTTGGGATGGATCAAAAGGGTTTGCAGCTAGAAGATCTTGACCTCTCAGTGCCTCTCGTTCCTTGTCCTTGGAAGGAGGTAATAGTAACAGGTCATCCTAAGAACTCTAAGTGCGCCCTGCAGACTGGTCTCTCAAATCTCCCTAATAGCTGAGGAAAGGGAGCTGCCTCCCCGACAGGAGCAGGGGCGCTGTGCCCACAGCGGTCATGGTGAAGTAGAAATGCCTCTCAAGTTTTGTGCTTGAGGCTAAAAATTAATGTGATTTGCACCCCACTCCATACTATTTCATGTTTATAACATGGA
>CM052892.1:16969404-16994825 GCA_028534135.1 Potos flavus | reverse complement strand
TTCTGTAAGCTCCACCAGTGATTCGCAAGGGAAGAGTCTCAGAAGGTGGTAGAAAGATGCATGGTACAGTCAGTGTTCTCAGGATGACCTTAGAAAATTCTCGGGGGCACCTGGCTGGCTCAGTCAGTAGAGGGAATGGCTCTTGATCCCGGGGTCATGAGTTCGAGTCCCACGTTGGGTGTAACAATTACTTAAATAAACTTTTTTTTTTTTAAAGAAAATTCTTGATGACAGCCTCGTCCTGTTGAGAGGACAGATCATTTGCTTCATTGGTCCTTTTTTCTTCTATCTCAGGGGAGTGCTCAGGAGAGCATGTTTCCACTGAGGAAATCTCACTGGCGCTGAGGACCTGGGGGGGTCTCTAATTTTCCATGAATGCTGTCATTTTCAATGTGTGATATTCTTCCCCATCATCAACTTTTTCATCGAGTTCTCAGACTTGTCTCGGGCAGTAGATAATTTGGTTTGCATTGCAGTTGTCTGAGGGGGACCAGCCTGAAAAAAATCTGCTGGATATTTGTAGAAATTAAATATCTGTGAACCACATTTCCAAGGGTTTTATCCCCTCTCCCTTTATTCTGAAGTCCGTCCCTTGAGCAAACTAAGACTGTGGGAGGCAGTTTTCATTTACTTTGTCTTCCGGTATCTGAAGCTCTTCCGGTCTGTAACTGGTGTATGGATTCGCGGATGGGCAGTGGGTTTATTTTCGCCCGTGAGGAGTCCCCCACCCTTTGGCAAATCCCTTACTGGCCTCTCAGAAAGCGACCCAGGCTTTTGGGGCCCTTATGGCCGTGAGAAGTCAGTCGAGTCCAAGCCCACTTTCCGCCACCTGCCAGCAGCCAGACCTGTAGCCTGCGGACCGTCAGCGGGCCCTGTGGTCTGCTTCCTCCTCCTTGTGCTCCAGCATCAGAGCGTGGAGGAGAAGGGTCAAGACTTCTTCCTACTCCCTCTTCTTAGACCTGATGCCTCTGGCGCTGTGGGCTGAGAGGAGGATGGCAGGTGGAAGAACGCTCTCTTCACTTAGTTATTTTGCTTGGTCCTGTCTCAGTCGGCTGTTCCAGCTTCTCCAGCTAGCCCCGCTGAAGGTCAATGCCTTTCCGGGCAGCAGGTGCGCACAACACCCCGGATGCTTCAGAGCCAGCTCCAGAGTGATCCCTTTGGCTCCCTCAGCTCCTCCACCCCCACCCCACAACCTCCTGCCTCTGCCAGGGTCCCTTGCCCGTCGGGCAGATCTTTTGAGTGGGGTCCTGGCAGGATGGCAGGACCCTGGCCAGCATCCACCTGATCTAGAAATTTTGCTCACTCTGTCTCTCCACCCTACCTTCTCTTCTCTTCTTCCTGCTCAAGTAGGACCAAAGGGCAGATGAACAAATCTGCTGAGAAAATACCAACTGGGGGCGTGAGGTACCTGTCTTTTTGCATGCACCCTCAATCTCTATGAGCCAATTTCTCGGAGCCCTTCTGCATCACCTGCCTTGGGGACGAAAGAGTGGCACCCTGTTCTCCCCCAAATAGTGAACAGAGACGGGAAACACACTGTCCTTCCGGTAGAGAGTTCACTCATGGCCTCTCCCTCCAGCTTCCATGTCTGCTTAGATGTGGGTGGGGCAGGGCCTACTCAGCTGCCTCTCAAATAGACCCCCCCCCCCCCAGTGCCATGCCCCAGTTGTTCCTGGCTCTTTAGAATCCGGAGTGCTTAGCGCTAACTCTTCATCCTCACTTCAGGGCCCTAACTGTACTCCCCATCCTGTAATACATAGTTGGAGGGTTTTCATCGTTAGGAGACAGAGGCCACCTCTTGCCGGAAGATGAGTGGCACAAATTCACTTTCCCAGCCTCCCTTGCAGCTAGGGTAGAGGTATGCTACCCAGCTTCTGATGTTCACCTGTATAACCCCGGACTTTGAGTTAGAAATCAGCAATATAAAGAATTAGAGACTTGGTGGAAATTCCATGTGGCAAGTGGCAGCGGCCATCAGAGCGATGTGTGGTGACAGCAGCGCACGGATCCCATGTCGCTGGGGTCGGTTGTGCAAGCCACAGAGTCTGCGGGGCCGCCGTGTTGGTAATGTCTTCGTGGACGCCTTCTGACCTGGGGCGCTGCTCTGGGCTGCACGCGATCTGAGCCTCCTGAGATTCTGTGGGGGGACCCTGTATTCTTTGAGTAGTTTCTTCAACCTAGCACCCTCCCCCACTGCAGCTTAAACAAATGTGTAGCAGTGTAGTTAAGAGGGCTTTCAAAGTTACTTCCTGTTTCATTACATATTTGTCAAAAAAGATGATGAATTAAAGGATGCTATTTTTGGCAAAAGTTGCTTTAAAAAAAAAAAAAGGCCTCACCAACACACTGAAAAACTTGAGTGGAAAACACTTCTAGGCAAAATACCGTTAGTGGCTGATACAGTAGCTATTGCTGACCTCATATTTTGCAGAGCTCTCCTGCTTAAGATTTGACCGCTGTGGGATTGATCCCACCTTCACAAACACCCTCGATTTTTCTTTCTAGTTGACATTGTCCTTGATTAAAAAATAATTTTAAGTAATACTGAAAAAAATTTCACCCTTTTTTTTTAACCATCCAGAAATTTTATTCAGGACCATTATAAATAAAGCAACCAAAAATGAATAAAATGGCCAAATTATTAACACCTAAGAGTATACCCAAATGTAAGGTAAATAAATATTGTTAATTCCTGAAGATTTGGCTGAGCACCCGCTCTGGACCTGATGCGAGGCTAAGTATTCATTGTTTTATCTAATTCTTACAATAACCCTATGAAGCCAGCATTAGCATTCCCATTTTATAGATAAGGAAACTGAGGCTGGCCAGATTAAATCGTCTCAGTCTTTCAGCCAGTCATTCAAGTACATTCGGTATATTGATGATGTCATTCAGTAACCGCACCTTCTCCAGGCTCTCTTAGACCTAAAAAAGACTTGACTTTATCTACAGTAAAGGGTGTAGAATCTCCTTTCTATGCTTTCCAAAGTGCGTCTGTCATGGTTCCACTGCAGAGAATAAAATCCTTTGCAGCCAGTTGTAAACAGAAAGAGCTTTGTTGCACAGTTAATGGAGAAACGAAGCCTAGCACGGGTGTGGAGAAACAGCTGCTAGAGCCACATTGCAGGACTGGGCCACCAAGGGAGCTGCTGCTCCTGTCACCACAGGAAGCACATTGGATTCAGAAACATGCTCGCTCTGCTCCCAGCAGGAGGCCACCTCTGCCACGTCGTGAAGCTGCTCTAGACCTATCTCACCTCTGCTCCAATCTGCAATGGCAAACGGATGCCCGCACCTGGTCCTTTCTACACTGAACTTGGTTCCTAGGTCAAGTCTAGAGCAATACGATAAAGACAAGATCAGTATTAACTCATGGGCAGCTTAACATAGATAAAGGTGGTTAGGTACTGAAAAAGTTATAGATATGTGTATTACGTGGGTTAGGAAACATGTTTCCTTGGTCTGTCAACTGAGAAGGTCCAGAGGCAGTGATATCCTCGAGCAATGACCACACCTCACACCCAGGCCTCCCACTCCTACCCGTCAGGATGGGGAGTTGTGGACATAGAAACAGGGTGTGGGGGACACCACTGAGGCAGTGACAGGGAGAGAACCCAGGGAACCACAGCTATTTAGATTGGGCGAGGGGAGGAAGAGCATAAAAGGAGCCTCAAGAGAGGAACGGGAGGAAAACCAAGAGGGAACAGAGTCACAGACCTAGGGAGTCTTTCTAGAAGGATCAAGTGGCCCCCAGACCAGATGCTGCTCAGAGGGACTGAAGAGTGGACATGGCAGGTGACCTTGATATGTCAAGGTCAGTGGGATCTTGGTGATATTTTGATAGCAGAGAATGAAAAAACACTCCAGGCTAGGGAGACTCAATCAGAAAAAAAGGGGGGGAGGGGCCAATGAAGAATGAGCCATGTTTAGGGAACGAGGGAGAGAGAGGCAAAGTCTTTGGAATTTCCAGTTCTAGGAATTCCTACTGTACTCCATAGACATTAGGGAACCAAGGCAGGGTGTTGAGTAAGAGGAGTGTAATTAAGAGAAGACAAACTTTTATATTCCCCCCAAAGATGACTGCATGCGTGGTTCCTTTCTGGGAATATGGAGATTCAGCCAGATTTCTCTAAAGTGTAGTCCCAAGAATTAGGACCCAGTGCTTCTGTGTCTGTCCTTGTTAGGATTGAAGGGGGAAGAATTCATTTCATGTGATTACACGGAACCAAGCCACTTCCTGGTGCACCTACACTTGAGACTTGGGGAAATGGGATGTGGAAGATATGGGGACTAGTAATTCTGATGAGGATTTAATTAAGAACTCAATTTTCCCAGACTTCCAGTACTGACTGCCTGATGTTTCTTTAATAGGAACTGTTGATATGTTCTAATTATGGTGGGTTATTTATGGGATCAGGTCTCATCTCTCCGCTCAATTATGTTTTGTTTGGGAAATTTGCGTACTTTTATGAGTCTGGTTCTTAATTGAGTCTGTTGTCTTCCCGAAAGATGCACTTAGTCTGGGGACGTATTCGTTTGTGGCTTTTCCTCTGCCAGAGATCCCGACACTTCTTGCCTTTCTCTTCCTCCCATTGATAAACTCGGAAGCCGGAGGGAAGGAGGCTCCCTCCTTCCCGATTCTTGGCACCACCTGTGGTTGTGTTGGCCCATGGCTTGGCTTATATAGCCCTCCCTTTATATTTTGGAGACAGGATCCTTTAAAACTGTGCCTAGGTATCAGATATCTTTGAAATTCCGAGAAAACTGAAAATTTCAGGTGCTTGGCGTCCAGAGACCCATTTGATATTCTGAACTGGAACATATTTATAGATGTTTCTTTATGGAGGAGAGATTTCTGATTTACTATCCTGGAGAGGTTCTCTGCTGTGGGTAAATCACCATTAGGTCTTGGAAAACTGATATTGGTGCGTTATTTTGGAGATCAGAATCCTTCTGGCATTGCAAGATGACTCTGTTTCCGTAATAATAAACATGCATCTACACTATTTTGAACGGCCATATAGATATTCTGTGTCATGGATGCATGATAATTTGTGTAACCAATTTTCTATCAGTGGATATCTATCTAGGTGGTTTTCAACCTGTGATAAGTAACTTTGGACAGGCATCATTGCGCATATCCAACGTTCTTTCTAAAAGATCAATTCCTAGGGGCGCCTGGGTGGCTCAGTCGGTTAAGCATCTGCCTTTGGCTCAGGTCATGATCGCAGAGTCCTGGGATCGAGCCCCTGCTCAGGGGGAGTCCACTTCTCCCTCTCCCTCTGCCTGCTGCTCCCTCTGCTTGTGCTCTCTCTCTCTCAAATAAATAAATAAAATCTTCATTTAAAAAAAATAAACGATTAGTTCCTGGAAGGCAAATCGCAGAGTCCAAGGGCGAGCACTATGTTGAGACTTTTAAAGACCATAGACCACCAGTCCCAAAAGATCGATTCCAACTGGAGCGGAGGGTCTGAGTAGGGAAGCGGAAGCCTGGGGACAGGAGCAGGACGTGTGAATGTATGAATGCTAGGAAGTACAGCGTTGTTTTGATCTTTGCTAATCTACTTTAAGACAAAACTGGTCATGATGAGATCAGGTCAGTGAGAGTCCCCCGTTCAGGCACAAACCTCAACCCCACCATGATTTTCAAAACGTCCTTACCCCGCTTCTTTCCTTGCAAGAGCACAGAGCACACAGCGGGTGTGAAATAAATGCTTTTTATTGTCGGCCTGAACTGAGTCAGCAGAGAAGTCTGTAACCTCCCTGTTCCTTTAAAGCCCTTTCAGCCTACACTTTGTGAGATAAAAACACAACAAAGAAGGAACTGGCGGAGGGGCCCGATTTATCATCATTTTGTGATTACAAGGAAGAATTTCGTCCTCCAAACATCCTCTGTTTCTGGTCATTTCCATTTCTGATTTTGATTCTATGGTCTCTCAGACATGAAGGAAATATGTAATAGAGGGAAAATGTGAAATATTAGTGCAATCATTTATCATGTTCATTGAAGAGGGGTATTGATTCCCTGGAACATTCACGAACCCGGGGATGCTTCCGGCATCTAAAGATTGCTCTCCCGTGATACACCCCTCTCTGTGTGCTCAGCAGGCTCGTTCAAGCCCCCAGAGGCTCTCCATGGCACTGACGTGGTGTTTTCTGAGGACTGGGCAAAATCCCCCCCGTGAGGGAGCTGCCCTTGCTCTTTCGTCTCCCAGTCTGACCATAGCTTCCAGCTCTGCTTCCTGAGGAGTGCACTGCGTTAAGCCAGCGGCCATTGCTGTCCTTTTCCGAGCCCACTTCCCGACCCAGTTAAAACCTCATGAGGCCATGTGCTGCCATTTTGTCTCCCATTGGTCTCAACCCATGGTCTCAACAAGAGGTCGGTATCCACCTTCTAGTGCTTCCGTAACAAATCACCACAAACTGAGTGGCTGAAAAGCACGGCCGTTCATTCTCTCACAGTTCTGTGGGCCAGAAGTCCGCGCACAGCACCCAGCTGGGTCTTCGGCAGAAGGACTCACCTGCTGGGGGCAGGGCTGGGCTCTCACCCGGGAGCTCCAGGGCAGATTACGCTTCGAGTTGTTGGCAGAATTCGGTTCCTTGTGGCTGTAGGACTGAGTCCCCGTTCCCTTGCTGGCTGCCCGCTGGGGCTGGGTCTTTGCCGACAGAGGCCGCCTACATTCCTTGTGGCTACTTCCCATGCGGTTCCCTCCAACAGTGCCGCCAATCTCTCTCTCTTCTTCTGTTGCATCTCTCCAAGTCCAGCCGGAGAGCGTTCTCAGCTTGTAAGGACTTCTGCGGCTAGATTAGGCCTCCTGAATCATCCGGGACCACCTCCCTACTTTAAAAGTCCCTTCTGGGGACGCCTGGGTGGCTCAGTTGGTTGAGTGTCTGCCTTTGGCTCAGGTCATGATCCCAGGGTTCTGGGATCAAGTCCCGCATCGGGCTCCCTGCTCGGTGGGGAGTCTGCTTCTCCCTCTGCCTGCTGCTCCCACCGCTTGTGTGCGTGCACTCTCTCTCTCTCTCTCTCTGACAAATAAAAAAATAAAGTTAAAAAAAAATAAAAAATAAAAGTCCCTTCTGCCTTTATAACCTAACATGTTCACAGGTGCTAGGGAGCAGAGGGTGGATATCTTGGGAGTGGGGGTCACTTTGCCCTCTTTGAGGGGGGTGGCAGGAATCCGGCCTTCCTCACTGCTGTCTCCCCCACCGGGTCTAGAAGGGAGTCCGGCGCTCCATCCCCCCAGAGTCACCCTTTCTCAGAGGTCTCTCTGTTGTCCATGGTCCCAGCCAGTTTAAGGGGAAATTGGCTTCTGTGCAAATAATGTCAGTTACCCCTCCTTCCTGTATAGCACTCTGAAATTGCTAAAGCAAGGGAGGTGAGGAAACAGGCTCAAAGGGGGCAAGTCCCCTGAGAGCCCCAACAGGTCCTGAGGGCACCCTACAAGGGCCAGAAGCAGGTTTCAGGTCTCCGGGCTGCCGGGTTATTACTCTTTCAAAATCTGGAAAATTCCCTGCAACCAGAAGCCAAGTAGCTAATGAACGTATCTCCCAGTTTTCTAAGAGAATCCCATGGGAGAAGCTGGCAAGCCAGCTGGAAGTTTGGCAGGATGTCGCGGGGCTCCAGCTGCTAAGAATCCGCAATGGTAGGACTCCCCCGGAGTGAATGGCACGCTCTGGTCGCTGGCACAGCCTAAGTGGAGACACCGGCTTGGATAGCGCTTCCCTGCCTTTTCCAAGCTGACACATGGCTCCGACTTGGCCACAGTTCCTCTCTGGGTAACAGTTTGAAAGAGAGGAGAGAAAGGAAGGGAATCACAGAACAGTAGAGCCAAGAGACTATTTAGACATCATTTAATCCAAACCCTTCACCTGATTATAGAGATGGAACATGTGAGGCCCAGGCTGATGGGGGGATTGCCCAAATGAACAGTAGACTCATGCCTAAGATCCAGCCATTCTGCTTTCCAGAGCAGAATCCAGCTCTCAGCTCCACGATATTTTGGTCCTTTCCATGCAGCCATCCTGTGGGCCGACCCGTACAACCCACAGCATTACCACTTACGCTTGTGTGTACATGCAAGAACACACAGTCTGTGTCCTTCCACACATACATGCATCAGCAACCTTTTTTTTTTTTTTTTAAGATTTTATTTATTTATTTGACAGATCACAAGTAGGCAGAGAGGCGGCAGAGGGAGAGGGGGAAGCAGGCTCCCCGCTGAGCAGAGAGCCCGATGCGGGGCTAGATCCCAGGACCTTGAGATCACGACCTGAGCTGAAGGCAGAGGCTTTAACCCACTGAGCCATCCAGGTGCCCCTCTTTTTTTTTTTTTTTAAGATTTATTTATTTTAGAGAGAGAGAGCATGCGCTAGCGGGGGGGAGGGGCAGAGGGAGACAGAGTTTCAAGCAGGCTCCATGCTCAGTGTGGAGCTTGACTCAGGGCTCAATCCCACGACCCTGAGCAGAATTACAACCTGAGCTGAAGCCAAGAGTCGGACGTTTAACTGACTGAGCCACCCAGGTGTCCCCACCGGCCATCTCGATAGAATTTTTGGTTGAGAGTCTGGACTCTGGGACCAGGTGATATGGGTTCAAATGCCTGCAATGCTAACCTTGGGCAGGTTCCTTAAACCTCTCTGTGCCTCGGTTTCCCCATTTGTAAATGAGAAGAATAATACCACCCACGTTATAGGGTTATTTTGAGGATTCACTGAAATTCTGTATGTAAAGGGCTTAAAATGGTGTCTGGCATTTGAGTGCTGAGAAATTGCTTGCTATCGTTATTTCTAGAAAGGTTACTGCCATGCCTGCCTGTTCTTCTCTTGGTTGGGAAATAATAACCTAATAAAAGTAGTAATCCCATACAACAATATTCACAAGCTGAAACGCCTCGGAGGGCCAGGAATTAGAAGTGTGTTGGGTGTAAGAAACATTGTGTGACCCCCTCAATTCTATTTGATTTTGCATTCTGAAAGAGAAATGAACAGAGAGATACATTTCTCCACTATGGGAAAACAACAGTGCAAGAAACAGTGCCTGTGTCTTGGCCTCAGTGGCAGGGACAAGAGGGAGCGGTGGGGACAGTGGGGGGCAGTGGTGGGCACCGGCCCTGTCTAAAGGGACCGTCACTACTCGGGTTCAGCTGATGGCTGCCACGTGGGAATTCAGATCTGCTGCTGTCAGATCTCTTGACTTTTTTTCAAGAGAAGCCAGAAATCTGCATTTTTAATGTAAAATCTTCCAATTATTAAATGTTGGCTCAACTCTTTGCAAACATTCGATGAGCCAAACAAAACATCTGGAGACCAGGCTCAGCTGCAGCTGCCAGGACTCAGTTTCTACCCTGTATTTGTGTGCTGTCCTTGTCCTCTTAATCCTATGGCAGCCACGTGAGTACCCCCAGGTGGCTCTCAGGGCCCCATCTGGGGTTGAGTTCCAGAAATCCAGGGGGTGGCAGTTCTCCACAGGTGGCTCGGCTCGTTAAAGAGGAGCATCCGAGATCACAGACTGCATTTTCCGAAGAAGACTGCATCCCCGTTTCTAAGATCGGTCCTTTCCTTCTCTGGGCCCTTAGTTTTTTCATTAGCAAAACAGATAAAGACAACCCGAGTTTTCTCCCAGTGCTTCCTAAGGACGATCACCACTTCAAGCTACCCCTTATCACAGGTACCCTGGGGAGTGCACTTCATGGGAGGACATCTGCTGTTCCGTCTCCTTCGTTCCCTTCTATCAGGGGAACATTCCTTCTCCTCTCCATGTGTTTCTGGTGGAACCACTGATAGTGCTACGCAGGAAACCCCCACTGGCCAATCATGCTTCTCCATCCTCCTGGCAACAATAACTAACTAGTTCTGGGAAGGGGAGGGTGACCCAAGCAGGGTCTAGAGGGACTTTCTCTGGGACTGCCATGCAGGTGCCGGGAGACGGAAGCACTTTCTCTTTTGGGCTTGGGAAGCTAGGGCTGCTGGTCGCCAGGTCCCCACCCCAGAGGCGTCTCTGTGCTAGGAGAGAAAGAAGCCAACGTGCAGAAAGGCAGAGACAAGAGTCACATGCAGAGGGACAGCTGGTGGTCCAGAATCCAGTCCTCAGTTCCAGATGCCAAGACCCTGGTCCCTCCAGCCCTTCCTCGGCTTCCGTGGGCTACCTCCCGATGCACCGAACCATCAGAACCAGTCCATTCCCTGAGAAGCTGGTTTCTGTTCATTGCAAAGAAAAAGTTCAGATGATTGCATTAGAGTCTAAGGTTCAGGAGAACATAGCTGTGCAAGAGCAGGGCTCTTTTTTTTTAAAGATTTTATTTGTCGGAGTGGCGGGGCCTGAGCAGGGAGAGAGGCAGAGGGAGAAGCAGGCTCCCCACTGAGCAAGGAGCCGGATGCGGGGCTCCATCCCAGGACCCTGGCATCATGACCTGAGCCAAAGGCAGACGCTTACCCCACTGAGCCACCCGGGTGCCCACCCAGGCACCCCAAGGGGGTCGTATCAGTCTTGTTCACTACTGCACCCTCGGCGCTGTGAACAGTACCTGGCCTGTGGCGGGTTCTCGGGAGATATTTGTTAAAATAACACATGAGTCTTCCCTCCTAGAATCCTTATGCAGACACTGCTACGGAGGCATTGTTCTCTAAAGCACCGTAATAAGGCGAGGGCCAAGTTCACCAGCTAGGCAGTGGCCAGGTTCTGACATTACTCTTAAACCTGAACCTGGATCACTTCCCCGCCTGACAATCCCCTTCTGACCGTTTCTTTGCCTCCCCACCACCCATGCAGGGGAGCAGAGTGATCTTTCGAAGGCACAGATTTCATTTAATCCCCTCCTGCTGAAACCCTTTACTGATATCTCCTGGTCTGCCCGTCGGTGGCTGGAGCTGGAGCCCATTTGCAGGCCCGTGTCCTGCCATCCGCGCCTTTCCCACTGCCTCCTGCTGCGTGGCCTTGTCCTTCAGCAGCACCCACCTCCCAGATGGAGCTTTCCCGCCTGGTGGGCTCCCCCCATCTCCTCGTCCAATTCTGTGAATCTGTTCCAAGTTTCTGGCGAGTTATTGGAGCCTCAGTTTTAAATCTTTTTCATATGCAAGTAGTTTATTCTCATTAAGAGAAATCCTATCTTCTGCTTGTTTAACTCTGTCAGTTAAATCCGTTAAGTTTATTTGTGTTTGCCCAGTGGTAATTTTTATTGAGAGAACATCTGACACCATCTGCAGGGGGGAAGCCGAAGCAGCCCACGGAGCGCCCAGGCTCTGGGACTGATTTTCCCGACATCACCGCCCCCCCCACCCCCCAACCCCCGCCCAGAGCCGCTCCTTCCACCCACTGGGGGCTGACCACAGGGCTGCTCTTCTCTGGGTCCTTTTGAGTTTTGAATTTGCAGCCTTGACTTTGGAGATTTCACATTGTGTGTGTGTGTGTGTGTGTGTGTGTGTGTGTGTGTGTGTGTGTGTGCATGTGTTGTGTGTGTGTTATTATTGTTGTTATTGCTGGAGGGGCCTTCGGAGAAGGGTAGCCCTCAAGGGCCCGGTTTACTTATTTCATGCAGGGTGTAATGAGCAGCTTCCTGCCTTCAGATGAAGGGGAAAGATACCCAAATGATCCCGTGCAATGTAATCCCATCCTCCTCTGAGCCCCTGCTGCTCTTGGTACCTTTAAGAAGCCCCTGGCACCTTTTCCTCAAGCCAGATTCATCTGCCTTATTCCCCTTTTAGGCTCCGGAAAGCCTTGAGTAAGGGCTGTGTATAATTCGCATACTCTCTAGTTTACCCAGTAGAGTGTCTTGAGTATAGTAACTTCTCCTCATGTTTGATGAATGAATGAATGCATGAATGATTGATCGATTCCACGAATATCATCCCCGGCATGCAGCCCCTGCCTTCCCAGAGTGAGTACTGTTAGAGGCGACCACAAGTGAATGGCCCCAGGAGTTCCACGGAGGCGATTATCATTGTTCCTGTTTTATAAATAAGCCTTTTTAAACATTTGTTTTCTTATCTTTCTTTTCTTTAAGGAAAAAAAAAAAATCCTCACCCAGTTAATCAAAAGTTTCCTGTGTTGGTTCTTTCAATGCAAATTGCTCTTTCCAAATACCCTAGAACAAAAGATAACCACAATTACAAAACCAGGCAGCTCAGAAAGATAAACTGTAGATACTAGAGCAGAAAAGAAAACTTACGCAGAACTTTGTCAACTCCTCTCATTCCCACCCAGGATTTTTAGCATCTCATTTTAATTTTAAAGAAGCTTGTAATAGATTGAGTTTATAACTCTAAGTGTGTTGTCCAGATAGGTAGTGAGCTCCCTGTCACTGGAGGTAGGCAAGTGGAGATTGGATGACAGTGGAGAAAATTGAACAGAAACTAACTAAAATATAATGAAGAGTTGAGTAATGTGCTCTAAGAACCCAAAAATGATAAATTCAACTCCACAACTGGGAGACAGAAACGAATAGTATAAGATGTAGGCTCCAGCGGTCCTGAGGCTGAATCTTGGCTCCAGTGATGACTAGGTATATGATCTTAAGTTACATAACTTCTCTGCTTAAATGAGATCTAACTTATATAGAACGTCGCTGGCACAGAGCAAGTTAAAATATGCTAGCCTCCTTTATTTTTACGAGGAAAAAGAGGATGGTAGATTGCAAGATTGGCCCAAACTTCTCCCATCCCTGTAGCATACCCACATGCAAAGTGATATTACCTCTCCTCCCTTCTAGAGGCAGAATTTCTATCTCCAGGTGGGAACTGGGTGTGGTTATGTGATTTCGCAAATATTGCCCTAGCAGAGACTTGCAAAATATACTTGGGAACTCTGAAACTAGGGCCATGTGAGGGAGCCTGGCCTAGTCTACTGGACGGGCAGAGACAGGTGGCTGGTTTCCCCTGCTCCCTCTAGCCAATACGTGAGTGAGGCCATTGCAGACCCACCAACCGACAGCCAACCCACCAGCTGACTACAGAATTGTCTGGTCGGCCCACAGGTTCACAGGCAATAATAAAATGATTGTTGTTATGAGGAACTAGGCCTTGGGATGGTTTGTTACACAGCAGAAGCTCACAGTTTCAAGTAGATTGGAAAGTTATTTTGCCATTTAATAATAGGAATCAATGAGGAAATGAAATTTGCTTTTCAAAAACTCACTTGATAGGTGACTTTGTCATAATGCAGATATATTTCCTAATGCAAGGACCATCTAAGTGGATAGAACTGTCAGAACATAGCTAAATTATTTGTCAGGCTTTTAGCCAATGTAATCTACAGAAATGCGCGTTATGCCTAGAACAATGAATTTTAATGCTTGGGCTGCTAAATGCAATTTCAGCCATATCTACACAATGGTTGCATTCCAGGGAAACCCACTGGTCCTCCTGGCGAGCAGGCTGGCTTGGGGCATCACTGGTGTTCTTCCTCTAGGATAGACTATCTGTGATCCCCGGGGAAAAGCAGAGAAATAGTCGAACATTATTTAGAGCCCACTTTAATATTACCTAAAAAGCGCCATTCACAGGCTTTGATGTCTTAGCTTGGTAGAAATAACACTTCCCTCATCAAAAAAGTTGTTTGATCCCTGAATTCCATTTTTTTTTTTTCTTTTAGATATTAACTCAGAGCATTTCAGTCTTCCCTGGGGATGAAGCGATGAAAGCGGGTAGTTGATTTAGTGAATATAGTTATTTAACATCATTATTACCGCAGACCTGCAAGGGGGCACTATCCCTTTCCTGTTGATGATGCCATGATTCCTGCCACCAGCCCCACGGTCCCCACGCAGCCCCCAGCTGTATTCTCACACCATCTCACACAAGATCGTGGTAGCTCTTCTCCTGCCTCCCCCTTCTCCACCCTTTTCCACCTTTCCAGACCCTGGGTCTCCATGCCACTGGAGTAATCTTTTTAAAGTGCCAATTATGCGTGATTCCCTTGTTCCGAGATCTGCAATAGCTCCCTATTGCCCAGGTCCCTGGGAAGTTCATCCAAGATCAAAGTGCTGGCAGATTTGGTTCCTTCTGAGGGTGAGGAGGGGGCATGTTCTGTCATTTCTTCTAGCTTCCAGGAGCCTCGGGCCATCGTCGGCTGGAAGATGGCATTCTCCCTGTGTCTCCGCCTCACCCTGTGTGTGTGTCTGTCTCTGTGGCCAAATTTCCCCTTTTCACAAGGGGTTAGGACTTCAACATCTTTTGGGTGGGCTCGCTCAGCCCATCCCACCTGATTTGGAAGGCCTTTCAGGGGCTCTGCCACATCCCTGTGCTGGGAAGTCCCAGTTCTGGCTACGACACTGCTCATAGTTATGTCCAAGTTCCCATTTCTGTTCTGCCTCCTCCCAGGTCGCTTCTGTGCTCTGTGCCTCCATTTCTTCATCTTTAAAATGGGGATAATACCAGTGCTCACTTCCAGCGGATTGTAGGGAGTGTTAAATGAATTCATACAAGTAAACCCTTTGAATAGTGCCTGGCTCGTAAGTATTCCGTGAATGTTAATTGCTATTATTTTTTATGTTTTTTGAAGCCTTCCCTGTTTCTTCGTCCAATGAGGCTCTCTCTTTCACTGTCCCCAAATAGAAGGTTGTGGCACCCCAAGGTCACACTGCAAGTCCACAGGATCAAAACCCAGACCTCTTTCCCGAATCCAGTGCTGGTCCCACGGCCTTGAGTCTCTGTGCTTTCCCCCCGGGCCCTTGGTGTCTACACTGCTCACCCTCTTCTGGTGCCTTTCTGCGATCCCATATTGTTCCAAGGTTGAGCCATGAGAATCTTCATTTTCTGAAAATCCTGGCTTCCAATCCGAGCTAAATGTGCCCTAAGTGTTAGCAGCCGTTGTTCTGTTTCGTGTTAATTTGTCACTCGGGGATACGGAGGGGATGGGAAGAGCCTTGAGCACTGGGTAATGGATTTCTCCAGAGTTTGCCCCCAGTCTTCATCAGCATCCTAATTATTCCACACCTTTTTAATAGAGGAAGCATTAGCATTCCTCCACTGCGTAGGGGTCTGATTGAAATAATGTCTCCTGAATTATCTTTTCATAAACCGAAAAAATAAATAAATAAGTGGGAAGCTCCACAGACACAGCCTCCTCCTGGGCTGATGGCTGGCCAGGGTCTCAGGGGGCGTGTGAGGGGACAATGCATGGGATGTGGCCGCATTCCACCCACTCAGGGTTAGAGACCTTGCCCGCTTGCTTTGCTCCTCTTCCTCCCTAACCTTCCTCGTGGTGTTCATCCCTCATGGTCCAGTTCACGCTGAATTCCCTCCTCCTTCAGGAAGCCTTCCCTGACTTCCTTCCCTGGTTACGTGTAGAATATATGCCGCCAGGCCCCGCTCTTAATTCTCTCAAGTACCACCGCCTTCGTTCCGTGGGTGTGGCCCTTGCCAGCTTGCCTGGGGATTTCACAAGGACAGAGCTCTGGTGGAACCTTTCGTCCTCTCTGTAGCTGCCGCCGCAAGCACAGCCTGTAGTAAATCTCCGTATGTAGCTGTTGACTTAGCAGTCTGAGTCTCCATGCGTCCTGGCCCCCTCCAACTGTCTCCCATTCCAGCTGTCCCTCCAGATAGGACTATTCCAGAGGACTCAGCTAGCATCAGTGAAATGCAGAGAGGAGCTTAATGAGCAAGGGAGATCTTCCCAGCAGCCGGGGGTCTCAGCAGGGAAGGAGCTGCCTTAGAAGATACAAAGCTCACCATCTCTAGGAGCATCGAGCAGCAGATGGGAGACCTTCCAGGGCTCAAAGACTCTGAGGCTCCAGGGCTCCAATGTACCATGGTTCCAGGGTCCTGCGACACTAGGGTTCCGTTCTGTTTCATGTCACCCTTTGCAAAGGGAAGACCAGCCCGTTATGCGCTCCCAGGCCGTGTGTTACGAAGGAAATGTGTAGCCGACACCCTCCGCTTTGTTAAAACTGGTACGAATAGAACATCTCACATTTCAGAGCTGTCACTCCACTGAGAGTCATTCACATAAACAACAAGGTCCTCGTGGGTTTGATGGCAACACAAACACCACTTGTGACTCAATTAAGGAAGCGGTAATTAAAAAGGGGGAACAGCATGCCGTCTCTCCAATCATATCTTCCCACTGGGGTCTGGCCCGCTGGATGTAGTGGGCTCTGGGGCAGTTAGGGGATCTGCCCCGGGGCCTTTGCTCCCGGCCCAGGCAGAGCTCGCCCCGGGTGAGGCGTAGAGGGAGGGAAGACATGGGGACCCGCCTCAGGGAGCGCCCCACGTCTCACGCCAGCAAGTGGTGTAAGTTAATAAAAATTATTGCAAATTAACAGAGTGCATCTGAGGGGAAGCAATGTTGCCCGCTGGAGATTAGCCACAGTTCCTTGGTTCTCAGATCATCATAGCTAATATTTTTAGTTTTCACTGTCTTAAGAACTTGGAGGTATTAAGTCATACTATTCTCATGAGATAAGCTGCTGTTAGTGGCTCTGTATTTCCAGATAAGGAAACTGAGGCACAGGCCACCGGTCGCTCAACAAGAAGAGGCAAAGCTAGGATTTAAACTCCGGGAGTCTGGCTCTAGAGCTCCCTCCCTTAATCACTATACTCGGCTGCCTCTCACCTTTACGAAATGCTCTTTTCTGGGCATGGGGCCCCTTCCTAATAGTCGGCTTTGCGAGTCGTTAAATGCCTACTCTGTTTCAGAAGCTATGCTGTGTGCTTGACAGAAGGGACCTCATCTTATGAAGTAGGTACTATAATTAGGCCCATTTTGCAGATGGAGAAACTAGATGCTGAGAGATTAATGCTGTCACTTATCCAGCTGAGAGACAGAGCCTGGAATTAAATTCACATATGTTTGACACCAAATATTCTAGCCTGCACTTCTTGTTTCCCATGGTATTGGGGAGAGAATTGGTCAAGGCCAAAGAGTAGACTAGCAGATATTTTTTCATTTGTATCCTGCTAAGCTATGAGCGTGGGAGGAGGGGGCTCCGTAAGATGTTCCTGTCCTTGAGGGTTGCAGTGGTTTGAATTGTGTTCCCCCAAATTCATGTTGGAGCCCTAATCCCCAGTGTGACTAAACTTGGAGATGAGGTTTTCAGGAGGCACTTAAGGTTAAATGAGGCCATAAGGGTGAGGTCCTAACCTGATGGGATTGGTGGCCTTATAAGAAGAGGAAGGGAAAGAGAGCTCTCTCTTCATGAACATGCCCTGAGGAAAGGTCGTGTGAGCACACAGAGAAGGCGGCTGTCTGTAAGCCAGGGAGAGAGAACAGAACTCAACCACGCGGGCACCCTGATCTTACACTTCCAGCCCCCAGAACTGCAAAAACACGTCTCTGTTGTTTAAGCCACTGAATCTGGGGAATTTTGTTAAGGCAGTCCAACCTGACTAATACAAGGGTCTTATAATCCTTTTGAGGCATTAAAGCCAATGCATTGTGGCAAGTGGGGACTGTGGCTGACCTCTCATCTACCTTGTGTGTGGCTGGATGGCTGGACAGATGGTTAGATGGATGAATGGGTGGATGGGTGGGTGGATGGATGGATGGATGGATGAACGAGTGGGTGGATGGATGGATGGATGAATGAGTGGGTGGATCGATGGATGGATGAATGAGTGGGTGGGTGGATGGATGGATGATGGATGGGTGGATGGATGGATAAGTGGGTGGATGGGTGGGTCGGTGGATGAATGGATGGGTGGAGGGATGGGCGGATGGATGGATCGATGGATGAATGGGTGAATGAGTGGGCAGGTGGGTGGGTGGATGAGTGGACGGGTGGGTGGATGGGTGGATGGATAGATGGATGAATGGATGAATGGGTGAATGGGTGGGTAGGTGGGTGGGTGGATGAATGGATGGATAGATGGATGGATGGATGAATGGAAAGCTGGGTATACATGTTATTCACCCAGAGTTAGAAGCCATGCCCATGGATCAGTGTTGTTCTGGCAGCTGTTCCATATCCATCTTGTGGCTTTTCCACCATTTCTTCTCACTTTTCATGGATGACCAAGATCGTGGAGAAGAAGCCTCTGCAGGCATCAAATAATCTGGATGCCTCTCAGGTAGCTGCAGCTCTGACCACATGACCAATGGATTAACATTCAGTTCTACCCTATGAGGCGGCTCTCAGAAGTATTCGTGACTAACACAAATACACTGACCAACCGCATTCTGAAATGACTCCAATGTGGGCTTCTAATTCTATAAATCACATCCTCTGTGTTCGGGACAGGATGTTGTTCGGAAAGATTAGCAGCCGGGGGAACCATGCTGAGGGACCTGGGTCCAGGCTCAGCTTGGGGCTTGGCAAACATTTTCTGGACACCTACTGTGTACTGGGTCCCTTAAAGGGCTGCCAGAAACAGAGAGGTGAACCCCATGCCGGCCTTGGAGGAGCACTCAGTCTCGGGGAGGCTTGTGAAACCTCTACCCTCTATCCTCAGAAGCTCAGCAGGTTCATAGACTGTCCGTTGACCTCCGCCCCTCCCCCCCCAGGCAAACCAAAGGAAGACACATCTGTCCTCTGCCGAGGAACAGAGCACTAAACAGAGTGGGACAGAAGGCAGTGTCGCTGAGGACAGCAGGCTCCAGACCAAAGGGCAGTCGCCACGGTCAGGTCTAAAGGGCTAAACAAGCGGAAGAAAAGTTGAAGGGCAACACTGGAGCAGGAAATAGAACAAATTTTAGTTTGGGGGGAGTGGTGGGGAGGGCACTGGCGGGGATGGGACAAGGAGGTTAAACAGGAAGCGGGGCCCAAAGAAGCAAAGAGGCAGAGGGAGGGAGCTTTGAGGGCCGCAGACTTGGGTGGGCCGGGGGGAGGGGGGGGTAGTGGCGGCCGCGATCGACTAAGTACCACACCGCAGACATGGCAGGACATCCCCATGGGACAAGGTCAAGTCTGAAATGCCTGTGCAGTGTTTAGCCCAATGCCAGGTCCACAGAAGGAACAACTCTATGACAAAGGTTGTATTTTCTCATTTTTTTCCCTGAAGAGAAATGAAAGGTCAGAGAGCCAGGACTTCAGGCCCCCTGCTCCTGCCACAAACCGGCCAGAGCCATGACTCCTGTCCAGGTCCATGCGGCCCAAGGACTGCATACCCTCCATCCGCATGTCCACTGCCTCCCCGCAGGTCTCCTGAAACTGGGCGAACCTCCACCAGACCTCTCCAGCTCTTCTTTTTCCTTGTCTGTAAAATGGGTCTGGGAATTCAGGACTGGAAGAATCCATGTGACCAAGAAGCACGTATCAAGTTCTTGGGGTGTGGTTGCTAATTACAGCAGCGCAGCGAAGACTGGGGCGGTCCACGGCGCTCCCCTCTGCGTCTGTGCGGGGCACGGCTCTGAGCATCGTCCATTACGTGAACCCACGCAATCCTCACCCCAACTCCAGGAGGCAGGGCTGAGGAGCATCTCCATTTCCCAGGGACGGGGTGCTGGGGACCTTTCGGCTGCCCACGTGGAAACAGCCTCTCCCCCTCGGTCATCTGCCTCCAGAGCCTGTGCTCCTTCCCCCCCGCGGAGAGTGCAGGCCTGGTGCCCAGAGAGGCGAGAAGCCTGGCTTCCCTGATGGTTCTGTGCCCTGTGGCAACTCACTGAACCTCTCGGGGACTATTTATCTCTTGAACGGAGATTTAAATGCAAGTGCCCAGCTCACCGGGGCTGTTGGGAGGATTTCAGGACACGATGGACATAAAACACGCAGCCCCGTGCTTGGCACATGTGAGTAGCAGGAGGATTAGGGGGAGGAGAAGGGGAGGGGGGAATGAGAACAGGGGATACCTGTTATTACCTGCTCCAACCTGCCTCTGGGTCTGGCCTCCCCACTCGCTTAGGTGAGCCAACCCGCCGTAGAGGCCATGGGCAAGACGAGCCCGGTCGCCCACGGTCCCCAGGCAGGGGCTTCTCCCCATGCTCTCCTGTCTCCCCGGAAGTCCCTTCCTGGATTGCACCGGCCCCAGAGCCTTGAGGGCCAGGAGCTCCATAAACAAATACGTTTCAGGCAAGGCCATCATTTGGGCCAGTGAATCAATAGGCTTTCCTTGACCATTTGCAGAATCAAAGGCATAGTTCCAGATAATGCATCCTGCCAGAGGGGCGGGGGGGGGGAGTGGAGCTGTCATCTCCAGTCAACGGGAAAGAAAATCTATGTCCTCTCCTGGTCCCCAGAGCTCATGTCCCCGAGGGCTGCCCACCTTGTCTCCTGCGTGAGCCAACATGGGGCAAGTGACCTGGGGCAAGTGACCGTAGCTGCTGCAGTGCGCAGGTGCGTGTGTGAGTGCGTGCGTGTGTGTGTGTGTGTGTGTGTGTGTGTGGAAATGTGTTGGTTTTTTTTCTTGTTGTCGTTTGTGTTTGTATGTGTGTGGGTTTTTTTTTTTTTTTTTCCAAGAGGCCATCAGCATTCCGGCAGCGTCCTGAGAAATTCATCAAATTATTTAACCTTTGCTGGAATAAATAATACATGTGCTTTCTCAGGATTTATTCTGATTAAGCCGTTCTGGAGTGGTGCCAGGCCTGAGCCCGCCCCAGGAAAGGCAGGAAGGAGGCTGGTGGCACAGGATGGGAAATCAGGAGGCCAACTGAGGGCTGGATGGGAGGGGGCCGACGAGGCCGGAGGGCGCTGGTGGCAGAGATGGACCCCTGTGGGCCCCTCCGGGATGGTGGGACAGAGAGGAAGAGGAAGAACTCTGCAGCCCCGCCTCTCAGCCCACAGGCTGGCTGGCTGCCTCCCTCTGGGCGGAAGAGGGAGGCGCAGGGGAGACAGAGCTGGACGGGAGGGGGTTGGGAGGCGGGCTCCGGGCTCAGAGATGTGGCTCAGGCTGCTAGGGGATGTCTGCGTGTCCGGGAGGCTGAGAACCAGGAGGCCTGGGTTTGAATCCCTGCTCCGCTCTCCGCCAGCTGTGGCCGGGCCCTCTCTGCGCGGCCCCCACCGCGCGCACTTACCCAGGTGGCGTCTGTCAAGTGCAGCATCTAATAGCTACTGAGCGCTTGGTAGATATTAGGTGGGAACATATGAAACCGCAGATATGTTACCAGCTCTACCCCGCAGAAGGACCGATTCAGAGGGCTAAGCCCAGGCGCGCGCGTAGTGATGATAACCACGCTACCGTGGAGAGCCTACTCGGCGCTCCGGTCTGTGTCCCTTCAATGAATAACCTGATTTAACTTCGGGCCTCGGAGGTCTGTACAATTACTACCATCCTCATGTTTCAGATGGGGAAACTGAGGCCCAGAGAGGTCTGTGAACCCGCTGGAGGCTACCGAGCTGACGAGGGGGCTGAGCTGGGATTTGAACCTAGCGTACCCCCGGAGCTCCTCTCGGTGCTACGTCCTAACGTCACTTCTGCTTTGCCTCCCCCGGAGGGAACATCGCCGCAGTGCAGGGGGTGAGAAAGACAGAGAGAAGGCTCTAGGTGTCCAGATGTGATTGTCTGCATGGAGCGTCCATGGGAGATCAAGATAAACTCAAAACTCTGAGCCCATCAATGACATAAAATATGCAGAAACTGGATTTCAGTGGGAAGCTCTAGATAAACCGCAGAGACACGGACAGGGGGAAGTTGTGACTTGTGGGACTTCTGTGCACACAGTGGTCTCAGAGGGTCCGAAAAGATTTTAGAAACCGTCCAGAAGCCAGCCGTGGCAAACACATCTCTAGGAAAAGCCCATGGATTCCAGGAAAAGGAACCTCCTCCTGTGTTTGTTCCCACCGGGGTCAAGCAGGGTCGCTAGAGCCGGCAAGCCTTAGACACTGTCCGAGTCAGCCCAGGCTGCCATGCAGAATGTCACAGACGGGGGCTACGACAACAGCGAGTTCCTTCCTCGCAGTTCTAGAGGCCCAAAGTCCAAGATCCAGATGTCAGCGGGGCTGGTTTCTGGCTTGCAGGTGGCCACCTTCTCGCTCTGTCCTCACATAGCCTTTTCTCTGTATGAGCACATTTTGGGGTCCCTTCCTCTTATAGGGACACTGGTCCTATTGGACTAGGGCCCCACCCTCATGACCTCATTTAACTTAATCACCTCCTTAAAGACCCGATCTCCAAATACAGTCCTATCAAGTGTTAGGACTTCAACATATGAATTTGGGGAGGGGGTTGGGGACAAATCCAGTTCATACAGGTCAGCACAGAGGAAGGCTAGACAGAGCTGGTCTGACCCCAGAGTTGAGTGGAGGGCCTGGGGAGCCAGGCCACCCAGCCTTCCTCAAGACTGGAGGCTCTGTGGCCGGACACAAGTCCCTTCCCCTTCTGGGGCCTCCATTTCCTCTGCTGCTGAGTGGGGCGGTCACTCTTCTCCACAGTCCCTCTGAGGCGTAACATTCTGACTCTCCAGATGCCTGCACAGCCAGGAGAGTGAGCGGGGGCTCTGGAGTCAGCGTGCATGGGTTCAAATATGACTTCATCACTGAGCGCTCTGTGGCCTTGGGCAAGGGACCTGAGCTCTCGGAGCTCATTTCTTTATCATCTGCCCCCATGCAGGTAATCACAATTTCTACCTCTAGGTTGGTAGGTTTGGTTAAATGAGAGGATTCTGTGGCTCACCTGGCTGGAAGGGGGGATTTTGATGTAACACCTGCTACCTTAGTGATCAGGAAGGTCTGGGCAGGGCTCCTAGGAAGCCGGTCTCAGAATCAGGGGAACAGAAGAGAGTGTGGGTGCCAGGAGCCCAGAGGAGTGTCCCGGGGAGGAGGTGAGGCGCCCCAACCCCAAACCCGCCTGGGATTCAAGTCTCAAAGAGCTCAGCATTTCCATAACCACGCAGTCGCCCAGTTGGCTCCAGTCCCTTTCTCAGGAGCAGAGCCCTGCGATTGGAAGGATTCACAATTGCCCACCGATAACCCCAAATAATCTTTCTTGAAACCACCTATCATTTTCCTCTTAAAGCACCGAAATCTCTAATTAGAGTTTGCTCTGAACGTTTTCTCTTTGAAAAAAAAATTAAAAATGTATAAGCCCTCCTGTATCACGTATGTATATTTCATTGCTGCATAATTGGGATCTTTGTCAGTAACCGGGGTAGCGGGCGACAGCCTTTTAACTGGCTACAGATGCTAATGCGGAGAGAGACAGTTTCCTCCTCCTTGCTCAACTGTTTCAGCCAGAGCCTAGAGTTCTCCCTAATAAGTATTTATGTCAAAATCCTTTTTGGGGAGTGGGGGGAGAGAGAGCAGCTGTAGCACAGTTGAAAGACGGGGCTCTGATTACAGTACGCCAGCAAAGGGAGGGGGGGATCATTTTTGGAGTGAAACAGTGTTAATCAAGTTAATCACAAAACCCGCGCTATAATTGCTTCTGCTCTCAGACAAAATTTTACTTTTATCTAAATTACTAAAGTGAGGAGAGTGCAATCCACTCTAATTTAGCTTTTGAGCTAAGGAGAAAGCGTGTGTGGAAGGCTGGAGAGGTTTTTAAACATCAGGAGAACTCATGCTATGGAATTCAGCTCTCCTCCTCTCCCTCCCTCTCTCCCTCCCTCCTGGCCTCCCTCTTCCCTCAGCCTTGGAGTTGAAAGCTCCCAGGTAGTCCTGGATCCACCACTGAAATCCTGTTAACAAGTTGCCCACCTTCTCCAAGTCCTCAGTTCCCTCATCTGTGAAATGGGGATGATAATGGAACCTACTTCAGGATTATGGGGCAGATTAAATTAACAAGGATGGAGTACTTAGGACAGTGCTTGGTACGTGAACACACACACACACACACCAGAAAGAAGTATTAGTTGCTATTCTTACTCCTCAATTTTTCTTTCTTCTTTTGCCACCTCTCCTCCTCCTTCCCCTACTCCTCCCTCTTCCTGTCTCCCTCCTCTCTCCTGATTCCTGCCTCCCATTGCTTAGCTTAGTGCTCTTTTAGCGCTCACTCTGTAGGAGACATGACCTGTCTTCAGGGAGCTCATATTTTGGTTCTCAATCAGTTCAAATACAAGGAGGAAAGTGGGCATGGACTCAGGAGAAGACAGAGAAGTTCTGGCGGTTTGGACCAGAAAGGAAGGATCCTTTCTCCCAACTGAGAAATCAAGAAAGGCTTCATAGAAAAGGCGGCATTAAATGACACTATAGATGTGAAGTCAGAAGGATGGGGGACCCAGGACTGGGACACTCACTCTGGGCAGAAGGACCAGCATCAGCAGAGGCCTAGAGGGGGACAGCGAGGCTCGGGCAGATCTGGGTGCTGTCAGGTGGGCTCAGCGGAGGTGCGTCCTGCCCTGTGCAGCCCAAACTCGATTTTCCTCCAGATCAGCTTCCTTTCCTCAATCCCAGGAGACCCAGGCTGGCTCCCATGAACCACACACAGTCCCGAGGTCCTTGGCTGCTGTGTCCCACCCGTGCCCCACCCGCCCTCCACTGGCCTCACTACCCGCCCCCCTCCCCGGCAGTGCTCACTTTTCTCCGGGCCTTCCAAATTCAGGCTTAGTCCAACGAGGAGCTGATGTCATCCAACTTGCCCGGAAACACAGATTAGAGAAAACACACACAGTCAATTTAACTGGCAATTAAACAGGCTCCCCTATGTAATTAGCGTCAAGACAACTCACAATTACTACAGGGCGCGCGTTCGCAGCCGAGGCTCCACATTTATATAGAGCGACAATTACTGGGCGCTAATATCTTAACAGGAAGCAGAGGAAATTTGTGAAGCCGCTTCCAGGAGGCAGCCCATCCTGTCCCTTTGCACTGTAAATAACTCTTTTGTAAGTGCAACTGTAAAATTAAGGAGGGAACGCAGAAGGAAAAAAATATTTATTCTGATGAAAGTAACTGCTTGTTATTTCGAGATGACTGATTTCAGGAGACTAACCAGTTGTACCGTGTTAGTAATAACAAATGCCCCTGATTGAGGGCCTCCCTGTGCCAGGCCCCTCACTAGGTTACTGCATTCAGGGTTCACGGTGACTCTCTTATAGAGAGGACAGCTGAGATCAGAGAGGTGAAGCAGATTGCCCAAGCTCACACAGCTCACAAAGCAGGCAGGAGGACAGAAACCCAGGTCTGGCTCCAAAACCTTTGTGCAAAACCCATTTAACACACGGCTGCTCTGTGCTCCCTGGCAGAGCTCACAGCCAGTGCCAAGCGCTGGCTAGACACGGGGACGCTGAGACCCGGAGAGGGATGGGCTCGCTCAGGGCCGGCAGTGAGCCCACACCACTTGACTGAAGCAAGAAACATTTGAAAGCACTGAGCACTGCCCAGGCACACAGTAAGCATCCTCCTTCCACTTCCCTTCTAACTCTTTAGAAATACCCCCAAAAGGAATAGCAGCAGTCCCCTAAATGAAAAACCCAGCAATCTGGAACACTTAGCCAGACTTAATGCAGAAGCTTAGCTCATCAGATACCTATAGCAGTAAAATCCGCTCGTTCCACCATTATGGCAAGATGGTGGGTATATCAGTTAGCTAGAGCCGCATAACAAAACTCAAAACTCAGGTGCTTAGAATTCTTTAGCACTTACCCATCTTGCTGGTCAGCGGGGGGTTGGCTGATC
>CM052892.1:16873294-16968904 GCA_028534135.1 Potos flavus | reverse complement strand
CGGGCAGATTTGGGGTCTGCCTTTGACCCCAGCTGTCCTGGTGCTTGGTTTCCTGAGCCTTTCCTCATACTTGTGTGTCTCAGGGGTCTTGAACGCCAGTCTCCCTGTTGCTTATCCACTGCAAGCTCCACTTCTCCCCGGAAGCCCCTCAAACCTTCACCCAGCCAGTTTCAGTATCTGGAAGGGACAATGCAGAGACAGTGGAGTGAGTACAACTTTGGAATCATATAAGCCTGTTGTCAAACCCATACTCTGGCCTTTACTAGCTGTATAAGTCAGAATTCTTTTCACCAAAAGAATGTGACATGAGACAAAAACCCAACTGAAATTATCTTAAGCTAAAAAAAAAAATTAGCTAATATACCTAAAAACCTAAAGGAACTGGCATTAGGTATGGCTGGATCCAGGTGCTCAATGATGATGACAGAAGTCTCTTTTTCTCCCCAACTCTTAGCTGTGATTTCCCCTGTAGTGACTTCATCCCCTAGAAGGGTTTCACCAGTGATGGGAAAAGATAGCCATAGCCCATTCCTAGGGTGAGCTAGAATGAGCCTGATAGACAGACTGAGCAGGATTTCCATGCAGCCAGGAAAAGTGGTTTTGCAAAGCAGACAAGATTGGGAAGTTCAAAAACCATGTAATCTTAAATCAGTCACTCATGCCATCTGGTCTTCCATTTTTCTCATCTGTAAAATAGTGTCAATAGCAATGTTATAGGATTAATGTATGAGATTAATGTACAAAAATCAACTGTATTTCTGTATACTAGCAAAAAACAATCCAAAAAGAAAATCAGGAAAACAATTTCATTTATAATAGCTTCAAAAGGCCTGAGTGGCTTAGTCGGTTAAGTGTCTGCCTTCTGCTCAGGTCATGATTCCAGGGTCCTTGGACTGAGTCTTACATGGGGCTCCTTATCCATCAGGGAGCCTGCTTCTCCCTCGGCCTGCCACTCCCCCTGCTTGTGCGCTCTCTCTCTCTGACAAATAAATAAATAAAATCTTTAAAAAAATGGAATAAAATACGTAGGAATACATTTAACAAAAGAAGTACAAGACCTGTGCCCTAAAAACTGTAAAACATCTTTGAAAGAAATTTAAGAAGACCTAAATAAATGTAGACATCCTTGTTCAAGGAAGACTTAATATTGATAAGATGGTAATATTCATCAATTGAGCTACATAATTAATGCAATCTCTGCAAAACCCCAAGGTCTTTTCTTCAGAAATTGACAGGCCAACCTGAAAACTCATACAGAAATGCAAAGAACTCAGAATAGCCAAAACAATCTGGAAAAAGAAAAATAAAGTCAGATAGCTCACAACTTCAACTACAACTTCCCCATGTCAAAACTTTCTACAAAGCTACAGTAATTAAGATAGTGTGGTCCTGGCATAAGGAGAAACATATAAATTAATAGCATAGAAGTGAGAGTGCAGAAATAAATTCATATATCTTTGGCCAACTGATTTTTCAACAAAGGTGCTGAGACAAGAAATGGGGCAAGAAGAGTCTTTGGATAAAGGGCATTGGGACAACTGGCCATCCACATGTGAAAAAATGAAGTTGGACCCCCCTACCTCACACATTATTTCAAAAATAACTGAAAATGGATCATAGATCTAAATGTATGAGCTAAATCTCTAAAGCTCTTCAAAGAAAACATAAATGTAAGTCTTCGTGACCTTGGATTAGGCAATGATTTCTTAGATATGGCATCAAAAACATCAGTGACAAAAGGAAAATAATTTGGACTTCATCAAAATTAAAAACTTTTGTGCTTCAAAGGACATCATCAAGAAAGTTAACAGAGAGAATGAGCTATGTGCAAATCACGTATCTGATAAGGGAATATATAAAAAAATCTTATGGTTCAACAATAAAAAGAGAAATAACCCAATTAAAATTGGATTTTTTAATCAGATATCAAAAGACTTGAAATACACATTTCTCAAATGCACACATCCTCCAAAAGAGGACATGCCAATGGCCAATGAACACGTAGTCAGATGCTCAATGACATCATTAGTCATTAGAGAAATGCAAATCAGAAGCACAGTGAGATCCGAGTTCACGTCCTCTAGGGTCACTACAATAAAAAAGATGGGCACTAACAAGCATTGTTGAAGACGTGAAGGAAATGGAGCCTTCCCGTGTGGCTGGTGGGGGAAAGATGGCGCCACGCAGGAGACAGTATGGCAGTTCTCCAAAACTGAAACACGGAGTGACCGCATGACCCTGACCTTGCACCCTCAGCACTTCTGCTCCCAATGTCAAGGGTCGAAAGCAGAGGTCCACACAAAAATGTGTATGTAAATATTCATAGCAGCATTAGTCATAATAGGAAAAAGTGGAAACTGAGCAAATGTCCACTGGAGGTTGGATAAATGAGATGTGTTATATCCATGCAATTGAATATTATTCACCCATAAAAAGGAATGAAATACTGACACACGCTACCACATGGGTGAACTTTGAAAACATCACGCTTAGTGGAAGAAATCCATTGCTCATGGCCACGTATGATGTGATTCCCTTTACATGAGATGTCTGGATTTGACACCCCCACGTAGACGGAGAGTGGGTTCGTGGTTGCCAGGGGCTGTGGGGGGAGGGGGAATGGAGAGCAGCAATGGGTGTGGTATTTCTTTCTTTTTTTTTTAATTTTTAAAATTTTTATTTTTATTTTTTTAAAATATTTATTTATTTATTTATTTGACAGAGAGAGAGATACAGCAAAATAGGGAACACAACCAGGGGGAGTGGGAGAGGGAGAAGCAGGCTTCCCGCCAAGCAGGAAGCCCAATGCGGGGCTCGATCCCAGGACCCTGGGATCACGACTTGAGCCGAAGGCAGCTGCTTATCGCCTGAGCCACCCAGGCGCCCCCTACTTTTTTTTTTTTTTTTAAGATTTTATCTATTTGACAGGGAGAGAGAGAGAGAGCATGTGGGCACAAGCAGGGGGAGCGGGAGAGGGAAAAGCAGGCTTCCCAGTGAGCAGGGAGTCCGACCCAGAGCTCCATCCCAGGACCCTGAGATCATGACCTGAGCCGAAGGCAGACGCCCAACTGCCTGAGCCACCCAGGCGCCCCAGGGTGTGGGATTTCTTTGTGGGGTGCTGAAAGGTTCTGAAAGTAGACGTGGAGAGTTGTGCAACTCAGTAAACGTACTAAAGCCACTGACCCGTCTGTCTGCTTCAAAAAGGTGACTTAACGGCAGGATGGTTAATTGCAGGTGCCAACGTGACTAGGACACAGGGTGCCCACGTAATAAGAGACATGATTCTGGTGTATCCGTGAAGGTGCTTCTGGAAGAGGTTAGCATTTGAATGCGTGGGGGATGCAGACCCCCCTTCCCAGTGTGGACGGGCATCATCCCACCCACGGAGGGTCTGAATAGGACAAAAAGGCGGAAGAAGGTTGAATTCTCTCTCTCCCTGCCTGACCGCTTGAGCTGAGACATCCATGTCTTGCTGCCCTTGAACTAGGACTTAACACCACTGGCACGCCTGGTTCGGGCCTTCAGAATGAGCCTGGAACCCATCGCTGGCTCTCCGTCTCTGCAGCTTACAACTAACAGATTGTGGGACTTAGCCTCCATGAGCACGGGAGCCAATTCCTTATAATAAATCTATTTTTTTTATATTTCTCTTGGAAATATATATTTATATGTATGGTATATGTATATATAGAGATAGATGTATAGATATATATTTATATCTATATATCCCATTGGTTCTGTTTCTCTGGAGACCCCTGACTAGTACAGTTGGTATATGAATTAGCCCTCAATAAAGCTGTGATTTTAAAAGCTGGTATCAAAGCATCCCCCGCCCAGGGTAATCATGGAGACGAAATGACTCATTGTAGCTAAAGCTCCTAGTCCGGGGCTAGGCCCACAGGAAGTACGAAGTGTTCCTATTCTTTCCTTTCCCAACAAACATTCCCTGCTCTTTCCCCCCACCCCCACCCCTCCTTAAACAATTCCATCCCAGCTCCTAAGGCAGGACTTTGAGTCTTTCCACGAAGGAGGCCGTTCTATGCTTGGCTACTCACAGAGCAGCCAGGATGGTTATTGAGATGGCTGGGCTGGTCTTTCCTGATATTAATGAATAAGATATTCATTTCCCTAAGAATGCATCAACCTCTCTAGCAATCCAGGGAACATGGGGGGGCGGGCGACGCAGCCCTATTAATCCAAGCAGGCCTCACATCCACTTTGATTCAAAGGTTTCATTCTGGTCGGTTTCCATGAGGGGGATGGTTTATTAGTTGGCGATGACAGGCTAAGTGAACTCAGGTACTGGGTATTTGGCTAAGGATGACGACGAGGCTATTTTAAGTCACGGGAGTTCAAGGGTACCTGCCTCAGCGCTTTTGTTTAAATTGATTTGTAGTCCTGCTCGCTTGACCTTGCTGCATAAAATAGTTCCAAGGGGGAAAAATAGAAGAGCGTAATTCTAGCCAAGGGAGCAGATGTGTCCCAGGCCGCCCGCCCCTCCTGCACACCAGCGAACCCACCGCCGAGCTGACCTTGAGTGTGGGCTTCGACTGGGACATGGTCACTGCCCAGTGGTCATGGGAGTCAGAGGACGGCCCAGCAGGGTGGTCCAGACGGGGAAGACCCCAGGACGGGGAGGACTGCCCAAGGTTGCAATATGAGTGAGAAAGTTGGGATTTTAATCCAGGTCGGCGTAACTCAAACTTCTCCTCTCAAGTCTTATAAACATATTTAATATTTATTAAGTGCCTGTCACAGTCCAATTACTCTCTAATGCTTTATAGACATTAGCTCCTTTTATTCATCCAATAGCCAGTGAGATAAAGTTCTATTGGTGTCCCCATTTTACAGATGAAGATGAGTAATTGGCCCAAGGTCACGTGGCAAGTAAAATGGTGGAGATGGGATTTGAACCCAGGGACTCTGACACGAGAACCTGCCTCTTGGCCATCATTCTATGCCAGATCTGTTTGCTTATTACATTGTGAAAAATAATGAAATCGGACCCTGCCAGGGTCTAAGCTGGACAGTTCAGCTGTCTACATGGACCAGATTAACCTGGAAACTGTCATATCCCCAAACCACCTCCAACAGAATGAAGCTAGATGACATTGCTTTGGAAGCACTCCTCCGTCTCTGTTCTTGGAGTGCATAAAGCAAGACAGGCTAGCCAGGGTGAAATATACCACACCTGACAGTGTTTCCTGGCACTCATTGACCAAATAAGCTGTCCTGTCCTCCCCTCCCCTCTGATCAGTCAGAAATCTGCACCCCTACACCACCGTGCTGGGTGTCCTTACCCAGTATGGGCAGCGGAAGCACTGAACTGGGAAATCAGGGCATCCCTATGCAAATCCTGTGTGTCCTTGGGTGTGTCATTAACCTCTCTGACCTCCAAATTCCTCGATAAGGTAAATATAAGGATATCAGCTTTTCTCACAAGGTTGCTCTGAGGATTCAGTGAGCATGCGTCACATGGATGGGTTTTGGAAAGGACCAGGCATTTAAGGAGCTACTCTTCCAAGGTAGAGCCCTCAGGGGTGTAATGAGAGGGAGCGACCGGTAGGTGGCAGTGCTTCAAAGCGGCCTGTGGGATGCCTGAAGGAACTTCCTATTACCCCTTCCTCTCCAAGCATATGGAACCCCCCCCCCACCTCCTACACACATCCGGAAAAGGAAAAGTGAAGCCCAGACCGTACAAGTGCAGAAATGGCAGAACCAGGATCATACCCCAGGCCGAGGTGGTCTCTAAATATCTTCTGTCCTTCAGCCCCTATTTATTAGATTCCTAGTGAATATAAGTGCTATGTGCTTTGACATGAAATGTATAGCTCCAGCCTGGGCGATTCCCAGTCCCGTCCAACTTCTCTGTCCGCCGCCTCCCACTGCTTCCTAGGCGGTGCTCACTGGGGTGAGTACTCACCCAGTCTAGACTGGATTCCGGGCAGGGAGAGGCGATCGAAGGCACCCCGGATTGATTTGAGGCCGGGCGATCTGGTTCCAGCCCGTTTCACCTAGAGCTCGCTATGTGACCTTGGCCAACACCATCATCAGTAAGTCATGAAATCCCTTTAGTGGGTGGATGTTTAAGAGAAAAGAATTTAAAAAATACTAGCATATGTCTGTCATAGTACAGCTAAACATTTTATTGTTCCAGTTTTATATCCACAAACACACGCGCATAGGTCTACTACCCCAAATGCCTGATGTAGAAGGGGTTTCATCTTACGCATCACGGTCTCTCGGTTCCGAGAAGCCCATCCGAGGGGGATTCCAGCTCCGTATTCTGCAATCCAGTAGCTCCTACCTTTTGCCCCAGGCTGCCCAGGCACCCCTACCCAGGTAGATTTCCACGTGGGGCCATTGGCTTCCTCAGAAGCGGGAAGACCTGGGAACCGCCTACCTTCCATTACGTAATAGGCGGCTAGTCCACGCCAGGCCATTTTAGCCTGGATGCAGTCTCGCGTGGTTGACAGTACCCCACCTACAGATGAGAAGGTGGAGGCTCAGGGAGGTGAGACTTGCACCAGCTCGAGCCCCGCCCTGACACCCCCCTGCCTGCCTGGAGCGCAGGGCCACCGACCGCTTCTCGGAACAAAAGCAACAACCGCTTACGAGCGCTTCCATTTCTCTTCTTCCGAGTCACTTTTATTTTCTCTCTCACTCCCAAGTTTGATTGAATTTACACTTAATGAATCCAACTTTGTCATTTAGGGGATGTTGGAGCAGTAAGACCTGACAAGGCGTGAGTGATGATGCAATCAGCTGCTCCCGGAGCCCTGGCAGGCGCGGCCCGGGAGCCGGGAGCCGGGAGCCATCCGCGCTCCCTCCCCGGAGGGGTGGCTGCGCCGCTCAGGCTCCGGGGAGGCGACCTGACGCCCTGCAGATGCGGACGCGGGACGGGCTCAGCGAGGCGGGAGAAGGGGTGCCAGCTGTGCCCCTGACCTGCTTGCTCCGTGCCCTTGGGCTTGTCACTTCACTCTTTGGTCCTCTGTCCATCTCTAAAGCGGGACAGTGGTCCAAGGGTGTTGCTTTGTAAGGCGTAAGGATGGCGGGCCCAGGCTCTCATCCCAGTCTCAGAGGCGGTCATTTGGCAGCAAGTTCAGGTACTTGGAAGTCCGGCGCAGGTCCTTTCACTCGCGGTGAAGAAGGGCAGCTCCACGATCCAGCGCCTGCCCAGTGCGCTAAGCCGGTCGGAGGGCGCCTGGGGGAAGGGAGGATCAGAATCTTTGATAAGAGAACAAAATGAGAAATCAAAATTTTATTACAGTGTGATCGCACTTTTGTCAGGGAAAAACGGTATAGGCACAGGGGAAACTGGCGGGGAGAATACACCCAAAATGTTCAGCCCAGGGTAGAATCTTGTGGATTTCCTTCTCCCCCTCCCCCTCCACTTCTTCCTCCTCCCCCTCCTCCTCCTCCTCCTTCCTTTTCTTTCTTTCTTTTTTTTTTTTTTGGCCTTTATTTTATTTTTCCTCCTTATCTGAAATTTTAAACCCTCTCTCTCTCTCTCTCTCTCTCTCTCTCTCTCTCTCTCTCTCTTTATGAAATAAAGCACACATACAAACGAGGTGAAATAATTGTAAAGTGAACCACTTTTTTCATTGCCACCCCTTAGGGTTCTCAATGCTGGACAAACCATTCCTGCTTTTTGACAGGCAGCTGTTTGTTTCTCTCAGTTTTTATTTTTCATAGTTCTACTCCCGGAGCAGACATCCCAAAATAATAGTCAGGTTTTTCCCTAGTATTGAAATTTATAAAAATGGAATCATACCGTGTGTATTTTGTGGGTATGCTGTCTTTAAATCAAGATTCTGTCTCTGAAATGTATCCTTGTTTTGCGTGTGGCTACAGTTAGTGCATTTTTATGCTGGGCGGTAGTAAATTTTCTGTCTGTATTACAATTCACCTACCCGTTCTGATGCTGGTGGACATCTGGGCTATCTTCTCCGTGTTTCTACACTTTTCTACACCGAACACGTTGTCGCGGGTTGGGAGCCTGGCACATAGTAGGTGTTCAACTAAAATATTTGAACAAATGCATGAAGAGTGATAAGTTATTTTTTCTTTCCACTAAAGAAAAGTCCCAGTGGGAGGAATTGTGACTATGAACAAAGATGGATCAAAGGGAGAATTTTCTAGATTTGTAGATTTTCCCCGGAGCTCAGGGGAGACATATCGGATTAAAGCATAAGATTGGTGGGCTTCATCTCCATTACCTAGAAAAGCCTCAAGCATATTTGGGCGTCCCATTTAAAACATGAAGAGAGTAATACCGAAAATGAAGAAAAATTCCCACAATCATTGCGTTACACGTATGAGTAGAGAAAATTAAAATTTTCAGAAAACGTTGCGGCAAAGTGAGCAAAGCAGTTAACTGGGAGCCAGAGGAGATGAGTTTAACTCTTAGCAACTGTCATCAATGAGTGCTGTCGAGTTGAAGAGTCCTCCTAACGTCTCGGAACCTTCATTTCCTCATCTGTAAAATGGGTTGGTCAAGCAAGATGGCGCAAGCAATTGAGTTTTGTAAAGGTCGACACAGATGCCAGCGTTTTCATATGAAACCACAGCACAGAAAGCAGATCGTTTAGGTCCGTTTCCTGACCTAGAACAGCCATGTCCTTACTGCCGACCCCACACCACCCCAGCTCAGGGAGATACGGAACTGAGGAGCCACAGACTGCCTCTAAAATGGAAGGAGAGACCAATTCGAAGTAAAAGTCACGCCTGTTATTATGAGGCATGTGCCTTAAGTAGGAAGGTTGGGGGCGGGGGTGGGAACAGGTGACTCCCGGGTAATGCCAGCTGTCCCACCCGCGCTAGGATGGGAGGGACTCTGGCTCTGTCCGGTACCTTGCAGACACTTCATTTTGAAAGAAAGAATGAAAGTGGCAATATTTTAAACTCAGATTTTGGAAGAACTCCCCTCTTCTCCCCTTTTGGGTGGTATATCTTTTCAAAAAGTTGACAATGTTCTCTGAATCCTCCTGAAATCCCACGAGGTCAGGAGGACCCTGTCACAACCAGGCATCAGAGCAGAGTTCTTGACCATTTCTGGGGGGGCTGTTGATGTCTTTGACAGTCTGGGGCAGCCCATGGATCCCTTCTCAGAATAATGTTTTTAAATGGAAAGAATGTATATATATTTAAGTGCATATTATTTTTTGGTGAAAATGTTTTATAAGATGGCAAAGAAAATCAATTGTTTTGAAATATCATTTTAACATATTAAAAGAACAAATATGGAAAATAGTAATAGATATGTTGCCTTGTTAATGCATTAAATAACAAGCTCTAGTGACAGGTCTAATAGCTAACATGATTCTGAAATAAGGATGACCCTAAGTGATATTTCGAGATGTCCGCTGCAACTGTATTGTGATAGAAAACCATCTGTGATTTTTACTGGCGGCATATCATCGTCCTGCCGATGTGACTGTGGTTTGTTGCCTGCATTCCAAGGGGACGAAATGCTATATTTCCATTACAAAATCAGTGAAAGCAAAGACAAATAAACATAGTTTTTCCCCCATTCAAATTTACAAACCTCCTGAATTCTGACTACATCTCCGGTTAAGCACCACCGCAGCTGTTGGAAATTGTTTTTTTTTGTTTTTGTTTTTTTTTTAAGATTTTATTTATTTGTCAGAGAGAGAGAGAGAGCACAAGCAGGCGGAACAGCAGGCAGAGGGAGAAGCAGGCTTCCCTCTGAGCAGGGAGCCCGATGCAGGACTCGATCCCAGGACCCTGAGATTGTGACCTGAGCCAAAGGCCGATGCTTAACTGACTGAGCCACCCAGGCTCAGTTTTTATTAATAATGAAGTGTCCCACACTAGATCACTCTCTTTTTGGAAAAGGTTTCTCTTTTTATAAACACAGGAACACAGTCAGCCACCTATACAACCCAAGATGGGGAAGGGGATAGAGGGAGACATAAAAGAATCCCAGTAAGGGTTCATGTTCGGGTCAGATACCACGCCTGCCATGACACCCAGCCCACTACCAGTTCATACCACATTAAGCACTGGACTGACAGGGGTCCAAAACACGGCATGTTAAGATCATGAGAAGCAACTTGGTTAGTACAAGGGGTAAATTCCAATTTAGATGATTTGTAAATTTAAAAAAAACCAAAACCTAAGCTTACAGCTTTAGATCTTAGAAAACGGATTTCCCTGCCCCCCTGCACCACACACACAAACTCAAAGGACAATAGGAGGCAGGAAAGAAAGATAATAGCAAGAATAAAAAATTAGGGGGCACCTGGGTGGCTCAGTGAGTTAAAGCCTCTGCCTTTGGCTCAGGTCATGATCTCAGGGTCCTGGGATCCAGCCCTGCGTCAGGCTCTCTGCTCAGCAGGGAGCCTGCTTCCCCCTCTCTCTGCCTGCCTCTCTGCCTACTTGTGATCTCTCTCTCTCTGTCAAATAAATAAATAAAACTTAAAAAAAAAAGAATAAACAAATTAGGAAACACAAGAACAGTAGAATCAGTAAATAAAACCAAATGCTGATTCTTCGAAAGAGCTAATAAAATAGACCAACCTCTAGCAAATATAATCAAGAAAAAAGGCCCAAATGAAATCAGAAATGAGGAACTAATTACAATGACAGATCTAACAGATTAAAAATTTCGAGGGGGTGACGTACATAGCTCTTTAAAAAATTTATTTTAAATTATCAATTAAACAGACAATAGGTGACAAAAATATAAAATAATCCAACCGTTATAATAAGAAATGTAAGTTAGATCAATAAACAAGGAAAACTCTAAGAGAATGAGAAAAAAAATTTTTTTAAGATTTTATTTATTTATTTGACAGAGAGAGATCACAAGTAGGCAGAGAGGCAGGCAAAGAGAGAGGGGGAAGCAGGTTCCCTGCTGAGCAGAGAGCCTGATGTGGGACTCGATCCCAGGACCCTGAGATCATGACTTGAGCTGAAAGCAGAGGCTTAACCCACTGAGCCACCCAGATTCCCTGAGAATGAGAAATTTTTTAACCCACTGAGCCACCCAGGTGCCCCATGAGAATGAGAAATTTTTTAAAGAATGACCCACCCCACCCCTGAACAGGACGTTTGTACCAACCCTGAAGTCTCTAGAGAAATCTATCCAAATTTTACAGGAGAGTGCATTTCCATGTTACATAAATTATTCTTTAACATAGGAAAAATGTTTTAAAAAACTGCTAATTCATTTTGCAAGGCAAATGCAGTCCTGATTTTAAGCCATGATATGGAATTTTTTTTAAAGGAAACAGGATCCGATATAATTTGAGAGTACAGTCCCAGCAAATAGTGTTCGGCAGCGCATTAAGGGACTAAAACACCATAACCGCAAAGGGTTTCTCCAGCAATGCAAAGAAAGTTCAGCACAAGGGTATCTATTAATACAACACATCAGATCAATAGATTAAATAATACGAACCATATGCTCATCCTAACGGATGCCAAAAAATGCATTTCAATAGATGTCAAAACATTTTTAAAAATAGGAATAGAATGACACTTCCTTAACATAATAAGGATCTATTTAAAACCAAGCCAGCATCTTTTTTAATGGAAAAACATTAGAGCTTTTCCTATTAGAAAAGGGAATACAATAAATAAGCTTTCTATCACCATTATTATTTAATATCATATTGATAAATCTGGCTGATGTAATAAGACATGAAAAAGAAACCGTAAGAATAGTTATTAGAAAGATAGAAAGCTTCATTCGCAGATGATATAGCCTTTAAAATCTGATATTCTCATCTCTCTACCATTAGCAGTAATACAAAAGTTCAATAACTGGCTAGCTCTAGATACACGATAAGTGTTTTAAAAATCAATAACTTTCTTAACTAAATGCAAAGACAAGACAGAAAACAAATTAAAGAATGAGATCCCATTCATAATCAAACATAACTAATTAAATACCCAGACATAAACATGGGACACAAAAAAATTCCAAAACTTTCCTGGAAAGCATAGTAGAAAATCTGAATAATAGAAAAATATCATGTTTCTCAACAAAAAGTATAAATACTCTAATTTTCTGATTTAGTGATTCAAGATAATTTCAGAATAATGCAAGAGGATTTCTTTCTTTCTTTTTTTTTTTTACAAAAGGATTTCTTACAGAATACATTTGAAAATAATTTTGAGGGGTGCCTGGGTGACTCAGTGGGTTAAAGCCTCTGCCTTTGGCTTGAGTCAGGTCCTAGGATCGAGCCCCACATCGGGCTCTCTGCTCAGTGGGGAGCCTGCTTCCCCCTCTCTCTCTGCCTGCCTCTCTGCCTACTTGTGATCTCTCTCTCTCTCTGTCAAATAAATAAATAAAATCTTTAAAAATAAATAAATAAAAATAATTTTGAGGGGCATCTGGATGGCTCAGTTGGTTGAGCATCCAACTCTTGATTTCAGCTCAGGTCATGATCTCAGGGTCATGAGGTTGAGCCATGGGTCAGGCTCCGTGCTGAGTGTGGAGTCTGCTTAAGATTCTCTCTCTCTCCCTTTCCCTTTGCCCCTCCCCCTTCTAAAATAAATAAAATCTTATAAAATAAATAAATCATTAATAAACAATAACTGAAATAAAGTAGCACTAGAGCAAATTATATCTATAACTTGATAAAAGCAAAGGTCTAAAAGCAGACTATGACAAAAGAGAATTTAGCATATAAAAAGGATGTCACAAAATGATAGGGAAAGGAAACACCGTGGAATAAAGGGGTTGGACAGTAGACAAGCAGGGAAATTAGTTTACATGTATACCTAAAAATAAATCCCAGATTTAGAAGGGATCAATCAAAAAATATAGAAGACCCAGTGAAAGATACAATGGTAAGTTTATTCTAAGAAATAATAATAATAGGCCAAGATAGAAGACATAGAGAATCAAAGAGGAAAAAAATGCTAGAGTAAGCTATATCACAATGCTAAATGTATGCAAACATAAACTAAAAGAAAAAGGAATATATTAAGAAGATTGCTATCAAAAGAGCTATTTTTAAAAATGTGATATTTTTGAGAATATAAAGAAATGGACCTTTTCATATTAAAAATTTGATGTTTTTGACAATCTAAAGAAACTTAGGACCTTTTCACATATATATGTAGACATGAATACATACGCATATGTACAAAGACACAGGAACACACACATTCACAATGACACAGGCAGACCTACACATACATAGACACAGATGCACATAAGTGGTAGGTATACTGGTATAGGGCTGGTGGAGTTTCTAAGGCTCTCTGTGGCCCCAAGATTAAGCATACCTCATCTAGACAGAATAGAGTACATTAAAATTTGTAAGACCCCAAAGCCAAATAAATGAGCAGATGACATGACCAACCAATTCACCGAAAAGGAGATAGAAATAGTAAACACAAGGACAAATGATCAATAGGCATAAAATATGCTCCAGTTTTTATCTACTAAATTATGAAATTGATATGAAACTGATTTTTAAAAGCAAACTAATGTTGATGAGGTTTCAGGAAAATTGCCACATTGCTGGTCTCTTTCGAAAAGTAATTTAAAATATCTAACAAGAGCCCCACAACATCAATACTTTTGACCTAATTGTCCTTCTGGGAATTCATACTCATGAAATAAATTTCAGGAACAAAGCTCCTCAAAGACTTTCATCACACCATTTATGAATAGTGGTAGTGCAAAAGGAGAACCCTATAAATAGTAAAAGAAAGGACAGGGAACAGCTAAACAATTTGAGGAATCAACATAATGGAATAATATATGGCCATTAAAATGAAAACAATGCAAATTTTAAAATGATTATGATATGTTAAATTAAAAAGTAAAATGAAAATATATGATTTTTATTACAAAAATGATGGTGAACGATACATTTATTTTTTTCATTGCCCTTAATGTAATACATGAAAAGCTTTATGCTGAGGATGGAGAGGACATCATTCTAGAGTAGATTATGAGAAAGGGAGGGATGGTAGAGACAAATGGGGCTGCCACTCAAATCCAGGACCTTCAACTTCATCTAATTGTGCACATGAGTGATCCGAGAGAAGTAGGGCCCTAGGAGCTTCTATGAGGAACTGTTAGTTCCTTACCTTCCCTTTCTCTCTGTTTTTTCCTCTTTCTTCTTTCCTACAAGTGGGTGATACTTTACTTTATAATCATGATTTGAGTTTCCTACCTCCCCAAATCCTATCAAACTCTTAGAGCATTCAAAACATTTGTGTCATTGCTACAAAACAAAGATATTTTAAAGTAATGTGATATAAATGAGCTCAGATTGAGGGAGAGAAAAGTCCCCACATCATGCAATACAACCCTTCTCTAGAGTGCAAGATCTGCTTCTGTCTTCTTCCACCACTGAATCTTATGTATCCAGAACAGTATTGGGCACATAGTAATTGCTCAATAAATATCAGATGGATGGACAGATGGATGGATGGATGGATGGAAGGATGGATGAGACAAAAAAAAAAAAAAAAAAAGAGCCACCTAAGAAGCAAAGACAAGCAAGCTTGAAAACCCTAAAACTCTAAGCAAATCGTGGCTGTGGAGGACCACATGGTGGTCAAAAGTGGCAAATCAAAAGATTTTTAGGAACTGCTCGAGTCCCATACTCAGAGCACTTGGCTACAGAATTTGCCCCATTTTTCCCTGAGGTACACTGAAAGGGAAGATTCAAGGAAGGTTCGAGAAGGTTCGAGAAGGAAGGTTCGAGAAGATGCCTATGTCCCCCACTAACTCAAATATTAAAAGCAAGCTACGTTTAATTGAACCCTGAATGTCCCTGATCTATAGGGCTCTTTAGTAGAGACCTTTTCCTATCCCCACTGGCATCTGGACTTAAGACTTCATCCAGATGCATAGAATTAGGGGTTAGCATTGAGGGTGAGTCAAGAGACAGTGAGAAGAGAGCTAATCTCAATCCCAAGAACGGCTTGAGTTACTCGGTCTGCCCATGCCCACACCCAGAGAGGGTGAAAGGACATTTTCCATAGAGAAGGGAGCTTCCCTACCAAATGACTGCCTTACAAATAATTACGACCTACAGTATGCCCTACATTAAATACCCAGACTAGCCAACCAAACCTTCAGAAATGTAAAATTTCTCTTTCTCCATTTCTGAGATCAAACGAACTGAATGTGCTCCTCCAACAAACATTCTTTGCAAACCCAGACCTGTCTCCAAAGGGAAAGTAAAACAAGGACATGCATCAAATTATTGATGAACAAATGTTCGCCTATAAAGCAGACTTACTCCAAGAAACAGAAGGAAAAAATTTTAATATAAAATTTATGTTTTCCATGAGATTAGAAAATGTATTTATGAACAGGTAGTCATTGGAGATAAGACGATTTTACTTTAAGATGAAAACCCATGATTACAGAATTTTTAAATGTAGCAGGGGCAGTGAAAAGCATATTAAACATTGAAGAAAACTGAATTAATAATTTAAATTGGCTGTGAAAAAAAGAAGATCTCCTAGAAGTCTGAAAGAAGCATAGTGAAATGAAAGAAGATGAGCAAAAACATCAGAGTAAATCTGTAAGTGGTAATAAGAGTTCGAGAGAAAAGCAGCCACTAAGAGCAGGTAAAATAATTAAAGGAGTATATATCCAGACATAGCCTGGTGAAATTTCCAAATGTCAAACAAGCAGGAAAGGAGTCAAAGATTAATAGAATTTAAATTTTAAAAATAGGATCAACCAAAACAAAAATAAGAAAATACATGTAACTTCTGTAAATAAAGTAGAAAATGAAAAATCTGAAAATATAACCAAAGGTAGAAAGAAAATTAGAAGAAACGTAAAAGACAATGACAGAATTAAGAACATATTAGTCACCACAATAAATAGATCAACAGTTCAAACTTCCCTATCAAAAGACAAAGATCAGGGTGCCTGGGTGGCTCAGTGGATTAAAGCCTCTGCCTTCAGCTCAGGTCATGATCTCGGGGTCCTGGGATGGAGCCCCGCATCGGGCTCTCTGCTCAGCGGGGAGCCTGCTTCCCCCTCTCTCTCTGCCTGCCTCTCTGCCTACTTGTGATCTCTCTCTCTGTCAAATAAATAAATAAAATCTAAAAAAAAAAGAAAAAAGACAAAGATCATCATATTCTAAAAGCAAACTCAGAATGATAATGTTTAAATTAAAAGAATGGGTAAAAAAATATAAGGCAACTGTTAGTCTGAAAAATACAGGGACAATATTATTATAAAAAGTTAAATTCTTGGACACCTGGGTGGCTCAGTTGGTTAAGTGTCTGCCTTCCACTCCAGTTGTGATCTTGGAGTCCTAGGATCAAGTCCCACGTCGGGCTCTCTGTTCAATGGGGAGTCTGCTTCTCCCTCTTACTCTCCTTTTGTGCTCTCTCTCAAATAAATAAATAGAATCTTTTAAAAATAGTGAAGTAAAGTATACACACTTTCTATTTTAAAAAAAGTTAAATTCTTAACTCTAGGAAGCAAACTGAGGTTTGCAGGAGGGGAGGTCGTTGGGGGATATGGGATAATTGGGTGATGGGCATTAAGGAAGACACATGATGTGATGAGCATTGGGTGTTACAACTGATAAATTGTTGAACACTACCTCTGAAACAAAAGTCGGCTAATTAAATTTAAATTTTTTTAAAAAGGAAAAAAAAGTTAAATTCAAACCAAAATTTTAAATAAGATAGGAAGAAATTGCTTTGATAAAAGTAAAATTCTCATTTGGGATGTCATGAACTTTAGGCACTAAATGACATGACATTGTGATGTACAAAACAAACATTAACAATAAGAGGTTTTACAAACACTACCCACACTTTCATTTCTGGTCATGATGGCATAAATGGAATCAGACTAGGCCTCCTGCCTCCTGCCATAAACATCTAGAAAACGGAACAGAATACATGAGACAACTGAATTCAGGCAAGTCTGAGATCCCAAAAACCAATTATGGGGTCTTCTGGCTGGTTCAGTTGGAAGAGCCTGAGACTCTCTTGGGGTTGTGAATTTGAGCCCCACGTTGGGTGTAGAGATTACTAAAAAATAAATAAATAAAACTTTTTAAAAATTACCAATAATGTAAAGAAATCTAAAAATACAAGCAATAAAGAAGAGAAAAATCAGTCAATTGAAACTGACCCAGAAATGATACAGACGAGTAAGCAAAAGCACTAAAACAGTATTATAATTGTGTTTCCTATGTTCAAGAAGCTAGAAAAGGTAAAGTAAGTTAATTGCAGACACAGTAGATATAAAAAATGATCCAAACCAACATTCTAGGGATAAAATTACAATATCTTGGATAAAACATACAGTAGTTGAAATTAACAGCAGATTTGACATTGTACAGGAAAATGTTAATGGAGTTGAAAACGTGACAATCGGAACTATCCAATATGGAACACAGGGAGTAAGTAAAAGATGGAGAAGACGGAGTAGATGGAGTTTTCCTTATTTTTTCCATTGAATAGAACTAAAAACCTTGGACATCATATATAGATATGTATGATAAATACACCATTGTATATCTCACCAAGTCTTCTATATTTTTTAGTTGATCCCTTCTAAATCTAGAATTTATTTTTAGGTGTACACCTAAACTAATTTCTCTGCTTGTGTACTGTCCAATTCCTTACTCCATGGTGTTTCCTTTTCCTATCACTTTTGTAACAACCTTTCATATGTTAAATTCTCTTGTGTCATCATTGGCTTTTGGACCTTTGGTTTCATCAAGTTGTAGATCTAATTTGCCCTAGTACCACATGATTTCAGTTATTGTTCTTTAATGACTTATTTAAATGTCATCTATTATTATTGCCTTTTTTCAGAATATCCTTAACTATTTTGCCTGTATTATTACTGTAATTATTATTATTGTTACTAGAGAGAGAGAGTGCATGTGTGAGTGGTGGGGGGAGGGACAGAGGGAGAGGAAAAGAGAGAATCTTAAGAAGACTCCATGCCCAGCACAGAGCCCGACCTGGGGCTCGATCTCACAATCCTGAGATCATGACCTGAGCTGAAGTCAGGAGTTGGCTGCTAAAATGACTAAGACATCCAGGCGCCCCTCAGAATTATTTTTAAATGCATGTTGTCAGATTCCATAAGAAATCCTTTTGTATTATTTTGAGATTCTCTTGAATCATTAAGTCAGAAAATTTGAGTTTGGGGTTTTTTGGTAAGTCAGAAAACTCTAAAAAGTTTCAGACTGGAAAGGGATGTCAGACTCAAAGAATAAGAGAGCAGTGAGTTCCCTCGGTTTTCTTTCTGCCTCATTGATCCCAGACTGGGTACAGGAGTAGGTAATGTGGAGACACCAATGGAAGCAGGCAAAAAAACAAACAAAAACAAAAACTCTCTTCCTCTAGCCAAAGGTCCAGGAAAAGGGCAGCCTAGGGGGATGGAAAACTTTTAGAAATTAACCGTTTTACTGCATCCCAACACCAAAGAAAAATCTGGGGCTCCATGATAACGCAGTCTAGGAAAGGCCAAGTGGAGAGCTTAGACTCTTCCACCTTTGTCTGGCTGTAATGATGCACTCTGTCACAACCACTAGGGTGGTGACAGAGAAGGCCAAGATGGACGTTCATCCCTGCTAGTTGGTAAAGATACCCGCCTCCATTGCATCAGGGGATACCATGTGGGAAGCCCAGACTTCCACCCCCAGCTGGAGGTGATGAGATTGCCCTCTCATAGTAGGATGGTGTCAGAGGAAGCTGAGTGGAAAGTTAGGACTTTCACCGCTACTCAGCAAGAACAGGGCCATCCTATAGCGCCAACAGAAGCCATGGGGGGAGGAGGAAAAAGGCATTTCTCACTCTCCCAGCCAGGAAGGTATTAGTAGAGGCCCAGTGGGAATCTGGAATTCCCATGCAGCCCAACAGTAGTGAAGAGTGCTCCACCTTGGGTGTCAACAGAGGCCGAGTTGGAAATTTGGAATACTGCCATCACCTGGCAGTATCGAGGTGGCGTCAGAGTAATCCAGGCAAAACATAGGGTTTACGTAACATACAAGTCTCATAATATCCCTAAAATGTCTAGCTTTTTAATAAGAAATCACTCATCATACCAGGAAACAGGAAGCTCTCCAAATGAATGAAAAGTCATAATCGGTATATGCCTACACCGAGATGGCAAAGATGCTAGATCTGATGAAAATTTTAAAGCAGTCATCAGAAAAATGCTCCAATGAGCAGTAACAAAATGCTTGAAACAAATGGAAAACTAGGGATTTTCAGCAAAGAAAGAAGGCATAAAGGAGACCAAATGGAAATGTGTGAAGTGAAAAATCCAATAACCAAAATAAAAGACTCAGTGGGTAGGCTCACGAGTGGAATGGAGAGGATACAGGGGAAAAAAAAAATCAGTAAACTGGAAGGCACAACAATTGAAATTATCCAACCTGAACAACAGGGAGAAAATATATGAGAAAAGAAAATAAACAAAGCCTAAGGAAACTGTGAGACTGAAACAAAAAATATAATATCTGTGTCACCAAAGTGACAGAAGGGGAAAAGAAAGATCAGAATTGAAAAAGTACCAAAAAAAAAAAAAAAAAAAAAGACTGAAAAATGCCCAGTTTGGCAAAAGATATAAATTTTCAGATTCAAAAAGCTGTACTGAACCCTAAACAAAACCCAAAGAAGTCCACACCAAGAGTTTCATAGTCAAATTTCAAAAAAATAAGACAAAAGAAACAAACAAAAAAACAACTTGAAAGCCCTAGAAGACAAATGACACCTTATCTAGGGAAAACAATTAGGATGACAAAGGGGATATTATCAGAAACCACAGAGGCCAGAGGAAGTGACAAAGTATTTTTCTTTTCCATTTTTTTTTTTTTTAAAGATTTTATTTATTTGACAGAGAGAGACACAGCGAGAGAGGGAACACAAGCAGGGGGAGTGGGAGAGGGAGAAGCAGTCTTCCCAATGAGCAGGGAGCCGGATGCGGGGCTCGATCCCAGGACCCTGGGATCATGACCTGAACCAAAGACAGATGCTTAACAACTGAGCCACCTAGGCACCCCAACACACGGTATTTTTCAAGTGTTCAAAGAAAAGAGTTATCAACTCAGAATCCTGTATCCAGAGAAAATATCCTTCAGGAATGAAGGATAAATCAAGACATACTCAGATGAAGGAAAACTAAGAAAATTTGTTACTAGAGAATTTACCCTAAAAGAAAGCTAAAGAAATTTCTCTAAGCAGAAAGGAAACAATAAAAAAAGGAATCTTGGAACATCTGGAAAGAATAAAGAACACAGTAGGCAAGAATATGGGTAAATACAAGAGATTCTTCTGTTGAATTTTCTAAATTATGTTTGATGGTTGAAGAAAAATTATAGCACTGTTTGATAGGTCTTGAATTTCATGTAGAGGAAAAATATGATGATATATAAATAGGGGAGGGTGAAAGGACATAAAGGGAAGTAAGGTTTTGAACTGGTAAAATGAGAAAACCAGTACATTGTGATAAGATATATATAAACATATATAGAGAGTAGATATATGTATAATATCTATAGATATCTAATACAGCAGCCACTAAAAATCTGTACAAAGATATGCACTATAGACAACATGATAGATAAGCCAAGATTGATTTCTAAGAATGTTCAAGTAACCCAGAGATGATAGGAAATAGGAAACAGAGATATGAAAAACAGAACAAACAGAAAATAGAAAAATAAAATGGGAAACTTAAGCCCTAACATATCCATAATCCCATTACATGTAAACAGTCTAAATATACCAATTAAGAGACAGATATTGACAGAATAGATCAAAAGACGTGACCGAACTACAAGAAAACCTTTTCAAATATAGTGATATAGACAAGTTGAAAGTAAAAAGATATGGAAAGCTCTATCATGGAAATACTAATCAAAATAGACCAGGAATAGCTATATTAATATCAAGTAAAGGAGGCTTTAGAGGAATAAAAGTTATCAGAAACAAAGACATTATATAATGATAAAAAATTAATCCACAAAGACACAGCAATCTTTAATCTGTATGCACCAAAATATAAAGCTGCAAAATGTGAAGCAAAAACTGGTAGAACTTAAAGATGAAATAGAAAAACCCAGTTACATTTGGAGACTTCCACAGTCCTCTCTCAACAATTGGTAGAGCAGCTAGATAGAAAATCAGCAAATATGTAGAACTCAATACTATCAACAACCAAAACTACTTAATATTTATAGAAGATTCTACCCAATAAGAGAAGAACACACATTTTCTTCAAGTGCCTAGAAGACATATATCAAGAAAGACCGCATTTTCGGCCATAAAAGAAATGTCAACATATTTAAAAGAATTGCAAAGATAGTGTGTTCTCCAACCACATGGAATCAAACTAGAAGTCTGTAATGGAGAGATAGCAGGGAAATCTCCAAAATCTTGGAAACCAACAACACTAAGTGACTTCGAATAACCCATGGATCAGAGAGGAAGTCTTAAGGGAAATTAAAAAAAAAACAACTTTCATTGAAGTGAATGAAAGTAAAAATACAGTGTATCAAAATTTGTCAGACAAATCTAGGGAAGTGCTGAGAGGAAAACTTGTAACAGTAAATGCATACATTAGAAAACAGGAAAGGGGGGTGCCTGGGTGGCTCAGTCGGTTAAGCGTCTGACTCAGTCTCAGCTCAGATCTTGATCTCAAGGTCATGAATTTGAGCCCCACAAAAAAGAGAGAGAGAGAGAGAGAGTTCCTGAATCAATCATCCAAGCTCCCCCATCAAGAATCTAGAAAAAGAGGAAAAAACCCAAAGCAAGAATGAAGGAAATAATAAATATAAGAACACAAATCAATGAAATTTTAAAATGAAAAACAATAGGGATAATAAATGAAAGAACTCATTCTTTGAAAAGATCAATATAGTTGAGAAATATCTAGCAATACTAACAAAGAGAGAAGGCATGTTTAGCAATATCAGCAATAAAACGGGAGGAACACTATGGACTGCAGAAATCAAAAGAGTTTTAAGGGAATACTAAAGACAGCTCTACATGCATAAATTTGAAAATATAGATGGAATGGACTAACCTCTGAAAAACACAAACCACCACAACCCACTATTAAGTAGATAATTTGAATACACCTATACATTATAAGAAATTAAATTCATAATTTAAAAATTCCTCCTAAGGGCGCCTGGGTGGCTCAGTGGGTTAAAGCCTCTGCCTTCGGCTCAGGTCATGATCCCAGGGTCCTGGGATCAAGCCCCGCATCATGCTCCTTGCTCAGCAGGGAGCCTGCTTCCTCCTCTCTTTCTGCCTGCCTCTCTGCCTACTTGTGATCTCTCTCTCTCTCTCAAATAAATAAATAAAATCTTAAATAAATAAATAAATAAAAATTCTTCCCAAGGTGCCTGCGTGGCTCAGTTGGTTAAGCATCTGCCTTCGGCACAGGTCATAATCTCTGCTGCTCCCCCTGCTTATCCTCTCTGGCAAATACATATCTTAAAAATAATAAAATAAGAATTCCTCTCAAATCATGAAGCTCAGAGGGCTTTACTGGAGAATTCTAGCAAACATATAAACATTTAACACAAATTTAACAGATTCTCTTCCAGAAAGTAGAAAAGAAGGGGACACTTCAAATGCCTTTTATGAAGATAGTTTTTCTCTTCTGCTAAAACCAGACAAAGAAGTAAAAAAAAGAAAGAAAGAAAACTGGAGACTGATATCCCTCATCAATATAGGCATACAATTTCTTAAAATATATTAACAAATAGAGTTTAGCAATGTATTAAAAGACTTATTCACCATGATCAAGGAGTTTACTTCAAAAATGCAAGGCTGATACAACATTTAAAGGTCAATGTGATCAACTAAACAAAAAAAATGATGTGATCGTATCAAGTGACACCAAAAAAGCAGTTGACAAAATTCAACACCCATCCATGATTAAAGCTTTCAGAAAAATAGGAATAGGAGAATTTCCTCGGATTGATAAAGCATATCTACAAAGAAAATCTGCTAACATTATACCTGATGGTGAAAGAATAAATGCTTTTTGCCTAAGTCTGGGGAAAAGGGAAGGATGTCTGCTATGTTAATCTTATTCAACTTAGTGCTGGAAGGTCTAGTCAGTGCAATAAGACAAGAAAAAAATAAAAAGGATACCAATCAGAAAGAAAGAAGTAAAACTCTCCCTGGTTAAAGATGACATAATTGTTTATGTAGAAGATCCAAGGAATCTCCAAAAAAATCCTGGAATTAATTAGTGAACTCAGCAACGTCACAGGTTCTAAGGTAAAAAGAATGCTAATCAATTGCATTTCTTTTTTCTTAAAGATTTATTTATTTGAGAGAGAGAGAACACAAGCAAGGGAGGGGCAGAGGGAGAGGAAGAGAGAATCTCCAGCAGATTCCATGCTGAGCACAGAGGCTGATGAGGGGCTCAGTCTCACAACCTTGAGATCACAACCTCAGCTGAAACCAAGAGTTGGATACTTAACTGACTGCACCACCCAAGTGTCTCAATCAATTGCATTTCTAAATATTAGCAATAAACACGTGGACACCACAATGTAAAATGCAATACCACTTACGATTGCTCAAAACAAAATTAAATACTTAGGTGTAAATCTAACAGAACGTATAGAAGACATATCCTGAAAACTATAAAATGCTAATGAAAGAAATCAAAGAAGATCCAAATAAATGGAGAGACATATTATGTTCATGTTTTGAAAGGCTCAACATAATAAAATATCAATTCTCTCCCAAACTGATATGAAATTTTGAAATTTCTATCAAAATCCCAGTAAGATCTTGTACATATACACAAGACTTTTAAAAATTTTATCTGAACAGGCAAAGAAACTAGAATCGCTGAAACAATTTTAAAAAAGGAAGTGGAAGGAATCAGTCTATCAAATTTCAAGACATACAGCTGTGGTAATCAAGACCGCTATCAGACAAGGAACTTGTATCAAGAATATATAAAGTGGAGGGGCTCCTGGGTGACTCAGTGGGTTAAAGCCTCTGCCTTCGGCTCAGGTCATGATCTCAGGGTCCTGGGATTGAGCCCCGCATCAGGCTCTCTGCTTGGCTTCCCTCTCTCTCTCTGCCTGCCTCTCTGCCTACTTGTGATATCTCTCTCTCTCTCTCTCTCTGTCAAATAAATAAATAAAATCTTAAAAAAAAAAAAAGCTTAAAAAAAGAAAAGAATATATAAAGTGGAGCACCTGGTTGGAGCAGCTGGTAGAGCTTGCAACTCTCAATCTCAGAGTCATGAATTCAAGTCACATGTTGGGTGTGGAGCCTACTTAAAAAAAAAAAAAGAACATGTAAAGAATGCTTACAACTTAAGTATAAAGGGGGAAAAAATCCAACTTTTAAAATGGGCAAAGATTGAAACAGATGACTTCATAAAAGATGTATAAAGTGTCAATGCACAAACATCATCAATCATCTGGGAAATGGAAATGAAAACCACAATGAGATATCACTACACATTCGCTTTAATGGCCCAAACTTAAAACACTGATATCAGTGAGAATGTGGAACCACTGAAACTCCCATGTTACTGATGAGAATGTAAAATGCATAGCCATTATGCAAACACATTTAGCAGTTTCTTATAAAGTTAACTCTTCATTTAAAATACAATCCAGAGAAATGAAATCGTATGTCACATGAAGACTTGTACACAAACATTTATAGCAGCTTTAATTGTAGTAACCTAAACTGGAAAAAATCCAAATGCCCATTAACTGGTGAGTGGATAAACAAATTGTGGTATATCCATACAATGAAGCACAACTCAGCAACAAAGAGAAACGAACTAGTGATACTAGCAACTACTTGGAGGAATCTCAAAATCTTACGCCAACCAAAGAATCAGACACAAAAGAGTATACTCTCTATTTGACCCCTTATATGAAATTCTGAAGAGACAAATCTAATTTCTGGTAACAAGAAACAGAAGAGTTTCAGTCTAGGACCAACTTTGAGGGGAAAGGGAAGAGGTTGAATTGGAAAGGCCACAAGGAAACTTTTTGGAATGATGGAAATGTTCTCTATCTTGACTGGAGCATGGGTTGCACTAATCAAAATGTACACTTAAAATGGATACATTTTAATGTATGCAATTTATATACAAGTTAGTTTTTGTTTAAATCAATAAGATTGATTTAAAAGAAACAATTTTCAGTCTTTGATGGATCAAAGAAGGAAATAGAGGAACTGAATATTATATTTAATTATGACAGATGAGAGAGAGAAAAATGAATAGAATATTCTATGCGCACATTACTCTCAGAATAGTTTTTAAATTGATGATCTCATAGGTTACGAAGAAAAAAATTAATCCTATAGAAGTAGGATTTCATTGATACATTCATATACTGCAATGCAATAAAATAAGAAATGGATTGCAAAATAATAAATAAACATCACTTGGAAAATTAAAAATGCCCTCATAAATAAAGCTTAAGTCAAAAACAAAATAACATTGCAACTACAGGCTGGAAAATAATTATGATAACACTGTATCAAACTTATGAGATGCTAAGGTAATGCTCGGAGGATAATTCATAACTTTTAATGTTATTTGCTACGAAACAAAGAAGAATCAAAATAAATGAACTAAACATTTCGGGAAGTAAAAAAAAGGAAATTTACTGGATTTTCCTAAAGAAAGAGAGAAGAATTAATAAGGTTAAAGTTGAGAAATTGGGAAAAAAGGAAACCAAGAATAAATAAAGCCTACATTTGGTTTTCAAAAATAGTAACAATAAGACAAAGTTCTGGCAAAATTAATCAAGAGAGAGAAAAGAAAGAAAAGCTAAATTAACATTATTTGGGTGATGTCAATGAAAATGGCAAGGCAAGGACATCCAGAAATTTGCTCCTTCCATAAAAATAATGAGAAAACTGGCAAAAGTGGTCAGAAGCAATTTTTTCCGAACTCCGGAAATTCACCAAAGGCTTGCAGTTACGTGGGAAGTGTTTGTTTGAGAAAAACAGCTGAATCCCAGTAAGAACAGAAAACTTTGTGGTATTTTAATTGCTTTAATCTGATCTTCCATTCTCCAGCTCTGCAGTAGTTCTTGAAAACTAACAGTCTGCCTTTGGGGTAAAAACCAGTAGCCTGGTGGCTAAAGATGGAGCAGAACAGTACTATACCTACGTCAAAGCCTTATTCCCGGTCACTTTTCCTGATCTGCCCCATCTGGTGAGTCCTTGGAAAAGTCCACGTTCAATGCTATCTTTGACCTGATTCAGTGCTTGCCCCATGCAAGAAACCTCTTCCCTAGAGGTGTTTGTCAAAAACAATTACGGGCAATTTTTTAACTTTCTGGCTCCCCGAGGTGGTGGAAAATAGCTGGACCAAACAATAGATAAAACAAAAAAGCTTAATAAAAGAACCTGGGGAATGAGATATGCGTTGGGCTTTGAAAAATCTCTGACATTACATTAAAATTTCAGCCGTCTTTTTTTTTCCTTCAGAAATTCACAAGCTGATCCTAAAATTCACATGAAAATACAAGACACTAAGAATAGCCAAAACAACCTTGAAAAGGAAAAACAAAGTTGGGAGCCTCCTACTTTCCAATTTTAAAACTGAGGACAAAGCTGCAGTCATCAAGACATTGTGGTAATGGCATCAGGAGAGACATATAGGTCAGTGGTATAGAATTGAGAGTCCAGAAATAAACCCATACACCTATGGCCAACTGGTTTCCCACAGGGTGCTAAGAAACATCAATGAGGAAAGAATAGTCTTTTCAATAAATGATACAGGAGTAAGTGGCTATCCACATCCATAAGAATAAAGTTGGAGCCCTACTTCACACCATATAGATCTACTTCACGAAGTGGATCAAAGGTAAAACAGAGACTAAAATTAGAAAACTCTTAGAAGAAAACTAAGTTTCAATTGCTGTGATTTTTAATTAAGCATTATTTTCTTAGATAGAACATCTAAATCTCAAGCAACCAAAGGGGAAAAAAATCGATAAATTTTATCAAAATTTAAAACTTCCTCTTTTGCTCAGGGCCACGGTGGCAGCAGGATGGGCCAGTGTCAAGGTATTTGTACCGCCAGGAAGCTCTGTGGCCACCAGTGAGATTAGAAGTATCATGATAAACGGTACAAGAAAGCCCATTTGGGCACAGCCCTGAAGGCCAACCCTTTTGGAGGCACTTCCCATACAAAGGGAATTGTGCTGGAAAAAGAGGGGGTGGAAGCCAAACAGATTCTGCCATCAGGAAATGTGTCAGTGTCCAGCTAATCAAGTGGCAAGAAAATCACAGCCTTTATATTCAATGATGGTTGGTTGAATTTTTGTGAGGAAAATGATGAAGTTCTGGTTGCTGGATTTGATCACAAAGGTCGTGCCATAGGTGACGTTCCTGGAGTTCACTTTAAGGTTGTCAAAGTAGCCAATGTCTCTCTTGGCCTTGTACAAAGGCAAGAAAGAAAGACGGAGATCATAAGTTTTGATGGTGAAAACAAGTTAGTGATCAATTTCAATATTCCAAAAAATTTCTTCAACTTGTAAGCTTGGAAAGATGCTATCGAGAAATTGAAAAGGCAACCCACAAGATGGAAGAACAGATTTGTAAATCATATGATAATCATGTATCTGATAACTGACTTGTATCCAGAATATATAAAGAACTTCTACAACTTAACAATAAAAAGCCAAGGGTACCTGGCTGGCTCAGTTGATGGAGTGTGCAACTCTTGGATCTCCAGAGTTCATGCCCTACACTGGGTGTAGAGGTTGCTTAAAAAAAAAAAAAAAAAGTAATAAACTTAAAAAAAAAAAAGAAAAGACGAATAACTCAAATGAAGATAACCAAATAGGCAAAGGTTGTGAATAGGCATTTTTCCAAAGAATATATGTTTTAGGGAATTATAATTAAAACTACAATGAGATACTACTCCATACCCGCTAGGATGACCCTAAATAGAAGATAGACAATAAAAAGTGCTAACAAGGATGTGGAGAAGTTGGAACTCTCAAACATTGCTGGAAGTAATGTATAATGGTAAAGCCATTTTGAAAACCAGTTTGGTAGTTCCTCAAAAGGAAAAGCATAGAGTTACCATACAACCCAGCAATTTCACCTCTAGGCGTATGCCCAAGAGAATCGAAAACATGTGTTCACGCAAAAAACCTGCACATGAATGTTCAGCATTATTCATAATGGCCAGAAAATGGAAACAACCTGAATGCTCATCAAGGGTGAATATTATTCAGTCATGAAAAGGAATAAAATACTGATACATTTTACAATGTGGATGAATCTTGAAAATACTATGCTGAATGAAAGAAGTCAGACATGGAAGGCCACATCTTCTGTGATCCCATTTATATGAAATGTCCCGATTAGACAAATCCATAGAGACAGAAAGTGTATCAGTGTTGCTAAGGGCTGAGGGGGAGGGGACAATGAGGAGTGACAGTTAAATGGGTGCCAGATCTATTTTTGGAGTGATGAAAATATTCCAGAATTACATAGTAGCAATGCTTGTAAAACCTGTGACTATATTAAAAATCAGTGAATGGTTCACTTTAAAAAGGGTGAATTTTATGATACGTGAATTATATCTCGATACAGAAATTTACAGTATTGGGAATAATAAGGCAGTTTGAATCAAAGATCTAGAGGGAATAGTGTTATTTGTAAGCACATATTACATAGAAATTAACAAGTGCTCTATGCTCCAAAAATTAAAAATTTGAATGAACTAGATTATTTTATGAGAATATGTATCCCCAAAATGGACACAAAAAGAAATAGAAAATGTGTATAGACTACAAATCATAGCTGAATTCAAGATGGTTGTCAGAGAATTGTACCAAAAAGGCATTAAATCTATATTGCTTCATGAGTAGATCTTTCAAACTCAAGTCTGATAAAACATATACATACATAGAAAAGAAAACTAATAACCAGTCATGCTTTGGGTTATGGATATAAAATTTCTTTAAAAAAAATAAAAGCATGATTGGATCCAGATGTAGGTTAAAAAAATAATATACCACCACCAAATAGGGCTCATTATGGGAATAGAAGGTCAATTCAATATTAAAAGTCACTATTATAACTAATCATATTAATGTCAAAGATGGGAAACCATATTAAACTCTTTATGTACCAAAGATCATACTTACACAATTTTATTTTTTTAACCTATATCAAATCGAATGTCGGCATTATGTTTAATGGCAAAGCACTAGAAACATTGTAATTAAAATCAGAAAGAAGATAAGGCCCTTTATCATCAATGTTACTTAACTTTGTTATATAAGTGCTTCCTAACATGATTAGATGATAAACTTTACCAAAAGCATGGGCAATATTTAAAATATTTAACAAGGAGATAGTAATATAAACCAACACATTCATTAAAAATGTTAAAATTTAGTGCCTTTTGCTTTCTAAGGAAACTAAGATATAAAGTTGCCAATTAATAGAGGTTATAGGTAAATTTTTTTTATCAGATAGACAATTCTGATAATTTCCAAACCATTTGCTGATTTTTAGAAACTGTTGGTGCAATTTTGTAAAACATAGCCATCTTGATTAAATGATGCTCTTTCTGAGCTACAATCTGACACATGAATTGCACCAAAATCTTTAAACAATTTACCATTAATTGGTAGTCATTGAGGGACTTGGTTAAAAGCATGTCTTTTTTTTTTTTTTTTTAAGATTTTATTTATTTATGAGAGAGAGCACAAGCAGGGGTAGGGGGCAGAGGGAGAGGGAGAAGCTGGTTCCTTGCTAAACAGGGAACCTGATGCAGAGCTCGATTCCAGGACCCAGGATCGTCAAGTGAGCCAAGGGCAGATGCTTAACTGGCTGAGCCACCAGGGGGCCCCTAAAAGGATGTCTCTTGGGGCGCCTGGGTGACTCAGTGGGTTAAAGCCTCTGCCTTCGGCTCAGGTCATGATCTCAGGGTCCTGGGATTGAGCCCCGCATTGGGCTCTCTGCTCAGCGGGGAACCTGCTTCCTCCTCTCTCTCTGCCTGCCTCTCTGCCTACTTGTGATCTCTCTCTCTCTCTCTGTCAAATAAATAAATAAATAAAATCTTAAAAAAAACAACAACGAACAAATAATGGCCAAAGCAACATTAATAATTTAGTAAATTGGGGGTGCCTGGGTGGCTCAGTGGGTTAAAGCCTCTGCCTTCGGCTCAGGTCATGATCTCAGGGTCCTTGGATTGAGTCCCGCATCGGGCTCTCTGCTCAGCAGGGAGCCTGCTTCCCCTTCTCTCTCTGCCTGCCTCTCTGCCTGTTTGTGATCTCTTTCTCTCTGTCAAATAAATAAATAAAATCTTAAAAAAAATAAAAATAAAAAATAATTTAGTAAATTAAAGAACACAATTTATTAAAGAAAAATAAAATAAGGTAAACAAAATTAAAATATTACTTGTTAAACAACAAGTGTATTTCTGATAATTTGTCAATGTAATACATTTTCTTTTTGAATTGATCCTTTATCTTATTTGAAAGAGTGTACTCTATTTCTATAAAACCTCCATTTTTGTTTTGTTTTATATATTTAAACATTTTTAATTTGGGGGCATTAATTGTCCCCTCTACTTAGTAAACCTTTCTATGAAGCTAAATACATCATTGATATTTTAATGAATGAATTAGCTCAAAGTAAAATCTCTTTTTAAAAAAGAGTAATTGGGACACCTGGGTGGCTCAGTCAGTTAGGTGGCTGCCTTTGGCTCAGGTCATGATCCCGGGGTCCTGGGATCGAGTCCTGCATCAGGCTCCTTGCTCAGCAGGGATCCTGCTTCTCCCTCTGCCTCCGCCTGTCACTCTGCTTGCTTGTGTTCTCTCTCTCTGACAAATAAATAAATAAAATCTTTAAAAAAATGTTTAAAAAAAGAGTAATTGTTAACCTTTGCTTCATGACACAATTTTTGTTCATTTGATAAACTCGAAATGAATTTCAAATTGCTTTTGTAATCTTGGCATTCTGGCCAACAATTCTAATTTTCATGGTCTCAATACCCGAATCCTCAGACAGATTCTAAATTTTTCCTGACATTACATGATGTATGGTAATAAATTAAGAAAACATTTATAATTACTCACTTACTTTATGTATTTTATTGCATCATTCAAGGATAATTGAATTCAGTGACTTGGACAGTGCCAAATTAAAACATTCAGAAATTTTCCTAAATTTTGGCTGTAACTGCAGACTCTGTCTCTTGCTATTCACAGGCACTGTTTGTATAAAATCCAATAAGGTTTTCATGAAAATATTTCTCATTGAAACCATTTTTCTCATGTGTCAACAATAAATTTTGATAAATTATTTCAGATGTTGTTCCTTCCTGCTTCGTGAGATCAACAAAAACCATTAAATTATCTTCAAAGTCTTGAATTTCACATTTTAAGTAAATTATTAAAACTAGTTTATATAAAACAGTTGAAGCTTCATCAATAATGATTGAGATTTTACTGCCTTGATTTATACATTTTCCAAAAACTTGTTTTCTCATACCGGCAGATATATATTTTGAAACAAACAAGTCCATAAATTTTAGTGTTACGATAAACCCATATTGATATTGCTCTTTTTAAAAGTTCTATTAAATATTTTATATTTTACAGTGTTCAATTAGTTTTAACCACATGGATAGTATTTTCTAGATGTTTTTCATTTGCTTTATCAATATCGTGGTACATTTTTTTAGAAGGTTTTGTTATTGCCCATGTTTTGTATGTGAAACTGATTTATAACATTCTTATAATTTTCCTAGTTGAGGAGAGAAACTTTTCTTTATTTAAACCATGAGTTTTGGGGCGCCTGGGTGGCTCAGTGGTTGGGCGTCTGCCTTTGGCTCAGGTCGTGATGACAGGGTCCTGGGATCGAGCCCCGCATCAGGCTCCCTGCTCGCCCGGGAGCCTGCTTCTCCCTCTCCCACTCCCCCTGCTTGTGTTCCCTCTCTCGCTGTGTCTCTCTCTGTCAAATAAATAAAATCTTTAAAATAAAATAAACTATGAGTTTTAACAGAACATAATTGCCGTTTGACGAACGTATCGCACTTCCAACGTTTAATTCTATACGTTTGCACGCTGGTCATCTGAGCAACACTTACGTGCTAACTATAGTCGCTCCTGTTATTTTTATTGGAGTAACTGAATTGTTTTCATGCCATTTATACAACTTCTTCATTTTATTTTACTTTGTTTCTTTCGCAGTATCAAAAGATGTCCGGGGTTTTGGTTTCCATTTAGTACCAGAAGCTGTTGCAGGAGTGTTTCATTATTAATATTTCTTCTTTGGTCTTCCACTGTCAGAAGATTCATATTTATAATATTGTAGAGAACATGAAGAAACTTATACAAACTCGACTGTATCTTCACTCTGGGTTTCATATTTAATATCTTATTCTTAAGTTTATAAACATCAGAACCCTGCACCATGACGAGTTATACAAAGAATTATAGCACACTAACTGTAAAATGAATGTAAAATTTGAAATATTTAGAGGAGGGGCAATTACGTAATTTGGGCATAATAATAAATTGTGAATTCTCACAAAACAACGGTTCTCAAACGTTTCGTCTCAGGACCATGTTACAGAGTTAAAAATTAGGGCAGCCTTAGGTCTTTTGTTTACGTGGGTGACATCTATCAGATACTTATGCTATTAGAAGTTACAACCGAGAACTTTTCATTTTTGTATTTATTTAGTTAAAAATAACAGTAATAACCTGGTGAAGGTTACCATAAAATATTTTATGAAAATAATTGTTTTCCAAAAAGAAAAAAAAAACAGCGAGAAGTTACCACCATTGTTTTACATTTTTGCAAATCTCTTTAATGTCTGGCTTAATAGAATTCAGCTGGATGCTGAGGTCCGCTTCTGCGTTCCATCTGTTGTGATATCACACATCACGTAGCCTCTAGAAAACTCCGCTCACACTCATGGGGAAAAGAGCGGAAAAGGCAAATGATGTGTTGATATCATTCATTTTGTCCTCACAGATTCCTGAAAGGGTCTCAGAGACGTCCAGAGGTCACCAACCCACAGGCTGAGAGCCACTGTCCTAAAGTAGAGTGCTTCTCAGAGGGTGTGCCATGAAGCCTTGCTGCCTTCCGTGAAACCGGCCAGACTGGCAGGGAGGGCTGCACGAATGGCTCAGATGTCACTCTGATGGGAGGCCCACGGCCCAGCACTTGTTGTCACACACTGTAGCCACTGGCTTGAATTAATGGAGTTACATTGGAATCTCTAGCATTACCTGGTCTTCCATACCTTGCTGTTAGGGATACACTCCTTACCAGCTGGTAGGGAAGTATTTCCAAATTTAAAGGTGGGTAGATCAGACCGGTAACTACCACGGAATATCAGCTCTGCTGAAAATTATATTTATTTATTTGAGAGAGAGAGAGCATGAGAGGAGGGAGGGTCAGAAGGAGAAGCAGACTCCCCGCTGAGTGGGAAGCCCGGTGCGGGGCTCGATCCTGGAACTCCAGGATCATGACCTGAGCCGAAGGCCGTTGCTTAACCAACTGAGGCACCCAGGTGCCCCCTCTGCTGAGAATTATAAATATTTCAGATGGAGAGTTAGAATCATCACTCTTTGGTGGTGATGTACTGACATAAGAAAGCTAAGAAAATAAAACGAAAATTCAGAGTACTTCAGGCATTTGCTAACAAAAATCTATTGCAAAATAAAAATGTGTATGAGTCTGTGTGTTTGTGTGTGAATCAACATTTTTATTGATCTACATCTATATATGCCTTTCCTTTATAGCAAAGACCATTCAAACTTTATAAATATATGCAGAATATATATGAAGAACAGAACTTGATTGAGTACATGAAAGAAGCTATATCATTATCCTAAATGAGAGGGTTCAATACTGTAACTCTCCCCAAGTTAATCTGTGTATTTAATATAGCTCTGTCAAAACAATGCTATTAATTTTGAACTTGATAAAATTATTTTTAAAGTGTTTATAGAGAACTAAATTTGATTGAAAAAAATGCAAGAAGAGCAAAACAAAATCTCAAGGAAAAGAACAGGGTGTGAGTGTTGGATCTGTTTGATTAAAGGTTAATATGCATTAAAAATTTGCAGTATTGAGGGGCGCCTGGGTGGCTCAGTGGGTTAAAGCCTCTGCCTTTGGCTCAGGTCATGATCTCAGGGTCCTGAGATCAAGCCCTGAGTTGGGCTCTCTGCTCAGCAGGGTGCCCGCTCCACCCCCCCCCCCCCGCCTCCCTCTCTGCCTACTTGTGATCTCTCTCTCTGTCAAATAGATAAATAAAATCTTTTAAAAAAATGTTTTTTTTGCAGTATCAGGGGTGCCTGAGTGGCTGTCGGTTAAGCTTCTGCTTTCGGCTCAGGTCATGATCTCAGGGTCCTGGGATTGAGTCCCACATTGAGGAGCCTGCTTCTCCCTCTCCCTCTGCTGCTCCCCTTGCTTGTGCTCTTTCACTCTCTCTGTCAAATAAATAAATGAAATCTTTTTTTAAAAAATGCGGTATGAAAATAATGTAGTTTTGAGACTAGAATAAATAGGCACATTATTGAAACGATAGAAAGTTCCAGAACACCCTAGGTATATACCAATTTAGGATGTAACATGGAGAACATCTCAAATTCAAAAGAAAAAGAGTTATTCAATAAATGGTGATACAACTGTCTAGTCATTTTGGAGAAAAAAAAAAAAGATGCTTAACTCATATCGTACACCAAAATGAATCCCAGTAGTGTCAAAGATTTAAATATCAAGGAGATATTTAGAGCAATTAGATAAAAATGCAGAGAAATATTTATATAATCTTGAAATAGAAAAAGCTCTTCAAAGCATAGCAAAAAAGAAAAAAAGATTTGGGCCACCTGGGTGGCTCAGTGGGTTAAAGCCTCTGCCTTCGGCTCAGGTCATGATATCGGGGTCCTGGGATCAAGCCCTGCATCGGGCTCTCTGCTCAGTGGGGAGCCTGCTTCCCCCTCTCACTCTGCCTGCCTCTCTGCCTACTTGTGATCTCTCTCTCTCTCTGTCAAATAAATAAGTAAAATCTTAAAAAAAAAAAAAAGATTTGACCACACAGTAATTTAAAAATTGCATAAAAAAATGAAGAGAGTAAAAAATAGAGAGTCAAAGATCAATACGAAAAACTTGAACATTCCAGTAGAAACATGGACAGCTATAACAGATTTATGAATAAACAGGAGTGGCCAGAAAGCACAAGAAAAGATGCTCAACTTGATTGTGTCAAAGACTGAACATAAGAACAAGGTATCAGTTTTCACCTTGCACACTGGTCAAGCGTTCAAATGAATCATGCTATCCACTGGGTAATGTGTGGAGAAGAGAAAATTTAAGCTGGAACAATGGTTTGAGATGGAGCGGAGGTGGATTTGGAATTATTTAAATCAGTGAATTCTTAAAATGTTCATAATTCAGATGCAGCAATTCCATTTAAAAAAATATTCAGGAAGAAGGTGCCTCGTTAGCGCAGTAGGTAGTGTATCAGTCTCATAAAAAAAATATTCGGGAAGGTTCATAACCAGGAATGTTCAAGAAGCTCTTCGCAATATTGTCTCTGTCAATGAAAATATCAGAAACAACCTAAACGGTCAATAATAAAGGTTTGGAATATTTATATATATATACCATATAATAAGGGTTTGGCATATTCTGATATACCATATATTGTATCATACGTACCATATCGTAAGGGTATGGCATATTCATGTAATGAAATATTATACTATCATTAAAATGTTAAAATATGTTATTTATTGACTTGGAGACCGGTTCATGACACAACTGTAAATGGACCATCCCAGGTAGCACATAGAATCTCACCTCATTGTTTTTAAAAGCTTACTACTTACATACCTGTATTATATATAAGTGTAGAAAGTATTTGTCAGGCTGTACAGTAAAATACTAAGACTCATGAGCTTCAGTGGGAGGCTTAAAAATGATTTTTACTTTTTTGCTGTTTTTGCTGATTTTTTCAACACTAGACATGGAGGACTTTTGCCAATATTATTTCTTTTAAATCATGCTTAGGCTGCCTCCCAACTAAGTTTGGTCTTTAATACTTCAGATACACACGTTTTGTCAGCTCCATGGGGAGGGAAATCCAGGGGATGGATCAGGAAGGGCTGGCCCAGGCTCTGGAAGACTGTGTTGTTGGCCATTATAAACGGTATAAATAGACTGCCAAGCTGTCTGGGTGTCTGGGGAGCTGGAACCCAGGTGCCTCTTCCTCGGGCTGGAGGAAAAGCTCCCAGGAAAGCCCCAGACCCCTAGACAGTCAGGAGCGATCTGTGTGTTGAGTTGCCCTCATCTCACGGATCTAGGCTCCCATTCCCTCTGCTGGGGGATCAGACAGCGGTCCCTGAGCACATGGGCTCCACACTGCCCCCTCGCCTCTCTGGTTCCATTCTCTGTTTTGCTGATGACTGACCACCACTCCTCTTTAGATCCCACCGTGCCCCTGAGAAGGGCGAACATGGCCATGCCCAGTTTCCCACTCGCAACTTCCATCCTCACTGACCCCATTGCCTGGAACACAGCCGAGCGAGTCATCCATTAGTAACTGCTTATGGGCCTGTATCTTCCATCAGACTCTGCCTTCTCCCAGCCCAGGCAGCTACCTGGCTTGTAGCTGAGGCCCTAGCCCTTGGCCAGGTGCAGTAAACCCCTTACTAACGTGTGAAAATTTGGGATGCAATCTCATTTTGCCTCCTGTTCCCAATACCACTCATTCATTCAACAAGTGTTCGTGGAGGAACGAGGCTCATCTCTGTGCCTGGAACATCCAAACCCTAACCCTCTTTTTCTGCCTAAGTAGTGCCCACCAGCAGCCGGCAAAAACCTTTTCTGTGACTGGTGAGAAGCCAGAGGGACTGAGGTTTTGGCATGGATTCAAAAAGAGCTGGCAGCCTTCCTCCTACTCCTTCCACCTGGCTCCCTCACCGAGAGGGGTGAGCCAAGGATTAGGACCCAGTACTCCAAGAGCATAGGATTTGGGGATCTAATAACAGCTCAACCACTTAGATGCTGTGTGACCTTGGGCAACTGACTTTCCCTCTCTGAGCCGCCTTCCTCACCTGTAAACTTGGAGCTCATAATAGTAGATACCTCAGAGAATAGTTTTGATTTTATGCGAAATAATGTGTATAAAGATCACAGACTTGAGCTCAGAAGTGGAGTTTCCCTTGTTGCTCTTATTTTCCTCGTGGTTAATTATATTAGTTAGATGCGTCAGCTCTGGTCAGACTGAAGAGCTGCCTGAGAACCCCCCCCCCCCAATACCTGCCATTCCCCATAGAACTTGGGTCATGGGGAGACTTGAGACCTCCTGTTCCACCGACAGGGCTACTGAGGCCCAGAGGAGATGTGACTTGGTGGAGGTCACCCAGGGAGCCTGATGTGGCCATCGAGACTCCCAAGCCCCTCCTTCCCCCCAGCCACATGTTTTCTTGGAAGAAGAGGCGAGTCTTTGAAAAAAAAAAAAAAATGGAAGTTCCGAGAAGAGGGGATTCCCCCCATTCCCTTGCCTTGTGTTTCGCCCGCACAGCTGTCTCTGCACCATCAGTGGGCGGTGAAGCCGGGCTGGTCTCTACGGCTGCGTGGTTTACATTTGCTAACTCCAGCTCAGCTGCCGCACGCTGCTACCCCCTGAATAGGCACACTCAGAAGAGCTGGCAGAGGCGGGCTCCCCTTCTCTTCAGGAAACAGATGCCGCTTGGCTGGAAGACAGCCATCACCCTCGTGTGGCTTCTGAACCCAGCGCGCAGCAGGCTGCGGTGTTAGAATGCCAGCGCCTGCTTCCAGCGAAACCACACCACCGGCTGGTAAGGATCCCTGTTTCCCATCCTCTGAGGGTCCCAGTCTGGCGTTTCCCTGCCGGCTGGGACAGTGGTTCCTCAAGAGACTGTGGGATGGAGGAGGCCATGCTCAGAAACCTTGGGAGGTGTGCAAACCGTATTTTGCTCCTGGAGATGTTTGTGGCTAGTAGGCACGAGAAAACCCCCGAGAAAGACTTAGGAAGGGACCTGTCAACTCACATTGAATTTGGATTTGCCAAATTTATTTGATCACGGAATACAACCTTTTTTTTTTTAATTATGTTATGTTAGTCACCATACGGTACATCCTTAGTTTTTTTGATGCAGTGTTCCATGATTCATTGTTTGCATATAACACCCAGTGCTCCCTGCAAAATCCATGCCCTCCTTAATACCCACCACCCGGCTCCCCAGCCCCCTCCCTCTAAAACCCTCAGTTTGAGTCCCGGAGTCCATGGTTCGTGTCCCCCTTTGATTCCCCCCGCCTTCATTTTTCCCTTCCTTCTCCTAATGTCCTCCATGCTATTCCTTATGTTCCACAAGAAATTGACTTTCTCCACTTGGCTTATTTCACTCAGCATAATCCCCTCCAGTCCCATCCATGTCGATGCAAATGGTGGGTATTCATCTCTTCTGATGGCTGAGTAATATTCCATTGTATATATGGACCACATCTTCTTTATCCATTCATCTGTTGAAGGGCATCTCGGCTCCTTCCACCGTTGGGCTATTGTGGACATTGCTGCTATGAACATTGGGGTGCATGTGCCCGTTCTTTTTTTTACTACATCTCTATCTTTGGGGTAAATATCCAGTAGTGCAATTGCTGGGTCATAGGGTACCTGGAATACCACCTTTTAAAAATGAAAATAGCCATGAGGGTGTTTGGTTCCCTCACTTCTGCCTGGTCTCTGATGAAATGTCTCCTCAGAGGACCTTCCTGGTCCACCTGGCTAACATAGCACCCCGAATTTCTCTGTATCTTCACCCTGCTTTGTGTTTCTCCGTAACACTTATCACGCTGTGCGACGTATGCTTTTATATTTATTTTCTATTTACACAAGAGTATTTTTATATTTATATTTATCTGATTATCATTGGTCCCCCTCTCTAGACTGTGAGCTCTGTGGTGGGAAGTGTCTTTTTCGCAGCTATATTTGCAGTCTCTGGCGCACAGCAGGGGATCAGTAGATGCTGTTGAACAAATGAACATTCCCGCAAAAGAATTCAGTGGCCAACCCCTCAGTAAGCAAGTTCCCTTGGATGCCAGCCCAAAAGTGGTCTGGGATACTATCTTTGTCTCAGACACGAGTTTCTTAGCCAATTGGTGTAACTTCAACTTGGTCGCACAGGCTCTATGAAATGGGAATTGAAAATAGTCTGACAAAATTTCGCAAAAGCGAAAGTTGTGATCAAAATCGAAACGGAAATGCAGACAAGTCCTTAAAATAGCTCACACCTCCATGGGAAGTGCCATCTGGATATCCCTGTCTTTCTCTTCCCATTTAATGTATGTCTCCTTGTATCTCCTCTTATTCTGTGCTGCATACTGTGCTAACCACGTGACATACATTATCTCATTTAATCCTCACAACCACTTTATGAGGAAGGGATTATCGTGTCCATTTTGCAGATGAGGAAACAGACTCAGAGGGTTAAGCAAGTTCCTCAGAAAGAGAACAGACTTATAGATCAGTTTGGGGAGAATTGATGACAATTTTGAGTTTCCCAATCTGTGAATATTGGCTATTTCCCAGTTTTAGTTCTTGAATTTCCCTCAGAAATGTTTTATGGTTTGTAGTCTCCATGTCTAGCACTCCTTTTATTAAATTTGTTACTAAGTGTTTTATTCTTTTTCCCTGTGAATGAAATCACTTAACTGGATGGTTTGTTGCTAGTATATGGAAATATAATTAACGTTCACACGTTGAACTTGTATCCTGTGACCTTTCTCAATTTGTTTCCTAGCTGTCGCAGCTCTTTCGTGAACTCCTTGGCGTTGTGCACATAAAGGATCGTGTGATCTGTGATTTTATTTTTTCCTTTTCAATTTGTATGTTGTTGTTGGTTCTGTTTGTTGTTTTTGCCTTATTGCACTTGGCAGAAACTTCCTGTACCATGCTAAAGTGGTGTGAGGAAGCAAATATCCTTCCCTTGTTCCTGATCTTAAGGAGAAAGCATTCAGGGATGCCTGGGTGGCTCATTCGTTAAGCGGCTGCCTTTGGCTCAGGTCCTGATCCCAGGGTCCCGGGATCGAGCCCTGCATCGGGCTCCCTGCTGGGCAGGGAGCCTGCTTCTCTCTCTCCCACTCCCCCTGCTTGTGTTCTCTTTTTCTCTCTCTCTCTGTCAAAGAAATAAATAAAAGCTTAAAAAAAAAAAAATAAGGATAAAGCATTCAGTCTTTCACCATTAAGTAAGATGTTAACAGGATTTTTTTGCACATGCCTCTCTTTCCCTAGTTTGTTGCATTTTATCATGGACAGTTGTTAGATTTTTGTAAAGTGATTTTTCTGTGTCTGTTGAGATGGTTTTGTGCTTGTTTTGTTTTTATTCTATTAATAAGATGCATTGTATTGATTGACATCTGTGTGTTGAACCAACCTTGCATTTCTGAAATAAAACCCACTTAGTCATGGTGTTTAATATTTTTACAGTGCTGCTGAACTCAGTTGCTAGTATTTTCTTTTTAAGATTTTATTTATTTTTTTGACAGAGAGAGAGATAGCAAGAGAGGGAACACAAGCAGGGGGAGTGGGAGAGGGAGAAGCAGACTTCCCACCGAGTAGGGAGCCTGATGCAGGGCTCAATCCCAGGACCCTGGGATCATGACCCAAACCAAAGGCAGATGCTTAACGACTGAGCCACCCAGACACCCCTCTTTGCTAGTATTTTGTTGAGGATTATTGCATTCAAATCAGATTATGCTACATATGTACCAGCAAGGGTAGGAAAAAGTTTATTACTCACATCGGGAGGCTTACTGGAAAGACTAGGGAAGGTTGCCAAGCAGTACATAAAAGAATCTCAGAGGGGCAGGGAAAGGAGACTGGTTTGGGGGGGATCATGGTGGTTAGGAGCTAGAGTTGGGGTAAAGGTTCCCAAGTGTGTGGGTTGGGCCTTGCATGGTATCGAATTCTCCAACTATTGTTGCTAAATCGTCTGTTTTTCCTTTCAATTCTGTCGGTTTTGTTTCATGTATTATGAGGTGTGTTACAAGGTACATATATAAATGTTGCATTTTCCTATACATGAAATGTCCTTTTTTGACCCTGGGAATATTTTTTTGTTTTGTTTTTTTAAAGATTTTTTATTTATTTATTTGACAGAGAGAGAGAGAGAGAGATAGCTAGTAGGCAGAGAGGCAGGCAGAGAGAGAGCGGGAAGCAGGCTCCCTGCTGAGCAGAGAGCCCGATGCGGGGCTTGATCCCAGGACCCTGAGATCATGACCTGAGCGGAAGGCAGAGGCTTTAACCCACTGAGCCACCCAGGCGCCCCTACCCTGGGAATATTTCTTATCATAAAGTCTGTTTTTATGATATTAATATAGCTACTCCAGCTCTCTTTTGGTTACTGTGTGTGTGCCATAGTTTTGTACATCTTGTATAGAGAGCATGTGGTTGGATCATGATCTGACAATCTCTTTCTTTTAAAAGATTTAATTAATTAATTAATTAATTTAGAGAGCACGAGCTGGGGGAGGGGCAGAGGGAGAAGGAGACAGAATCCCAAGCAGACGCCATGCTGAGCACGAGCCTGACTCAGGGCTTCATCCCACGACTCTGAGGTCATGGCCTGAGTCCAAAATCAAGAGTTAGAGGCTCAACCGACTGAGCCACCCAGGTGCCCCCAATCCCTTCCTTTTAATCGAAGTGATTGGACCATTTATATTTACATTTGCCATTCTGTAATTTGTTTTCTATGGATCTCTTATCTATTTTGTTCTTCTTTTTCTCCTTTTGTTCATATCTTGTATGAAATATATCTGTGTGCTATTTTAACTCCTGTATATCTTTTTAGTTATTTTCTTATTGGTTGTTTTAGGAATGTAATATGCACGTTAACTTATCATAGTGTACTTAAAATTAATATGAACTTAATTTTGGCAAGAGATGGAAACCTTGCTCCATTCCTACTTTTTCCTTTATGCTATTATTGTTTTTAACATATGTTATATATATATAACAATAGTGTTAATATTTTATATAATAAATTTATATAATTTGTACAATCGTTTTATAAAATTATACAATTTTATGTCTTTTTGAAACATTAAGAGAATAAAATAGATTCTCTAATTCTCTTATTTTAACTCTTATTACATATTTTTCATTTCTGATAGTTTTTATTTTTTCCTGTAGATTCAAATGACCATCTGGTGTCAATTCCTTTGGGCCCGAAGGACTTTTTTTAGTATCTGGTAAGGCACGCCGATCGCCATGAATTCTCTCAGCCATTTTTTCTTTTAATCTGAGAACATCTTTATTTAGCTTTCACTTTTGAAGGGTAGTTTTATTTAATATAGGATTCTTGGTTGACAGGTTTTTTTTTTTTCCTTCCCAGTGCTTTTAATATGTCCTTCTAGTCTCCATTATTTCACATGGAAAGTCGGTAATTGAGAGTATTGATGTTTTCCTGTAGGTGCTGAGTCATTTATCTCTCTGCTTTCGAGATGTTCCCTTGGTCTTTGTCTTTCTACAGTTTGACTCTGATGTGTCTAGGTATGGATCTTTTGTATTTATTCTACTGGGGGTTCATTTAGTCTCTGGGCTGTCTAAATTAAAATTTTCCTCGAATTTGGAGTTTTCTGCTATTACTTCCACAAATACTTATATTTCTTCATCTCCTTATGTGGCCATAGCCAAATGTCTAAATTTGAGGCTATGGTTTATACTAGTTAACTGATCCTGAGCGTGTATTTTCTGTACCACGCCATGTGACCTCCAGTATTTTGGTTTAGCACCTGACAAGTTTTTTTCCCCCACAGGTATGAACTGTATTTGGTGCCCAAGACAAGCCTGTAAAAAGTTTGTTTTTATCATTCCAGATTTAGAACTAAGGCAATTGAGGTATAAGAAATATTGGAGAAAAAAAAAAAAAAAAGAAATATTGGAGATGAATATTTACAAGTGAGAAAACTTGAATTCAAAGAAGAACATTGACCAAGGATATATCATGCGTCAACAACTACCTGAACTTGAACCTGGGTCTTCGTTTGTGCATCACCCAGCTGCCTGCCTCTGGGGGAGGATTGGGGATAAGAGTAACCCTCCTCACTCCCTCACCCTTCTTCCCTTATCTACCTCCGATTCCACCACAAACCCTCCGATGGCCTTACTTGTGGGCCTAAAATGCGCAGGTCAAAGGGCGTTAGGTCATTGGAGCCCCCTGCCCCTAGGTGGCGCTGCTCTTTCTAGCCTAAACCATAGGTTGCCTAGAAAGGTGATTTAAATTTATAGCATTTTGGATAATGGCAATTGCATGCATTCTTTCAATCTAATTATAGCAGGATTAATCTGTCTTTAATAGATGACTATTAATAATTTATATTGTTATCTTTAATAATATAGTTCTGTTTAAAATGTCCATTTGCATTACTTTTCTCGGAGACTTTCCCTCAACTCTTGGGTTTGAGTTGGAGCCTGTAGCGATCTATGAAAGCATCCATGAATGGGGATTTAATAAGGCAATTGTTAAAGAACTAAAGATCAGTTTCCAATGAGAGGGAGATGCCAAAAAAATTATAGTATTAAAGTAAGCAGCTCTGTGTGTATCATAGTTACAAAATGAAAAATAAAAATCCTTCTAAACACCCCTGAAATTCCTCCTGCTTCCTAAACACGGGCTTCGGGATTCTTCTGAGGACACATCTCTGTATTGTGCCGCAGCTTACCTTGACTGGAAAGCCCAATCTTTTTGTTTAAATACAAATGTCAAGTTCAAAATGGAAAGCATGGAGGATATTTTCTGGTCGCCCCTCCTGACCCACTCTGCCCCCTCCTCCGTTTTGCTCTGGGCCCTGGAGGTTGACCTCTGAGGAATGTGTCAGCCAGCTCCCTTGCCCTCTGGCTTCTGAGAGATTGGACCAATGAAAGGAACCAGTAGGAAAGCCCTGAGGGAGGCGACTGAGACCGCTGCCTTGATTCCCCCTGCTCTCCCCTGCTAGGTGTGGCGTGCCGGAGATCCTCTTCCTCTACTTAAGACAAGTTCCTCCTCTAGGTAGTCCTCTCCTCCAGCTGCACGTCCCACAGAGTCCAGGTAAGCTCCCTTTCTCTTTGCCCCTTCAGCCCAGAGGTGGAAATGGCTTTGCACCTTTGGTAGTCCCTGCTACTTCGCCAGCCCCTGGGGCTTTCCCTTGACCCTGCCCTCGCCTCCGTAAATAGTAAATAGACAAGTGCTTAACTTTCCTGCCTTTCTTGGCTTTCAAATGCTGGGACCTGCTGGGGCTTTGAATGACACAGGAAGTCAGCACTGATAAGGAAAACTGTTCGGTATTGGGAGTCCTGAGGCTTTTCTTGTGGTCCTACCTTAGGTCGTGTTCAGCCCTGTGACCTTGGGTAAATCCTTTTTACTCTTTGGATTGCAAATGCCTCAACTGTGAAAAGAGAGGCTGGGTAAAATCAGAGGACTTTGTGGGGTGGGGGGGTTGTTTTGTTGGTTTGTTCGTATTTGCTCCCTTATCTCCAGAAGAATTCTGGAAAAGCACATAATCGTGTAGATAAAAAATTTGTCCTGATGGTTTTAAAGAGTTGTAAAGGATGTCACATCCTGCATATTGTAAATATTAGCATTTAAAAATAAAACTGTTACATCGTTCTTTTAAATACATCCAATGACATTTAAGCATCATAGCGATTTTATACCCACCGTCATCCATTTAAAAATAGACAAACTTTTTTTTTTTTAAGATTTTATTTATTTATTTGGTAGAGAGAGAGAAAGAACAGCAGGGGGAGCAGCAGAGGGAGAGGGGGAGGGAGAAGCAGGCTCCCCACTGAGCAGGGAGCCCGAAGCGGGACTGGATCCCAGGACCTTGGGATCACTACTGAAGGCAGAAACTTCCCCGACTGAGCCACCCAGGTGCCCCAAGACAAACAAACTCTTAACAGCTAGAAATTTTGTGATATTCCCTTTTCTGATTTAAATCACTTGTTCCATTCCACTTCCCCACGGAATTTTACAGGAATGTATATATTTTTCTGCTTGTAAATCTCATATGGATCATCTTGGAATTTCTCTAAATCAGAGATACGTTTGGGGCGCCTGGGTGGCTCAGTTGGTTAGGTGTCTGCCTTTGTCTCAGGTCATGATTCCGGCTCCCTGTTCAGCGGGGAGTCTGCTTCTCCCTCTGTCTCCCTCTGTCAAATCTTAAAAAAAAAAAAAAAAAAAAATCCTTAAAAAAATGTGTTTATAGGTAGAAATTTTAAAATGTTTCTGTTTCCGGGGATCATAAGGCACTATGGATTGATAAGCATGTTTCTGAATTAATTTTAGGAAGCAGTGGATCAAAATTTCTATAATTGTTAAACATAGAAAGTAAAAGTAATAGAATTTTGTCTCTTAATGAGATCAATGGGAGAAGGATTGTGGGGTCCTGGTTAAAGGAACTTCTGTTCTCCTATTTTTGGAATCTTCCCTCCCAGCCCCCAACCCAGAGTGGTCCTCCCAGGGCAATGCCCCACCGGGAGATTTGGATGGGTAAGGGATGCACTTTTGCTTTGTCAAATGGGAGACGGGCAGCTGAGAAAGGGAAGGTGGGGAAGGAGAAGCTGGTTGGTGCTTTCTCAGCACACTTCTCAAGGTCAATGGGAGGAAACAGAACATAGGGCAGTTGAGAACCTAGACAAGGGTTTTCATAAAACTCTGTGTCGACTACTTGGAAATTGTATCCCCAGTGCATGTACCTCCTAATTTGAAGGCACAAGGCTTGATGGCACCTGAAGGGCACCCCGAATGGGAGCTTTCATAGGTAGGGTCCTATCTACGAGGACTAGTTCTGGAGTCGGAGTGCCTCAACACTAATGTTCTGTGTGACTTGGGCAACTTACGGAAGCTTTGTGCCTCCATTTCCTCTTCTGGAAAATGGGGATGTGTACAGCTCTTTACGAATCATTGAGGTAATGTGTGAAAAACACGCGGCGTATGGCAAACAGTATATCCAGGAGGGAGTCCGAGGACTGTGGAGGTTCCCCCCAGCTCTGACAGAGTCTGGGCAGGGGGACCTGCTTGATCGGCCTGTTTCCCTCCCACTGGAAGGCCATTGTCTGAGTCCCGATGTCTCTGTTAGGAAAAGCGGATTGCTCCAGGCTCTTTCGCTCTGTTCTTTTTGCTAAGTTTTAGCTTCCGCTGAGTCTTCTCAGATATTTCCAAAAAAGCATCCGTTGCTCTTTGTCCCCCGGGCTTGACCTTTGGCACCTCAGGGAGGCGTCTATTTCTGGTGCGCTCCTGCGGTAGAAGAAAGGGACCCTGGAATTGTGGGTCTGGCTGTCTAGCAGACCTCCCCTGTTTCTTCGAGAAAGAATTATAAACGCGCTATGTGTGGGGCGTGTGAGCCCAGAAAATGACAGCTCCTGCTTTCCAGGAATGGGAATAAAGTATACATTCATTTATACTCTCTTGGAAAAACTGGGGTGGCCTACGGGCCAATTTCGACTCAGGCAAGCCAATATTTGAGCTTTCTGCCTGAGAAACAAAATAAGACATTGATATGCTAAGAAGTGGCTAACTGAGTCGATTTTGCTGTGGGCCTGCTCCGATGGGACTTTTGTGCTAACATTATTGCTCAGACACCAGGCCCGCACAATGCCTACCCCGCTGACGGCCACTTCGCCCCCAGAATAGAGGCCTCCCTGGCTGAGTTCTGAATTCTCGGTTTCATTTCCTATTGATACAGAGGAATGCTGCTACTTTCCCTTCATAAAGAGACCATTTGTGCATATTAGCCCTGCTTTGGTTCCCTTCTTTCCCAGCTCTCAGAGCATAACTTTAATTTGTGGAGTCTTGGGCAGCTTTATCTAAATGGTTTTTCATTTTGAAATTTAATTTTGTTCTGACATTTTTTGAGAAGAAAGAAAATCGGCGCTAAGGGTAGCACAGTAGTTGCGTTAATGAGCCGGGTCTGTGCCTTCGTGGCGTCCGGGCCCCATACAGCATTCTCCCGCTTGAGCTCTGGGCCCAGCTGCATGTCTTGCTTTGGCCAATGGGATGCTCACAAGGGGCTTGAAACAGAAGCTAGAAATGTGCTTGCACAGTTGGGCTTATCGGCTTTTCTCCTCTGGTGTCGCCCAGTGAATGTTCCCCGGGCTGGCCTGCTGGAGGGTGAGAAGTGTGTGGACCAGCGTCAGGTGGCCCTAGTTGTCCCAGCCACGGCCAACACAGATGAGCTAAGAGCCCCCCAACCCCAGCCATGTGAAGACACCCAGCCAAGATCGGAAGGACCTTTCTATTGACTGGCATTGTGAACTGAATTCTTGCTTATTATTTGAAGCCACTGAGTCTTGGACTATTTGTTAGTAGTACTGTGGCAAGGGATCTCTGATCGAAGAAGCTAGTGGCAAACTTGCCCTCCAGGAACAGCAGCCACAGGAACACTGAGCCCGCATGTGACACCCCCCAAAGACTCTGGAAAGCGTGATAATTAGAGGAAGGAGGGAACCCTACCATGGAGTTTCAAATGCTTCCGCCGTGCAGGTGGGGGATCCAAATCAGGGAGAGTCAGGAGAGCAAAGTAAATACAAGTATAGGCTCTTGGGGTCAGACTCCTGGGTCCAAAACCCAGATGCACTTAGGAGCTCTATGTGCCTCGGCAAGTTACTTTAACCTCTTGGTGCCTTGGTTTACTCATTTGTAAAACAGAGAGGATCATAGATAGTACCTCCCTCATCAAGTTGTTGCAAGGACTGATGGTTTTAATGCGCTTAGAATAGCTCATTACAAGCCCTAGGAAAGTATTTGTTAAATAAATAAATAAAGTGTGACCTCATTTATACCCACAGGCTAGTGAGTCCTGAGGGACTTCTGGGGATTACATTTGTCTTTTGGTAGGAAGGATACATTTGGATCATCGGAGGCTGTTTCTCATTTCATATAGTCAAATAATGGCTTCTAAAGAACCGAATGCATACTCAACAGCTCTCAAAAATCTGGAAAAATAATGGTTTCCTTTGAAAAACTCACTCTATTGTGCAAGTATCTTCTGCTCAGTTCATCTTTTTTTTTTTTTTTTTTAAGATTTTATTTATTTATGGGGCACCTGGGTGTCTCGGTGGGTTAAAGCCTCTGCCTTTGGCTCAGGTCATGATCTCAGGGTCCTGGGATCGAGTCCCGCATCCGGCTCTCTGCTCAGCAGGGAGCCTGCTTCCCCCCCACCCCCCCGCCTGCCTCTCTGCCTACTTGTGATCTCTCTCTCTGTCAAATAAATAAATAAGATCTTTAAAAAAAAAAAAAGATATATATATATATAGAGAGAGAGAGAGAGGGAGGGAGCAGGAGAGAGAGAAGCAGGCTCCCTGCTCAACAGGAAGCCCAATGCGGGGCTCAATCCCAGGAACCAAAGACCATGACCTGAGCCAAAGGCAGACGATTAACTGACTGAGCCACCCAGGCGCCCCCAGATCAGTTCATCTTACTAGGCTTTGGGGCAGTGCTTGATGTGAGATTTCAGGAAAGGAGGCAGAAATGATGTTATCCATTGTTTACGAGGCCGGGAAGGATTTCCATTCCAAATTATTGAAATAAAAATTGGGGTGCACGGAGAGGTAATTCTCAACATACATTCATTATCTGACAATTTTTGTGGATCAGGAATCTGCTTCTGTGTCTCTCAGGAGGCTGCCAGCAAGGGCTGGCATCTCAGTGAAGGCTCAACTGGGGAAGAATCCACTTCCAAGTTCACTCACAAGGTTGTTGGTAGGACCCGGTTCTTTTTGGGTCGTTGGACTGAGGCTCAGATCCCTAAGTAGCTGTTGGCTGGAGGCTGTCCTCCATTTCTTGCCGCGTGGAACTCCCTTCTTCGAAGCCAGCAACATGGAGAGTCTGCCAGCCAGCCAGAGGTTACCGTCTTCTGTCACAAAATTGCCTCTGCAAACCCATCCCCTTGGCAGTATTCTATTGATTAGACGCAAGTCTCACTCTCACTCAAGAGGAAGGGATGATGCAAGGGTATGAATACCAAGAGGTGGGTCTGTCTCTCTGTCAGGCTGCCTACTGGAGAGGTTATACGTGGCCTGTCAATGTGGCTTAGCTTCTTGACAACACGGCAGCCCCAAGGACGTCGGACTACCTCCATGATGGCTCCGGGCTCCAAGGATGAGCATTCTCGTGAATCAGATGGCAGCTACTTTGCCTCCCATGCTTCAGTAACTCAACATCATTTCCACAGTGGTCCAGTAGAGGAAGCAGTCACAAGCCCAAATCCAAAGGGAAGAGAATCAGACTCTAGCTCTTGAGGGGCAGAGGGGAGGTCACGTTGTACCAGAACATATGGGATGGCAGACATTGTTGTAGCCATCTTTGGATTCTGCCACACCTGCTGTGCTATTATTTCAAGCTTTTGGTAAAGCCTGAAACTCCTGTTCAGCTTGATGTGGGGGGCAGCGGAGAGTAAAGGGATGACACAATGAAAAGAAGTGTGGCCTGCTAAAGGGAACCGTATAATTTGTTATCCAAACGATGACACTATCAACCGTGCAAGGGAGTGCTATTAGTAATCATGCTGGGACAACAGGCATAAATCAGAGCTGGTCAGGGCAAAGGAGCCTGTTTGGAAGAAATATCACTCTACGAGGTGGACTTTTCCTGGAGTCCCAGGTGGTGACCAGCAGTGACAAGCACAGTGGTTCTTCACAGCGGTGGGGCTATGAGCACTATAGAGGAGCCTGTGGTGATTGGGAAAAATGCAGTCAGGGAGGTGACCCAGGAGAAATAAAAAAAAATGTTTATCTTTTTTTTTTCAGTTACAAGGGACAGAGTCCTTACTCAAATTAACAAAACAGAACAAGAATGTTATTGACTCATGTAACTAAAAATTCAAAGGAATACAGCTTCAGGCATGGCTGGATCTAGGGGTTCTGTCATCAGGGCTCGATTTGTTCTCATCTCTCTCATCTCTGGGCTTTGCTTTTCTCTTTGTTAGCTATATGTAGACAAGCTTTTTCCATGTGGTCGTCCTTGGCTCTAGTCCTTGGCTCCTCTAGACTTAAACTATATCTCAGTAATCCTCGTGGAAAAGGAAACTTTGCATTCATATTCTTGAAACTGAATCTCATGAGCTTGGCCTGCCATGTGACTATCCCTGAGCCATTCTGGGGCCGAGGGGATGGCATACATTGATTGGCCCGGCCTGGGGCATCTGTTGATGGCACTCAGGGGTGAATAGAGCAACTCCACCCAGAATACATAGACTAAGCTTGGCAGAGGTCTTGTTCTCCAAGGAACACTGAGATCCCATTACTAGAATGAGGGGCAGTGGAGAACAGATGCTGTCCATAGCTCTCTTTCCCAATAAACTAGAGGAGGGTAATCTTCAAGAAGGAAGAGAAGTCAGCCTTTCGAGTGTAACTATCAGATGCTAGGCCTTCCAATTCTGGCATTTGCCTCTCATGCAAGCTCTGCGAAGTCAGTGAACTCCGTCATCTCCTCACCCTTGGACAGTGCAGAAAGCATAGCCGTTGACAGGGGAGGAGGGGAGATGTACCAGTTATCTATTGCCACAATACTGCTGTGTAACAAACTGTCCCAAAACTCAGTGTTATAAAACCATGTGCCTCTAGTTTGCTCGTGAGTCTGCGGATTGGGGGTTTACTCTGCATGATTCTGCTAATTTCCTCTGAGCTCTCTCACACTCTGGGCGGGGGGATGGGGTGGCTTGCTGTTGGTTCAGGATTCACACACTGGGTAGTCAGCTTGGTGATCATTCTCTCCTGTTCTTCCAGCAGGCTAGCTTGGGCACATTCTCATGGTTAAAGGCAGAAGTGCACACTCAAGTCGCACACTTTTAAGGCCTCTACTTACGTGAAATTTGTTAATATCCCCTTAGCCAGAGCAGGTCCCACGGTCACATCCAGACTCAAGGGGTCAGGAAATAAAGACTTCACCTTTTGGGTGAGAAGAACTGCAAAGTCACATGATAAAGAGGGGTAGAGGCAGAGAGGTGTGCAGAGTAGAGACTTTTAATGTAAGCAGTCAACAATGGAACAAAAGGGGAAATTAGCATCCCATGATCCTCTGAGGTTGCTAAAGATAGATGTATGGATTTTGTTTCTCAGTAGACTTGGGATAAATGTCAGAAAGGATTAATCATTGTTCTCCCTTTATCATTATTATTTTTTTTTATTTTTTAGGGAGAGAGAGGGCGTGCGAGTGGAGTGGGGGGGAAAGGGCAGAGGGAGAGAGAGAATCTTAAGCAGGCTCCACGCCCAGCACAGAGCCCAATGTGGGGCTCGGTCCCCCAACCCTGAGATCATGACCTGAGCTGAAATCAAGAGTCAGATACTTAACTGACTGAGCCACCCAGTCGTCCCTGTTCTATCTTTATTAAAGCAGTTTTACAAAATGTTTCTTCTTCAGCTGCTGGAGAAAATATTAAGGCAGTTCCTCAAAAAATTAACATAGAATTGCCATATAATGATTCCACTTCTGAGTATATATCCAGAAGGCGTGAAAGCAAGGACTTGAAGCGATCTATGGACACCCAGTTTCATCGCGGCATTATTCACAACCACCAAAAGGTAGAAACTACCCAGATATCCACCAAAAGGTAAAAAATGGATAAATAAAAGTGGTACATCCATACAGGGGCATGTCATTCAACCAGAAAAAGGAATATAATTCTGGGATGCCTGGGTGGCTCAGTCAGTTAAGTGTCTGCCTTCAGCTCAGGTCATGATCCCGGGATCCTGGGGTCGAGCCCCACTTCTGGCTTCTTGCTCAGTGGGGAGTCTGCTTTTTCCTCTCCCTCTGCCAGTTCCCCTGCTCCTGCTTTCTCTCTCTCTCTCGCTCTAATAAATAAATAGAATCTTTAAAGAAAAAGAAAGGAATGCAATTCTGACACATGGTGTATCATGAATGAACATCACGCTAAGTGAAATGAGCCAGACACAAAAGAACAAACATTGTATGATGCCACTGAGCTGAAGTAACTCACGTCATCCGAGTCACAGAAACAGAGAGTAGAATGGAGGTTACTGGGGGGCTGGGAGAGAGGGGAAGGGGGAGTTAGCGTTCTGGAGATGGTTCAGTGGTGCTGGTCACTCAACAGCATGAAGGCACTTAATGTCCCTGAGCTATATCCTTAAAAATGGTTCAAATGGTAAATTTGATGGGATATGCATTTACTACAATGAGAAAAAGAAGTTCCTTCTCTTGATGCTGATATTCAACGTTTGGGTTGAGCGGGTGATAATGTAGTTAATATTTTCTCTGCCTAACCTAACAAGTAATGGGCTGGGCAGGCCATTCGGAAACCGTGAGCTTGTTGCCTCTCCCCACGAACCTCGTAGTCAAGTTAGGGAAGTGGGATGTCGCCATGAGGATAGCCAGGCCCAGAGAGTTTAATTATTGTACTACCGATCATACAATTTGGGAGGTGGGGGGTCAGTTAAAAATACAGCTATCTGGGTCCCGCCCCAGACCTACTGATTCAGAATCTTGGGGTTGCTGGGGTTAGAGCCTGGGAAACCTGTCTTGTTCCCAAGCTCTGGAGGTGATTCAGATGCCCAGCCAGGGTTGAGAATCCCACTAAACCACGCACGGTAATATTAATTTTAGGGAAAAAAACCAAACCTGTTTGAAGAATTAAATCTTTTGGATAATGCTGAAAACCACAAAAATTGGAAAAACTTTTACTTAGTAGAAATAAGCAAGGGGGAAGAACACTGACAAAGATTGATTCTGTACACGGTAAACATTGTTATTGACTAAAAATTGATACAAGACCCTAAATCTGCTTGACAAAATTTAGATTACAAAATTTGTCTGCGACAATTGGACGTGGTAGGAATAGTGGTCACAAAAGAAAACTCATGTTGTTAGAAAAAAATAATCAGCAGGTTTTGATGTGGACCAAGCAGTGATCAATGAGTGAAATTTTGTTGTCAAACATACAATGAAAAAAGAGTTCATTCTGATGAAAGTAATTTCAGGGTAGGCTTCTGGCTCTTTCAAACATTTCAGATATATGACTTTTCTTAATTTTTTATTTTGAAATAGCTTCAAAGTTCTATGGAACAGTTGCAAGGATAGGACAAAGAACTCTTGCATCATCTTTACCCAGATCCATTAATTATTAATATGCAGTCATATATTAATGCCTTATCTCATAGATTGATATATAGGCATATATAGGCATGCATAGATAGATGGATAGATAGATACAAAGTTTGTTTTCTTTTTTTTTAAAGGAATCTCTTTTTTTTTTTTTTAAGATTTTATTTATTTATTTGACACAGAGAGAGAGATCACCAGTAGGCAGAGAGGCAGGCAGAGAGAGAGGGGGAAGCAGGCTCCCCGCCAAGCAGAGAGCCCGATGCGGGGCTCGATCCCAGGACCCTGAGATCATGACCTGAGCCGAAGGCAGAGGCTTTAACCCACTGAGCCACCCAGGCGCCCCTAAAGTTTGTTTTCTTGAATCATTTGAGAGTTGCAGACATCACATCCTTTTTTTTTATTAAAGATTTTATTTATTTATTTGAGAGAGAGAGAGAGAGGGCACACAAGCAGGGGGAGGGGCAGAGGAAGAGGGAGAAGCAGACTTCCCAACGAGCAGGGAGTGCAATGCCAGGTTCGATCCCAGGACCCAGGGATCATGACCTGAGCCGAAGGCAGACGCCTAACTGACTAAGCCACCCAGGCACCCCAGACATCATATCCTTTACAAAAGAAGTGTGTACTTTCTCAGGGCAAGAACATCCTCTTGTGTTAAATAAATAAATGGTCTATAGTTGTATGATAACCTCTTATACAATTATAGGCCATTTATTAATTCAGAAATTTAATACAAATACTATTATCTAGTAGCCTACCATATTCAGATTTCACCAGTTGTCCCAACAATGTCCTTTAGAGCAATTTTTTTCACTCCGCTCAAGGTTCCAATTCCAGATCACTCTTTGCCTTTCGTTGTCATATTTCTTTACTCTCCCTTAATTTGAAACAGTTCCTCAGCCTTTCTTTGTCTTTCATTACGTTGACATCATTGAAAAATACAGGCCAGTTGTTTTGTAGAATGCCCCTCAATCTGGGTTTGTCTGATGTTTCCTCCTGATTAGATTTGGGTTATGCATTTTTGGCTGGAATTCGATGTGCGCACTGTTGGTTCTTCTCAGTGCCTCACATCAGGAGGTACCTCAGGTCCGCGTGTCCATTTACTGGCGAAAGTACATTCCATTGACCTTCTGTGCGTCACTGTCCTCATCTGTTGACGGAGAGACCCGAGGAGCATAACTGAACGGTGTCCTGGCTGAGCTGTCATTTCAGACATGTCCCACCCTCCGGACATTTGGGCAGATACAAGCCACTGAGATCTTATCGTCATTAGTCATCGTCACTAACGTCTAGGATACCTACTGTGTACTGGCGTTCATTGTTTAATCTTCCTAGAAAGATGGACGTATTTGTTGTTACTCCCATTTAGCAGTTCGGAAGACTGAGGCTCAGAGATGGGAGCTGAGCTGGGATTCGAGCCTAGTGCGGTCTGAATCCAGAGCCTGACCCCACACCATACCGCAGTGTCAGCTAATCCCTGCTCAGCAGAAAGGACAGATGAAAGCCTTCTTGGGGTCCTCCAGATGGCATTAGGAGAAGAGACGAACCAGCTTCTGCCCTCTTGGCCTGGGTCTTTCTCCACTCTGAAATCCAGCAAACTAAAATCAGGATTGATGCCGTCTCCAGGGGCTTACCTCCTGGACTTGGGGCAGCTGCCCCCAAAGCTGACTTTGTTCCTTTCTTGGCTGGATAACCCTGCTCCCGTGGGGGTGACTCCACCTTCCCGCCCACCCAGGGTCTGCATTTCCTTGTATATGTTAAAGTGGAAATGGGCCAGGACTAGAACAATAACTACCATGTGTTTAGGGCATAACATAAGTTAATCCTTTAATACGTTCTATGTAAGGTACCTTATTTTGCCCATTTTACAGATGAAGAAGCTGAGGCTTTTATGGTGGCGAAGGTCACAATCTGGTGAGTATAGGGTAGGGATTCCTACACAGGTCTAACTGCAGAGACAGGGAGAGATCTTCCCTAGGATGCTGGGCTATCTTTAGGTTTCATGGGATGGCAGGCTCCATGGAACAGGTTGATGAAATATGCCGGACATTATAGATGCGTATGAGATTTTGCTGTTGAATCCAGGGTTAGACCACTCACGTTTGGCCCTGATTCTGATTCTTGGCCTGGGCCATCAGCTTGATCTTTCTCTTTCGATTCCCTGGTGTTCTGTGCTGGGTCCTCCTCCTTTCTGATTTTTCATCCTGGACTTAGCAACCTGGGGTACTGCCAAGGCCTCAGACACCTTCCTCTCCAGAGACTTCTCCGTGGTTTGCAAGGACCTCTCTTGAGGAGGTAAATTGCTACCACATCTTCTCAAGTTGAGGGAGAGGTGGAAGAGGCATGAAAGGAAGGAAAAGAGGAAAATTCTAGCGCCAAGTCAAGAGGATTTAAAGGATCTGTTGATTTTGATTCCATTCACCAGAAAGTTCCACAGAAGGCAGTGGGGGTACAATAGGGAGAGCACGAATCTGGGTGCCACTGGCTGATTTGGCCAAAGCCTTGAGCCTCAAATTCCTCATCTTTTAAAATGGGGGTGATTGTGCATTCTCTGCCCAGTCCAGAGAAGTAGCGAGTCAAGTAAGAAAATGCTGCCATCTTGTTTCATAAATTGCTAAGAGATTTTATAAGACTGGATTGTGTGTTTTTTTCCCACTGAGTAAAGACCTGGGGAGCCCAACTCTCCTTGGCTGGGCTGTTACAAAAGAGTACTTCCTTCATTGCTTAGGCTTAAAAAAAGAAACTCAGGGGAAGAAGACACCATTTTGTGAATTCCCTGCCTTCCTTCTGTCCCACACCCTTAAGAACCTACTGTTTCACCCTAAAATGATCTTTTCCACCAAACCCTATCCACAAAATTTTAGCCAAGCCTCAGGTTCTGTTGAGGACCCAAAGGTGACTTCTGGGACGATTCCTGTGTCCTTGTTCCCCTCAGCAGCCTGTGACAAAAGCTTGGCAGCTGACAAAAATCTCACTATCCTCAACCCCTGGTTATCTCAAATGTCTCCAGACTCCAGCAGGAGGAAACACACCTTTTGAGTGTGTCCACGTGTCAGGCCCTGAGCTGGGCACCGTTACACTCCTGACACTCCTGATCTCAGCAAATCCTCACAAGTCTTCTAAGAGGCTCAACGTTCGAAGGGTCTGCCCTCCCACTGCACCTCTTCCCTCAGGGATGGGTCTCAGAAGTTTATGGGGATTATGTGATCCTGTTCCTTTTGGTCATAGGTGATTGGCTCCTGGTGGCATCTAGCCAAGCTTGACCAATCGCATTCTCTGCCCTGAGAATTTAGACTGAAGCACAGAGATACTTGGTCAGCACCTGCTGGGACCTAGAGGACTGTGCAGCAGCCATTTGACTGTGTGCTCAGAGACGTGGAGAGTACCCGCCTGGAGACAGGCAGGGAAGAAGGGAGGGAGGGAGAGACAGAGACAGAGAACATGACACAGTGCTGCGATGTCAAGAAACCTGTGGCCCTAAGGGGCGCCTGGGTGGCTCAGTTGGTTAAGCGTCTGCCTTCGGCTCAGGTCATGATCCCAGGGTCCTGGGACCAAGCCCCGTATCCTCGGTCTACTGCTCCGTGGGGAGCCTGCTTCTTCCTCTCTCCCTAAAGAAAAATACATTTAGGGAATAATGTTAAAAAAAGAAAAAAAAGAGGAGGAAGGAAAGCTGTGGCCTAGAGTGAGGGAGAAAGCAAGCCCCATTCCTGATGACTTTCTAGTTCCTGGCTCCAAATCCTCTTGAGGCTTCATTTCATTTCCTGCCCGTGGGTACCATGATCTACCTCCTAACTTCACAAAAAACTCCCACTCCTCTTTTTTAAGTTTAGCATGATTTCGTTTCTACTGGTTACAACTAAAAGTGTGTTGATAAGACTGGCAGGTTTGGGGACCCCCATTTTATAGAGATGGAAACGAAGGTTTAGAGATTAAGCCGGGGGCCCAGGGCCATGGAGCTAGTCGGTCGGTGGCAGAGGTGAGAAACATGTCTCTGAGATTCCAGTGGAGGACGTGTGTGGGGTGCTTTCCTCTAAAAGCTTTACATTTCTGCTCTCATTGCATCCTCGAGGGCCCCTGGGAGGCAGGTACTACTGAGCGCCATTTGAAGGATGGGGCACTGAAGGCAAGGGGAGGCTGCAAAAGTTGGCTTCCGATCAGGTAGTACGGGAGGGTCAGAGGTAGGCTCAGAAATCAGGCCGTTGACTCCACAGCCTGGGCTCTTAATAATGATGGTATATAGGTGTTAGTGTGGAATGTTGATTGAGAAGGCAGCGGACCGGACATGGACAGAGGCAGAAGTTTCCAGAACCTGATGAATGCATGGTTGTAATTGAATGATGGACCCTTAGAGGGTGGGTGAGCCTTTGGAGTCCCGCTGCACTAAGCCGACACCTCAGGTATGTGTTCTTCAGTAACTATGAGCCACAGCTGTTCCTTTCCTTCTCTGTGATATTATAGCGCCCATTCCATCACTGAGCGGCGTGGGGTTCACCCTCTGGGATCTCACTACGTTCTTTAGCTCCTCTCCCTGTCCTTCCCTCTTCCTAGACCCCTGCTTGTGGTGAGTCTACCCTTCGTTAACCTCCAGAGTAGGACAGATCACAGCTCTGGGTGACTGGTGGTTTCCATTATTGGTTGGGAAACGTGGGTGTTCATTTGGAAACTGGATTTTGTCACGAAGGCATCAGGCTCAATCTTTGTATTCTTAGCACACCTTCCTGGCCCAGCAGGGACAGAGTGAAGAAGGGACAGACCCTCCAGACCTGGGACCCTTGTTGAGGACATGTCTCTCTAGTTGGTGTTGAATGCACTCTGGGCTCTCTGTCGGGCTGTGCTCATGGGAGAGGATGCTCAGTTCCTGTGGCCTGTGGGTTTGGGAAGCAGAAACGGCTTGCAGTGATTCCAGAAAGAGAAGGTTGAGAAAGACCCATGATGATTTTCCAGGCACCTCTACCTCGAAATCGTTCTAGGTTGCCGATCATTCTAGGTTGGGGTCACCTACCCTTTTGAGAAATTGGTGAAAGGCAGAGATTTTCTCCCCCCAAATGCACATATAGACATAAATTTCCTTAAGACATAAAATTGCTTAGTTACAGACCCCCAAACCTATCCAAGGATTTAAGGATCCTTGATCTCAGAGGCTGCCCTCTGCTTGAGAGCCAGAGAGGAAGGATGCTCCTCCCCACCCTTCCAGCCTGGATGGGATTTCTCCTGGAGTCTTTGCTGACCCTCCCCCTCATCCCCCCACCCCTGCCCCAGGGGCAGGTTTGAGTCCTTCCTCTTTCTCCTGCACCTGTGCATTTGGCTGTTGGCACCATTTTGCCATGGTTTAAATGGGGTGGACCTTAGACCAACAGCATCAGCATCACCTGGGAACTTGTTAGAAATGCAAATTCTCAGTTCCTACTCCTGACTGGATCAGAAACTCTGGGGTGGGGCCCAGTAAATTCGTGTGTTTGAACAGGCTCTCCCGGCTCTCCCGGCGGCAGCGAGCTCCTGAAGTTTGAGGAGGGCGGCTGCAAGCAATCCTCTTTATGGTGTGTCTGCCTTACTAGACAGAACATGCCTGGCACACAGTAAGAGCTCCGTGAATACTTAACCTGCATCGTGTTTTCCACATGGATAGGGCAGGAGTTATTTCTTTTTCCCTTTGGTACCCTACAGCTTTGAGGCCCTGGGACTGAGACTCAGTGTCACTCGGGTCCAGTTTCTTTCGACTTCAGGGCCTAAAGACAGGCTTAGCCCCACTGGGGAGAGGAGGGGTCTTAGCCTGGAGGCAGGTGCCCAGAAACCTTCCCACAGGGATGGAGCCAGAGAGACATCAAACCTGAGCATCTCTCTGGGTAACAAGGCCTCAGCCACATGGTGGGTGAGGGGCAGGCGGGCAGGGGGCTGCCTGGCCATCGCATATGCCCCGGGGGGCCCATGGGAACCCAATTCTGCCGAACTCCATAGGCTGACCTGCTCCCCTCAGGGCCTGCCTGACAGCAGCCTTGGCGGAGGCCGCCAAATCTCTGCCAGGGACACACTTGCCAGGCTGGCTGGAAGGGAAATGGCCACTTTTTATTTTTAATGACTCCAACATTTTATGGAGAAGGGAATGGTTGGAAGGTCCCTCTTAACTTTATTTGCGTGTTTGGTCTGGGGAAGAGTTGCGTCTCTTAATTCTCTGCCTCTTATGTACGGTTATAGTCCCATATTTTCCTCCTACAGGGAGAGAGAGTATTTTCCTATCCAGTTCCTTAGTTTCCTGACATTTAAAAAATAATAATTTTTCTGAGGGGTGCAGGGAAAAAATTTCTGGGAAAAAAGCCCTCTTCCTATCTCCTATTGATCCAACTCTTTCAACATTAGAAAAAAATTTGTTTTGATTTTTTTAAGGTGGGAACAGAAGATACCTGTTTATTCTTCATTTCCAGTGCATTTATTTTTTAAAAAGTATCCTTACATTTTTCTCTTAGGAGGGGTAAAGAAGGATTTCTCTCATCTCATATACGGGCAGTTCTTCAAATTTTTATTCTAAAAAAACCAGTCAGCTGTAGGAGATGTAGGATGGATCCAGTAATCCTCCTTGTGTTGTTACGGGCTAGATCCTTCACACTTTTAATTAAAAAAAAAAAAAATTAGATTTTTTTGGGAGCCGAGGAGGAGCCAGGAAAAAAAATCCTGGTTAGACCGTCCTAAGTCATAGGGAGGCAGTTCCTTAAATTAAAAAAAAAATAAATCTGCTATTTTAGAGTGTTGGATAGAAATATTCTCCTTCACAATTTATTTCACACAGAGTTTCTCAAGTTTTTCTTCTTAATATCAAATTGATTGGGGGATATGGGAGGGGGGCTAGCCCCCCCTCAACCTTCAACCCCTAGTGTCTCACCCTGGGCCAGTTCTTCGAACTTTTATTTTTAATATAGATCTTTTCTTTTTCTTGACAAAGCTACACAGAAATACTCTCTTCATCCCGCATTTCACATAAAAGCAGCTCCTCAAATATTTATTTTTTAAATCCATCTGATTGGGAGGGGGGGCTAAAAAGAGTCCCCTAAACCTCTCTTGTCTGACCCGGGGCTGGTTCTTCAAACTTTTATTTTTAAATGACATTAGATTTTTTTTTCTGGAGGAGGGGGCAGGCAGGGGCAAGAGGAACATCCCCACTGAGCCTCGCGATTCCTCCATAAGGCCAGCTCTTCAAACTTTATTTAAAAAACCAATCTGATTTTTGGGGGGTGGGTGGGGGGAGCAGAAGAGTTCCCATTAACCCCTTGTGTTCCGCCAAGAGGCGGCTCCCCAAACTTTTTTTCCACCGCGAACATGACCTTTGCGAGGGGCTGGCGAGCGGGGGGCGGGCAGAGGGGCGCCGCGGGGCGGGCGCGGGGGGCGCGGGGAGGGCAGGGCGCGGCGCGGGAAAGTTTGGGGGGCGGCGGCGCCGCGGCCCGGGGGCTGGCGGGCGGGCCGGAGCGGCGCGCCCGGGGGCCGGCCGGCTTTGTGTGCGGCGCGGAGGCCGGCGGCGCGGAGGCCGAGGCCGAGGCCCGGAGCTCGCGGGCCGCGCGTCGAGGCCGGCCCGGGGGCGGGCAGGGCGGCGGGGGGCGGCGGCGGCCCCGCGAGGGGCGGCTCGGCGGTGGCGGCGGCGGCGGCCGGTGCGGGCCGGGGGTGGGGGTGAGGGCCGGGCGCCCCCCCCGCGCGCCCCCAGCGCCCCCGCCCCCCCGGCCTGAGTGGGGCGGGCGGAGGAGGGAGCGGCGGCGGTGGCGGCGGCGGCGGCGGCGGCAGCGGCGGCAGCGGCGGCGGCGGCATTGTGCGCGCACCAGCAGCCCGGCCCGGGAGGAGCAGGACGCGCCGGGGCCGCCTCCTCCCGCACGGACCCATGAACCAGCCGGGCGGCGCGGCGGCTCCGCAGGTACGACGGGGGGCCGGGGGCATGCACCGCGCGGGGGACCCCGGGGGGCCGGGGCCCGGGGCGCTGCGCCACTTCATTGCAAGATTTGCAAAATGCAAAGTGCCTGGGCACGTTTGCGGGCTTTTTGTGGGCGCAAACCGTGGGGTCGGGGTCTGGGGAGCCCCCCCGGGCGCGGCGGGGCGTGAGGAGGCTGGGGGTGACGCGGGGGTCTCTTCGGGCCCCCACCTAGCGCCCCCTCCAGCCCCGGGCTCGGACCGGAGCCCAGAAAACAAAGCGGCGAGAGAACAGAGCAGCCATTTCAGTTTGGACAATTCACATTTTGCAAAAATGCAACCCCTTCCAGCTCTCCCCCCTCCCCCCCAAATTTGCAATTTCTCTCTGACCCCCTCTGCGCTCGGGGTTCCTGATGGCCCCCCGGGAGGTCTTTCCCCTCTGGCCCCCCCATCTTTGCAACAATCTTTTTTTTTTAGGCCATATTTCCCTTTCTCAATTTTTTTTTCTAATTTTTCTTCAAACGGTAGTTTTTTCCCATTAAAACGACGCCACCTAGAGGATACTATTTTGTAAATAAAAAAAGAAATTAAAATTGAAAAGAAATATTTTTTATTTCTTATTTTTTCAAAAGTTTGCACTATAAGGCAGTGGAGGGGGAAAGGATTCTTTTTTTTTTCTTTTTTGGGATGAAAATTTTCACTTTGATCTTTCTGGGAGCATGGTGACAATTTTTATTTCTGAAGCCAAATCCAGATAATATGTAAATGAAAATTAAGCTGGAATTTGAATGAATTCAGTTTTTGAGGGGGAGAAAGCAGAAAGCCTCCTAAAACCGAAGTCAATTTGGCTTCCTAACTCATTTTTGTTTGACAAAAAAACTAATTGGAATGAGGAAAGGAGGAAAATTGTTGAGTTTAGAGAAAACTGGAGAATTGGCTTTATGAAGCAATTAGAAATTGTACTTCATTGTAATTTGGAACTTGGTTAGCCCAGCGGGCAGAAAAGACTAATTTAACCATTTGGCAATATTTAAAGTTTTTCTGTTTTCAAGAGGGAAGGATTTAAAAAAGAAAAATAGATTCTAAAATGTTGGCTTTGGACACACCCAAAAATTGTAGTTTTTTTTTTTTCTTCTAATTTTGCATGTACATTTTACTGCATTTAAATCCCAAGGTTCTAAAGAAAAACAGAAACTGGAAAAGTTGGAGTGAAATTCTGTGTTTTTTCCCTGCATTTGTTGTGTTTTGTGTTTTTTTTGTTTGTTTTTTTGTTTTGATGGGATAATTAAGACTATTTTCTGATTTTGTTTCCTGAAAGGTCTAGGCATTTCTTTTTTTGTTGTTCTTTTATCCAGAAAATGTCAGGAACCTTTTTTGAGCAATATTCAGTGAAAAAAATGTAAATTCATTACATTATACAAATTGAGTAGCCCGCAGATTTGTAGGAGAGACCGCCATTAAAATAAGATATGCATAATTAACATTATTATGAAAAAACTAACAGTGGATTCACAGAAGCTCATTTTTTATGACATGCAACTGAATCAGTTGATAAAGACAAGGGTTGAAGAATCCTTGGTAGGAGAGAATTTTCCCTTCTCTGTGCTTGCTTACTCTTCCAATTTGAAAAATTTATTATTTTTTTAAAAATCCAGGTTGGTTTTAGGCCTCTTTGATTGTGATGTGGGGTTGGTGGTTCATTAGCATTTGGTATCTTTCACAAATTTGATTACTTTCATAGGGGAAAAGAAAATCCATTCGCTTTGATCATTTTTGGGGGGGGAGTCTGATATTAAAAAAACACAAATATTACTGACTTAAGGAAAGATAAAAGAAGGGAGGACAGAGAAGAGATGAAAATTCTGATTCTTATCCATCTTCTCTAGTGGAACACTTGGGAAGTTTGCTGAAAAATTGGGGTAAAACACCCAATTCGACTGATCCTAGCATCAAAATTTAATTTTTTTAAAGGAAAAAAATTAAAATAGACACAAAGCCAAACCGAAAGGTACTTGCCTTTGGAACATGAAAGCACAAATGCAGACAGTATTTGATGTAGTTTCTTGGACTTAAAATGAAATAAAATGAAGGTGAAAACAAAAAAAAAAAAATTTTTTTTTAGAGGACAAATAATGACTGAATTGAAATTTAACAGAGGAAAATAAGATAACCAACCCGAAGTTGAAGGGTTATTTGTGATGAATTAGTATCTGGTTGAACTTCTGGAGATTTTGAGCCCCCCCCCCCCAAAAAAAGAAAGTTTTAATTTTTCTGTTCAGAGGAGGGGGAAATACTGTTAGTATTGGGAGGGTGGGATCTTGGTGGGATCTTGTGTGGGGGGTTGATGGTGGGTCACACAGGGCTAGGGCAGGAAGCCCTGTGTCCCTTTTGCTAGCTACCAGCTGGTCTTGGAAAAAAAATGATGGCCCCAGTTCATGGATTCCCACCCCGTTTTGTGGGGATTCAAATTTCTGAGGGGTTGCAAATTCTGTGAAATATATTTGACCGTGGCAGAGGTTCGACATTTCCCATCATCACCATTGCTTTTGGGAGATTTTATTTTTTTAGTAACGAAATCCTTCAGGGCTGACTGGCCACATTCTGACATATTTGGAATGAGGTTTTTCTTTTTTTTTTTTAAAGTAGCATAATTAAAAAAATTTTTTTTTCTGTTGAATTATTTAGGCCAATGCCTAGGATGGTCAAAGAATTCGTAATTTCCAAGGGCTCTGGAGGCCTTGTGAGACAGTAGGCCTGAGTTTAGCAAGTGATGGAGGGGAGCTCTCCCCTGGGCTGGGGAAGGGTAGGTGGGCACCCCTACTGGGCATCTGAGAAAACGTCAGGGCTGTAGATAGCAGGTTATTTCTGGTGCAAGGAATTAAAAATATTGCAGCACGTCCCTTTGTGTGTCCTGGGTCTCCTGACACACAACTCAGATTCCTTCAATTCCATTCTGCTGAAATTTCGTTGTGTTGTCTGTGGTTTCAAGAGAACCCCTGGCGAGGATTGAAAATCATTTCTGTTCTGTAGACTTGTTTTTTTCCTTTTATTAAAAAAAAAAAAATTGGTTATTCTGATCATGTTTGTTGTAAAGGAAATAGAGGTGCATGATGGAACTGTTGGGGGCGGGGTCAGTTCTCTTTTGTTTCTATTGGCATCTCGCAGGACTGAGATCTGACCTAGGCCTTGGCCTCTCTCACCTCCTATTTTAGATGGAAGTGTGACCAGAAATGGGTATATGAGCTCATTTTTATTAGCCTATGTCTGTTCACCAAACTCTCTTATAATATTGGGCAAAAAATCTGGCAAATTGGACTTGAGGGGTGGTAATTTGATGATGGGCTAAGTTATTTTGGTGAAAGATCATTTATACTGTTTCACAGTAGAGACTCTTATTACTTAATGTTTTGCTTTTCTGCCTAAGGAGTTTTTTTTTTTTCTAATAAGGTTTGAAATTTCAAGGGCCTGCTTTATAGCTTGACTTTGGACCAAGCTAGGAAAAAGGGTTTGCTTATGCTTTCAGCCCTGCACAGAGGTGAACTTGAACAAGGGCTCTTGCTTTTGCAGAAGAAAGGCAACAAAGATGGCTGGTCAGCGTAAGGCTGACCTCTCCCTGGTTCTAGAAAATAAACAGCCAATGGTTTGTTTCATTTGAGAAACAGAGTTTAAAAACTCCTCCATTGTTACATACAATCCCCCCGCCCCCCACCTTTGACTCAGCTCTTGGCATGCTGCTACCTCTGATCTCAGAATCCTCATGTCTTCTCCTTGGTGGGATGATAAGAACTTCCCCTGCCGTGTTTTACTGCATGTATAAGCTGACTCTTCATGGTCATGGTGAAAATGTAAATTTTTTCCATGCTTTTGTTATGTTTGGGGTCAGTTGTGTCTCCTCCCTGGTGATGTAAGGTGAAGTGGCTTTGTGGGTCCACAGGAGCCCCAGTTCACCCAAGGTCTTGCTGTATGACCTTGGACAAATCACTTTTTCCTTCTGAGCCTCAGTTTTTGAGAGCTTTGGATCAGGATAATAATAAATAGGTTTCATCTCTGATTCTGACTTCAAGTGATTGGTTGTTGCTACCTAGACACTGTGTTGAGAAGGATTCTGAGGTCACATCTGGATGCCTGGATTCGGGAGAGAGGGGTGCGGTGTGTATCAGAGAACGAGGACTACATCTCTTATTCACCATACCCAGGGCTAGGTTGCGAACCGTGACCACTGTAAAATCAACTTAGTGGCTCACGGTCAGTGTACAAAAAGAAAAAAGAACAGACTAGAACATAGGAGGACACAAAAGAGCAGAGGCATAGCATAGTATGAAAGGTAAGTGTCGTCTCACGAAACTTCTGTTTTGTTTCCATTTGCCGATCCGTGTGCATGATAAATATAATTCCTACTGTGAGCCGTGCTTAAAGGAGTTGGCAAGGTACTGGACTGATGACCCACCTTGATGTGCTGCAAATACCCTGCACTTTCCCACTTCGACTCTTCTTTTCTCACTTATTATCCCAGTTGACTTTGACGTGAACCCTGTGGAGTAGGTGTCCTGTGCCACGTGGTTTGTCCCCTGGCTGAGCCTGCCTTTCGGGCCACCTGGGAAGAAGTCGGGCACACACCCCAGCTTGTTGGCCTTGGAGAAGCCTGGAAAGACAGGTGCTAGAGGCGAAGGCAGCATCTCTGCTGCCTTCTCTTGCTGGAAAGGAGATTTTCTAAGAAGCCTGGAATACTTGTCTTGGTGGGAGAGCGAGCAGCCGCACTTACTTTTTCATCCTCACTTTCACTTCAGATTGCCGTAGGAGTTTTTCAGGAGTTAGAGCCTTTGTGTTTGCACTGTATTTAAATTTTAGTTGGACTCTGTGAGTGTCTGTATTGGTGTATGTGCTTCCTAAAAACTTCCGAGTTGCTCTTTGTCTCCTCATCTGTTACGTGTCTCAGACCGGCAGTGTCCAGTAGAAATAGAATTTGAGTCACAAATGTGAGCCACACACATAACGTTAAGCTTTCTGGTGACACCTGAAGAAAGTAAAAAGAAACAGGTGGAATTAATTTTAATATAATTTATTTAACCCAATATATCCCCAACATACCATCCTTACAGTATCTCATTCGTATAAAGAATTGCTAATATGATATTTTATATTCTTTCCTTGGGAGCTATTAAGTCTTTTCTGACTAGCCACATTTCATGTGCTCAGTAGCCACATGTGGCTAGTGGCTTCCATCTTGGACAGCACAGGGAGAGACCAATGTTCCATCTAGTTGTTACGGGGTGGCCTCGGAAGGTTAGTGACACATCTTTCAAAGTTCTTGGTGGTGGGACTTCCTTCCTGAGCCCTAGATGCTCTGTGGTGGTTCAGCCTGTAGGGGTGAGGAGTTCCATCGTTCAGCGTCTTCTGGCAGAAGCGGTCCACTCCCCTTCCTTTAATCTTCTGCCAGGATCAGGCCAAATGCTTTAGTTAAACATGAAAAATGATGGCCAGAAACCCCAGGATGATGTGTCTCAGCAGGTGTGCCCTTGAAGTTAAGAAGTGCAGATGCAGGAGGTAGGTTTTAAATAAAGTATGGCCTAAAGAAGGATGAAGGTGGCAGAAGACAGCAGCTGGGAAGGACCAGGTTTGGGATCTGAGAGGAGGGAGGACGTTGGGGGAAAGATGGTCTGTCTGGGATCCATGTCTGAACTGAACACGGGACCACCTGAGAATCCCCCCCCCCCCCCATGGGCGTCAGGGCCTTAGGTCAGAAACGTAGACCTAATTTCTGACCTCCGCCCAGTTGGTGAAATGGAAAGCGGAATTGGAGGTCAGACAGATCAGAGTTTGGAATCCAACCCCATTGCGTGGTTAGTTTTGCGTTTCTTTGGGAAAGACGCTCCTGGTCTTAGAGCCACAGCTTCTGTATCTGGAAAAAGGGGGTTAATAATCCCGACCTTGATGGGTTGATTTACAACTAAACGAAGCAGCAAGTGGGAAAAGACCCAGCCAGTCTTTGGAAGGTGGTCCTTAGAAGGCAGTCAACACACGTTAGTTTCCTCTTGACCCAGTGGCCAGTGGGTCTCTGTTGGGGGAGGTCGAGTCGCAGTGACCACAGTTTTGGTAGCTGGAAACCTGGGGGCTTATCTTTAATAAGATGGAGTTAGGTGACAACAGCAACTGTCCATTTTTTTTGGTCGTTGCTCTGAAACAGACCAGGATGAGACGTCTCCTGGACCTTACGCGTCCTTCTTGTCAAAGTGTTCTTAATGCTTTCATTCCAGGGATGCTGTAGGCCCTCCGAATATTCCTGGATTTGTTTCAAAGCCTGTGGCACAGTCTTTAAAAGGGATAAATCATAATCCCGGGTGAACTGTGTGCCTTCGAGCTTCTGTTCCCCCTGGGCCTCCTGTCTCTAGGGCCCTTCCCCTTCCTCATCTCCGCTCTGAGGAGCCAGAGCCCCCCCCCCCAGACCCTGCCTCAAGACCCCCTGCAGGTCCTGTTCTGTGCAGCCCCCCACAACCCCCCAGGCAGACTTCATCCGTGCCCACCCCGCAGTGCTTCCCGAGTACTGTGGGCCCACGGATGAGAGTTGCTTGTTTGCCTTTCTCTCTCTCCAGCCGGCTTGTGAGTTCCTTGAGGGCAGAGAGCATGGGTTATTCATTTTAGGGTCTGGCACAGAGCAGCAGCTCAATAAATATTTGATGACTTAATTTGATTTTTGGAAATAGCTCAGATCAGTCAGATTTGAGGCTAGGGAAGAGTAGGGGACCAATTTGGGTTTGGCCATTCGGTCAAAAGTGCTGTTTTACGAGGGAACCCTAAACACGTTTTTTTTTTTAAGAGCTAGAGTAATCAATCAATCAGAGGGGACTCCTTGGATGGTGATAACATGCTTTGACTGTACACATCTTGGGGGGTTTTAGAAGAGTTTCCCACCCTCTTCACTCTTGTATAAACTATTTCTTTAAAACAGGTGAGGGGCCTGGTAGGGTCGTCATCCAGATGGCAGATTGGCAGGAATGGTGAATGGTCTCAGCGTTTCTAAAGGGATGGAAATGGGGGAAAACCTTGAGGTACAAGGGGCTGGATAGGCCCCTGTGTTTGCTCTGGGAGCTGGTCGTCTCGGTCATGGGCCCAGGAACCGGGCGTCAGGGGGCTGTCTGCTGAACCTGCCACACTGAACTGCGTAACCGCTAAATGCGTGATGCGATGTCCAGTCAGACCCCATCTTTGGCCGGATTATGGTGTGCAGATGCCAGAGATTCGAGGAAAATCTACGGGAGAAAATTGAGAACATTCTGTTTTTTTTGCTTAATTTTTTTTCTGTAAGCTTTACAAAACACTGTCCCTTTTAACACTTCCGGCCCGGCCCAGCGAGTGAGCATAGGACCCCAGTCTGAGGGAGACCATATTTCCTTGATGGTCTTGTTCCTCACATACTCGTATTTCTGAAATTGGGGTGCGTTTTACAATAGATTGTTTCCTGTTAGTACATTCCCTCTTCTTTTCTTCTCCACCAAAGTCTGTTATAAAACCCATGGTGTGTTTAACACTCGAAGGCATCTTGGAATTGAGGTAGAGTGTCAGTTCCTGGTGGGGTGGACTGTGATGTGAGGGACTTCCAGTCCTGCTCTTGTTTACCTCACTGAGCTCTGGGTGTGGCTTCTCCACTCGTGCAGTGAGGGCAGGACTTGGGCTTGGCAAGAAACATCTGGAACTTTAAATAAGTACCCCTTTCCTTCCATGTCTTTGGGTGGGTTTCGCAACTTTACTGTGCCCCTTCTCTAGAGGGTGTAAGAAGCCCGGGGGAGGGAGGTTTAGTGTCCTGCCGATGGTGGAATACTAGTTTGACATTTCCAAGGGTAGAATGAACTGGTAGAAGTTGAAGGGATGAGGCTTGGCCTCCCTCTCTGCTCTGCTGCTTAATCATCTTGTGGTCTTTGCCAAGGTTCTTCATTTCCCTGCCCTTTGATTTCCTTATGTGTAAAGTGGGGAAAATGAGGATGGTGGGGACGGATGATACCCTCAGCACTGGGTTCTTGTAAAAAGTTGTGAGGGATAGTGAGAAGAAAGCTTTGTAAAGGGCAGAGTGCTTTTCACTTTCAGCACGTTATTTGTACATCATCCCTGTACCAGGGATGGTAAATAAGTAATTATACATACCGCTGCCCCCCATTTTCAGGCCTGTGGCAGACATTGCTAATCGATCTTGGCAGTCTTTTCCATTGAGTCCAGCCAGTGACCTCAGAGTCTTTCTTAGTATGAGGCAACCAGTCTGTTGAGTTTAGCATGGGACACGAAGCCAGTTTGTCATTCCTGATCTAGTTCCGCTCCCCTCCCACCCCCACAGGACGGGAGGTGGAGTTCCTTGCCCCAAACCTCAGTGACTAGGCAGAGATGGAACTTCAAGCCTCAGATTTTCTAACTCCTCATCCAATGCTTTTCCTATTATTTGCACATACGCTGTGTCAAAAGAAATTAAAGTTAATTTGGTCTTGAGAAATAGTGAGAGGATTCTGACCCCTCCCTTCCCTCCCTGTTATAATTAGATACCCTTGGGGTTGTCATCAAAGCAGGGCTGGGTGACCTGCTTCTTTGCCTGATCCCGGAGTGATCAGATTTCAGAGGGGGAGATGCTGGTGCCTGGGCCACTCGGTTGGGCAGTGTCCCTCACTCACTCGTGTAGTAGAGATGACCTGGCAGAGGGGCAAGGCAGGCCCTCGGGTTCCTGGACCATAACCTGGGTTTGTAACACGTTCGCTCTTTGGACACTTTGAAGATCACAGATGAGTTTCTCAGCCCCTGAGAGTCTTAATTTCTGTATCTGGGAAATGGGATGGAAATCATCCTCCACGAGAAATCAAATGAGGGGAGATATTTCAAAATGCTTATTTATTCATTTATTTCTTAAAAAAGAGTATTTACTTATTTGAGAGAAAGAGAGCATGAGAGCTGGGTGAGAGGCAGAGAGAGAAGCAGACTCCCGCCCTGAGCAGGGAGCCCGATGCTGGACTCGATCCCAGGACCCTGGCACCATGACCTGAGCTGAAGGCAGATGCTTAACCGACTGAGCCACCCAGGCGCCCCTATTTATTCATTTATTTATTTTGAAAATGCTTTTTAGACTGGCAGCCCTACATAGGTGTTATTTTTTTGCACATGAATTTTTCTAACCAGCACTAGTCACTAATTGTAAGTGCCCCATTAGGAGATTATGTAAACTCGGGAGTCATGCATGGGTGCGTATGAGGTGAGTTGGTCCCTTAGCTTGTTTCATTTTACTTGCTGGCCGAAGGTTTAAAAAGTTTGGGATCTGTAGGCATTGGAGCGGGTACGTCCTTTCCTGTTGCAGTCAGTTCCCACGTTTCAATCACGTATGTGACCTGCCCGGCCCCGGAAGGCGCTGGGCGCTGAGCCTCTGTTTGTTTATCCGCTAAGTGGGAGAACAGTCTGCCCGTGTATCCCTGACATGCTTCCTGAAGGCATCACGTGAGTTAATAGACTCCAAAGTGCTTCATAAAGGGCGAAGAACTGGAGAAACATGTTCGTGACAGCTCCCTTCTTTTCTTAAAAGGGAAAGGAGGGAGGCCGAGGTGAGGACGGTATTGAGTCCACAGGAAAATGATATAAATATTTTGGCTGACACAGCAGGAGGAGGCTTCATATATAAGCTAAAGAGAATAAATGGAGTCAGGTGATGCTTGGCGCCCCAGCCAGCTATAGAAAACCCCGGAAAACCTGCTTTCTAGTGAAGGGAGCTCTGTGTCAGGGATGGGATCTTCGATTCCCTGGGGCCAGCCCTAGTCCTGGGGGAGGCTCGGGATGCAGGGGTGGGGGAAGGAAACCCCTATGGGTGGAAATGAGTCCTGAAAGTGGAGGAGGCCCGGGAGCGGCCCTGGGCAAGCCCCTGGCTGGCGGTTTGCTGGTAACATTCAAAGTCAGAGCTGTTCTGGCTAGTTCGCTGGATATGTTATTGTCCCGAGACAGCATGCCCCGGGGGCTAGCCATTCGCTCACTCTGCCTGCCAACTTCCCACCAGCCTCAACGTTTTTGTAGTGAATTAAGGATGGGAATTTTTATCAGGTGAAACTTTGCAGAGAGTTGGCGTTTTGCTTTATTTTGGGCTCAGAGATTTGTGAGCTCAGTGGACCTAGCCAGGGCACTTAGAATATGCAGAGAGAAGAGAGACATTTTTGGATGCTGGAGATTTTTTTTCTTTTTAATCAACTGGGAAAAATAACTAAAAATTTAAGTGTGTTTATGTGGGCGGTTCTTAAAATGTATGCTGGAAAAGCAGAAAGTGAAACTGATCTGAAAGAAAACTGAAACTGGCCTGGAAGGAGGCCCCAGGGAAGGGTAACTTCCCCCCTGGGGGCTACCGGCTGGAAGTGGAATTTGTAGTGAAGCTAGTCATCTTTTTGGATCTGGGCAGTTTAGAGCTAACAGGTTTGTAGAGAGATCTATGCCTGTGTCGTCCAGTGTGTACTGGTAACCACTGGCCACCTTTGGCTGTCGAGCCGTTGAAATGTGGCTCGCTGAGAAATGTAAAATCCACACTGGACTTTGAAGGGGTCATAGGGAAAAAAGATTGTAAGAGACTTCAGTAATAATTTTTAAAATATTGATTATAAATTAAAATGATAGCCTTTTATAAATTGGGTTAAACAAAATAATTATTAAAATGAATTTCAGTTCTTTTTTTTTTTTTTTTATAAATACCGTGGCTACTAGAAAATTTGGAATTACCTATGTGACTTGTATTACATTTCTCCTGGGCAATGCTATTTTAAAAATCTGCTCCCCCCAGAAAGGGGGAGTGGCTTTCTTAGGGTCACACAGCAGTTTTGCTTCATCAGGTCATTGGTGAAGAATGCCAGATCATCAGAGCCTGGGATTGAGAAGAAGGCTGATGTCGTGGTGTAGGCATCAGTGTAAGTAGGTGGTTAAATGGAGGGAACTTATGAGAGAGAGAGAGAAAGAGATTGGTAATTTACGAAGAAAAAATTAAACTGTTTTCCACTTTGCTTATCCATTCCCCCTAAACATTAATTAAACACTTTGGAAGAAAGTAAATCTAACAAGACAAGCAAAAACAAATCTAAAAGATTACCCCTGGCAATCTCTCCGCTTGCCAAAAAATTCCAGTCTATTTAGTCTTTGGGGTTTAACTGGGGTTTATGAATCAGAGTGTAGTTCAGGGCTGGTTTGGGCATAGAAACCCGGGTCACATTAGGGGCTGTGGATTTAGGGTCCTGAGTGGCCACAGGCTATTCTCTTGCTAAGTTGTGTCTGCTCCATGTACAGATTCGGGAAGTAAAGCTTCTGGAAGACCCAGAAGGCCCACTGCTGTGGAGGACAGAGCTGGCGGAGTGGGGAGGTCATATAGCTCCCTTGATCTCCAGCCTGGTCTCGGTGGGCTCAACTAGCCCTAGTCTCATTGGGTGGACCAAAGGGGTCCAGTGTGGGGGGTGCGCAGGGAGGGCGGTGAATGACAAAGCTAGACTTGAACACAGGTCTCAAACTTTGTAGCCTAGTTCTCTTGCTGTCAGTGTCTCCAAAGGAATTTGAGCCACGTGTTGGAAATTCAACCTTACAGACTTGTTTTGCTCAGGATCTGTTTCTGTTGAGCATTCTTACTTATCTCACTTGACTTTTGCAAAATAGAATTTTTCTGCCTTGAAGTAGAGTCATCATTGCACATTTGCCAAGTGCCTCTTATATGCCAGGGGCTGGACTCATCATTTAACGTCTATTATCTGTCAATACAATCACCCCGGAGAGTAAGGTTATTTACTTGTTTATAATATGAGGGAGTTGAGAATCAGAGGTGAAAGGGTACACAGCTGGTAAGGGTGGTTGGCTTCCAGTTCAGATGACTGCCAGAGACAAGGCTCACGATAGCCCTTTGAGCTGCAGTCTTACCATTCACCCTTATAGTTGAGGAAGGTGAAGTTACTTGTCCAAGTTGTAGCATTGGTGATTGGCTAGGGCTTGAACCCAGCTCCCTTGGATGTCCTCCCCTTCGCTGTGGGGCTGAACGGGACCCCTCTGTCTCGGGAACTTGTGCTCCCCCTTCCACGGAGCCTGGACCTGGGCCTCCCTGCGCTCCTGGGCGGGCCAGTGGCTTGTGTGTTTCCTGCGCAGAGTCTTTAATACTGCGTTTGAAAACAGTTGCAGAAGGTTTGCTGTAATTAATTACATTTGACATACTTGGAACTGGGGCCTCCTGGATTCAGAATGCAAATTTATGCCCAGACAGATGTAAGGTATGCTTGGAGCCAAGAGCTCTGGCACGTCCTAGCTAGGGCCTGCGGTGATGCTGGCTGCCCTAATGGGACTCCCGTCACTGGCAGTAAGCAGTGGAGGCAGGACTCAAACTCGGGGATACTTGGAGCCCACAGGCTGTTGGAGGAGAAATAACTCTGGGCTTCAGGCTAGGAACCATAGTCTCTAGTCTGAGCCCTGCTTCTAACTCAGCCAGAGTCTGGGGTAATTTCTTTCTCTCTTTGAGCCTCAGTTTCCCCTCTTATACAGTGAGGGCTTGGACTAGTTGCTCAGAAAGCGTGTTCTGTTAGTTTGTTCGGGGGCAGGAGGGCAGTTAATCCAAGTCAGAGCTCGGAGGGCTGGCTTTTGGAAGTCTACATAGTGGAATAGGAAGGTAAGCAGGAGGCTATTGGAACAGACAAAGAGAGAAGGGTACCAGACCTGAAATTGAGCACAAGATTTTGCCGATTTCCAGGGCTGCCTATAGAGAAGTCATGCATTCGCCTTAGACTCCTCTTTATTAGATAACTTACTGCTGTGTAACAAGTCACCTCCAAACTTAGTGGCTTAATACCACACTACTTATTGTCTGTCATGGTTTCTGTGGGTCAGGAATTTGGTAGTAGCTCAGTTGGTTGGTCTGGTTTAGGGTCTGTCTGTGATTGTGGTCATGCAGTGGCCAAGGTCATCTTAAAGTCTTCTTCACTCCGGTCTGGGGCCAGGGTTTGAAAGACTTGAACACTCGGAGTTCTTTGGGCATCCATCCATCCATCCATCTCATGGGGTCTTTTCAGCATGGAGGCTTCACACATGGCCTGACTTCTGTATGGTAACTTGAGTCTCCCAAGGCACATGTCCCAGCAGAGATAGAGCCAAGCAGATCCAGTGTCTCCTTCCATGATTTAGTGTCAGAAGTCATGTAGCAGAACTTTGACCTCAATCTACAGGTTGAGGCCATTACAGAGATATGCCCCATTTCAAGAGGAGAGACGTAAGCCCCACCTCTCTATGGAGCTGTGGCAACATGGCATTCATCGTGTAGGAGGGGATGTATATTGGTGTGGTCATCTTTGGAAAATACAAGCTGCCATACCATCTCTCTCCCCATCAGTCCATCTCTCTAGCTATTCACTTCTCCATCCTTCTCTACCCACCCACCCATTCACCCGTATAATTTTTCTGTCCCCCAGATGTGTGCTTCTTATGATTACCTGTTCATCCATCCATCTACCCCATTCAAATCACCTGACACATTTTGAGTACCTAATATGGGCCAGATACAACTAGGGTGCTTTCATTGATGAGCTCAGAGGGGAGAATGAAGCTAATAATTATTGAGAACTTACACAGTATTAGTGTCTTTATCCCCCAAATAACTCCATGACATAGAATTTTCATCATGTCTGTTTTACAGCTGAGGAAACCAGGGCACAGCAAAGCTAAATAACTTGCCCAGGGTCATTCAGGTAATTAGTGTCAGAGGCCGAATTCGAACTCAGGACTTGGCAGCTGACACTGCCCCAGATTGTCTTCATTCTGGTTTCTAAGTGTGAGATTGCTGTCCCAGAGCTGATTCTCACTTTTATTTTCCTTCCAAGTGAAAACAGGTTCTTCCCGCCCCCCATTATAAAAATAATACATTCATTACAAGAACATTAAAGCAGTACAGAAAAAATAGGATTGTTCTTTAAAAAAAATCACCCCAAATCCTACCACCCAGAGACAACCACTGTTCACATTTGATGAACATTATTTAAGTCATCTCTCTGCTTATTTAAATATATATGATTACAGTTTTATTCAAATGGGATTATATTCTACATGCTGTTCAGCATCTGCCTTTTTTTTTTTTTTTTAAACTCCTGGATCTCTTTCTGCATCAGTAAATAGAGATCTTCGTTGTTATTTTATTGACTACATTGTATTTCTACTATATATATGTCCCCGAACTCAGTGCCCTATTGGATTTTGGTTATTTCTAATCTTTTTACACGCAGGGTTTCTTCTTGTGTGATGATCTCTTTATCATCAGTCTCTTAAAGGCTGATTGCTGAATCCTGGCATATTCGCATCCTGCAGGTGATAGCAGTTTACCTTTCTGCTAAGAGATTGATAGTGCTTATCCTATACATTGTGGCCATCACCTTGTATTGCCACTGTTCTTAGTCGTTGAGGTCTTACTGGGCAAACTAATGAGGTTGAACATTGCTTGGTATACTTTTATTAGCCCCTTTCATTCTTTTGTGAATTGCCTGTTCAAGCGTTTTGCCTATTTTTCTCTTGAGGTGTTTATCTTTTCCTTTATTTTTTTAAAAAAGCTCTTTGGATTTTAGAGATACTGACTCTTTGCTATTCAGATTCCAACTATTTCTTATCCTAGACTATTTTTTTTAAAGTGCTGTTTAGAAGTGGTTGAAGAAAATGTTTACTTTTAAAAAAAAATTAATTAATTTGGCAGAGAGAGCGTGCTCATGCATGGGCCCGCGCAAGCAGGGGGAGCAGCAGGCAGAGGGAGAGGGAGAAGCAGGCTCTTTGCTGAACAGAGAGCCCAATGTGGGGCTCTATCCCAGGACCCTGGGATCATGACCTGAGCCAAAGGCAGACGCTCAACTGACTCAGCCATCCAGGTGCCCCTAAAATGTTTAATTTTAAAATGCTTCCATTTTTGTGTTTTGGGTTCTGACTATGTATTTTTTTGGTGTCACAGTTAAAAAGACTTTCCCTTGTTAAGAATTTATAGCGAGAAGGAAGTCTACAGAGTGGAAGAAAATATTTGCAAAGCATATATCTGATAAAGGGCTAGTTTCCAGAATATATAAAGAATCCCCTACAATTCAACAACAAAATACCAAATAACTTGATTTTTTAAAAAATGGGCAGAGGACTTGAATATTTTCCCAGAGAAGATATACAGATGGCCAAGAAGCATATGGAAGTATACTCAACATCACTGATCATTTGAGAAATGCAGTTTAAAACCACAATGAGCTATCACCTAACACCCATTAGGATAGTCACTATAAAAAGAAAAAAAACCGCAGAAAGTAAGTGTTGGTGTGGAAAATTTGGAATCCTGTGTACTATGGGTGCAGCCGCTATGGAAAACAGTATGGTGGTTTCTCAAAAAATTAAAAATAGAATTATCATATGATCTGACAATCCTGCTTCTGGGTATCTATCCAAAAGAATTCAAAGCAGAATCTCAAAGAGATAATTATACACCCATGTTCATTGCAGTGTTATTTACAATAGTCAAGAGGTGGGAGTAACCCATATGTTCATTGATGGATGAATGGATAAACAAAATGTGGTCTGTATATAAAATGGAATATTATTCAGCCTTAAAAAGGAAACCCTATCACATGATAAAATATGGATACACCTTGAAGACACTGTGCTAAGTGAAGTCAGCCAATCATAAGAAGACCAATACTGTGTGATTCCACTCACAAGAGACATCGAAAGTAGTCGGAACTCATAGAAACAGAAAGTAGACTGGTGGTTGCCAGGGGAAGGGGGAAATGGGGAGTTGTTGTTCAATGGGTATAGAGTTTCGGTTTTGCAAGATGAAAAAGTTCTAGAGATCTGTTGCACAACTCTGTGAAGTTACTTAGCACTCCCGAACCATACACTTAAAAATAGCTAAGGTGGGGTAAAAACAAAGTTGGACATTTATGTTACCTCACACATCAGCAGTGTGTTTTCTAGGAACATACACAGAAGAGTGTCTGTATACCATACCATGGTCGTAATTGTTTATAGCATTAAATACCTGGAAACAAAAAAAGAATTTAAAAAACATTCATCCATATTTCTTCTGTTATTTTATACAGCTTGTTTTCTTACATTTACATTGTTTATCTATCTGGAATGTATTTGCTTTAGAGGAGGGGCATAGAGATCAGGCTCTGTTTTTTGCTTTTTTTCCCCCCAAACTGCTAGCTGCTTGCTCTAACATCAGTAACTGAATAATCCGTCTTTTCCTTGTGGATTTGGAATGCCATCTTTGCCTTACACTAAATATACATGTACTTGGGTCTCTTGCTGGACTCTGATGTTCCCTGGGTGTACAGGTATGATGCTCTTTTAATTTGGTCACTTTTAGATAAACTTGAGCATGAGCACCGTATCTTAAGAACTGACCTATAAAATAGCATGTACATTGCCACGTGTGTTACTGACCAGGTCGGGGCTGCTTTCCGGTGGGCTTTTGCACGGGGCAGACTCTCTTTGTTACCCAGACTGGCCTCAGCGCCGCTGTAGATACAGAAACTGAAGTTCAGTGAGGTCAGATAACTTGCTGTAGGTAGTAGCTAATTGGTGCGCTCGTTCCCCGTGAGATCGGAGCCGGAGCCCAACTTCCGAGTCTGTGGACTTCCTTTAACAACACGCTGGCTCTCGCGGATGCCCGGATCTCTCTCCTTGGGGACCATACGTGCTCCGGTGCAGAGGGGTGCCCATATATGCTTGCCAAAGTGCATGGGAAGCAGTCGTCAGGGCTTATTCAAAACAGATATTCCTAAACGGATTATTCCCTGGTTGCAGTTAGAGAATATGCTAATATTTGTTTTAATCAGTTAATTTTTAAATAATTAAAGGAACCTAATGGTATTATAGAGAAATCAGAAAATAAGGAAATGAAAAGACTGTTAAATAAATCCCAGCCCTCTTATAGTCACCTTTAAAATTTAGGTGTATTTCCTTCTAATTATTTTATAAGCATATTTTTATTTTTTGAATCATAATGTATTGGTTTTGCCTCCTGCCTTTTCCTTCCCGCATCTTTACTTTGTCTTCCTAATTGCCATTTAAAAAAAAAAAATATTTATTTTTATTAACATATAATGTATTATTTGCCCCAGGGTACATGTCTGTGAATCATCAGGCTTACACATTTCACAGCACTTACCATAGCACATACCCCCCACCCCCCGCCAATGTCCATAACCCAGCCACCCTATCCCTACCCCCCTACCCCCCAGCAACCCTCAGTTTGTTTCATGAGTTTAGGAGTCTCTTATGGTTTGTCTCCTTCCTGATCCTAATTGCCATTTTTAAAGACTGCGTAATATTCACAGAAAAGAATGAACATGGTTTATTTAATCCATACTCTGTTGTTACACATTTAGGCTGGTTCTAATTTTTCTTTTTTTTCCCTAATTTTTCTCTTTTATAAAGTTCCACTGTAATGGACAATTTCATAAATAAGATACTCTGATATTTTAAAGCTATGTCCTTTGGATATATTCCTGAAGAGAGATTACTGGATCAAGGTACATCCTGCCTCTTTTGGACCAACTATTAGTACCAGGCTTTAGAACTTCTGTTGATTTGAAAAAGAAATATAGTAAATTCTTTAAAAAAATATTTCACTGACTTTTTTATTATGAGAGGGGTTATGTTCAATGAGGAAACCTAGAATATATGTGCCTAAAAGAAAAGACTTTATAATTGCACACCTTTTCAAGATGAGCTCTGTTAATTTCATTATTTCGATAAGTTAATTATTTACTTATACAAGTATTAATTTTTCAGTAAATTATTTTTAACCTCATTTTACTAGCCAGAATTCTCTAATAACTTTTTTTCCTGCATCTATGCTGGTAAACCATTTTTGGATGATGATCCTCCCTCTTTCAAGATCTTAAAAACGTTTTGAATTTATTTAGCCATTAAATATTTGTCCTAATTATGGGTGACGACCCTTGATAGGTGCCAAGGTGATAAATCAATATGGATTCTGTTCACAGCCATATATGTGCTGTAGAAATTGTCAGTGTTCTAAGACTGGTTGCTGAGGGTGTTTAGTGGAGGGAAAGATGAATCCTAGTAAAGAGAATCTGGGGCAACTTCCTGGAGGAAGTGGTATTTGAGTATGGCTTTGAAGGACAGATAGGATTTGAGGGTCAAAAGATGGGTCTGTGGGAGTAAAGGGAGGGAGCAGAGAATTCTGGGCCAATGAAATAGTATGAATCATCAAAGAAAGATGAACTTTGGTGATTTTTTTAGTGTTGAGTATTTATTACTATAAATCTAATTCTTTTCAAAGCTGGTGAGTCATAAAATTCTGCCCGAATGTGGTTATCCTTTATGTGGGCCTGCCAGAATGTTCAGTTAAATCGGACAGAACTCTTGTCGCTGAGGAAGTGCAGTTTGGTGGGGGGTTTAGAGGGGAAAGATAGCAGGTAGGGGAAGTTAGAGGAAAAAAGCGAGTCTTTGGTAACCTGGCCTCAGGTCCGGACAGTGTTTTCACTCTGCAAAGCGCTTTACAGATGTGGTTTCCCTCCTGCCTCCTGGCGTCCAGACAGGACTGACGTGTGCAGGGCCTGTGCCCTGCTGGGCAGCGGCAAATCCCACTTTCATGACCGATTCCCTAGAAGAAATACATTTTATGTCCCCATCTTATACCCGTGGACTCATCTCAATAAAGCAAAAGCACGCAATGATATTTACACTTAACCACTTGCAGTGCGTTCTGATACTTTTTAATTCTTTTATTTAAAAAAAAAAAAAATGCTGGCTGTGACTCATTAAATTGATTTCCAGAGCCAACAGTGGGTCTTCCAGGTTCTCCTGCCGGGACCTCCCAGGTGTCCTGAGCAGGTGGAACCTAGAGCCCCTTTACCCCTCCTGTCTAGCGGGTCAGGAACAGATCGGAAATGTCCTGCCTGCCTGGCTCCGCCTTCCTCAGGATGAACATTGACCTTCGTAACTTCCCATTGAAGGTGTGAGTGCACAAAGCGGGTCCCTGGGGAGCTGCTGGACTGGCGAACTGAACTTGGAGATGGGCTTCCCACAAGCGACTAGACGTCTCAGGGGTTCCAAGAAGTCCCAGGGAAGAAAACCATTAGTGGAGATGGTCTTAGAGAAGCAGAGGATTATGGTGGTTTTTTTTTTTTTTTCTTTCTCTTTTGCATATACTAAGTTTTCTTCATGGAACACGAACCTCTTTCGTAATAACAAAGTGAGTCCAAAAAACCCAAAACACTTTTTAAAGAGTTTACTATATTTTCCAAATCAATAGAAATTCCCAAATCTTAGTACCAATAATCTCTCTTTGGGAGTATAGCCAAAGGAGAGGATTTTAAAATATCAAAATATTTTGTATATGAAGATGTTCTTTACAATGTAGTTTTACCAAAGCCCAGTACTAGGCCTGGCGGGAATGTGTGGAGTGGGGGTGGGGGGGTGTCCGAGTGCTGTGTCGCATGATGCCCCTGGAAAAACAGTCATTATTAGATTGCTGCTCTGAGAAGCAGTACAGCCAAGTGGCTAAGGACGTCCCCTTTGTAGCCAGACTTCCGGGTTGCAAAACCCACATCTACCTCTTTCAGGCCACGTGACTCTGGGCAAATTGCTCAGTCTCTCTGTATCAGAATGGGCAGAGTGAGACTTAGCAGGGTTCGTAGTGAAAGCTCTAGCACAGTGCTTGACACATAGTAAGTCCTATGTAAGGGTTAACTCACTAGTTCCATCTGAATGCTTTTTTCTTTTTCTTGCACAGAACATGGAAACTTCAGGCTCACTAGTCCTGTGTCTGAGTCTGTTCGGGGTATAGGACATAGAAGGTGGAAGGACTGTAGGGCTAGGTGCAAGAGGCCTCGTGTTGAGGGTTCTGCCCCTTAACCAGGCTTGGGCTGAGTTTGGGGTGACATTTTCCCTCTTAGAAATACCGTTGTCTAGAATACGAGATAACGAACTATTTTTGCTCTGCCTTGCAGAATTGTTATGAATAATTGACAGGGTAAAAACTCATTCACCCATAAAATGAAGGGGTTGGACTTCAGAGATGATGGAGGGGTTTCCTTATGAATTCCAGTTTGGCTGTTATTGATTCCATGGATAGGCCATAGTGGGAAGGGTGCTGAGATTGATTAGTGATGTCTGCCACTGGGAAGGCAATGTGGTGGTGACCTCTCTCTCTCTCTCATTTTCTGCTCCTGAGCTGGATGGCTTCGTCGGTCCCACTTAATCCACAGCTGGGTGGTTTGAAGGGTTATGAAGGATTGAGGAATTGGCTGTCCAGTCCTGCGACCAAGAGATGAGTGGATCTGAGTCCATATTTTCTAAATGCATATATTAAGATATCTTAAAGCTCCAGTAACTAAATGAGGGTGGACCTGGCCTAGTCCTCTACGGGCAGATAGATTTTAACGGATTACAGTCCAGAAACAGATTCAACAGACACAGCTCTGTGTTAACTTCAGTTCCAGGACCATCCTGTTTTGCTCAACTTTGCTTTTAAAATATTGTAATATTTGGTAAACCTGTCTCCCTATTATTCTGTTTTCGAAACTTTCATTAGTCTCACCCATATTCTACCAGATGAACATTAGAATAATTTTTAAAGGTAAAAATTGTGTTGTGATGGTAATTGTATTAAATGTATGCATTGAATTGAGTAGAAAGGACATTTCTCACAATATTATGTTTTTCTGCCCAGTGAGGTGGTCTCTTTCTTCATTCCCGTGTTCCCATATATGACCCACAGTAAAATGTTCCAGATAAGTTTTGAACGTTTATTTTAGAATACGTTCTTGAGCGTTTGATATTTTTGACTGTAAGTGGGATAATTTCCTTTATCGTGTATTTTGCCTAATTAATTCAAGTACATAGAAAAGCTCCTGGTTTTTATGTGGTCGTTTGTTAGTGGATAACTTACTGTCTTCTTAATTCCGGTGGTTTCTTGTGGTTTTTTAGATAGATGATAATATATGCAGATAATAGTCATTTCCTTTCTTCTTTTATAGCCATTGTCCTTTTCTTTTCCTCTTACTTGTCGACTAGGCCTTCTGGGCAGTTTGAATAATAGGGATAACAAGTATTGTCTTGTTTCTTCTTGTATTGTCTTATTTCTTCTTTTAGTGAGAAGGATTCTAGCATTTTCTAATTAAGTATAAAGTTTTATTTTGGTTTCTGATGCATATTCTTTATCACTAAGCATTTTCTGAGTTGCTCAATGTTTTTTTTTTTTTTTATTTTTCAAGATGTAGGTGAGTGGTATGATTTAGGAGTGATTTTCACTTTTTTGTGTTTGAATTCTTCTTCTGCAAAGGAGTGTGAATCATACCCTCCCCCACTGTAAAACTATTTAATAATAAGAGGGGGGGAAAGGATGATGATTTTAAACAAATACCTTTTCATTATGTACCCAGATGGCCATATCGTTTTCTTACTTTGATCTGTTGATGTGATGAATTGTATTAATAGATTTCTTAATATTAAACCATCCTGGAAGGAACCCATTTTGTTCATGGTGTTTCATTATTTTAATACACCTCAGATCCATTTTGCCGTGTTCTGTGTCTATATTCCTTAGTGAGATTGTCCTGCGGTTTTATTTTTGTGTGCCGTTTTTGTCATTTTTAAAATGGGGATTATGCTAGTACAGTGGTTTATAAATTGGGAAGCTTTCCATCATTTTCAGTGATTTGGAACAAGGTGGATAAATACATTGTAAATTGTGTACCTCTTGGTAGTAGCTGCTGAGATGGCTGTGTTGAGAAGGATTCTGAGGTCCTGTCCTGTGTAAACAATTTAGTGTTTTGTACGAGTGTAGGAAATGAGAGTTTAAGCATGCATGCCAGATATTTATTTGTAGTCCCTGCCAGGAATGATTTATATTGCATGGGAATTATCTATCTTTTGAAAGTTTAAAAGGACTCGCCTTTAAAACTCTCTATCTTGTTATGCTTTTGGAGATGATGATTTTCCACTGTAATCTTTCAGTTATATTTTGGCTTTTGCACTTGTTGAAAATAGTTTTGGTCATTTCTGTTTTCTTAGAACTGATCAAGAATTTGAACCATATTTGCATAGAATAGAAGATAACTTAAAAACATGTCCTCTGGTTATATTTTTCTAGTCTGATTTTCTTGTAATTGAATTTTTTCTTTATTTTTTGGTTGAATACTGATATCCAGGACTATTTATTATTTTCATATCCACTTTTTAACACTTCAAAGGTGTTTGTCAATTCTCACTATTTAAAACATTTGCACATTGCTATGTTTGTTAAATTGAGCCTTCTGCCTTCTTTAATTTTTTTTTTTTAAATTGAATCCTTAGCTCTTTATTTTTCTCTGTTTAGTAGTAAAAATGTTTAATCAATGAATTTTCCTCTGAGTACATTTTTGGTCACATCTCATAAGCCTACTGCAAAGTGTTGTAACTCTTTTCTCTCCTAAATATTCCATAGTTTTAGTTTGGATGTTCTCTTTAGTCTAAAGTTTATTTAAAAATATAATTTAAATTTTTGTGTTTCCCTTTTTTTACATTAGTATTTATATTTATTTATTTTTAGTTTATTGTGAGAGAATGTTGCCAATAATAGTTTTGCTCTTGGTGATTCATAGAAAGTTTTGGATTCCTTTTTTAAAATATTAGCTTGTGTAAATGTTTCATTTGCTTGCAACATAAGCAGTTTCCCCTTTGGGGTTTATCGTTCGCTATCTATATGTGTATTTCTCAATTCTGTGTACCGTTGACATTAATCACATTTTTTAGATTCCCTGTAGAGTCCTAATAATACTGTTTTTCGATTTATTATTTCAAGAATTTGAGAATCGGTTAATGTCTTCCACTAATGTTTCTTTTTGGTTTTACCATTGGCTCTCTCTAGTTTATTTTATATATTTTATTGCTAGGTTATTTAACAGAAATATATACCCGCCTACTAGCATTTTATTGTGGGTTGTCCTCCTTGACCTGTTATATCCTTTCTGCGTTCAGTTGTCGTTTTCCTAATTTTTGTAAAGCATTTCACGATTTCACCTTTAATTCAAGTGATTTTTGTAAAGCACTTTCTGTTTTCTGTTGTTGGAATTTACCTGGCATAATTCTACATTTAACTTTTATTTTACGTTTCACTTTTAACCTTTCTGTGCCCTTTAAAAAAAAGATCACTGTCTGTCTTTCAGCTAGCATGTAGTTTTTTATATTTAAAAACTCGGAGCCTGAGTGTGTCTTTTAATATGGGGCTTACCCCCAGTTATATTTATTATAATACCTAATGTAGTTTTTTTTTAACTTCTTTCATCTAATTATAGTTTTCTTTTTTCTAAGTGCTTATATAAGAAGGTATTTTTGAGGCTTTCTCATGCGAATGGCAGTTTGGATGAATAGAGCATTTTTGGGTTACGTATTTTATCACTCAGTACCCTGTAGATGTGCTGTAGTCTTATGTTGTTAATATTGGGTAATTCAGAGGCCACATGGGATTTTATTTGCATGGTCGATTCCCCCATCCTCTTGCTCTCAAGCTTCCTGAATGTCCATAGCATTCTTTCTCCCCCTTGAAATTCAAGGGGTATTCTAAGCAGTGTCCAGGTTTTGGTATCTTTTCATTAGTTTGCTAAGGTGCATGGAATGTACTTTGTCTACAGATTAAACTCTTAAGAATAGAAACATTTTTGTTGCATGTCTCCCTGTGGGCTCATTTCTTTTTGGAGTGGGAGTTACCTGTATATATCTGTATATATGCAATGTATACATCATCTCTTGTGTCAAGTATTTGAGCCCCTCTTTTTTTTTTTTAATTTTATTTATTTATTTGAGAAAGAGCGCACAAGCAGGTGGAGGGGCAGAGGGAGAGAGAGAAGCAGGCTCGCTCCAGATCTCAGGACCTTGGGATCATGACCTGAGCCAGAAGGCAGCCGCTTAACCTCCTGAGCCACCCAGGCGCCCCGAGCCTCTCTTTCTTTCTTTGGAGGTTTGCAGGTGCTTCTCAGGTGTCTCCTTTGCACACCTTACCTCTCTTTTCTGGACTGGCAGTTTTGCCCATCGCTGCTCCTGATGCTGGTTATAATTCTGTGCTATTATTTGGTTCTTTGCACTCTCTTCTGAATTCCTTGAGCTTTCTCTTCATTTGACTCTGTTCTTGTTTTCTGGAGTTTTGTTGAGAGTGCAAAGGAGAGTTTGTCTCAAATTTATTTTAGCTTCCTAGAGTAAAACTGTTTTTACACGCTCCTTCTCTGAATCTTGAGTAGGAGGATGCTTATCCCCTTTTTTTGTTACACAGTTTTGTTCCATTTGCCCTCCTCCTGCTTGCTTCATTTATTCCTTGTAAATAAGGAAGAGGTATGACCTGGTACGGCGTAGACCCTACAGTGATACCAGTAGCTGCTGCCCCCTCAGGTCTCGGAATGAAAGGGGTGGGCCACATGTTGTAAGTGATGGCTGGGTGATGCAGCCGCCCGAGGTTGCGGGGGTGAGGCTGGGACTGTAGGTTTTCGGAGTCTGGGTTCCATGATTTGGCTTCGTAAGGCCACACCGTGACGTGCCCAGCGGTCTGTGCCCGGATTCTTTCCTGATGGGGTCAGGGCTGAGTTAGAAAGCGGAAGAAGCTAAGCCACCCCTGGGATGTCTGGGATTCAACAGATGGAGGTCCCTGTAGGTCTCGTTCCCCCCGGAGCCCCCTGCCAATTTGGTTTTCATCTTACCAGTTCTGTGTCAGAGTCTCAGGGAGGGCAGTTGCGAGAGGGTTCATCGTGATGCCCTTCGATGTGTCCTCCCCTCCCTACCATGTGGCAGAAGTCCCTCGGTGGGTGGCTTGTGTGTGAAATCCCCTCCTAGATTTCAGGACCTCCTTTTTTTTTTTTTTAAGTTTTAAATTATGTTAAAATACATTATATAACATAAAATTGATCACTGTCACCGTTTTTGTATGTACGGTTCGGGTGTGTTAAGTACGCGTGCATTACTGTGCTATCTGTGTGCAGAACGTGTTCATCTGGAAAACTCTCCCTAAAGAGCTCCCCATCGCCCCCTCCCCCCGGCCCCGGGCCACCGCTGTGCTTCTCTCTGTGAACTCGACTCTCCGAAGTACCTCCTACGAGAGGAATCGTACGATTTTTGTCTTCTTGTGGCTGACTTATGTCACTTAGCAGAGTGTCCTCGGGGCTCTTCTGTGTCGTAGCACACGGAATCTCCTTCCTTCCTAAGGCAGTACAGCATTCCACCGTCTGCATCTGTGGGTTTGTTTATCCGCTCATTTATCGGTGGATGCTTGGGCTGCTTCTCCTTCTTAGTTGTCATGAATGATGCTTCTCCGAGCCTGGGTCTACCAGCATCTCTGCGAGATCCCGCTTTGGGTTCTTGGGGGTCTATCCCGCGTAGTGGAATTGCTGGATCACACGGTGGATTGCGTTGTTTAGTTTTTTGAGAAACTGCCATAATTGTGTTTTCCTTCTAATAAAACAAATATGGGAAGTTTCAAAAGTGTGCCGAGTGAACAGAGTTGTGTAGTGCCCGCCACATCCCGTGGTCTAGCTTCAGCAGCCATCACTGTGTTGCCATTCCTCTACTGCCTACATCTCTACCTGCTCTGCTCACTCAGTGATGGTGGCGGTGCTGACAGTTTTTTAAAAGATTTCATTTGAGAGCAAGCAAGCGTGAGTGGGAGGAGGAGCGGGGAGAAGGACAAGCGGACTCCATACCTAGCACAGAGCCTGATGTGGGGCTCGATCCCATGACCTTGAGATGCTGACCTGTACTGAAATCAAGAGTCTGACGCTTAACCGGCTGAGCCACCCAGGAGTCCCAGTTACTATATTATTATAACTGTTTCAGGAAAACTTACGTAAGTAAAATGGACAGTCATAGCTGAACGTTTGGCTAAATGGACGTACCCATGTAACTCACACCCCAGGTGCCACATGGAACATTTTCAGCTCCCAGAATGTTTCCTCGGGTCCATTGTCAGTTGCCACCTTCTTCCCCAGAGGCCACAGCTGTGCTGATTATCTTCACATTAGACTGGTTTACCTGCTCTAGACTTTTATATAAATAGTGCCTTCTATTTCTGTTTTCCCCTAGTCAGTCTCTGGGAGTGGGAAGAGAGGAGGCATTGGTGGTTCTGTGCCCTCTGCCACATAGGACTCTCCTCTGTCACCCCTTTGCAGCTCTGGGGTTCACTGTCAGATTAGCCAACCACTCCCTTTGGTCTTTGTTTTCATTCCATTCTGCTTGTGTTATAAATGAGGAACCGAGTGGAAAAGCCCCAGCATTTCCCCAACATTTAAAGCGCCGTGTATGGAACCCCTCCTTTCTGTTATAAAAGTGGCTATTCATACATTAAAATTTTGAAACCTAGAGAATTAGGGGGAAATAAATCCATCATTTTATCGTTTTACAATGACGGTTTGCATTTCTCTGTTGTCTTTTTCCTAGGTGTCTTTTTCTCCTTTGTGTAATATAGCTATCATCACAGTGCATACAGTTTTATATCCTGCCTTTTTCATTTAACATTGAAACGTCAGTATTTATTTCTAGCTAGCTCCAGGAATGTCTCGTGGTCATTTTTTATTGGCTCCACAGTAGCCGTAGTGGGGGTTGTGGTTTGAGCGTTTATGCTGTGCCTGGCACGGTTCTGAGTCTTAAGGTCACTAAGTCCTTACAACGTACCTGTGAGGTACATACTGTTACTCCCATTTTGCAGATGGAGCAATCGAGGCTGAGTGCAGTAAGTCCCACATTTGGCGACTCGGGAAGCCAGGAACCAAACCCAGGCCTTCTGACTCCGGTCCTCAGCACTTGTGCACAGTGGTTAACTTCATCATTTCTTTAAGTTGGCTGTACAGGGATCTTTTCCTCCGTTTTACAGATGAGCACACTGAGGCCCAGAGAGGAAGAGTGACTTATCTGAGGGGAGGCAGCAAGGAAGTGGCAGTGCCGAGGCTGGGACCCAAGCTAGAACCCTCTCCCCTATTTCTGGAGGTCCTTTGTTCCGCTTGGCGGGGTCCTGCCTCATCTCCAGTTCTGCCTCACGGTAGAATCACCGCCTTTTTGCCAATCTTCTGGGTTTCTTTGCATTCTCATTATCTGCCCTTCTTCCAGCAGCCACAAGTCCCCTGGCCTCTCCGGGCCTCAGTTTGCTCATCTTTGGAATGGGCCTCGCCTTTCTCCCGCTCCTGTCTGGGCTGTGGCTTCAGCCCTTCTCTCCCGGACTTGGCCAGCCCGGCGCTTTCGCAGACACTCGCAGGGAACTGCACTTGCGGCTGAGCTAGCATCTGCTTCCCCATCTGGTCCCAACTTTTTCCTTAATTACCCACTGAATTGGCTCTAACAAAATGCTGACAACTTGAATGAGACATTAGCTGATACATCAGCGCCCGTGCCAGGGCTGCACGGGCTTTTCCGGGACGTGACGAACTCAGGCCCGGCAAGTCCCTCGTTCCCTGGCCGGAGTCCCCATCCCGGCCGAGCGGCAGGCCCAGCCGGGGTACGGGGTTCTCACGGGGTCTCGTAGCTCACAAATGCCACCTTCTCGTGCCGCATGCCAGGCATCTTGTCGTCTTCAGGGCTGGGTCGCAGACCTGGGAGCAGATTTAGTCTTCTCTCCTGCCCTTCCCTTGGTCTCTAGCCCTTCGTATCTTTTGTTCCAAGATACCGTTCTTCAGATTGTTTTTGTTTGGTTTCATTTCTTCAAGTTTCCAGCTGGGCTGAAGGCAGTGGGACTGAGTGTGCTGCAGCAGAAGGGGTTGGCCTGGGTTTTCTTGGCTTCGAGGTGACTCCTGCGTGCCTTTTTTGGGCCTGTTTTGCACCTACATAAAGGGGGTCTGGTAAGGTATAATACAGGCCCTAATTCTAATTTCCCGGACTCTGAGGAAAGGCCGAGCTTCGGTTTTCTCATCGTAAGTGGGGTAGGTAGAGTCAGAGGCTGCCTAGTGGGGCTGAAGAGCACAGGCCCTGGAGCCGGCCCTTTTGGATTCCGGTCTTGCCTCTGCTGCCTCTTCCCTGTGTGACCTTGGGCAAATTGCTGAACCTCTCTGTGTCTCCATTTCCTCTTTATAAGTTGGAGATCTGAGAACCTGATGAGAGAGTTACTGATGAAGAGTAAATGAATTAAAACATGTAAAGCAACCGGCACTCGGTCACAGTGTCACCTGTTGTGTGCACCCCCCGTCTTTTAATCTTCTGTGCAGTAGATTAAGTGAATATACTCAGTTTCAGGTGCAGGATCCTCTTTGCTGCATTGCAATCTCTCCTTGCTTTATTTAGTTAGTTCTTTTTATCTCCATCCCCTGTCCTGGCTCGGCTCCTCTGCTGTCTCCAATATTCTGTATATTTAACATTCATCTTTTTGTGTATGTGTGTTCTTGCAGAATGTGTGCTGTTATTTTGTATACGTGTTTAAAAAGTGCCCATCATGGGGCGCCTGGGTGGCTCAGTGGGTTAAAGCCTCTGCCTCAGGTCATGATCTCAGGGTCCTGGGATCGAGCCCCGCATTGGGCTGTCTACTCAGTGGGGAGCCTGCTTCCCCCTTTCTCTCTCTGCCTGCCTCTCTGCCTACTTGTGATCTCTCTCTCTCTGTCAAATAAATAAGTAAAATCTAAAAAAAAAAAGTGTCCATCAGTGCCGCAGTGTCCAGATCTCCTTCTCTTGCTCGCCTTTGACCCTCAGCTCTAAGGGTTTGAGCTCCATTATGTTACCTTGAGCCGCTGGGTGGATTTTACCCTCCCACCTCTCAGTGATGAGTAACCAGGCCTCAGCATCCCCCACCCCAAGTAAAGCTGCGGCGAGCATCCTTGTACGTGCTCCCAGGTGGACCTCCACGAGACCTTTGTTACGATGTGTACCCAGCTGTGGAATTTGGGACAGAATGAAATCGAGGATATTTGAAAGAAGCAAAAGGAATAGATGTTTTATATGCCCCAAATTTGAGTAAATCATAAATAGTGCTTAGCCAGTCAAGAAGTTGACTGTCTCCTGGGCTTGCCTTGAATTCCCAGCTAAGGACCTCTTTTCATTTTTTTTGTACTTTTAACTTGAAATCACATGAATAGCCGCTCTTTGAAAACAATTCAGGTGACCCAGAAGTAAGTCGTATAAAGAATGAAATGAGCCCCTTGACGTTGTTCCCCATCCTCCTAAGCCTCATGTCCAGTAGGCAAGCCCTCTGGTGACAGCGGAGTATGTCATGCTAGGTCTTTTCTTACACGCTAACTGGCACAAATGTGAACCATTTGTATCGTTTTACAGCTTAGCTTTGCTCACTTAGTAGGATGTCATAGGGCTGTGCGTTTCATGTTAGCCCCAGTAGACATGCTTCAGTTTTTACCAGTGCTCCCTATTGCATTTTAAGGATCTGTCATAGTGGGGCACCTGGGTGGCTCGGTGGTTAAGCATCTGCCTTCGGCTCAGGTTATGATCCCAGGGTCCTGGGATCGAGCTCCGCATTGGGCTTCCTGCTCTGCGGGAAGCCTGCTTCTCCCTCTGCTCCTCCCCTGCTTGTGTTCTCTCTCTCTCTCTCTGTCAGATAAATAAATGGAATCTTAAAAAAAAAAAGGATTGGGCTTAGTTTATGTCACTAGTCCCCTTCTGCTGGGTATTTCGGTGTGGCCAGTTTTCTGGCTGTTACAGTCAGAGAACCAGCACTTGTGGTGTTGGTCCTGCTGGTGCTGAATTGCTTTAAGTTTTGCACTTCTTTATTTTTGACAGATATTTTTGGTACCTCTCGAATTCTGGGTTGATGGGTGTTCGTTTTTGCTTTTGTTTTTTTTTTTGTTTTTTTGTTTTTTTGTTTTTCTTTCAGCACTTTAAAGATGTTGCTCTGCTGTCTTCTGTTTTAATGTTTTTGGTGAGGAGGTGGCTGTAATTCTTATTTTGTTCCTCTGTATGTTATGTCTTCTTAAAATTTCTGACAACTTTTTAGATGTTCTTTTTATCTCTGGTTTTAAGCAGTTTGTGATGTGCTCGAGAGTGGTTTTCTTTGTGTTTGTTCTACTTGGGATTCATTGAGCTCTGGGTTCTGTGGGTTTATAGTTTGCACCAGATTAGAAACTTTTGGCCATTATTTCCTCAGATAACCTTTTCTCTCCTCGCCCTCGCTCCTCTTTCCTCAGAACTCCAGTTGCATATATATTAGGCCTTTTGACGTCATCTCACAGCTCATCGATGCCCAGTTTATTTTTGTCCATCTTTTTTTCTCTGTATTTCGTTGTTAAGAGTTTCTGTTGCTGTGTCTTCAGGTTCATCAGTCTTTTCTTCCTCGGTATCTAATCTGTTCTTCATCCCAGGCATTGTATTTTTCATCTCTGGTGGCTCGATCTGGGTCTTCTTTATGTTGCCTATGTCTCTTTCTCACATGCTCCTGTTTTTCCTCCCTTCTTGACTTTGTGGGGTACATTTATGATAGCTCTTTTTAAAGTCCTTTGAGTCCATCATCTATGTCATTTCTGGGTCTCTTCCTATTAATGAGTTTTCTTGCTTCTTTCGTGCCTAGTAATTTTTGATTGACATTGTGAATTTTGTGTTGTTTGGTGCTGGATGTTTTCATATTCCTTTAATATTTTTGTGCTTTGTTCTGTTATTGCTCTCGTCCTTGTTTCCTAATTGTTGCCATAACAACCATATATGTAGTGACTGAAAAACGTGTGAATTTATTATCTTATAGTTGTGGGGATTGGAAGTCCATGATAGATTTCACTGGGCTCAAGTTAAGGTGTAGGCCAGGCTGCATTCCTTCTGGAAGCTCTAGGGGCGGATCTGTTTCCTTTTCTAGTTTCTAGAGGCTGTATGAATTCCCTGGGCTGTGACTCCATCTCTCCATCTTCCAAGCCAGCAGTGTTGGGCACAGTCCTTCTCCTGCTGCCTTGTCTCTGGTTCTGTCTTTTACTTAGAAGGACCCTTACATTGCACCCAGTCCCATTGCACCCAGCCCCGTAACCCAGGATCATCTCCCTATCTCAAGGCCATCTGATTAGCAAGCTTCATTCCATTTGCCTGTATCCTAACATATCCATGGGTGCTGGGGATTTAGATGTGGAGATCTTGGCGGGGAGCATTGTTCTGGCTGCCAGAGCAGCTAAATCTATAGATACCCGAGCAGTCTGTAGAATAGACCAGGGTTTGGTACAGTGTAGCCCATGGGGCAAGTCTGGCCTGCCACCTGTTTTTGTAAAGAAAATTTTAATGGAGCACAGCTATGCTCATTCCTTTACGTCTTGTCTGTGGCTGCTTTCATTCCACAGTGACCCACAGAGCCTAAAATATTGACTTTTTGGCCATGGTCTAGAGCTAATTTTTCCCGCCTTTCTGAGTACTCAACCTGATGCCATTAGTTATTATATTTCCCCACTTTGGCTGTTGGGAATGTGAACTATTAGTTCTGTGTGAGCTCTGAGACATGTTCTACTGGGTTTTTTCTGGTGGTTCTTGGCCCAGCCTCAGGTGGTTTCCTTATGCGCATGTGCTGATTCCTAAGAAAGCAACTGAAGAATTTGAGCATGTTCTCCGGGCACCTGTTTTCTCTGTCTCTCTGCCCTGCATATTGCTGCCTCTTTGCCCTCAGCAGTTCTAAACCGTGCCCCCAACTCAAGGGAAGTCCCCTGAACTCTGCTTGGGGTCCCCCTCCCTGCACTGCAGCCTAGAGATGCTCCAGGTCATCTGCTGGGCCAGTCATGGGACCCACCTTGTTTCCTTTTCCTCTCCCAGGGATTACTGTCCTCTGCTGCCCCTTGCCCAGTGGTTGGAGATCATTGTTTTGTATGTTTTGTCCAGTTACTTGGTGGTTCGAGGTGGGGGGTGAATCTGGTCCCCTCTTGCTCTGTCATCAGTAGAAGCCACTTACGTAAATATTATTTTGCATTTTTGAGATACTTTTGGAAGATAGAATGTTGGAAGAGGCTTCTTGGGGTCAGAGATCCTACATTTTAACGATACTGCCAGATTGGCCTTTGTAAGGGCTGTGCCACTGTGCTTTTTAGAGTCTCATTCTAATAGCAGGGGTTGTGGAGGTAGATGATGATAGCAAATCGCTTTGAGGCCTGTAAAGAGTTGGCAATGGGCCAAGGGTTATGGCTCTTAAGAAAGGGCTTCTCCTAGCTGTTCCTCTTTTGACTTGGGTCTCTGATGGCCATTTTGCCCTGCCAAGCTATTCTCAGGCTGGGCCCGGTAGGACTAATATTTTTTCCTTAGCAAGCAGGGTTGCCTGGGGGAAAATCTTCTGTTAAGCTACTACTTTCTTTCCTGACATCTACCAAGCACCTGTGGATGCTAAATAACGTCTCAAGTGCTTCGTGTAGTCACTGTGATACAGTTTAATTCTCTCCCACAACCCGTGGGAGCTTGGCATGAAACGGAAACAGAGAGGTGGGGTGGTTTGCCCAGTATCGCACAGCGAATTCCCAGCAAAGCGAGGGTTCTTTCTGCTTTTAAACCAAATCTGCCAGTTCATCCGGCAGACCATCCATTTCAGTCAAGATCCCTTAGGTTGCACGAGACAGAAACTCATCTCAAACTTGCTTAAGCCCAAAGGGACATTCTGTGTTGTGCCTACTGAAGGGTTCAGGGCTGGACCCAGGAGGTTATTAGAAATGCATTTCTCTCCATGTCTTTGCCCCTCTTTCCCGATGTTGACTTATTCTTAATGCAAGCCCTCCCCGGGTGATGGCAGAAATGGCGGGCAGCATCTCCAGGCTGATTTCGAACCCCAGTGGAAAGGGAGCACTTGTTTCCTAAGGATTTCAACCGAAAAGTCCCACGAAAGGCTCCCATTGGCCCATCGTACATCACAGCCTCATCCCAGAGCCAGTCTTGGTGCTAAGAGAGTGTGTGCTTCATACTGGACGGATGTAGGTCCTTTTAGTCTCCGCCTGGAGTTGGGGGACAGCCCATTGAAATCACTCAGATTATGGGTTCCAGAAAGGACAAGGTAGTTCCGTAGTAGAAGAAGGGGTGCTGAAGAGGCAGAAACAGAAGTGCCCATTTCTTCTGTCTGACCTTGGTTTGACAGTGGCATTCTGCCCTCCCAGGTTCTGGCCATCGGCTGTTTTCTCTTACCAGGTGAGGCTTCCTCGCCATCACTCCCTCCACGGGTGGACTCGCCCAGAACTGGACCATGTCAGGACCGAGCAGATTGGGGGAGATATCAGGCTCTGGGTTTTCAGTGCCCGAGCCCCAGTTTTTCAGCCCGAAGGTGGGGATGAGCTTGTCCCGGGAAGTTCAAGGCTGGGAGAGCAGAGGAATAGAGAGAGAGAGAGAGAGAGAGAGAGAGAGAGAGAGAGAGAGAGAGAGTGTGTGTGTGTGTGTGTGTGTGTGTGTGTGTGTTAGGGTGTGTTGCATGTAAAGAGAGAAACCCACCATGCTGTGCTCATTCCACTTCTGAGGCTACTTACTGAACAAGAGGCCCCACAAGGTTATGCCTCCCCCAGTCGTTGGCACCCAGATATAAAGGCCCAGCAGCTTGGAGGGGGACACCCCAAACCCCATCTTCATCCTTAGTAGATGAGCACTTTTCTGAGGGAGATCCAGGACCTCTGGCACCGAGCAGCTGGCAGGTGCAGACCCCGTCATCAGACCTGCTGGTTCCGAGTGTCGGGCGGGGGTGGTCGCGAGTCCGAGCTGACCGGCTCCCCCAGCACTGCCGACACGCGCCGCCTGCCGAGAGCCTCACTTAGGGGACCGCCCTTGAACTAGCTGAGTTTTCCTTGGTAGGTCTTTCTTTAAGGGATTCTCCTTTCTCCTGATGGGGCTGTTTAATGAGTTTATCCAGTTTTCAGGATTTCCCTCCTTCAGATTCAAACTGCTCCTTCCAGAGTAAAGGGGGTGTCACCGTTTGAACTTGGGGGTGATCCCTTTCTGAAAAGGTCAGCAGCATTGTTTTCCGTCCGGCACTTTCCTTGTCTCTGGAGGTACCTTGGGAATAGCCTGAAAAGGAAGGCTGATTCACGGTGTGCCTACATCTTCTTGACTTGAGAAACAGTGATGATGCCAGTGACGCGTCGGGATTGGTGACGAGAGCCGGGAGGCGCCAGCGTGTCAGAGAAATTGAGCCTTTGGCTTGGAAAAGCTCAGTCAGGTACTATGACCCCACGTTTCATCTGTTCCTAAGTCAAGACCCTAAAACTTTGGAGTGAAAAACATGATTTTCACCTGCTACGAGATCTCAAAAAAATCTTCCTAGGCAAAGAAGCCTTTTATAAATGAAGTCTTATATAGGAACTCAGTGTATTGAATAGATAAAAGCAATTTTTCTAATCGGGGAGGGAGGGCCACGTTATGACTTTTGTGAGCCGTGGGCACTTTTGCCTTTGTGGGCTCCTTCCTCCATAAAAAATATTAAAAATTATGTCTTATGACTGCATTGGTATAAAGATGAGTATATTAATATTATATGTTCAACATTTTCTTTGACCTAAGAGTTCAGGTTCTTTATTCTGATTTTAGAAGAAATTATTTTTGTGGGCCCTTGAAAGTATGTGGGGCCTGGGCACTGGGACTCCTCTGTGTGAGGTGGCGGTAGGTCCTGAGGAAATGGGTCGCACGTACCTGGCCACTCCTGGGCTGCCCCAGAGGCAGGCTGGGGGAGGGGAACCCAGCTTGAGAGTTTATTTATTTATTTGTCAGAGAGAGGGAAAGAGCACAAGCAGAGGGAACGGCAGGCAGAGGGAGAAGCAGGCTCCCTGCTGAGCAGGGAGCCCTCTGTGGGACTCGATCC
>CM052892.1:16856080-16872794 GCA_028534135.1 Potos flavus | reverse complement strand
CCCCCCGGCTGAACTGTGCAGCACGCAACGTTGCAGTCTTGGAAAAGAAAGCACCAGACATACTCTTTTTCTCTGGCCAGAATCCAGCAGTGAGGAACCCGAAAGAGATCCCAGTCCCTGGAGGTATGTAAGTGTTAGTTTGTGATGAGAAGCAGGTGGGGTCGTCGGTAGGCCTCGCTCCCCAGCACGTGGACGCTGGGGTTCCCAGCTTCGGCCATATCACCTCTCGTTCAGCCAAAGCAGCAGGCCCGCCCGCGTCATGAATCAGCTGTGGCTCCCGGGCACGTCCCTTGCTGTCCTGTCCCTTGCTGTCCTGCAGGTGAGGCTCGTTGGCTTCATCTCGGAAAGGCGGCTGAGGCCTTGTGCTCCGTGGGCGCTCTGCACGCGGGGCGAGGGCCCGAGGGGAGGGAGGGCTTGCGTTGAGCAGCAGATACACCTGTGAGCGGAGTGTGCCGTGTCTGAGACATCCTTAGTGGCCACTGGAGCTTTACAGGCTCTGACAAGTCCCTCCGTAAAGAAGGGAGATTAATTTTGTTTACCCAGCCTCCCCCCACCCAGCCATTCTTTCCCTCTCTGAGCACATCTTTTGTTTCATGACCTGCTGGCTCAGGGGAAAAGATGGAAGGAAGCCCCTGACTGTGCCCCGGGGGGGCGAGCTGCCTTTTAACGTGAGAACGCCCTGTCTGGAAGTCAGTCGGATAAACCGGCCCTTAGCAAGGTGGTGACTACATTCCCCAAAGTCGGTTGTCTTAAACCAAAGTCCAAGTTTATTCTGGGATCTGGGAGGCCTGCCAAGTTCCAGGAGCACCTCTTCCAGGAGCCCTCCGTAGCCAGGCCTTTGAGATAGGGAACGGGACCTACCCGGGGGTCCCCTCTGGCGAGCCCTTTAGCGGTAGAGCTTGCAGCAGGTGGCGGTGAGGGGAGATCCGAGGAGCCCACGGTGTAGCTTGGAAGGCACCTCAGGGAGCGCTCCCAAATCCCAGTAATTCGGAGCTGCCGGCTTCAGAATTTGTGAACTGCAGCTGACCTTTTCAAAGGAAGGTTTGCGAAGGGAAATGCTAGTGTAAACAAGCTCTTCCGGCCTGGGGTGTGTTGGGGGGGTACCTCGAAGGTGTGTAAGGAATCAGTCTATTTTTAATTCTTTCGAAAGCTCCTCGTGGAATACAGACATGATGCTAATTATGAAAACACCTTTTCTGCTTACAACCAGTGTAGACAAGATGGGCCAGGGGGAGGAGGGGAAGGAGTGTTTGAGCAGAGGCTAGCTACGCCAGAGATCAGACACCGGACACGACACCGAGAAAAGTCCCATCTTCCACTTGTTTTGATGGCCGGGGCCTGTGGGCGGTGGTGCGTGGCCGGTCCCACCAGCAGCGGTCAGCGGGAACAGGTGACAACGAGCAGCAGCCTCCTTACCTTCCCAGCCCAGGCCCCGGCTTGGTATACAAGCGGGAGTCCGCTGCACGGCCCCGGGCCCCTTGCAGTGTACACCCCTGCCTTTCTAAGAACAATTCTCCCCAGTATTTTAGTTGCACAATTAGCATATAATCCCTCATTTCCTCTCCATCGGCCTTAGAGGAAGTCCTCTGCCTCGTTCAGCAAAACTTGCAGAGATAAGCAGTTTCCGCAACACCCAGCCCTTATCGATGGAGCACCTACTACGCACCGGGCTCCGTGCGAGGTGCTGGAACTGGGTGCTGAGAACCGTGGCCCTGCCTCCCAGAGCTGGCCGCCTGCCCCAGTGCCAGTGAGGAGGGCGTTGGTGGCTGCTTTGCAGCCCCAGCCCACGGGTCACCCGGTGCTTCTGCCATGCCTGTCCTGTGCTGAATAGGGGCAGAGGGTTCTCGAATCCATCAGCGTGGTCCTTGCCCTTGACCTGCTGTTGGCAGAGAGACGAGACAGAGCAGGAGGCGAGCTCCCGAGAGCTCAGGCTCTGGGCTCCCTTTGCACTTGGGGGATGCTGACGTGTGTGTCTGGGGAAAGGGTGGGGGGACTGATGGGGCTCGGGGGAGGTCAGGGACCCCTACGGGAGGAGGAGGATGACCTCGTGGTGTGGTTTAACATTGAGAAAGGCGGAGAGGAAAGGAGAGGCTATCCCAGGCACTAATAAAGAGGTAGAAAGATTATAATTAGCAGAGGTTTTGTATGCAAATGATATTTCACAATGCTTAAAAATATCTTTTGAGGAAGACCGAAAATAGCAGGTGGTCTACTTGAATAGAGACTGGGGAGTGGTGGGATGTAAGGGGTATGTGGAGGGGGGAAAGAGGGAGGAACAGAGAGATGTAGATGGCTGGCTGGGAAAGCTGGACAGACAGATACTGGGTGTCCTTGTGGAGGACTGGAAAAACCAGTTGGAGAAGTTTGCTAACCACGGAAATGAATAGGACCAGGCCTTAAGCCCCACGAGGACATAGTCTGTGTCTCTTACTCATCACTGTGTCCTCAGCCCCCAGCAAGGGCCGGACATAGTAGATGCTTATTAAATATTTGTTGAGTGAATGAACGAAGGTACTCAGTTGGTATTTATCACGTTTCTCTGTATGGCAGCCTTAGGAGGAGCTAGTACTGTCTCGTACCAGTGTAAGATGGGCCATTCTCAGACGTGTGTGTGTATCGCGGTGTTGGGGGGAGGCACAGGGACGCCAGAAAGCTTTTTTTTTTGTAACCACACCATGAAATATTGATCAATTTGATTCCATTGTATGACCCAGGGACAATTTTACTAGCAGAAAATATGACCGTGTTATAGGACTGCAGTAAAAAAATCACCGCCGCGAGCCAGGCGCAGAAAACGAAGCAGGCTGACAATGGAGACAGGACTAGTTGGTTCTGGGTCCTTCTGCTGGCGCTCCTTGCTGTTTGTTCCTTCGTGGTACCAGCGATGAGCTCGGCTGCAGATAGGAGGTAGCAGGTCCCAGCAGAAAATTTTTAGGAGAAGCCCAGCGGTAAATTCAGCATGTAGTTCCTTGCCATTCGGACATGTCCACGGTAGTTTAGTTGTAGAAGTAAGGTGTATGGGTCAGTCTAGCCTGGAAACCGTCCCGAGCGGAGGCGTTGAAGCAGGGACATAATTCGAGGAACGGGTATCACAGTATCTCACCAGGTGTGCATTTAACTATGGAGAATAAGAATTGTGCAGGTGGCAGGTGCCCCCGGGGTGAGATGACCAGGAGCGGAGAAGTGCTGTTCTCTGGTCCCTCGCAAGGAGAGCACCTTGCCCGGCTGACCGCGATTGTCGCGATGGGACACGTGTTTGTCTTCTGTACAGCGCGGTCCCTTGATGCGCGCCAGCATCTTCGTCTGGTGCTCCGCCAGAAAAACATTGCTCTGCTCCAGCTCTGGAGGACAAGCCGGCCAGCGGAATTCTAGGAAAATGGGAAGACAGTCTGTCCAGCGTGGTGCCTTCCTAAGGAGTAGTGGATTGGAAGGTTGAACTGGGAGGTTTCAGGTTTATGTGCTGCTTTAGGGCTTCATCTTGTCCAAGACGTGACTCTGCCTTACCTTCAGGGAGCTGATCTGGCAGCTTGTTCAGGAGGAACGGGGCCACGGAGAGGTTAGAATGAGGGGGCTGGCTCCCCTGGAAGCAGGGCTGGAGCTGAGAGGCTGCGCCGGTTTACTTTGGCCCTGTTTTCCCTGTTTTTCCTTTGTCATGATGGGTACTGCAACCTCAGGGCCTTTGCACTTGCTATGCTTCTGTGCAGAATGCATCCCTGCATTGTTATATTCACTCATTCCCTCAGTTGGATATGTCCTTCTCAGCAAGTCTTCTCTGACCATGCTGTTTAAAATCACACCTTTTGCCATCCCATGTTCTTATTTTCCTATTTTGTTCTGTTTTTCTCCACAGTAGGTTACCATCTAACAGTATATATTTTACTTTTTTTTTTTTCTAATTATACTTCCTCCCCCCGCCCCTTGCCAAGAATGTAAACTTTGTGAAGGCAGGGCTTAAAGATTTCTTTTTCAACTTTTAATTCGGAAAGGATTTCAGACAAAAATTTGCAAAAATAACACAAAGCGTTTCCATCTCCCCTTCACTCAGCTTTCTCAAGTATTAACACCTTATATGTCCGTAGTATGACCACATTATACTAGGACGTTAATAAATACAGGAAATTAATAGTAATGCAATACTATGAACTCATCGACAGACCTTATTCAAATTTTGCCAGTGGATCCAATCCAGGGTCCCACGTTGCATTTGGTTGCATTGTCTCCTCGGTCTCTGCCAGTCTGGGACAGATCCTTGGTCGGTGTTGGAACGCCATGCCCTTGACCCCTTTAAAGAGTCCTGACTAGTTATTTTGTAGAATGCCCCTCGAGGGGTGTGGGATGTTTGCTGCATCACTGATGGGGGCTGTGCATTTCTGGCGGTAGGAGCCCAGTAGCAGGGACGCTGCCCTCAGTGCATGTTCCTGTGACTTAACCACTGGTGATGTTAACTTTGGACCCTTGGCGAGGGTGGTGCCGATCTGGCGTCTACTCCCTTACTCTTTGCGTAAGTGAGTGTTTTGCGGGCAGGGACTCGGCAACTGTGCAACTCTCTTACTTCTCATCCTGCTTCTTGTCCACTGGTGTTGGCCTCCGTGGACAGTTCTTGCCTGCAACAAATAACTACCGTGGTGTTTGCCAGATGGTGATTTCCTCTTTCCATCTTTCCTTCTGCAGTTGTTAATGGGAATTCTAGAAAGAACTCTCCTTTCTCCCCCATTTATTCACTTACTTACATCTGTTTAGATTCCTGGCTATTTATTTTATGGGCTGTAATTCATCACTATCATTCTGCTGTTCAGATCATTCCAGAGTTGGCCACTGGCAGCCCCTCTGTGCAGGTCTCTCTGTCCTTTTGACAAGTCCCCATCATTCTTTTTGAGCGGCTTCTACTCTACGAGGTATTCCGGGTTCGCCTTGAGGGTCCCTGCCTCGGCTCTGGAATCAACCCTTCCTCCATGCAGGAGGGGAAGGGGTTCTTGTCAGTGTCCCTCATTTTGTCATATTCACAGTGCTCGCAGTGACTGGCACACAGTAGGGTCACAGTGGGTACTTTTTGGATGAGCAAATGAGTGAATGAATTCTAGAAAGGAAGGTTGGTTAGGCCAGCTTACAGAGGCTGAAGTTCATACTCGAACTAGTCTCCTGGTGAGCCTGAATTAGTTCTAGAAGGGGAACATCTTTTCTGTCTTTTCCCTGTTTCCTCTCCTTGTGCACCTTTAACAGTCCCGTTTTGTCCCTTGCAGCCATTTGCAGCATGGCCAGTCTGAAAAGGAGCCCAGGGCATCCCCGTTCTCCTAGAGTCGAAGGAGCCAGGAGCGTGGAGAGCATCCAAGGAGAGCTGGGTGGCGGGAGAGTGAGCTGGAGCTGGAAGTGCCGGCCTTGCTCCCTGCCAATGACTTGGTTGGACCCCAGCCACGGAGGAAAGGATGCTCTCCAGTGGCTGATGGCAGAGGTCCTGGGGCCCCTGTCGGCGTGTCTGTGGCTGGGGGCTGCTGAGAGCCACTTCTTGTCTCCCGATACATGCAGCCTTCGCTTGAATATTTTATGAATTTTTCTTTATGAAAGATTAAAACTCCGTCGCATAGGCTTTGGAAAAGGCTGTGATAATCAGATTTTTATTTATGAGTTGAACTGTGTGCGCGCGCCCCTGAAGAGGCAGACTGGCTGCCAGGCTCTCTTGCCATCCTTTCTGGCGGACTCTGGTGCCAGGAGCACACTTGGCGAGTGGTAGCCTTTTCATAGTCAAGAGAGGCCTGGCTGGCTCCTGGGTTGCTGATGCTGGTGTCCTCCGAGGATGGCGCTGGCCCCTTCTCGAGGTGGAACCTTCTCGAGGTGGAATCCTTAACTAATCGGGGGTTAAGGGTACTGATAGCTCCTTGATTCCACGGTTCATTGGCATCTACATTCTCGCTGATTCTGCACAGTGGTCCTAGAGAGTGGGCCAGGCAAGCGTGGTCGTCCCAGTTTGCAGAAGAGGAAACTGAGGCCCAGAAAAAGGGGAGTGACTGTCTTTCCATAGTGCTGAGGGTTCCTGGAAATGGCGAACATTTAAAAAAAAAAAAAAAAAAGTCACGGTACTTGGGTGGGGGACACCTGAATACCACTGCTGACCTCTCAGGGGCCCCCTGCGTTGGGGGGCAGGAGCAAAGGTTTACGTGGCTGACGGAGAAGAGGGAGGAGCAGGAGGAGGAACTGCATTTGCTTGGAACAGGCACCGGGGAGGGAGAGAGCCATGTGAGCTTACCGCGAACCTGTGTTCATTGAGCACTTACTATGCAGTACTTGGGCAAGGGCCGGGGGAGATTCCAGCAGGTGTTAGGAGACCACGCACTGGTCAAGGACGGGGAGCCCTCTGTAGTCTCTGGTGGTGGCTGCTGGAGGCCTGTTTGCTCAGCTTGGGGATGTAGCCGTGAGCTGAGCCAAGCATTTCGCCCAGCCTGGGATGTCCCAGCTTAGCGATCAGCATATCCAACCCCCCCGCCCCCCCGCAAGGTACCAGTAGCCCAGAATAGGGTCCTGTTCTAGCATTCTTTTCCATCATTTATCCCTCTATCCAAGAAGCGTTTATCGAGTGCCGTCTGTATACCAGGCACTGTCTAGGCCCGGGGCTGAGCTAGACAGCAGGTCTCCCTCCCTGTGGGATTTACGGGTGGACCCACGGGTACTTGTTCAGCAGGTGGGCCGAGCGCTGTCATGGCGGAGACCCAGGGATGTGTAGGAGGCGCGCCTTGTCGATACTGTGTATGTATTTCTCTCTGAGGACAGCTCCATGAAGTAGGTGCTCTCATCGTGTCCATTTTACCGATCGGAAGACTGAGGCCCTGCATTTGCTCTGCTGACAGGGAGCAGAGCCAGCGAGGAGCCCATGTGTCTGACGCCGCAGCGAGGGAGGGCCCAGCGAAGTCTGTGCAAGTCACCCGGTGGCAGAGCTGGGCTGGAGGCTAGGAGGCTCTGTAGCCATGGTGTGTGTGCACGTGTGTGCATGTGTCTGTGCGTGCACGTGCGTGTGTGGTGGTGGGGGGGTCATGGGGTCCTGCAGGGTGCAGCCCGTGCTGGGGGCAGTTCTCTGCCACCAGAAGCTACTATAAGGTACTGCGAGAGAAGTAGCTCTTGATTTTTCAAGAGTCTCAACTTACTTGCCCATAAAATGGGGAAAAACGAGCTCACAGTGTAGGGTGGTCCCGAGGATTGAGTGAAATCCTGGGTATGAGGTGCGCGCACAGTGCCGGGTACACGGGAAGAGCCACAGCAGTGACAGTGGGTGGTCGTATTGGTAAGATCTAGCCGCGGAGCTGTCTGTAGGTTGCCCCGTGGCTCGTCGGCCGCATGCCTGCGTCCCGCCTGGCCGAGAGCACAGACTCCCCGGGCAGCCCGTTTCACCGGCGGAGGTCAGTTGTGTGGTAATTGGGGGTTGTGTGATGGGTTTCCCTTGCTAGCGTACAAACCCAGTGGCGCAGGGATGGTGGCTTTTTCGTTGGTGGCCTTGGCTCAGAACCTGGTACAGATCAGGCACTCAGTTCCTTTGTGTTTTAGAGTGACTTGAACATAAAGCTTTGTTTCTTGTGAAAATTTAGCATCTGTTGGACCAGGCTTGGAATCCTGAGTCTTCTTATTTCTTCCACATAATAGCTGGGGCACTGCAGGGAAATGACTTCCCCTCTCTGGTCTGTTTCCCCATCTGTCAGATTGGGTTAGAATTAACACACATAGGTTCTGCTTGGAAGCCAGAGATCTGGAGAATTCCCGTGGCCTTTCTTTGCTTGTCAGGCTGAGGGTGTTCTGTCTCTCTCCTGTTGGTTGAAGGCTCCTTCCTGGTTGTAGCCAGTGAGAATCCAGGCTCTTTTTCCGGAGTTCCAAACGCCCCCCCCCCCATCTGAAAGCGAACCCCCCAGAGGCTGTTGGGGTCAGGAGTCACTGAGCTCAGAACTGATGAACTCAGAATATGCTGTGACCTCTCGTGATGAAAAGAGGCTAGAAGGAAGGAAGAAGGAACTTCTTCGTTCTCCTCGGGCGAAATGGGACTTCTTGAACTTCACACCATCCTGAAAAGTTTCCTGCAAATCAAATCCTTTTTTGGACCTACTCCTCACATAAAAGATTTTTATGACAAAGCCTATACAAAGCCCAAAGTGCGTTGTGGATAGTGAATCATCACTCCTGGTGTTTCCTTTGTATAAACCTGACCTTTCTTATGTTGTGTTTTCTTGCCTTTTTTTTTTTTTTTTTTTTTGGCTCCTATTATTATTTTTATTATCAAAATTAATTCATGTTCACTATTGAACAGTTAGGAAGTCCAGATGAGCAAAAAAGGAATAAAAAGACCAAAATCACCCATAACCTTCCCACCCAGAGATAATCACTGTGGGTGTTGATATTTGATACATTGATGTTTTGATGTAGGTACTCAATAGACATAGGACATGTACATAACTTAAAAGCTTATTCATTTAGGAAGTATTTATTGAGTGTCTACTATGTGCACCATGCTAGGGAGGAATCCGAGACCAAAAAACAGATACGGTTCCTCCAGGATGCGATGTATGTAGGCCAAAAAAAGGGAAGATAACTGGGATGGGAATGGGACTGAGGAAAGGCCTGGAATTGATAGTGAAGGTTGTCAGGACTCTGGGAATTTTGACTGGACTCAGGAGTGGTTGGGGGTGAAACACGCCGGATGGGGCAAGAGGGAAGGTTAAGTTGGCAGCTGCTGGGAGAGCTGACACATCCTACCCAAAGACAGTGGAGGAGATTGATGGCAGTATGCTGGGGGACCAGGGATAAGCCTGAGAGGGGTTTTTGCAAGTGGATGCCCAATTCTAGTGCCATTTGTTGAAGACTGTCCTTTCTCCATTGAATTGCCTTTTCCCAAAGACTAGTTGACTGTATTTGTGTGGGTCTTTTTCTGAGCTCTGTGTTCCCTTCTATTGATCCGTTTGTCTTCTCTTTTGAAAACACCGTAGTCTTGATTATCTTAGCTTTATAGTAAGTTTCAAAGTCAGAGCGTCAATTGACCTTATTTTTCTTCAATATTGTGCTGGCTACTGTAGGTCTTTTTTCTTCCCATATAAACTTGAGCACCAGCTTGTCGATAGTCACAAAATAACTTGCTGGAATTTTGATTGGGGTTGTCTTGATTTTATAGATCAAGTTGGCAAGAATCGACATTTTAACAATATTGAGTCTTTCTTCCATGAAATGAAATATTTCTCCACTTACTTAGATCTTTAATTTCTTTCAGCGGTTTTGTAGTTTTCTTCATATAGCCTGTACAAAATATTTTGTCAGATTTGTAACAAAATAATCCTTTTTCTTGTTGCTGATATAAGTGGTATTGTATTTTTAATTTCAAATTCCAATTATTCATTGTTGGAGTATATGAAAGCGATTAGGTGTTTTATATTAACTTTGTATCCTACAACCTTCCTATGTCACTCCAGTTTTTCTTCTTTATCGATTCTTTGGGATTTTCTACATAATCATATTTATTCAGTTTTATTTCTTCATTCCCTATCTATCTACCCTTTATTTTCTTGTCTTACTGCATTAGCTAGGACTTCGATACGATGTTGATAAAGAGTAGTAAGTAGGGGACATCCTTGCCTTTTTCCCGACATTAGGGGGAAGGCATCCAGTTTCTCGCCATTGAGTGTGATGTTAGCTGTAGTTTTTTTTGGTACACAAGTTCAGGAAGTTCCCCTTTATTCCTAGTTTTTTGAGAGTTTCTATCATGAATGGATATTGGATCTTGTCAAATGTATATCTTTTGATATGATAATGTGGTTTTTCTTCTTCAGCCTGTTGATAGGATGGATTATATGAATTGATTTTCAAATGTTGAACCAGCCTTGCATGCCTGGAATAAATCCCATTTGGTTGTGGTGTACGCTTCTTTTTATACATTGTGGGATTTGATTTGCTAATATTTTATTGATGATTTATGTATCAGTATTTAGGAGAGATATTAGTTTGTGGGTTTCCTTTTCCGTTCTGTCTTACCTGCTTTTGGTATTAGAGTAATGCTGGCCTCATAGAACAAGTGAGGAAGTGTTTTCTTTGCTTCTGTTTCCTGGAGGTGATTGTAGAGAACTGGTATAATTTTGTCCTTACGTGTTTTTCAGAAATTGCCAGAACCAACTGTATTGGTGCTTTCTTTGTTGAAAGGTTTTAAATGATTGTTTCAGTTTCTTTTAGATGTACAGGCATATTTAGATGATCTGTTTCGCCTTATGTGAGTTTCAGTAGATTGTATCTTTCAAAGAATTGGTTTATTTCCTCTTAGTTACCAAATTTGTAGGCACAAAAGTTGTTCAGTTTCCTTTATTATCCTTTTTTTTTTTTGAAGATTTTATTTATTTATTTGACATACAAACACACACACACACAGAGTACACACGGGGAGCAGCTGGCGTCCATGGGATCAGTAGTGATGGCTTCTTTTCCACTTCTGATATTAATATGTGTTTTGGGTTTTTTTGCCATGGTTAGCCTGGCTAGAGGTTTATCAATTTTACTGATCTTTTCAAACACCCAGTTTGGTTTCATTAATTTCCTCTATTGATTTCCAGTTTGCAATTTCATTGATTTCTGCTCTGATTTTTATTATTTCTTATCTTCAGATTGCTTTTCTTTCTCTAGTTCCCTAAGGTGGATGTATAGGTTATTGATTTTAGAGATTTCTGGTTTTTCTAATATATACATTCAGTGTTGTATATTCAGTGTTATAATTCCTTCTAAGCACTGCATTCACTGCTTCCCACAAATTTTTTTTTTAGACCACAGAAGAAAGGAAGATACTTAATATTTCAGTCCTTTCAACAGTCCTTTCCCTGCGTTTTCTTTCCCCCCCACAAATTTTGATAATTATATTTTCATTTTATTTTAGTTTTCAAAACATTTTGTTTCTCGTGAGACTTCTGCTTTGATCATTGTGTTACTAGAAGCGTGTTGATTAATTTTCAAGTATTTTGGAGTTCTCCAGCAATACGCCCAGCAAATAGTTTGAAATTTAGCCACAATTTTTCGTTATTTATTTCTGGTTAAAACTGTTGTGATCTGAGAGCATATTTTATATGGTTTCTCTTTTTTAAAGCTTGTTAAGGTGTGTTTTATGGCTTAGAATGTGATCTATCTCGGTTGAATGTTCCACGTGAGCTTGAGAAGAATGTGTACTCTGCTGTTGTTTGATGAAGTACTCTATAAATGTCAGTTTGATTCAGTTGATTGATGGAGCCGTTCAGTTTAACTGTATCCTTACTGATTTTCTGCTTGCCCGATCTGTCAGTTATTGGTAAGAGGATATTGATGGTGGATTTGTCTGTTTTTCCTCGCAGTTCATCAGTTTTTGCCTCACATACTTTGATGTTGTGTTGTTAGGCGCATACACATAAAAGATTGTTATGTCTTAGAGAATTGGCCCCTCTGTCACTATGCAATGCCACTCTTTATCTCGGACAGTTTTTCTTTTTCTTTTTCTTTTTTTTTTTCGGACAGTTTTTCTTGTTCTGATTTCTACTTTGAAATGAGTACAGTTACTCTAGATTTCTTTTGCTTAGTATTAGCATGGTTTATCTTTCTTCATATGTTTCTTTTAATCCAAATATAGCTGTGTTTTTGTATTTAAAGTGGATTTTTTTTGTATCAAGTATACGGTTAGATCTTGCTCTTTTTCCTTAATCCACTGATAGTCTCTCTCTTTTAATTAGTGTATTTAGACCATTCACATTTAACGTGATTATCGATATAGTTGTATTAATATCTGTCATATTTGGAACTGTTTTCTGTTTGCTGCCCTTGTTCTTTTTTTGCCACTTATTTTCTACCTTCTCTGGTTTTGAGCATTTTATATGATTCCATTTTTTCCCCCTCTCATAGCATCTCTGTTCTTTTTTTTTTGTTTAGTTTTTAAGATTTATTTATTTTAGAGAGAGAGTGTGAGCAGGAAGAGGGGTGAGGGAGGGGGAGAGACTCCCAAGCAGACTCCCCACTGAGCGTGGAGCCTAATGTGGGGCTCGATCCCAGGACCCTGAGTTCATGACCTGAGCTGAAATCAAGAGCTGCCACTTAACCAACTAAGCCCCCCAGGCACCCCAGCATCTCAGTTCTTTAGAAAATTTCTTTTAGTGATTGCCCGAGGCTTTGCAATGTGCATTTACCATGAATCCATTTTCAGTAACACACTGCTGCTTTACAGGTAGGCAGGTATCTTGTAAGAGAGTATTCTCAGTTGCTCCCTCTCCTCCCTTAAAAGATTGCTGTCATTCATTTCACTTGCCTGTAAGCTATGATCATCTAATATATTGTTGCTATTATTATTTTGAATTCACCATCATCTATTAAGTGGATTAAGGAGAAACAGAGAGGATTTCGTTTTACTTTCATTATTTCTATCTCCAGCACTGTTTATTTCCTTCCGTAGGTCGAATTGCTGACCTAGGTAATTTTCCTTCTTTCTGAAGAACTTTGAACATTTTGCGCAGGGCAGTTCTGGCAACAAACTGCCTCAGATTTTGTGTTTATTTCTCTTTCACTTCTGAAGGATAAGGTGACTGGATGTAGATTTCCAGGCTGGTGTTTTTTCCTTTTCTTTGAACACTTCAAATATTTTGCTACACCGTTGTCTTGTTTGCATGGTTTTTGAAGAGAAATCTAATGTAATTCTTATCCTTGTTCCTCTGTAGGTAAACCTTTTCTCCTCCCTCTCTGGATTTTTCAAGGTGTCTTCTTTGTCTTTGATTTTTCTGCAGCTTGAATATATGTGTGTATTTTTTTGTTATTCTGCTTGGTGCTCTCTGAGCTTCCTGGATCTGTGGCTTGGTGTCTGTCATTAATTTTGGACGATTCTCAGCCATTACTGCTTCAAATGTTTCTTCTGTTCCTTTTTTTCTCCTTCCTCGTTCTGATACTCCCATCGGGCATGAGTTATACTTTTTATAATTGTTACACCTTTCTCACTGTAGAGTTTCCATCCCTCTGCTTACATTACCATCTGTGTTTCCATCTTGCCCACCTTTTCCATTAGCATATCATAGTTATTTTGAGTTTCTTGCTTGAAAATTCCAGAATCTGTGTCCTGCCCGAGTCTGGTGGTGACAGTGCTGTGTCTCCTCAGACTGTATGCTGCTTGCCTTTTTGCTTGCCTTCTAGGTTTTTGAAATTTGAAAGCCAGAGAGGGGATACATCTAATAATAGGAACCGAGGTAATCAGCATTTTTGTTCAAAGTTTTATGTTTATCTGACGAGGAGTTAGCTGTGTTAACATTTTCCGTAGCCATTGGTGTCAGAGAAGCATTTTAGAGTTTGGTGATTAGTTCTGAGTGTTTCTGTGGGCCTGTGCACCTGCACTGTGACCTTCGTAAGTGCTTCTCAGAGTTTGTTTCCCCTCTTTTGGTTAGACTCTGGTAAATAGCGTCCCATGGGGATAGGCCTTTGTTGAATGGGACAGAATACTCTGGGTGCATTTCAAAATTTTTACTTTCTCTCCCCCTGTCCGCTGGAATGGATATCTCCCAAGGGGAGATATTTCTTCCATCCTTGAACCCTGAGAAGCTGCTGAGGCTCCCAGAGGTACAACTCGGGAGCGCGTTTTCACCCGGGGGCTGTTTATTCTCTCGAGCTCAGTCTCCAGCAACTGCCCCAGTGTTCTCGCACTTGCTGGCTCCCGGGGCAGCTTCAGCTCGCCGTGATTCTCTTCATTCACCTGTCTTTGCAGTTTTGGGGACGGGAGTTTGCCCTGTGACCTCAGTTCTGAGGAACCTAACTCAGATTGTTGATCGTCGATTGGTCCAGCGTGTTTCTTGTTGTGAGGATGGGTGTGATGACCGCCAAGCTCTTCGCACGTCGAAGTGGAAACTGGAAGTTTGTATCCACTTATTCTTTAATCTCTTTGTGTTTCTGCGTTGTTCCGTGGATCTGTCCTCCAGCTCAGCAATGCTCTCCTCAGCTGTGGTCGGTCTGCTAGGGAGCCCGTCAAGCGCATTCTTCATTTCTGTTGTTGCATATTTGACTTCTAGCATTTCCTTTTGTTTTTTGTTGTTTTTTTTCTTCCTTAGAGTTTCCATTTCTCATGTAGGCTACCCATCTGTTCTTTCATGTTGTCCAATTTTTCCATTAGGGCCCTTAATATATTAATCACTGTTATTTTAAGTGCAATTCCAAAATCTGTGTCATACCTGAGTCTGGTCGTGGTGCTTGCTTCATCTCTCCAGACTGCGTGTACGTGTGTGTGTTTCTTCCTTGCCTTTTAGCACGTGTGGTAATTTTTTGTTGAAAGCCAGACATGAGGTCAGTAGTGGAACTGAGGCTTTGAAGCATCATGTCCCCGTGGCTGTTAGGTGTCCAGGCCACGTTTAACATACGTTAAGCAGCTATGGCTGTAGGTGTTGGGGGCCTCAGCTTCCTCCCGTTCCCTCCATTTTCCTGTTGTCTTTGGGTTTCCCTAAGAACTCCTTCTTCAGTAGAGTCTGTGTCCTGCAGCTCTCAGTTGTAACTCACTCTCGTTAGACTAGTCTTTCCCATGTGGTGGGTAGGAGATCAGGAGAGGAATGGGTCCATACTCAGGATGACATCTCAGGGTTTTCCAGTGGGCTTCAGTCCCTCGGATGTGACTTGTGGGAGCACTTCTGAGCCTTCCCCCCCCCCCCCCGCTTTATGCGAGACAGGGAAGGCTCCAGGGGCTGGTGTCCCGTTGCTTTTCCCCCAGCTCAGTAAGCCTAAGATGTTCCTAAGTGTTTGCTCTTGAGGACAAGCTTTTGCTCTGGAGAACAGAAAGTTCTGTGCTCTTTTGAAGTGGTTACTTTTCCCTCTCCCTCTCCATACGGAAGCCCAAACCTGCTGAGTTTCCCACAAAGTGTGGTGGCTCCCCTAAGACTGGGTCCCCGGGAGTGGCGAGCTCTCCAGCTAGGCCATGTCACACTTCTAGCAACTGAGCCCTCATGGTTTAAGTGTTTGTACCCCTTCCTAGCTTCCGAGCTCCAGCGTCTCTCCCCTAGTCCCCGGTAAGCTCTGTTTCTCTGCATTTGCCTCTCTGCTTTTCAGAGGTGGTTCGCTCTGTGACCTCAGTTCTCCAGTGAAAGAAAAGGTGATTTTCAGTTCGTTGAGGTTTTTCTTGTTGTGAGGACTGGATGGTGACTTCTGTGCCCTTTGCATGTGAGAGCTGAGACTGGAAGGCCTCATGGGGGGTGTGGGGGGGGGCCTGGCAGTCTCTTCTCTCCTGATGGCGCTGCCCTTCAGGTCTCCAGGAGAGGGGGATGCCGCCAGGGTCTGGGTGTATCCTGCTGCCTTCTCCCTTCCCGTTTGGCCCCGCTTGGCTTGGCCTGGCCAGGCCTGTCATAGTCTATGGTGTGTGGTACTCCTGCGTCTCATGGGGGGGACAGAGACAGAGACAGAGACAGAGTGGACGAAGCAGGGCCGGGCGTCTCACCTGCAGGTCAGAGCTGTGCTCTCTGGGCCTCAGGTCTTCCAGCGGTACGATGGGGGGGGGGGCCCTTTGTGCTCTTCGGAGAATAGCACCACCCTTAGTGGATGCTTCACCAGAGGTGAGGGAGTGATTCTATAGTAAGTGTGTTTTATGGGAGTATTTCCAGATGCCAGCTTTGTCTTTGTTGGTGCAGTTAAATAATAAAATGGCTTCCCAGTAGGAACGGTGGGAATGGCTGTCACGTGAGGGCAAATGAATAACCAGTGACCCAGAGTGTGTTTATCTTGGACTTTTCTTCCCAGGATGAGTGTGTTTTAAAAAGAGCATTTCCTCTGGTACCAGGCCCGGCTTACGGGGCTTCCACGCGTGGGTGGGATAAACCGTGGTCTCCATCCACTCAGCCTTGTTTGCAGAGGACACCCAGTGTTACCGTTCTCTGTAGGTTCCAAAGCCGAAACTTGGGGGAACTGCCTTCCTTTTGGAAAACAGAATTTACTGGAATATATGTCAGGGTTATCTTTTGTTTATTTTCTTAAATAGGGTATCACTTAACTTATTTAGGGGCAGGAAAAGCATTGCACATGTTTGCTCAAAAAGGTTTATACATTTAAAACTACGGTTAGCTTAAGTCATTATTCCAATTCTGCTATTTGCGACTTCCTTTAAATATGCTTATAATTGGGGCGCCTGGGTGGCTTAGTCGGTTCAGCATCTGCCTTCGGCTGGGATCATGATCCTGGGGTCCTGTGATCGACCCCCACATCAGGCTGCTTGCTCTGCAGGGAGCCTGCTTCTCTCTCTCCCTCTGCCTGCTGCTCCCCCTTCTTGTGCTCTCTCTGTCAAATAGATAAATAAATAAAATCTTTAAAAGAATGCTTGTAATTTTGGACATGCACTGAATCTTACGGTGGTGAACTCTGTAGGTTCAGGGGTATCCTCTCCTCTTCTCTTCCCTTTTCTTCCCTTCCCCCTCCCCTCCTTCTCCCTTGTCTCTTCCCTTCCCCCTTGTCTCTTCCCTTCCCCCTTGGTGTTTTCCCTTCCCTGTGTCTTCCCTTCCCTTGTCTCTTCTCTTTGAAGTCTGTTCAAAAGCAGCAGATTTGTCCTTAAATGGACAATAAATTATTGCCATTTTAGGAAAACAAACTCAGGTGTAGTTTTCAGCCTGTTTCCCAGCACCCGGCATTGTGCCTGCAAAGAAGAAATGCTCAGTAGTGTTTGTCGAGTGAGTGAGTGATGCAAGAACAGGTGTACGTTTCCGCCCATCAAAGCTTGACTAGAGGGTGACCACAAGCAAAGAAGGTT
>CM052892.1:16835790-16855580 GCA_028534135.1 Potos flavus | reverse complement strand
GCGAGATGTCAGGGCACCGTTCGGGTTCAGGAGTGGCCTGATCAGATTCATGTTTGAGATCTGTGCCTGCTGGCACAGTAGCCCCTCACCACAGGTGGCTGTTGAACCCTTGAACCGTGGCTCGTCCAAATTGAGATATGCCGTAAGCGTAAAATACACCCCAGATTGCAAAGACTTGGTAGGAAGGAGTAAAATACGTCACCGATAATTCTCTCAATATTTATTTATTCATTTTATTTTACTTTATTTTTTTTAAAAGATTTTATTTATTTATTTGACAGAGAGAGAGATCACAAGTAGGCAGAGAGACAGGCAGAGAGAGGGGGGGAAGCAGACTCCCTGCTGAGCAGAGAGCGATGCGGGGCTCGATCCCAGGATCCTGAGATCATGACCTGAGCCGAAGGCAGAGGCTTTAATCCCCTTAGCCACCCAGGCGCCCCTATTCTCTCAATATTTAGATGTTGAAATAACATTTTGGGTATGTTGGATTAAATAAAAAAATATATTAATAAAATTAAGTTTGCTTTTTAAAATGAGGCTAGTAGAGGATTTAAAATCACGTATAGGATTCATATTACATTTCTGTTGGGCTGTGTTCCACTCCCTGGCAGATGGAAAGCTAGTTAGTAGAGTGATTGATTCATTCATTTGTGGATTCATTTCTTCAACACATATTTATAGATTGCCTGCTATGGCCCAGGGACTGTGGTGGGCATCGGGAAAACAGCAGCGAGTAAGAGAAGGCCTTGCCCTCACAGGGACTGAGCCACTAGATGAGTAATGAATTTAGTAATGTTAAGTGTCCCGAAGATAAAGGAAACACGGTTGGGATATAGTGGTCAAAGACAAGGAGTGGGGTGAAGGGCTATTTTGAGATTGGGAGTCAGGAAAGGCCACTGACAAACGGAGGCTGAACTGAAATGAGGAAAGCTGTCTTGTGCTTGGTGGGAAAAGGGAAAGGCATTTTAGGTGGAGGAAACAGTGTGAGCAAAGGCCCTGAGGTGGGAATGGACTTGGTGTGTTGGGGGAACAGTAAAAGGCCAGGGTGGCTGGATGGGGAAAGTGAAGGGCAAAGTGAGATGAGGCGGACTGGATCCTGGAGGGTTTTGGGGGAGGATTTTAGGAAGTTTTGAGCAGGGGTGTTTACCGGAGCTGATTGGTATTTTTAAAGGATCTTGGCTGCAGTAAAGAGCAAAAAAAATGGAAGGGTTGGCTGGGGTATTCCAGGGGAGAGGAGAGGTCCTGCTGGCTGGGAGGAGAGGGCGGGGGAGCTGAAGGAGAGGTGGCGAGGGGGGGGTCAGGTGAGATGAACTTCAGCGTCACTGCCAACAGGGGACCTGCCGCTGGGTTGGATGGAGAGTGCGGGGAAGGCGGCGTGAGGCGAGGTTACTGCAGGCCAGATGCTGGCCGGAGCCCTGGAGATCGGTGGCACCTTTCTTTGCCTGGCGGGGCGGGGGCTTGGGGAGGAAGGGGAGTCGGTGGGTGGGCAATGGGAACCTTTCCACAAGCAAAGTGCAAGATGCTTCTGAGATAAGTAGGACTTGGGCTGTCAGAGGCCAGGCTGGAATGTAGGAAATCAGTGAATCATCAGCAAGTAGATGATGGCCTTTCACTCTGGGACTCTCTGCGGTTACCTAGGATGTGCGTGTGGGTAGAGAGGGATCCCAGCGCAAGGCCCTGACTCGGGAAGAGACAGGACACCCAGCCAAGAGATGGGGCCAAGGTGGGAGGGCACCAGGAGGTGAGGGGTCCTCAAAGCCAGGAAGAGGGAGTTTCAGGAAAGAAGCAGAGATCAAGCGTGCCAACCAAGATGGACACGGAGCATTGTCCACTGGGCTTGGCAACAAGAGGGTGGGCTGCTGGTGACCTTGGGGAGAGGGACTTCCGTGCCGTTCAGGGACAGGGGTGGCCAACTGGAATGGAGGGGAATCAGAAGAATGGGGGCCAGGAGGGGACCTCAAGCATGGACAGGTATGGACGGGGCCCTGGCCCTGGGCTGGAAGAGCCGCCGGGTCTTGTCACGGGAAGGATGCAGCAGAGGCGGGAAAGCGATGTCGCGGGGGAAAGAAGGGGGACTTGCCAGAGCGGTGACTTCGGGCTGGATGGAGGGGATGGGGCCCAGCGCCCTCGTGGGGCATTGGCCTGGGTGGGGGGTACATTCAGCCAGAGTGACCGGCAGGAGGAGGGACTCCTCGGTACAGCTGCAGTAACCTGTCGGATTTGGTGTCTGTGTTGGGGGAGGGTGAGCTCCTTTCTTCTCTTCACTTGTGTTTTCTCAGGGAAAGTAGCCATCAGCAGCGAGCAGGTTGTCTGAGGTTTGAGGGGAAAGGGGAGAGTCTCAAATGCTCATGCAGGAGAGCGGATTGAGGCGGGAAATCGTTGGATTGTGCTAAGGGCCCACTTGAGGTTTGTGGTCATAAATTTAAAGTGAGACAATCTGTGCGGTTGCGTACGTTCCTCCAGCACAAGGTAGGCAGGGAGTTGACTTGGGGTTTTGCTGGGGAGTGAAAGGATAACGGAGCCCGGGAGCGATGGCCATGGGGCTGGTCTTAGCTGGGGTAGGGTCGGGGGGGCGTGGAGTGGGAGGGGAAGGGGAGCTGGGGTGCTGGGTTGGAGGGCTCACTGGGGCAGGCATGGTGGAGGGTTCTGGGGTACTCACGACTGAGATTGTTGGCATGGTGGGTCCTTGGCGACTTCAGGGTTCAGGTATCAGCGTGAGACTGGGCGGTGGAACTGGTGGCGGGGGGCGGGGGGGGGACAGGAAGGCCACTGGCAGAAAGGAGATTAAAGAACTGAGTGGCCAGGGTCACACGAGCTGATCCTGTTGCTGAAAGTGAAGACAGAGTCACGGTGGAGGGAAGGACGGTGAGCGGGAGCCCAGATTCTTCAGCATGTGGTGTCCGCGGCTGACGCCACAGGGGGGCTGCTGGAAGGGGTTGCCTGCGCCTTGTGCTTCTGCACTGCTCTCATTTGCGAAGGAGACTAGAGGAGAAAGGCTCCGGAGGTGGCAGAGTAGGGGAGGACACCCCCAGGCAGGGGAAGCCCACCCCAGGCTCCGCTCTGCCACCAGCGTTTGCCACGGGGCAGGTGACCCTTCGTCATCTGGAAAGTGAGCATGATCGTGGCGCCAGCCTCCTCCATCGACCGCAGGGATTACATGGGCAGAAGGCACGGTGCACGCTTACGGCCAGAGCGTGGTTTTTGGAAAGCACCCGAAGACTGGTCGCTCTTTTCACCAGAGCAGAACCAACCATCCTTAAATGAGAAGGAGGATGTGCACATGTGTTCCCCCAAATGGGATTGCCAGCACGAGAACACAGCCCCCCGGGGGCACTCGGAAGGGGACACATCCCTTTGGTCACGGGCCTTGTGGCCTGTTGGTTCAGCAGCGGCCTTTCGGCACGGAGCGGAGAGCCGGCTCGTGATACAAGCTGCATTACGTTAATTCCTGAGCTGTGTGTGTTCCGGGCACACGTGAGGAGGCAGGGAGACCTTGGGCCTGAGGACATGCTCCGCCTCGGCCGGAGCGTGGCGAGGCTGGGGGCTGCCGGGGTGTCCTGTTTGTACAGCCCTTTATGCTTTCTAGACGCGTTTGCCACGGCAGCTCTGCGAAGGAGCTGTGGCGGGCTGGAGAGGAGAGCCGGGCTCACGACGGCTGAGCGATGCTCAGGAGCCCTCCCCGAGCGCAGGTCCCGTCGGCCCCAAACCCGGGCCCGATTTTATGAATGGCCGCCAGGCTGGCGGGCTGGTCAGGGATGACGGGGAGCGCGGGCGGTCCCGCTGGAGGTTCTGGGGCTGGTGTGGGGCCGTGGCCAGCTCCCCTGCCCGCTGGGAAGTGGCTTTGTGGCGCAGGTTCTGCGGGCTTCTGGGACGGAGAGACTGGCCGGGGCTGCCGCTCTGACCTTTTAGGCCAGTGCCCCCGTGGAAGCAGATGGACCCTTCCTCCCAGACCACACTGTGGCCCCCTGCAGTAGGCTCACTGAGTGGAGCGCCTAGCCAAGGTTAAGTGTGCCATTTTAGGAGCTAACGTGGGAGACCCCTAGTCAAGGGACAGGTCCAGGAGAGCCCAAGCCAGTGGCCGCTGGCCGGCCTCCCATGAGGCTGCATTGGGATGAGAGTTATTCCCAGGGACAGAAGCACCGCCTGCTCTCTACCCAGCCCTGGAAACACCTAGCGCTGTGCCCTGTGTCTTGCGTTGTTTCACCCCAGAGAAGGAGCACTGCCCCAGGACTGGTGTAGGAAACCTTGAATTTGAGCTCTACTTCCTGGCTGTGTGACCTTTGCATAAATAATTTTTTCTGGGTCTCTGTTGCTTCTGAAAAAAGAAGGGGTTTGGGGGGGGGGTCTCTGTGCAGCTTCCTTAAGTCCCTTCTTCCCCTATCTCCAGTCAGTCTTAATCGGCTTCATCCTTAGCAGTGATGGCTGGATATTCGGTCCTCTGGACTGCAGGCACTTTGAGGATGGGGTGATGTTTTCTCTTACTCCCCAGTCTGTCCCCAGGACCTGGCACATAGTAGCCGCTCAACAAACGTTTGCTTAATGGCTCACATTCATGCTTACTTGCAGCTCTGTGCACACTGGCACCTGGAGGGCCAGCTGCTCTAGCACAAACAGCTTGGGCCTGTTCTTTCCAACATCCCAGGGGAGGAGGTTGTTGGCTTGAAACCACAGAGGGGGATCTTCCTTCTCCAGGGGAAGCTTCTCGCAGAGCTTGGCACATTGAGCACGTGGTAGAAAGGTGATGCAGCTCAGTGGTCAGAGACCAGGCTCTGGGTTCAGATCCCAGCTCTGCCAGACCCAGCTGCTACCTTGAGTAACTCACCCCCTGGGGGAGCTAACCTGCTGTTATCTCAGCTTGAAAAGAGGTATAGAGAAAGCTATCTCATGATGGCATGAGGAATAAATAAAATAAGTAAAGCGTCTACTATGGTGCCAAAAAAAGATTTTTTAAAAAAGGAGTAGCAAATGTTTATTGAAAGAGCAAATGGGAATCTTCTGGAACCTTCTAGAATCTGGCTGCTCCTGGATTATTTTCTGTTTGCTCTGTGGAAATTTCAAAGAACTGGGACTTCCTGCCATGAGCAGCATAGAAGGATGGGGATTGGTGCAGAGCTTGGAGTCTGGGAGGTGTCTTGGGCCTGCGACTAAAGGTTCTTTCTGAATCTCCTCTGTGTACTGGGAGTAATAGAACCTACATCATTGGGTTGTAATAAGGATCAGTTGAGAGAATATGTATGTAAAATGCTTGGAACAGAACCTGGCATATTGGTAACTAATATTTTTTTTTGTCCTTGTTTCACTTTCTGTTTTCTGAAGATGCTTAGAAATACCTCTTCTAATATTACTTAAAAAAATTCTTTTGTATTTATTTAGTATTTTTTAGTGTTTTTCTTTCCTATTTAGCTATTTAATCCATCTGGCATTTATTTTTGTGTATTTTTCCAGGTGTCTGACTTTTATTTATAAATTTTATTTATTCGTTTTTGCCATATCTGATTTTATTTAATAAAACTTTACAGAGGGTTGAAACCCCCTTCCCCAGGCTCAATCTCCCCCTTCTCCAGAGGTAACAACAATCCAGAATTTGGTGTTTATAATTCTAAGACACGTTTTCTAATAATGCTATATATGGATGAAACCACAGCTATCCCAAGGGACCTTGCGACTCACATTTTCCTTTTTAAACACTTATTTTGACACAATTTCAGGCTTACAGAGAAGTTGTAAGAATAGTACAAAGAAATTCCTCTATCACGTTCACCCTGATTCCCCAAACGATAACATTTTCCACATTCCCTTTCTCTTTCCTGCCCCCAGCGACACTCTTAGTTGTATAGAGAGAGAGACCCCTCTTTCTTGTAATTCCTTTCCTAAACTATTTGAGACAAAATTGCAGGTATGCTGTTCCTTTACCCCTCCATACTTGAGAACGTATTTCCTAAAAACAAGGACATGCACTTACATAACCCCAGCGCAGTAGTCAAATCCGGAGCGTCACGCTGATGAATACTCTGAGCGCATCTGCAGACCTTATTCCTGTTTCACCCTCCGTCCCAGTAACGTTCTTCCTAAGAAGAGAAAACCCTGCATCGCTAGCTGCGTTCACTAGTTCTTTCTCTTTTTAGTCTCTGCATCTGAATTAGTTCTTCAGTCTTTGTCTTTTATGACCTTGACTTTTTTTTTTTTTCCCTTTGTCTTTTTTCTGGAGTGTGGGCCAGTTATTTTAGAGGATGACGCTCATTTTGGGTCCGTCGGGTGTTTCCTTAGTACTAGGAACAGGTGAAGCGTCTTTTGCAGGAAGACTCGGGAGTGATGCTCTGGCCTTCTCAGTGCATCAGATCACAAGGCACTGTTATTTATTGAACGAGTCCCATTCTTTTCCCACTGATCCGAAGTGACGCATTTACAGTTTCTGAATGCGCGGGTATATGTGGGTCTGCCTCTGGACACCTTATTGTTTTAAATGGACCAATTTACTTAATTCTGTGCTATTTTTCCAGCTGTTTTAATTACTATACCTTTTCACTGAACTAAGTTTGCTTCTTGGTGTTTTATGACTTGTGTTGCTCATGGGAATGAGATTCTTCCTCCCATTATATTTTTTAACTGAGTATGGTCGGTGTGTAGGAAAGCCATTGATGGGACTATTTATCCTGTGTCAGATTGCTTTGCTAAATTCTTTTGTTTTTAATAGTCTTTCAGTTGATTCTCTTGGATTTTTTATGTAGATAATCCTGTCTGCAAAGAATAGCAGGTTTGTCTCTTCCTTTCCAGTAATTATACTTCTTGTTTCTTTTTTCCATTCTTTCTGCATTGACTAGGATTTCCAGAATAATTTTGAGTGATATGTAGTGACATTGAGCATTATTGGTCATTCCTAACTTTAATTGGGGTAGCTCTAGCATTCTGTTAAGATTGAAGAGGAGTTTTGAGAGAGAGCCCTTTACAGAGGTTTTAAAAAATTCCTAGTGAATTATATAATTTTTTTTTTTTTTTATGTCACACTGCCCAGAAGATGTAGGTTGATGTTTATTTTTGGAGTTGATTACTTTTGTAATTTAGTGGCATCTCTTATTTGCTAACATTGATGTAGGAATTTTGCATCCATACTTAAATACAATTTATCTACAATTTTCTATCTTTTAAGTGATCCTTACCCAGTTTTTTTTTTTAAAAGGTTGTATTTATTTATTTGTCAGAGGGAGAGAGAGAAAGAGAGCGAGCGTGCATGCGTGCACACAAGCAGGGTGAGTGGGGAGGGGGAGAAGCAGGCTCCTCACTGAGCGAGAAGCCTGATGTGGGACTCAGTCCCAGGATCACGGGATCATGACCTGAACTGAAGGCATACGCTTAACCTACCGAGCCACCCAGGCGTCCCTATCCTTACACAGTTTATTTTTATTTTTATTTTTTAAGATTTTGTTTATTTATTTGAGAGAGAGAACGAGCAGAGGGAGAGAGTGAGAAGAAGCAGACTCACTGCCGAGCAGGAAGCCTCACACGGGGCTTGATCGGAGGACCTGGAAATCATGACCTGAGCCGAAGGCAGACACTTAACCAACTGAGCCACCCAGGCACCCCTCTTTACCCAGTTTTAATAGGACAAGTATGTTGCTTTGTAGCAAGAATTGAAATGTTCCCCTCCCCCCAACAATTTAGAAAACATAGATGTGATCTGTTTATTGAGGATTTGGTAGAATTTGCTAGTAAAATTATTTGGATATTCCCAGTAACTTTCTAATTCCAATTTCTTCCTCTGATTATTGATCTGTTCAGGTTTTCTATTTCCTCTTGAGTCAATTTTGGGTAATTTTTATTATCTGGGAACAGGTTTGTTTTGTGTGCATTAGAAATAGATAAATATAAAATTTAAATATATAAAGTATTCCTTTCTCTTTCCTTCCCTCTGTCCCTTCTTCTGATTCTGTAGTTACAGCCAGCTTCTCATTTCTTAATACTTTAAATTTATTTTTAGTTTTCTTGGCTGGATGCATGGGTGTGGAGGGGTAGGGTTGGCTGTTTTATTAGTAATTTCAAAGAACTTGCTCTTTCTTTTATTATCTGGTCTTTTGTTTTCTGTTTCTTTAGCTTCTAATTATTTTTGCTCATTTTCTACTTTTGGTTTATTTTGAATTTTTTCTTCATTTCTTTTTTGAGTGACTGCTTTGGAATTATCCCATGGGCTTTGCTATATAGTGCTTTCATTGTTCATTTTTTAAACAGTCTGCAGTTTGTTTTAATTTCTTAAAAAAAAATACTACTCTAAATAACCTTTGGATTACATTTCCAAGTGGTTAAACTTTTTGTGGCTCTTTCTGTTTAATTTTTAGTTTTATTGCTTCGTGGTCAGAGAATATGGCCTGTGTAATTTCTAATTTAAAAAAATTACTGAGGTTTTCTTTTGTGGCCGATCACGTGATCAGTTTGTGATTGTTCCATGGATTTTTGGAAAGATGCGCATTGTCTTAGAAGTACATATAAAAATTTATCAAATTGGCAGATTGTGTTTTTTCAAGCCCTTTATTGCCTCTTTTTTTTTTTTTTACCCTCATGATCTGTCCATTTTGGGGAAGTATGCTGCAATCTCCTGTTTTAACCAATTGTTTTTTCCATTTCTCTTTGTATTTTCAGCAATTTTTGCTCTATGTATTTTATGGCTATGTGAAAGGTCGTTACTGCATATCCTTTTGGTGGTTGAATTTTATATCCATTAAACTTTTTGCCCTTTGTAATTCTTTCCCTTTTTTTTTTTTTGGAGTCTGTTGCCATTTCTGCTTTTTATTGACATATGCCTTGGTATCATTTTGTGAATCCCTTGTTTTTTGAAAAACTTGCTGTTTTGAGGGGCTCCTGGGTGGCTCAGTCAGTTAAGCATCCGACTCCTGATTTCAGCTCGGGTCATGATCTTAGGGTGGTGGGATCGAGCCCCGTGTCAGGCTCTGTGCCCAGCGTGGAGCCAGCTTGAGGTTCTCTCTCTCCCTCTCTCTCTCCCCTTCCCGGCTCCCAATAAAGTCTTTAAAGAAAAAGAAAATAAAAACTTTGTTTTGAAACAATTTAAGACTTCACGAGGATCAATACAGAGAGCTCTCATGTGTCCACTGCCCATCTTCCTCACGGGTAACATTGTGCATCTTCTTCCCTTCTGCTTTTAGCCTTTCTGGGTCTCTTTGTTTCAGCGCCGGGCCTTTCCTGCGTCCCCCTGCCCCCATTTGTAATACCCTGGTTTTTAATGGGGGAATTTATATACCACCCATATTTATTGTGATTGCTTGTTTAAGTTTCAACTTCTTTTTTTTTAGATTTAATTAATTTGAGAGAGAGCCAGAACACAAGCAGGGAGGCGGGGCAGAGGGAGAGGGAGAAGCAGACTCCCCACTGATGCGGGGGCTCCATCCCAGGACCCTGGGATCATGACCTGAGCCGAAGGCAGATGCTTCACTGACTGAGCCACCCAGGCGCCCCTAAGTTTCAGCTTCTTTCTGCCACCTTATTTTGCTTTTGGTTTTCCATGATGTTTTTTCCTTCTCACTGTTGGATCGCCAAAGTTTTCTTTAGTTACCCCATGTCCTTATTTCTGTTTTTTAATTCTGCTTCTGCTGTTTTCTCCCCTCCTTTTGATTTAGAAGTCATGACCCTATTTCTCATTTCTTATGCTTAAATTTTAAACAAATATTTAAGCTTGGGCAGGAATTAATTAGTATCTATAATTACCCTCAAGCCCCTCCCCCGATCCTTCCCCTCCTCCCCCAAATATTTGGCCCTTAAATGCACTTAAACATTCCTATCCTCTCTCCATAAGTTCTTCTTGGTTAATATGATATGGAATTTTATTTCCAACTTAGGAAAACACGCATTCTGTTTTTGGGTATTTCCTAAGAGCCGCCTGGAGCTTCATAACTCTGTGTTCCCTATTTAGACGTCTCTGTTTTGTTGGATTTCTTTGTCTTCCTTTTTAAATTCTCTGAGGTCTTCTTTGGATTCATTTTCCTTAATGCTTTTCAGAAAAGGTGCTGGGGGGTGGCAGCAGAATGTCTGCATCGTGGAAGAAGTCATTGCTCTTCTTCACCCTTAAGTGATGGGCTGGTTTGCAGTTGGGTTCTAGGTTCCGGGCCCATTTTTCTCGGAGCCCTGTAGCTTCTGCGTTCTCCTGGCCTGTGCAGATGAGCAGCGTAAGGCTCGTAGACTATCTTGTTGTTCTACTGGTGTTTTTCCCCACTGTGGAAGCATTTAGGATTCCTCTTTGTTCTTGGAGCTAAGAAATGGGATCAGGATGTGTCTCGGCGTCTTGTTTCATTTCTCTTCCTTAGCACTTGGATCTTGTGCTCTGAAAACTCCAGGCTTTATTTGTGTTCTGTTCTTGGCTCTGGAGAGATGAGATGAGTGAATGTCAGGTCAGTGTTGGGTATTCACTGAGGCCATGGTGACTGGATTGCTAGGGATGCACATGCAGCTGGGCAGCTGGTCGACCTTCTCCAAGCCATCTGGAAGAGGCAGATGAAAACAGCTCCTACTACATGGGGTGTTTGGGAGATGAGGTAGACAGCTAGCAGAGCGCAGTGCCCAGTGTCTGGCTTGAAGTAAGTCATCAGTAACGGGAGCTTCTCTTTCCATAACCCTTGAAGGTATCAGATATGGAGGAAGGGGTGGGCTCTTGAGTGGGACGTTGAGGCCAGACAAGATAGGACCTTCTCAGAGCCTCATTCTCCCTACTCAAGATGGTGGAGCTTCATAAGTTTTTAGGTACAGTTATACCTTTTTTTTTTTTTTAAATATCAGAGGAGTGGGTTGGAAGATCATTTCTCACGTCTGAATCTTAAGTCTCTTCTGTTTTCCGTTGTATTTTGTCTTCCTGATTGATGTATTGATGTCACTTGGTCGAAGGCAGGATCCAGGGGTTCAAAAAGCCTTTCATTTGCTAAAGAGGAGAACGGACTGCATCCCTGTGCTTGTGTGGATGGAGCAACTGAAAAGTTAGATGTCCTCGCGCGTGATCTGGCATGCCCTCTGATGTCTCCTTTGTGACTCTTGCCACTCTCCCGGGCTCTGCTCACCCGTGCACTGCCGGGTCTCGCATGTAACAGCTGCTCAGGACATGCTTGTGGAGCAGTCGGTGAATCAGTGCTCCCTTTTTCCAACACGGAGAAATGCTTGCTTCTCACTTCGCCAGGCAGGTCCCCTTGCATTTGCTGTTTTATGAAAGATTTTATTTGTGGCCGAATGACAGTCCATTCTTTCAAGAAAACGAGAAGAACTGGTTTAGGACCATTGTGAAACTTCATTTTAATAGCAACAAGACGAGGCTCCGGCAACTTCAAAAAGGGCAATCAAGAAATTCTCGTTCGCTCAACAGAAAGAGCTATTTACGGTGGTTACATGGGTTCAAAGTCACTCCAGACTCCATATAATTTTCAACTTCTAATGACTTTTTTGGTCTCTAAGGTAATTGGTGAAAGTATAATTTATTTAGAGGGGTGTTCTAGGTTGGTTTCACCAGGCTGACGACAGTCCCAGCCATATCTAGAAACATCACCAGACGAAATCTGGCTGGGGAGGAGGCCAAGGGTAGGGTGTGATTTTCCAATATTTTCACTCCTCTCGGCATGGTTCACAAAGCAAACATTCTTGAGCATCTTTTCTGCCTGGCGCTGATGGGACAGGGGAGCGAAGCTGGATGTGATCCTTGCTCTCAGATGGCTCGGCGTCCAGTGGAGGAAGCGGGATGGGCATGAATTATTGCAGTAGCCCTATGATAAGTGCAAACTCGGCATCCACGCTGGGAGACCCGGCGGGTTCGGGAGAACGGTGTCGGCTAAGGAGCTGACCGTGGACCTGAGAGGGAAGGGTGTTCTGGACAAAAGTTACCGCACGTACAGAGGTTCCAAAGCATGTGTGATGTGCTCAGCAGCTTGCTTCTGGCGAGAACGCAGGTGCATCTGGGCGGGGTGGGCCCTGCGTGCAGCAGGACTGGGAGCCCCTGTGTGCCATCTCTCGGGAGCTGGTGCCATACAGCTACAGCGGACTGTGGTCATGTCAGAACATAGGCCCAGCCTGGCCAGAGCTTCTGATTTTTTTTTTTTTTAAAGAGAAGTTCTGAATCTGGAGTTTTATGTAAAATTTCCTAAATTTCAAATTATGGCACCTAATTGAAAAAAATTTTTTTAAAATAATGTGAGCTACCCTCCCCCCAAAAAAGAACATTCCAGGTCACTTGTTTGTGAAACCTAGGGGACCTAGGTCCCCTAACTCAGCCTTGACTGTCCCATCCTTTGCTAATGTCAGGAAAGGGAGCTTGGCCCTGAATTCTGAAAAGGAGTCCAGGTGATTCTGGAGAACTTTGATCTTGCCCTGACCTCTCTTCACTGTGACACAGGAAGTGGGAGCCGAAAGACTTTTGGGTTTTTGGATTTTCTTCTTTTAACTCCCCCCTCCTTTTTTTCTCCCCTTTAACTAAATCCGAATGGGGAATGAGACGGTGATAGTTGGGGCTGGTTCGCCTCTTAGAACTTTGGCCTCCTCTTGCCCCTGCTCCTGCCCTGCACAGTTCTGATCCCATGTGGAAATCCTACCCTTTCCACCCTCCTCTTCTGGTTTGTTGGAGGATAGAGCGAGGACCAGATAAATACGCTCTTGGGCTTAACCGAGCCACAGTAGCCATGAATGCTCATCTTTCCCCCTGAAGTAGAGGAATACATATTTTACTTAAAATCCTTTGTTCTTAAATCTATAACATGGAGATGTCCAGCAGAAGTAGAATGCAAGCCACTTACGTGACCTTAAATTTTCTAGTAGCCTCAGTAAAAGTAGGAGAAAGACACAGATGAGATTAATGAGTTCTCAAACCCAGTATATCCAGTGTGTCACCATTTCAGCATGTAGCCAATATAAAAATTCCTGGTAGTCCAGCATACCTGTTTTTTTTTTTTTTTTTATTTCACACAAAGTGTTCAAAATCGGGGTGCATTTTCCACGCATGGCACATCTCACTTTGGATTAGCCACGTCTCAGACGCTCCACAGTCCCATGTGGCTGGCGGCAAGCGTATCCGACAGTGCAGACGTAACAGGTGCACATGAAGAGGTGATACTCTCCAGAGAGGAGAGTATACGGGTCAGCGGTGACCCAGCTATTTAAAAGGGCCCATTCGATCGTGTATCTCCTCTGCTTGAGCTTTGCTCAGCCCTGCGTTCTCCTCAGGATGGTGTTCCCCCAGCCTGTCTCTCCGACCCCACCTTGCACCCTCCCTCCCTCCCTCCCTCCCTCCCTCCCCCTCTACCAGACTGGCCATCTTTTCTTTCTTCAGACATACCACACACTTCCCAGCCTCTGAGCGCTCACACATCCTGTTCCCGTTGCCTGGATTCTTCCCCCTCCCTCCACCCCCACGTTTTGCCTAGCTTACACTAAGCTATTTTTTCAGGTTAAAAATCCGTTGTTCAGGGAGGTCTTTCCTGTCCCCCACACCCCCAACTCCAGGCTAGATTATGTTCCCTGTTTGATGCTGTTGGAGCCGGAGCCGGTCTCTCTCTTCTTAGCACCTAGCACAATTACAATTACCTAGTTACCAGTAAGGTACTGTCTCACGTTTCTCTACCCCAAGAATGCATGACCAGAGTGCTTTGTTTGCTCTTTTTATGCACGGCAGCTCCCATAGTGGCTGCAGACTATAGATGATCAATAAATACGAGATGAATGGTACAGGGCTGAGACTCAGTCCTGTAGAGCCACCATCCCCACCCCACCCCTGCTCCCCCTCACCCCCACCCCAGAGGACCCAGACCCCTAACAGCAAGGCCAGGGGGTCAGCCCCTGTGGCCTGTGCTAGATCTCCTGCTTTCTCACTGGCAGAATCAGCCACTCCCTGTCTCTCTCTTGACTGGCTTTAGGTTGGCTGTAAATTATATTTTTGGTGGCTGTTAATAAAAATATAGGGCTGGGGGAAAAAAAAAAGACTTCTCCTAATAGAATTTTATTAAATGGCACTAGTTTAAAAATGTCTCGTAAAAAGTTAATTAATTTGGGATTTGGGGATGAAAGGCGTGATATAAATGTCAGTTATTATTATTACAATTTCAGCCTCACGCTTATGCTCTTGATCCAGCCCCTGATCTGGAGTTTCTCCTACACCCAGGGGCTGGCAGCTCCGCTGAAATGCTAGAGGCAAATTTGAGCTTTGGGGGGTCCATCAGGGACAGAGGGGACTTTGCCAAGTTAGGCTGTCCTGTCTTTTCATCTAGGATGGGGCAAGGCCTTGAGAGCTAGCCCCGGACTCGGGGCCGGGGGCCGTTCCGAGCAGGATGGTCCAGGTGCTCTGGGAAGCTCCAGGCCAAAGCAGCCGGAAACATCAAGGTCACGTGCTTAGCCCGAGCCCCGTCACGGAATCCTGGGATGGTGGAGCTGTCAGGGCTCCGAGAGATTCCCGCTCTCATTTTACAGGGAAGGAAACTGAGTTTGAAGACGGGTGGTGGCTTGCCTAACCCAAGGTCACATAGCAGGTTAATTAAATTTACAGAGCAAAAGGCAGTGGAAAGCAATTAGTGAAGTAGGGGAAACCTTCTAAAAAAGAAAGATTCAGGCAATTTATAGGTAACAAGTCTAGAAACTGTTTTCCAAGGAAACAGGGAGTCCTGGGATTTCCTATGAGTTCACAGAGACAGACAGCCCTTCGCTCCTTCAAGACGCCCCACCTTCATTCCCCTGATTGCAGACCCGGGCCCTGCAGGGAGGGACTGTAGACCTGACCCAGTGTGTAATTACTTACGCGAGGTGGGGGCAGGCCGGGGATGTTAATCATCGTCGGAGCCTCTTCCATCTCTACCGATTGTAGGCCAAGGAGTGAGGATGTGTGAGCTTCATTTCGTCCTCTCTGGAGTGGAGTGTGAGAATACCATTTGCAGGGGTGTGGGGGGGGGGGCAGGTGGGTGGTATAGTGGGAACTTACGTGCTGTGTGTAGGCTGGGGGTCTCATGCCCTTACGCTCCCCTGTATTCACAGAACCCAAGGGGAGCCCGGTGGTGGGTTATGCAGGGGAACCTTCCCAGGCGCCATTTTGCACCCCAGGCTTTATGACCGGGAGCCGCTTGTTTCCAGAGATGGGCCTCACCCTGTCCTTCCCCTGCAGCCAGTTCATTGTGTTGTGCGGGGCTCTGGGAAGGCCTGCCTCCTCCTGGCTGGCTGTGGTTCTCTAGTCTTGGTTCTGTGTTGAGGGTTACATTGGTGGCATCTCTCCTTTCTCTACTTCCAAGTGGAGGCCTGCTGTTTTCCACAGCTCTCTTCCCTCAGATCGTGTGGGTAGAGTTCAGAGGGGCTCACGGCGGCTTTGGGGAAGAAAGGAAGGGAGGGAAGGGGAGAGGGAGGGGGCACGCTCATCCCCATTTGGCTTTCCTGACAAAGAATCTGTCCTGGGACCTTTTAGGGAATCCTTCTCCACTGGTTGGTTGGGATCATTCAGGGAGTTTGGGAATCAGAGCTGGGTGTGAACCTGGGCTCCTCTGCCTGAAGGAGAAACTTAACCTCAGTCATTTTCCGTTTCCTCATCTGGACAGTGGAGGTATAGAACACCTACCCCACAGCATTACTGTGATGTGTGAGGGGATGTGCGGAAGATACCGCACCAGCTGCACACCTAGTGAATAGCGAACGCTCAGGTGGTACAAATGATTGGCATATACTCACGGCATCGATGTGCATTCCATGTGACGCCATCTTGGCCCTCCTAGATAGCACGTTCCTTGAGGTATCCATGAAGTCCAGCACAGGGCTTGACACGAAGGCTCCTTCTAGAACCTTCCAACTCCCATGGCCACATGCCGAACCAAATGGAGAGTTCTGGCTTCTGTTCTGAAGTTCAGGGTCAGGTCCTTGGGAGGCGCCGTTTGGGCCTTCACATCTCCCTGGCTGCTCTGTTTGGCCAGAACCAGCCCTGACATGGAGGCTTCTGCGCAGGTATGGGCTCTCCCGGCCTTTTAGGACGTGAAAACAGCCAGCTATTGTCTCCACTGGAAAAAAAGTGCCTCAGCTCTATTTTTATGTTTTATTATAAATAAACTTTTACTCCCCCTACTCCCTCCCAAGAAAACCACAGCTGCCTCAGACTTTTGAGGCCTTTAAATTGAAGGCCTCGAGGAATGTGGGGGAGAAGGGCGAGTCCAGGAAGTCCCCTTAGTTGCCATCTTGTTGCTCTTGACAAAGAGCGTCAGAATGGCAGCTTGTTTTCCCCTCAGCCGATGGCGGAGCCAAGCAGATTGTGTGGAAGGAGATTCCGTGGGCCTCCAGGAACAGAGGCGCCTCCCCCCACCCCTCATCTTTATTGGATTTCAATGAGTCTTTCTGCTCTGGGTCATATGTGCAGTGCAGCCTCATAAATGGCACAGTGGAATTTTCGCTGCCTTTGTACTGAGGGCCTCAAGCACACTCCATGGCCATTGTCAACCCTGAATGGGGAAAATGCGGAAAACCCGGTAGAACTCATTTCTCGCAGGCAGTGCTGAGATGTGGAATAGGACAGTTCTGCTTCTAGGCACAAGTTAGTCAGAAGGCGTGGCATGGGAGGGAAGCAGAGACTGCCTTGCCCAACTCCGTGGCATCTGAGTGTCCAGGAAACCCAAATCCTCACACTTTATCCTTTAAGAGAATTGCTGAGGGCACCCAGGCCTCACAGCTGTGCCATTGTCAGATCAGAGGAGGCATGTGGCCATGGGACGTGGATGGTTCGGGAAGGAATCTGGAGGCCACCTTCTCTGACCCTGAGGCTGAGATGTTTCAGACCCAGGCTTACAGGATTAAAAGGACACGTGTTATTTCATCAGACATACCTGGTAGTGGCCAGTTAAGTGCCCACTCTGTGACATTTATCCATCCACATAGTTCTGGTGTCCACCATGGGCCAGGCATCATACTAGCAGCCAGCCAGGCCAGGGGTGAGCCGATGGGAGTCCTGGCATTGTGATGGCACTGGGGGCAGTGGCTTTAGAAGGCGCGTACACAGGGTCCGTCCTTTCTGGTGAATTTATTATCTCTGGGCTTCCCAGCTTGGTAGGGAAGCGTCCCGCTTGCCTACATTTTGGAACTAGGGGTATGCTAGGAGGTGATCTACTTCCCCCCTTCTCCTCATGAGGGGCAGCTGAATGACTAGGTGGCAATTGATCTCTGCCTGTTTTCTGAACTTCACAGTGGCAGAGATCGGGTTTGAAGGCAGGCTCCTCGGTCCCCAGACTAGATGTCGTGCTTGTATTGAATGGGATGGTGGAGGAGAAGGCCCGGGAACAGCAAGGTCATCATGGTGGCCGTAATTGCCCATAAGATTGCCTTGCTCCTTGACTTAATCCATCGGAGCTTCGCTTTTCCCATATGGAAATAGCTTCTGGTTACTGCAAATTGCTGCCTGTATTTGGACAAAAGCAATTAGAGAAGGAACATTTCCATTGCCAGCGAGATATAAGGGCTGGACCTTCAGAGTGGAAGTCCCATAGCTCAAGGGGTCAGTGCTAGAAGGCAGGAGGTGTCCTCTGATATGAAGAGAACTTTTCTGTCCTCACTATTGCTCCACACCCCCCTTTGTCTCTGTGGTCTGGAGGCAGGAGCTGTTTGGAGAGCCCCTCTGAGGCATTGGGTTCTTCTTCATGGCTGGTTCCTCTGCATGCTCACCACGAGATCATCCCACTTGAATGCCTGTGTTGTCGAGGTGCTCACTACCTCTCCATCATCCTCATCCCCTGGAGGAGAATGCTCCTCTTCCTCCTGAGCTCAGAGCTGCCTCCCTCTGAGTCGTGTCCCCAGGACCTTCCCTGTGAGTTGTGTCTCCGCCTGTACAGAGCCACTCTCCCCTGGCGACGGGCATGTCTCTGGCTTCGCAGCTGCCACCACGCCCGCTCCACCTGGGAAGATACTGCCCGCCGATGTGTAAGTGTGTCACTGACAGTAATAGTGCAAAGGCTTCACATCCGAGGGCCTTTCTAAGATCGTTTCCTGATTAATTAGGTCAGCGTCTCCAAAATCAATTTCCAGCGAAGTCGCGCCGCCTCGTAGCTCGGATCCCCGCCCTGTCGGGCGAGGCACTTGGCGCAGGAGGCAATTCCCTGGCCTCGGACACAGTTCAGGCCTTGTCTCTACCTGGGAAGAGAGTCACATGACACAGCTCTTCTGTGATTATCCCGACTTTTTATTTTATCTGCCCTCCCCCTCAGATCTTCCATTAAACCCCCGTAGATCCTGCTTCAAACAGGCAATTAGACTAACAACATAATTATATCCCTCAATGCTAATTGTAACTGGTTTAGGGGAAAAACAAAGAGAAAGAGGCTTCAAAAATCTCTGAAAACTAAAAGCAGCTGTTACAGTTTCCAGGTATTCCTGGTCCCTGTGCGGTTCTTCGAGGGCCCTGGACGCTGATGGGCCGGCGTCTGTGTCCGCCTCGCTTTGCCCTTGGCCGGACCACCCCTAGGACAAACGCGGGCCTGTCCCCCCTCTCCTGAGCTGTGGCTCCCTGGCCCTCTCTGCTGCTCCTGGCCCTCGTTTCTCTGACTCCGTGGTCTCAACCACGTTCATCCCGGTGGAGCCCTTGAGGGAGGAACGAACGGGCCAGGAGATCGAAAGCCTTAGAGGAAAGTGTCATGGCTGTTGGTCCAGGCGATTGTCCCTCGGGGAAGCTGGGGAAGGCTGGGCGGAGCTGGAGCCGGTCCCAGGGTGTGAGGGCGTTGTGTGACAAGGATGCCGCAGGGAGACGTGTCCTGCCACCCTGCCTGTTGTCAGGGTTTCCGGGTCTGTCCTCCGGGTCGGGCCCTGTGCTGGGTGACGAGGCCTCTGTCCCTGCTTCGGGGCTGCCCACGGCCTGGGGAAGGAGGCAGGCCCGCACGTGGTAGAGCAGTAGGGCCACTGGGCAGAGGGATGGACTTGCTGTGTGACCTTGAGGCGGTCGCTTGATGTCTCTGAGCCTCCTTTTCCTTAGATTAAAGTGAGGACAGTCATATTTGTTATAGTCCATGTTATAGGGGGCATATCAGAAACAAAATCGGTATATGTTCTAGCTCAGTGCCTGACAGAACACACATCAAAGCGGTACTTTGAAAGAGGGAGCATGAACCTGGATGGCCTGGGGCCCATTTCCCCAAATACACAGTACCCTCTCGTGTCAACTCTAACATCTCAGAGGAAGGGAACTCAGGCAACCCTATGTCGATGAACTCCTCTGGAAAATCCTAGCAGTTTGTGGTGGCTTTTCAGGTATCACGACTTTTTTCCGTCTTGGGAGTTGAGTCCTGAGCTTTGGCTTCCTGCCTCAGAACATGTGTGGGCCCGTGCCACTTTCATTTTCTCAAACGGGGTTTCCCAGTTCGCTGATGGAACTTGCTGACGTTTTCCTTGAGGGTAGGTGTAGTTCACGATGCCACTTTGAAGCCTGGAGACTTTCTCATCTTTCAGACATCCGCGAGCTTGGGAACCCCACCTTCTTCTTAATTTTTTTCCCGTCCCCCCCCCCCCCCCAGTTTTATTGCGAGACGGGTGACACACATCACTGTGTAGTTGATGGCATACAGCGTCACAGTTTGGTTTACGCATCTCGTGGAATGATGACCACAGGCGGCTCAGCTAAATCTGTCTTCTCACACAGACACAATAAAGAGAAAAAGAAAAAAAGGAAATGAATTTTTTTCTGTTGGGGAACTCTGAGGATTTATTCTCTTAACTTTCCTGTATACCATAAGCAGTGTGAGCTCTAGTCCTCGTGCTGTGTGTTAGATCCCTAGGACTTCTTTAGCTTATAATTGCAAGTTTGTACCTTTTGGCCATCTTCT
>CM052892.1:16769890-16835690 GCA_028534135.1 Potos flavus | reverse complement strand
TCCCTCCCTCCCTCCCTCCCTCCCTCCCTCCTTCCTTCCCTCCCTCCCTCCCTCCCGCTCTTTCTTTCACATTCCACATATAAATGAAATCATATACTATTTGTCTATCTCTAAATTACTCTGCTTAGCATAATACCCTCTAGGTCCATCTATGTTGTCATAAATGGTAAGATTTTCTCATTTTTTATGGCCAGATATTCCGCCGTGTACATATACCACAACTTTTTTTTCTTTTTTCTTTTCTTTTTTCTTTTCTTTCCTTTCCTTTTCCTTTTTCCTTTTTCCTTTTACCACAACTTCTTTATCCATTCATCCATCAATGGGCTTAGGTTGTTTCCACGTCCTGGCCGTTGTAAATAGTGCTGCAGTGAACATGGGGTGCAGATATCTTTTCGAGTTAGTGTTTTCATTTCCTTTGAATACATTGCCTAAAGTGGAATTGCTGGATGATACGGTGGTTCTATTTTTATTTTTGGGGGGAGTTGCCATACTGTTGCCCATAAGGGTTGTACCAATTTACATTCCCACCAGCAGTGCACAACGGCTCCTTTTTCTCCACATCTCTGCCAGCATTTGTTCTCTTTCGTCTTTTTCGATATTGGCCGTTCTAATAGGTGTGAGGTGATAGCTCATTATGGTTTTAATGTGCCTTTCCCCGATGACTAGTAATGTTGAGCATCTTTTCATGGACTTCTTGGCCTTTTGTATATCTTCTTTGGAGAAATGTGTGCTCAGGTCCTTTGCCCATTTTTAAATTAGTTCCCCCCCCCCCTTTTTTTTTTTTTTTGCTGTTGAGATGTAGGAGTTCTTTATATATCTAGGATATTAACCCCTTGTCAGATGCACATTCTGCAGATATTTTTCCCATTCTGTAGGTTGTCTTTTCACCTTGTTGATGATTTCTTTTGCTTTTTTGAAGCTTTGTTGTTTGATATTGTCCTACTTGTTTATTTTTTATTTTGTTGCTTGTGCTTTATGTATTCTGTCCAAAAAATCATTACAAAGACCATTTCAAAGAGCTTTATTCCTATCCTATGTATGTTTTCTTCTAGAAGTTTCATGGTTTTGGGTCTTGCTTTTAAATCTAATCCATTTTTTTTTAAAGATTTTATTTATTCATTTGAGAGAGATACAGAGACAGAGATGGAGAGAGAGAGCACAGGCAGGGGGAGAGGCAGAGAGAGAAGCAGACTCCCGACTGAGCTCGGAGCCTGACATGGGGCTCCATCCCAGGACCTGGAGATCATGACCTGAGCCGAAGGCAGACGCTTAACCATCTGAGCCACCCAGGCGCCCCTAAATCTAATCCATTTTTGAGTTAATTTTTTTGGATGGTATAAGATAAAGGTCTAGTTTTATTATTTTATGTGTGAATATCCATTTATCCTGGTGCCATTTATTGAAAAACTGTCTTTTCTCCATTCTTTGGTATTCTTGGCTCCCTTGTCAAGTATTAATTGATCACACATCCTTGGGCTTATTTCTGGGCTTTCGATTCTGTTCCATGGGTTTGTCTGTTTTTATGCCAGTAATACACTGTTTTGATGACTGTAGCTTTATAGTATAGCTCAAAACCAGGAAGTTGATGCCTCCAGCTTTGTTCTTTTTTTCTCAGAATTTCTTTGGCTGTTTGGGATCTTTTGTGGTTCCATGTAAAATGTGGGAGTGTTTTTTATACTTCTATAAAAAAATGTCATTTGGAATCTTTTTCTTTCTTTTTTTTTTTTTTTTAAAGATTTTATTTATGTATTCGACAGAGAGAGACAGCAAGAGAGGGAACACAAGCAGGGGGAGCGGAAGAGGGAGAAGCAGGCTTCCCGCCGCACAGAGAGCCCGACGTGGGGCTTGATCCCAGGACCCTGGGATCCTGACCTGAGCCGAAGACTGATGCCTAATGATTGAGCCACCTAGGCGCACCTGTCCTTTGGAATTTTGATAGGGATTGCACCAAATCCATAAAATGCTTTTGGTAGTAAAATTGACATTTTAACATTAATTCTTCCAGTCCATGAACACAGGATACCTTTCCATTTATTTGTGTCTTCTTGGATTTCTTTCATCAATGTCTTGTTGTTTTCAGAGTAGAGATCTTTCATTGCCTTAGTTAAATTTATTCCTGAGTGTTTTATTGGTTTTGATGCTATTAGAAATGGGATCGATTTCTTTCTTTTTCAGAAAATTTGTTGTGAGCGTACAGAAACACCACTGGTTTTTGTGTGTTAATTTTATATCCTGCAACTTTACTGAATTCATTGATTGGAGCTGATAGTATTTTGGTTGCGTCTTGAGGATTTTCTCTATATAAAATCATGTCATCTGCAAATAGAGACTCTTTTACTTCTTCCTTTCCGATTCTGATATACTTTCTTCCAGGAAGTATTTCAAGCCCCCATGGCCCTTGGTTTGGGCCACGCAGTGCCAGGCATCCTGGGCCTGGGTTTGCCATCAGTTATGCGGATGGGGCGTTTTCATTAAAATTTCCATTAACTGTTTTTTTTCATTTTAAGCCAGTGAGCAATTTATAGATTCATTAACTTTTTACTACACTTGTGAAGCCAGGAAGAGGGGAATAAAGGAAATGAAATATTTGGTCTGCAACGTTTCACTAAAAGATGGTGGCCCTTAAATATGGAGGACAAAAAAATGCTAGGTCATTAGGGCTGGTCTGAAGGAGTGTTAGGGCTGGATCTTCCAGAACGATCCGGAACTGGAATCTCCTGGCAAAGAGCACCACCTCTTTTATCCCCCCACCCCGTCCCCCCTTCCCCAGGAGCTCATCCATCCTTTTCCTCGTAATCGTTATTTTTTTCAGCATGTGACTGTCCATCCTCAGATGGCACAGTCCCCATGGGAACCCACTGCTTCTGGGCGACCTCCGTGGCTCTGGACAGGTTTCCTTATATCGTGATGTGTAGGCTGACTCCTCTTAGCTCTCTCATTTTCTTTCCTTTTGGCAGAGTTAGGTATGGCAGGATGGCTGAGTGTGTCGGCTTCAGGGCCAGAAAAGCTTGATTTCAAATACTGACCCGGTTGCTTACTAGCTGGATGATTTTGGTCAAGCGGCTTCATCCCTCTGAGCCTGTTTCTTCATCTGTAAAAATCACAGCAGTATGAGGAACTCTGGGAAGACCTAGAAAAATGGCGACAGTGTTCTTCACTGCACAGTTACGTGGTGAGGATAAAACAAGATGGCTTACTAAAGACACCTGACCTACATTCACATTTCAGATGGTGCCGTGTAGTTGGACTGCTCATCTCGAACATTCTCACTTGGTGGATCCACTCCCCTACCATCGCAAGTCCCTGCACTTCTCAGGACTTCAGTTTCTCCCGTTGTAAAGTAGAGGAGTAATTCCCAGTTAACTGAGGATGTTGGAGGAGTTCAGACATATTTAACGAGCCTTCCAGAGTTGCTGACCCATAATACTATCTCTGTACGCTCAGCAGCAGTCCTGGAGTTGTGGGTGCAGCTGTATATGATAGAAAAACCTCACTCTCAGGGTTACTTTACGGAGAAGGCGGGAGGCTTAAGATGACCTTCCCGCAGTTTGTTAGAGAAAATCTTAGTGCTTGAACGAACCCTGCGGGTCATCTCGGGCACCCCCCAGGTTGAACTTGGGTGTATTCCTGAGTTCAACCACCATGTCTACTCAAGTGCCCTCGTCCTCGACGACAGACTGTAAAAGGGTGTCTTTGCAGAGTCACACGTCTTCATTCCGGAGAAGGAGGGCATCTCAGGAAATTACCTTTTCCCGGTACCTTCCTTTCTAGATGTGCAGCGTGCAGTTAAAGTATGATGCGTTTTCCCTCAAAAGCAGTGAGGATAGAAAGCTAAGCAGGAAGGAGGAAGAATTTCTGAGCCATTCAGAGCAAGTGCTTTTTGGGAGTTGGCTTATACAAAGTTACACAGAGTTTCGATCCTGTTCTTGTCATTTCACATTAACGCCCAAGTATTTTTCGTGGAGCTTGCCGCTGTTCACGGACATCCATTCTGATCTCCTCGTGAGTAGAGAGTTTTTTACATTGCACGTATAGATTGTTTCCCGGTTTTTCTTATAAATAATGCAGTGGCCATCTTTGTGCATGAATCCCTCTCCTTCTTTTGTACGATGTTCCCAGAATTTGTTCCCCGAAGTGGATTACTGGGTCAAAGGAGATGAGAGGTGGCAACACAGTTGTGACAGTGGCAAGTCACAATTAGACAAAGGGAGCAGTGGATGTGGCAGCTGAGGACACACAGCTGCTTCGGAGGTTCTTGTAGAAAAACCCCATTTGGGAGAGTTGACATGAGTCAGTGCCGCCTTCTCGTCTTCTGTCTTAGCCGAGGCTGGTAGCCGCTGACTTGTTTTATTGGCCCAAAGACTTTGGGCCGGGTCATGAGCTGGAAGCTGGAATATAGATCTTTCTGTGCCTCAGCAAAAATACATATTCGGCCCCATGATTGCGAAGCCCCACCCTGGACCCAGGGAAGGAGCAGTAAGGCTGATACTCATGAAAGGGGCTTGTGGATTGTATTTGGACACATGTGTATGTTCCACTCTGGGCCTTCATTTTCTCTCTGTATGTCAAGCCTTCTGGCTCAAAAGATCGTGCATCAATGAGAAAGTACCATATTTGCTGGACCGAAGGTGTTCTCCATAAGGATGAGGTCAGTCAGGAAGGGAGAGTCTGGCCTAACTTTGAATAAAGTGTTGGTGGTTGTCTGGTACAGGGGAGTTCCGTGCTTTGGGTAGACATCTGAGAATCCTACGCTTTCTTTAAATATCTCCTCTTAACTGCTAAGTCATTTGACATTCTCTGATTTCCCCGTTTGAATGAAATATGGGCATTTTCCATATCCTACTGCTTTGGCTGTGAGGTTTGCTAACTGCTGGTGTTCTGGGGGGTTGACATTTTGAATTGAGTTTTATGGTGGTGGAGACATGACCATGAAAATGAAGGCAGTGGCAGCCATTACCTCCAGCACGTAGTCCGTAGTCTGTGCTAGGCACTGTTCTGAGTGCCTTCACATTTATTAACTCTTTTTATCACTTAATGATTTCATTAAATCAATTCATTTCAGGAAAGAGAAGCAAGACATGGAATCTTGGAAAGGGAGACGAGAGCCAGGAGGGGGAAGAAACTTGCTATTTGTCTTGGAAGAAGTCATGGGTTTGAATCTCAGCCCTGCCAGCAGCTCTTGACTTTGGGCAAAGTCCCTTCACCTCTGCTCCCTCTTCTCCGAAATGGAAATCATGACTCCTGCTTTATAAAGAATTAAATGAAGTAATGGGTGTAAAAATCCTGGCGATCGCTAAACAAACGTGGGGCGCTCATAGACCATGTTATTCCTGCCTCACCCGGGAACCTGGGCCATTTGTCCCATGAAGGTCCCGTGTAGATGTGTCCTTTGTGCTGGGCCTCGCGTCGGGCACTGGGGAATCCAGAGGCACGTCCTCCACCCAAAGAAGATGTATGCTTCGGCTTGGAAGACAGGTCATAAAAAGATGACTGAGTGTACCAGCCCGTTGATCAATATGATTTGAATGGCTCAGGCAATAAGTGCTTTAAGAAAACAGGGGAGGGAGATTGGTCCTGTGGCTGGGGGAGGTGGGAATGGAGCCGCCAGTGAAGGGGAAGGGCCCTCCCTTTGCACATTGTTGTTTGAAACCAAGCCTTTAGCCACGGCCAGGACGAAGAGGTTCATAGGGTTGACTCTGAGCCTCGTGGGACAGGAACACTCTTGTCTTTCATGATATGGTTCAAAAAAGACCACCATGAAGTTTCAGTATGGAGTGGCGGTCTTGAAGGGGGAAAGTTCTGGAGCCCTAGGAGCATTTCCATCTCAGCCTGCCAGCTGGCATCAGACTTCGGTACTGCAGAGCCTCTGCTCGTGAGCCCCATAAACGTAGTCTTCCAGATCTGGTCGGCAGATGCTTCTGGAGTGTTTCCTGGGTGCTTGGGTCTTCTGACCAATGGGTTGGGAACAAGTGGTCCTCACATTATGAATTTGCTGTCCATTGCAGATGCTCAGCAAAGGCTGGAAGCCAAAGTATGCGGGAAGGCCATCCAAACATCCCACGTGTTGGGAGACTGGGACCTGGTGGCCAGAAGTCCATTTCTCAGACTTCCAGGGTCCCATCAGGTCTGAGCCATGATTGCTGGGTGGTGCGGAAGAGGACACAGTTCAGGGGAAGAAGGGACGAGCCCGGGTGTTTGTCCCCACTCATTCTTGCCTCTCGGAGTGTTTTCTGTGTAAGCGGCCTCCCATTGCACAGCCCTTGCTGAATGGCCCCAGCTCCTAGTAACAGCACCTCTTCCCTTTCTCTCTCTCCAGGCTGCTCCTTGGTTGCCTTCCTGCCCCCCGTTGGATTTCAGCCCATTCACCACCTGTGTCCTCAAATCCCTATATTAAATTGCCTCTGTTTTAAGTACCTGGATTGGCTTCTCTTTTCCTGGTCCAGACCCTGTAGGGCATACCCCCCGGATCAGGCCCGTTAGAGCGCTTGGCTGGTCCCCCTCTGAATAAACCCATGGGAGCTGTTGTAAAATCATGGGTGCCCCGATGAATTCAGGGTACCAGATTTTTTTTCCCCCTGCAGAGAAAACAGAATTGTAGAATAATTTCAAAATAATTTGGCTGTGTAGATTTCTCAGTTGGCACCCATTGAGATGTGAGGAATTAAAATCTTTCTTTTCTTCCCAGGCCTCTCATTTTGTAGGAAAATGGGTGAACTCCTTCCCATCCAACTATGAGGGGGACTATTTTGACTTTTAAAAAATTCACGCAGTCATTCTCCCCCTCCCCCTGTTTGCCTGGGCTGTTGATCTTGTGATATATTTATAGAGATTGTGGTTGGCTGACCAGGAGTTATTTTGCAATAGGAATTTGTAAGATTTCTACTTTGAGCAAGAGTTCCAGACTTTTCTTTATTTAAAAAGAGTAAAGTCTTTCTTAGAGCATCTACCGTGCCCTTCTGTAATTAGTCTTGTTTCACAACCAAAACGAGTCCAGTGTTTTATGCAGGTTTTTTTGTTCCTTGTGGATTTCTTTTGTCTCTGGTCTTGTGTCTTCTTTGGTGTCCCTTTACACCAAATTTTGAAAGGCCACAGCTCCTCTTTCAGAATGTGGTGACTGGATAAATGGTGCTTTGGGAGCCAGGAGACCTGGGTTTCCCTATAAAAGGAGGATGGATATTGGAGTAGTTTAGGGGGAGCAAGCATGCTACCATCCCCAGCTTTACGGTGCTCACTGCAGACATCGGTAATCAATCACAGCACTCTCTCTGGCTGAGCTCTGATGTGGCCCCAGAATCCTTCTCAACACATTGCCCCGGGGGGCCACTAGTAATCGATTAGACTTGGCACTGAAAATACAACCTGTTCTTGGGCTGGATGATTCCCTAGGCCTCATTCATCACCATAGTTCTCTAAGTATTGGCAGCAAGTTCCTTTAGGTTTTAAACCAATTGATCTTTATTAAGCCCCTTCTGTATGCAGCAGAGCTCTGGGTGCTGTGGAGCCAGAGCGAAGCCCTAAGAAGGTAGCCGCCCTCCTGGAGATGTTGCAGTGTGATTGGGAACAAAGAGGCAGAAGGTGGTGTGTTTCTAGGTGTGGTCAGGCACGCCCTTGGTGCTCCAGGAGGTTGTCTTTGTGGTCAGAGAAGTCTTTGTGGGGCAGGGCCTGGGATCCAGTGGCTCAGTCCCGGTCTGGGCGGGGAGACAGCATGATCAAAGACAGAAGAAAGACTGGAATCAGCAAATTTCAGAACTTAGGAGGGTCCTCAGAGCCCATCAGGTCAAAATCCTCCAGTTGATAGGTAGGGAAACTGAGGCTCAGAGGAAAACAGGACTTGCCCGAATTTTAATACAAGATAATTATATAGCTAAAATTCAATAAATGATAAGTCATTTTAATTATAAGTATTTATAGAGCATTTACTATGTACCAGGCATTGTTTTGAGAGCTTTATAAATGTTAACTGATTCAGCCCTACGCAACCTTGTTGCATGCGGACTGTCATTATCCCCATTTGACAGATGAAGAAACTGAGTCTCAGGGTTAAGTGACTTCCCCAGGGGCACATGGCTCGTAAGTGGTGGAGTCCGGGCTTGAACCCCAGCCATCCAGCTCCAGATTCTACGTGGGGAGATCCTGCTGGAGGGATCAGAATATCTTTGGGTTTCTTTGTTTTTTAAATGTATTAATTGTACTCCCCACCATCAGGGTAATCACGCTGACCTCCAGATCTGTGGCTCACGTAGCATTGTTTAGCACTAACTGAGCATGGTACGGACTTCCTTTTTATCCACCCCGCAGTTGTGTCGCATGGGGATTTTCCCTCTCTTTTACATCGGGGGAAACTGAGGCTGAGAAGTGATGGTTCTTGAGCCCAGTCACAGAGCTGTTTCCGGGCAGAATTTGAACCCAGGCTGCCTGACTCCGGATGGCAGAGCTGGAAGTTTCTGAGAGGCCCTTGGTCCAGCAGGCTCGCCGGGCAGGTGGGCAGATGTGGGGGGTCGAGGCAGGGGAACAGGCAGACTTTGGCTGTGGCAGCGGGCAGAGGAAGGGGTCTCCTGGAACCGGGACGTAGCTGCTCTTCCCTCTCTGGGCATGGCGGCGTCGCCGTGGCCATGTCCCAGGAGGCCCAAGCCCTTTACTTTGATCTTCTTGAAGAGACTCGACGAGTAGCCTTTTCCTTTACCGCCTTACTTAAAAAATACCTAAGGGGGTGACTTTAAAACCTCATCCCCCAATTCTAGGTTCACTAATTTAGAGCTTGTAACTTTCTCTATTTATAATAGGTTTTTTTTTCCCCCTTGTGAAGCGAAAAAGTTTTTCTTTCCTCCCCCCCTCACTTCCTGCTGATCTGAAGCGAATATTTATCACATATTTAATGAGTAATCTGAGTCTTGGCTTGGCGAGGCTGTACCAGGACATGGTTTATGGCTGATCTGGTTTTAACTCGCTCCAGGCGGTTTTCCCTGGAGTTTTCTGTAAAATCATAAACCTGGAGAGAGAATTTTTGTGGAATCCAGTCACATGACTCGCTCTTTTGTAAATTGAGAGATTAAGTGTGTGACTGTAAAGAACCGAGACGCGTTTCTTTTTTGGAAAGAAAACAAACAGAGCAGCATTTATGCACGCAGAGGAGCGTGTCCACTCTTAAAGATGGAAAAGTCACTTGCCAAGGTCACCCCGCCGGGCCTTGGAGGCAGCGTGGCGTAGGGTTTGAGAACACGGACTTGGAGTCAGAGCGTCGGGCTTGGAGGCCTGGCCGAGCCTCTTTGCAGCTGGTCCCTGCGCTCCGCAGGCCTCTGGGACCTGACCTGGACTGCAGGACTGGGGACCGTCCCTCCCACCCACGGTGATCAAGGAGATTCCGTGGGGCGGTATACCCAATGCCTGAGCCCGGGGCTGGCATACAGGAGGCGCTCAGTAGATGCTGGCTGCCCCAGGGTTGCTGGTATTCTCCCTGTCGGAGGCCCTTCAAGCTGGGCTGACAATACAGGCCGGCACGATGTGTCCCTGAAGGCTCTGCCCTAAGCAGGTGACTGATGAGCTCATGTCATCTGCAGGCTTCAGGACCCAGGCTTCCGTGCTGGGCAAGACGGTGTCCTTCTCTTTGCTCCCAGGAACCCAGCTCGTATAACTTCATTTGCGTCTCGACCATACCTTCCCCCCTACTGAGCGGGAGCTCCGCGTGCCCTGTTCCAGCATCCCTTCCTCGGGGAAGCTCTTCCCGACCCTGCAGTCTCCTCGGATCCTGTCGTCACAGATGCTCGTGGAGTGTAGGCCTTCCTCTTGAGAGCATGGATCTCAGCTGGTAATTACAAACTGATGGCGTGAAATAATTACGTAAGCCCGTCTCCCCCACTGTTCTTGCTGCTGTGTGTTCGCAATAACTGCTCCGGTGTCCAGCACACAGTAGGCACTTAACAGGTAGTGTTTGGGCGAATGTCGAGGAACTGTGTCTGAGTCTGCATCGGTCCCCCCACGGCCTCTCAGGACCACACGTCCACCGTGCAAAGGTACGAAGACCCATTGAAAGACCCGCTTCCAACTCCGGCTCTTCTCCAGCAGCCGCCCCTCAGCTGGGGCCCCTGAGCCGTCTGCGGCTTTGAGTAACCACGTTCGGGTGGGAAGCAAACACAGAATTAAAAACCAAGCACCAGATGCTAGAGAAGATGATCTGAGAAGCAAGGTCTAATTAGGGAATTTGTAATGTATTTAGTTTCCTGGGAGCGGGATCCTCTTTGTAAGGTGCAGAGCTATTGTTCGGCCTTGGCAGAATCGCCCTTCCTAGGTCTTTTTCAAAACACCCAGTGAACAAAAAGCAGGGGCGGCCCATGCTCGAGTTTGGGCCGGATGGTTCAGTAGGCCAAGTTCACCTCCATTGTTCGGGACGAGGTTTGACGTGTTTCTTCCAGGCACCAAGGGCCAAGTGTGTAGAGGAAATGGCCATTGACTTGGGTAAGAGGATGTGTGAGCCGTGGCCAAGCCACTGACCTGCTATGTGACCTTGAGCAAGTCACTGGGCCCCTCTGAGTGGTTGGCTGATTCTTGGCCGAAGAGGGATAGTTAAGCTACAGCGTCTCCTTTGCAGCATTATTGGGAGGATTTGATGTGGCGTGACGGTCCAAGGAAAGTGCCGTTCCAGTGACTTATCTTCTCATGTGACAGAAAGATACAAGTCCTTTTTCCTTGGTGCAGAGGCCGAAGATTTCTGGAGTCTTCCCTGACTTACTTGCTGTCCCAGCCCAGATCCAGTTTATCAGAAGGTCCTGTTGGTCCTACCTTCCAGTATAGTCAGAAGCCACTTCCTCACCCCCTTGCTGCCACTCCCTTGGTCCCAAGCCTTCATCTTTGACCTGGGCCATGGCTGTGACGACCTAACTGGCCTCCTCCTGCCTACTTCCACACTTGCCCCTGGTGCATTCTCAACATAGCAGCCAGAAAGGATCTTTTTAAAATGGAAGTCAAATTATGTACTTTGCCAAAACCTTCCATTGACCTTCCAGGGTATGAGCCAAAGGCCTTTAGTGGCCTCCAAGGCCCTGTGTTGGCCAGCCTCCCTTACCTCTCCCCTTCTCCTCCTCACTCATGACATCCTTCCTGTTCCTGGAGCGCACCAGGCGCACTCCTGCCCTTGGGTCTTTGCGCTGGCCATTCCCTTTTCCCCAGACACCAACTCCCTTACCTTCTATTGTTTGCCTAATGACACCTGCTCTGATCACCTGATTAAAATTGCAGCCTGTGGCTCCTCCCTTGCCTCAGCACTCTGATTACCCTTCCCTCTGTTTTCCCCTCACAGACCTGATGACTTCCTGGCATAGGATCTATTTTACTCATTTATTCTACTTAATGGTGCTCTCTCCCCCAAGTTGAATATAATCGCTGTGAGGGGAGGGATATAGCCCAGCTGCCCAGAACAGTGTCTCGTGCATAGAAGGCGCTCATTAAATACTTTTTGGATGAGTGAATGACTTTCTCTGATTTGAGTCTTGTGCCTCAATGGGACAGACAGAAAGTTCAGGTTCAATTTTGGGGATCCATCGGCTATTGGCAAGGAAAGAGATGTGCAAATGAGGCTCCGGTTGTTTGGGACCTACTTCTCCCGTCCTCAGTAAAGAGTAGGAGACAGAGTGACCCTCTGGGCGGGGTCCAGGGCTCTGGCAGGTGCATCCCTGAGCTGCAGTGCCTCCTGCAGGCCTCCAGGTGAGTGCCCTTGGCCTCCCTCACTGCTGAGGCTGAGCATCTTCCTACAGGATCGGTTGTACCTGTTGGTAATATAAGACAGTATTTTTATATTCAAACATATGTACGTATGACTTATACCAGCATAGTTTGGAGTAATGTGCATTTGATCCTTGTGAATATAACATTCACGTGACTTAAGAAAGAATACAAGACCTGAAAGGCATTTGAGCATTCAGGGAACTTCTCCCGTGCAGTCACATTCACTCTTCCCTTCCGAGGGTGGAGAGAAGCCAAGAAGCAGTAAATGTTGGGGGTTTGGAATTGTCCCCCAGTGGGTTTGAGGTTATCCATCCAAAGCTGAGCACAGTAGGTTTTTCAGGGAATAGTTGTTGAATGAATAAAGGAGTGATTGATTATCTAAGATCATTTGCTCTATTTCATCCTGGTTGCCAGTGTAGTTCATAATTCATCTAAGCAACTTCGTTATCTGTGTTTCCCGAGAAATAGTAATTAATGGAGTCAACCCTGTTTGCTGAATATTTGCCGCGTGGCGGGCCCCAAGCTGGGTGCTGGAGTCACGGCCATGTGTGGGATGTGGTCTTTGTCCAGGACGAGTGCACGTTCTGGGGGGAGATAGGTGCTCTAGGAACTGTGGTCCCCATCCCATAGAGTTGGTGAAAAGTGCTGCTGGTGTCAGGTTAAGAGTGTTGGGGGAATAGTGAATGGAGACACGTCAAATCTGGCTGGGGAGATGGGGGGAGTCACTCATGTGTCCCAAGAGGAAGCAGTTTTTGCATTGCAGTGGGGGAGGGAGAAGGCAAGATCCTATTTACATACCACCATGGAAATGTGCTTCGCTAGGTCTGTCCTGGGCTTGACTGGCCGAGGCCTATCTTGGAGATGTCTTCTCCAAGATGGTGGCCCTCCTCCATCATCTCAGAGCTCAGGGGACCACGGGCACCCACATTTGCAGGGGCACCTCAGCCTTGCTGAGCCTCTGGCTTGGTTCTTTATCGCAGAAAGACATTTCATTCTTTGAGATCAGGCAGCCAGGACCCAAGGAGCTGTTTTCCTCCATTGTGCAAGCATGACAAATCATTAATTTTTGATTGATTTGCTTAGAATTATGGGCGCCCCAGCATTCTTTCCGCCGCTGAACAGCTGTATAACAAATGAATATATCAGTGTGCACAAAAGATTGGAGATCTAAGAGAAGCAATTACATTGGCCACCCTCCCCCACCCTCACCCCTTCCCGGGCAGTGAAGGGAGGAAATTTTTACCAGAAATTCCTCAAGTGGCTTTAAAAAAAAAAAAAAAGAAAAAGCCTTTTTATAATTGAATTAAATCTTTATCTCTTCATCTTTTGCAGCAGATTTCTAAACACATACCAGTTCCCCATGTGCTTGGGTTCCATCCATCCAGGAGGGATCTTTAATAATGAAATTTCGACTTGTGAATTAAAACCAAAATGAAAAAAAGAAAAAAAAGGAGCAAATTCTACCCCTCCTTTTTTGCTTTTTTTAAATTTTTTTTTATTTTTTTGGTCGCTGCTATTCCTTTAAGATTTTGGAACCGTACCAGTGCACTAAATGTGACCTCCATAACTTTTAAATTAAGAATTTATGCTGGCTTGAAATTTATGAAATATTTCAGCATGAAAGAAAGCCTTTTTCCCTCAGGAAAATTGAGCAATAAATCACAGCACTGTGGATTTACTGCCCTAGAGCCAGCGAGAGATAGGATTTTTTTTTTTTTTTTTTTGCTTCATTCTGAAAAAAAAATGTAATCATATAAGACAGCTTAGCTGCTATCCTCCCACTCTCTAGAATTTTTAATTTCAGCTGTTTCTGCTTGGATTTATTTCCAATATTCCTGCTCGGCTTTTCAATTTCCTCAGTTATTAAATTTTAATTCAGTGCATTAGCATTTAAATTAAAAAAGGGTTTATTTTATCGAAATCGTTGGCCAGCCCCCATCCCGTAGCACACGAATTGCCTGTTTCTGCCATTTGCACAAAATGTGAAATGCAGCTAATGTCTTACAACTTACATTTGCACAAATTCAGAAATAAAATTTCTGGGTTTGGAATAATATTTTCTTTCCAAGAAAATCCTTAATAGGAGAATGGAAAAGAACAACTTAACATTCATTTGGGAGGGAAGAGGAGGGTCGAATGAAACCAAAAATAGCTTTGCCTGGGTCCTATGAGAAACTGGTGTAGAAGAAATGGATGGGGCTGGCAAAAGGGGGGCGGGTGCCCTTATGGAGAGCTGGGGGTGTGGATGCCTGTACCCTCCCCCTGCGTTGTAGGCGTGAGGGGGAGGGTCTCTTGTGGGCCCACTGTGCCCCGCCCCATTTCACTTGCCACAGTGGGGTTTGATTAAGGTCGGGTCAGTTCCATGGGCAGCAGAGGAGGATCTGATTTAACTCTAGTGCTTCTTGTCCCGTTTTTACAGCGAGAACCTCGGGTCCGGGGAAAGGAAGGAGCCTGGCCACCAGGAGACGTGGGCAGAGCCAGGCAGAGCTGGGTCTGTAGGACCTCATAATCCAGTGGCAGCCACCGTCGAGTTTCCATTGCTTAAGTGGTTGCTACACATAGCTGGCCTGCGCTTAGCACTTTAGCTGTATCACCGTCTTTGATATCGTTTCTACCAGCCCTTTGGAAGAAGCCTCAGAGCTGTGGGGTCTGGTGGACACCCGTGAGATGCCGACCTGCAGCCCAGGATTCAGATCAGACCCTGAGACAGGCTGGGGAGAGTCGTGGGGCTGTGCAAGGTCGGCCCCGCCTCTCGCCCGTCTGCCGCGTAGTCAGTATAGGCCACACTAGGTACTTTTACACGCGTTATCTCGCCGGTCCCGGGAGATCGGTCCTGGGATTGGCATATTGCCATTTTGCACATGGGAAGACCGAGGCCTTGAGAGTGCAGGTGGCTTGCCAGGAATCCTGTAGCTAAGAAACAGCAGAACCAGGGCTCCAAACGCAAGACCGTCTGTCTGATGCTTCACTGTGTGCTGTTCGACTCGAGTTCAAATCTGGAATCGGGTCAGGTTACACTGGGTAAAGTGAGTTTGTGGCTTAGGTTGAATCATAGGAAATTGCTGGTATTAGGCCTTTCGGAAAATGGCCACGTCAGAGGGCCGGCTTCATTCAAGCGGCAGGGAGTTGCCCTTGAGCTGGTCTGGCATCTCACGGATCGCTACACCTGAGGGTCAGTGCCTTTGGCACTGTGGGCTTCCATGGGGGCGGGGAGGGCCCGAGAGGCTGTCTCCTGTCTTTACGGTGGGTCTGGACTCAGCCAGGCCCATGTGCCGTGACCGACGGGAGCTGTGATGGGGACACATGCTGTCGTGGACATCTCTCACTTGCACCCGTCGTCTGCGTATACGCCCACCCGCATCAGCTCCCCGGATCTGCCGGGAATCCCCCGGCCCCCGGCACATCACACCTGCCCAGCTGGGGCTCCTCCCGCCGGCAGCTCCATTTCTCCCGTGGCTCCGCCTGAGTCTCTGTGCAAGGATTTGTTTGGACAACTATTTGAACGTTTTTAGCATTTTGTCTTTGTTTCATAGAAATCGGTGGAAAACAAAACTGAGTGTTGCCACTGGTGGCAAGAAGCGCAAAGCATCACAAACATAATAAAAAGGGAAACGTAGATGGAGATGACTAGGTATGCCAGAGACAGAGCATCTTTTCTTCTCCCCCGCCCTGTGTTCGCTCTCCGCACACAGTCCACTCTGGGTGAAACTGGGAAGGAAAAGGACAAAAAAAAAACAAAAAAAAAAAGTGAAATGCTAGAAATACGTGCCCAGAGTTGAGTCTGAAAGATGAGAGATCATTTGGGATTTTACAATTTTTTTAAGCTCTCTGGGGCAGAATTTCCACCCCTTAACCACTTCTGCCTCTAAACGATATGAAGATTAAAACAACTTCTTCCCATTCACTTTCCATAGAAGTTTTGAGGAATGCAAGATGTCGGAAGGAGGCTGTAATTGATCCTGTTCTTTTGCTCCCAGTGAAATGATATGCAAACTATTTTCCGCTTTCTTGTTTCTGCCACTGAAATAATACACTAGCATCCCATTAATTTTTCCTTCCCAGGCCTCACATTTCTGCCTCCTTATTTGTCCTTCATCTTTGCATTTCCCTTGTGTGGGCAGAGGGGGCTGTGTGGGTTTACCTCATTTCCCGATTGGCCCTTCTGAATGTTGATGGGAGAGAAAATACTCCAGAGCTTAAGAAGGTGGGCCCTGGAGTGACCCAGACCTGGGCTTGTAGCTGTGGCATGTTGGACAAGTGACTTAAAATTCTTTGACTCTCGTTGGCTCACTTGTAAAATGGGGATAGTGTGTGTGTGTGTGTGTGTGTGTGTGTGTGTGTTGGGAGACCCATTGAGAAGGTTGAATAAGAAGCATTAAATGTGCATACACTGGCACCCCAGGGGAGGTTAGCGATTCTGGATACCTCTGGGAGCCAGGCTGGAGGGCTGGGTATAAGGCAAGAGGGAGCGGTGGGGACTGTGGCAGCTCTAGCTGACTGTGGTCATGTGGGGACTGAGTGCTGCTTTCACTCGCTGAAATCTGGCCGCCTTTGGGTGAAATCCTTTTATTTTTCTTATGTTCACTCTATGAATTGAAGCCTGCCATCTGGTTGTGCCAGTTTGCAACTTGTGGAAAACAAGGTCAAAAGGTAGCTCTTGTCATTTTCATTTTAGGTCGGCAATCCTGAAATTCACAAAAATTGAAAACAAAAAGATTTTTTGTAACTGGTGAGGTGACAGGACTTGAACTGAAGGGAGAAGAGACTAATTCTGTCTTCATTTATCCTCCATAGGGCTGACTGCACGAGTTTCACTCTGGAAATACCACTGTGCTTGAGTCTGGGGATGGGGGTGGGTATAGGTGGGGGGCTCCCCGGAACCTACCAGGGTTGTTGCAAAATACAGAACACATGTGCTGCATTACCTTTCTAAACTTGGAAGGATTCTGAATTTGGAGATGCGTGTGTGCCAGAGTTTGGAACCTGCGTTATTCTGTGATTACTATTATTATAAACGCATTGACAAAGCCAGGGAAAGCGTCTACGACCTGTGCATTCTTTCCATGTCCACAGCCTACTTCAGCCTCTGCAGCAGAGGTCCCCCCAGCGCTGGCCTGGGGGGAGGTCAGGAACCCCAGGTGTTTGTCATTCAGTCCTCCTGAGACTTCAGGCGGCTCTCTTCTGGCCCAGGGCCTCAGTCTCTCCATCTGAACCCGAATTTTATGATTTCTGAACTTCTCATTTGGTCAGCCGCATCTCCCCATCCCCCTTCCCAACCCCAAGTAAAAGAGATTAAGAACTGGCACACTCTTGTCTCTCCCTGCTAGTAGGGTTGGGGGACAGAATATTTTAACATAATAGGATTTTCCCCCTCTGGTTGGTAGGAATAAATCTGCGGCTACTGTTTTATTGGAAATCCCAGATGAAAATAAAAATGGTGCAATTCAATCTCAGATTTAGCTGGTTACTTACTTTTCACCGAGTCCCCAGGGCCCTGTGGTAGCTGGGTTTGTGTTGGCAATGGGTGCTCTGCTGGATTTAAAGGGCCAAGCAAATTCCAGGGATGGGGGGGGGGGTGCGGGGTGAGGGGGTGGGGTGTCCTGACTCCGTCTCACCACTAGGGGCAGATTTTCCCAGCCTGCAAGAATGGATCAGGAGCTTGTGCCAGCCCTCCCCTCTGTCTGAAGGCTGGTGTTGAGGGGGAGCTCAGTGGGGTGGCAGTGGGTAGAATCTGGGTTCCCCCCCTTGGCTGATGTAGGTGTTTTGGGTTTCTTTTGCAGGCTGACGGAGCCAGTGCAGCTGGAAGGAAAAGCACCGCGAGCAGGTACATTCCCTTTCCCTTGTCCCCAGTTGTGCCCCTCCCTCTCCGCATCTCACAACCAACAGCCACCTCTCTCTGGTCCTCCCCTTCCCCTGAAAGGGGATGAGGGATCCGGGCCAGCTCCCTTGGCCGAGAAGTATGCATACTTCGCCGGAGGATGTGCGGTTATGGGCAGCACTTTCCAGCCCTCCCGATACCCTCTCTGAGCACCCATGAATGCACCAAGGATGGCTAGATCCTGGATAGGCCTTTGGGTGCTCAGGTTGGGTGTAAATTAGAGGTGAAGCAGAATCATGGGCACAAGGACCGGGCTCGAATCCCATCTCGGCTGCTCTGTCGTGAGCTCCCAAGCAGCCCGACCCATCCTGGTCTGGAACTCATTGGCCCAGCTTGGGTCCTGTGCTCGTCTCCCTGAACCAGTCACCCCAAAGCAAGGGGAGGGAGTACTCTGCTTGGCCACACCGGGGCTGTGTCCTCACCCTGGGAGCTGGCAGGAGATGGGAGGGGTAGCCCCTAAAGGAAAGCTGGGCCGTCATTACCAAAGAAGGTGGGAAGAGACTCTGGACAGACCAGAGAGGGCACTCCAGGCCACACACACGAGATCCGGAACCCTGGAGCGGGCTCTGGGATTACCTACTGGAGTCGGGGTCAGAGCACGGATGCCGGGCAGAGGAATTTGCCCTGTAGCCCATGAACACTGATTCTTTAGAATGTTGAGAGATTTTGGTGGAAAAAAGGAGGTTTGTAGCCAAGCAAGTTTGAAGGACAGTAGATTAAACAAAGTCAACAGATTTCTTTGCGGAGGGACTTCTTAGTCTTTCGTGGGCTGATGTGCGTGCTTGAGGACATCCGAGATGAGAATGCCATGTTTCTCAAACTTGCTTAACCATGGAACCCTCTTATCGAAGTTCAGCTGTGGAGCAAGTGTTCCTTGGAACATGCTTTGGGAAACCACAGGGAGCCTTTGCTCTTTGAGAAAGAATAACAAGTTTGACTGTGTGTTTTGGGAAGATCACCCCGGGGAACCTTTTGCAGGGTGGATTGGAGGCGGACAGCATGGAGGCAGAGATGCCCGGCTGGAGGTCAATGAGACCCACCCCACCCAGCACAGCCTGGCTCCCCCTACCTCCTCATGTTCAGTGTCCCCCTTGCTCAGTCTGTCTTAGCTACCCTGACCTTCTGTGCACCTAACACTCTAAACCAGGGGTCCAGCAGCTTTACCTGTAAAGGGCCAGATAGTAAATATTCTGAGCTTTGAAGGCCATAGTCTCTGTGATGACCTGTGCACTGCCAGTGTATATGAAAGCAAATAAGACACAAATACGTAATCTGGGGTTTGCCGTCCACTGGCCTCAACTGACTGTCGCCCGAGAGCCTTTGCAGCTGCTGTTCCCTTTGCCTGGAATGTTCTTTCTCTGATCTTCCTTCACTTCTTCTTCTTCTTTTTTTTTTTAAAGAATTTATTTATTTGACAGAGAGAGACACAGTGAGAGAGGGAACACAAGCAGGGGGAGTGGGAGAAGGAGAAGCAGGCTTCCCGCTGAGCAGGGAGCCCGATGCGGGGCTTGATCCCAGGACCCCGGGATCATGACCTAAGCCGAAGGCAGACGCTTAACAACTGAGCCAGCCAGGCGCCCCCTTCCTTCACTTCTTGACTCCATCCTGCCCTCAGAGAAACCTTCCCTGCACCTCTCCTTGAAGGGCCTGTGGCCTGGGTCCCTCCTGGTTTCTAATGCTCTTTCTTCATTCCACGTGTTTGTGTAATTTTCGCTGCCTCTCTCCTTAGGGTGTCAGATGCATGGGCAGAAACCTCTAGCAGGTGCTCAGAGTTAATGGGACGGCTACCCTGAATGAGATGGAAGAAGTGGGGGTGATAAAGGGCTGGGAGTGTGGGCTGGGAAGGAGGGGTGGGCCACCAGGCTCGGGCCTATGAATGCTGGCAGGGACGCATGGGGCCAGCAGGTGCCCAGTGCCTTGTGTCTCTCTCCCGGGCCCCTGGTCATGGGGTTTTGTGTGCAGAGCAGTACATGAGGTTGTGGTGTATGGGGGCAGTGAGAGTCTCTAGACTGGGGGTGCCTGAAAGTGCTTCCTGGATTGAAATGTCGGGACTGGAAGGGCCCTTGCGTTTGTCTAGTCCCACCCTCTCATTGGACATGTGGGGGGGGGACGGCCCTGCCCAAGGTCATGTGTCAGGCCTTGAACCTGCCCAAGCAGGGTACTTTCTCTACTCACCAGTGCTGTGCTTGAGTGAGGGTCTGGCCAGCCTCTCCCACTGTCCTCCATGTTCATTGAGCCCCTGCTGCAATGGATTCAAGGCTGATTAGTCATCCAGCAGATACTTGAGTGTGTATAGAAGTGGACAGAGACAAACCTCCATCTGTTTCTCGTGACTTTCATGCACCTTGCCCTCAACTTTCTATTGTGTGAAATTTTTCCCACACCAGGTCAGAAGATAGCAGTCAGGTTCCCCCATAGTGGTAGTAGCTGCCTGAAGTTCTGAACTGAGTCTTACCAGGTGCGGGCTGCAGTCAGAGTGAGAAGAGTGCAGGGATAGATTAGCGATGCCTGTCCTGGTCAGAGGAGGGGGAAGATGGCACATGTGCCATCTCTTTGCACTGCCCGACTAGCCTAGGCTTGCACATACTCAGTGATAGAGCCCCTGTGTTCTCGTCACAGTGCCAGAATATGCTCCAGGAAGGACCAGCCCAAATCTCAGGGTTGTATGTGACTTGAGACGTAAAGAAGAAATTTCTAATAATAATGACTGCCGTTCAGTCTGCACTTACATGTCAGGCTCTGAGCTAAGTGATTTAATTTATTGTTAACTTATGCAGTCTTTCTAACAGCCCTATGAAGGAGGTACTCTTATTAGTCCCGCTTTACAGATGAGGAAGCTGAGGCACAGAGACGTCTATGTACAGGCTCAGGCTCCCCAGTGGGAAGTGCGTGAAAGAGCCGGGATGCCTACCCAGGTCTGACTTCTCTGATGTGTGTGCTTGACCACTGGGCCCTCCCCCTTCTCAAGATGAAGTGGTCAGTTAAGATGTTAGAGGACTCTTTCAGGGGCCCGGGGCTGTGCCATCGGCTAGGGGCTTGTCAGGAAGGCAGGAACTTCGAAGGAGCTCCACAAGTGAGTTTTATTGATTGTATAATTAAAGCTAACAGAGCATCTTTGAGAAACCAAAACAATATTATTGTATCGTGACCCAGCATTCAGTCCGAGAAGCAAATTTCCCATCACACGTCAAGAGAACATTAGCGCGGGCCTAAGCTGAGGCTGCTTACGAATTTGACACTGGCCTTGGCCAGGTGGGGTTTAGGCATGTCGGCACCCGGTAGCGTGTTAGATTCATTTAGTCCCCGTTTCAGATGGAGAAACACAGGGGTGAGGCTCCCTGAGGTCAGTGTGAGGCTCTGCCATCCTGGCCGGGAATGACCTCGAAGGACCCCTGATCCTCTGACGTGGGCGTCCACTGCCGGCTGTGCCACGACCCGCTCGGCTGTTGGGCTGGGCTCTGCTTTCTTCCCAGAGCCTGTCTTTTGGCCCAGAACATCTAATTTTGTTACTTCTCCAGAGGGCCTCTGGCTGAGCCCCAAAACCAACAGCATGGACTGCTAAGGAATTAGTGTTAAATTGAGGGGGACCAGGAGGGGGTGGTGGTTCTGAACCTAAGAAACAACCGAATGTGGTTTGGTTTACTTCTCTGTAACCCAGCCTGGGTCAGTTTTACAAGCCCAGTGATCCCAGCACTCGAGGTTAATGCTGACTTGGTGAGCAGGTTACAAATCATGGAGCACAAGGGCAGCCAAGCCCCACTTATGCTAAGGGGCACGGGGGCTATGGGGCCTTAACTGGGGAATGTTCTAAAGGAGGTGCAGTTTTTTATAATCAAGTAAATGTAACTACAGGCTTGTAATGAAGAATTCTGCCTTTTTTTTTTTTTTTTTGGGTCAGTTGAAGGTTGTTAGAGCTGATAGGGCTCTGGAGATAATCTGGAGTAACCGTCTCATTTTGGAGATAAGAAAACCAGGGATAGAAGAGGTTAAGGGACTCATTTGTTTGTTGTGTGGACCAGTCCCTAATTAGCAATCAGGATCTAGTAGACAAATTGGAGGTGGGGTGGAGGAAGTGATAAGACCAAAACTCATTCATTCATTCTACCAATCGGACCTGGGTGCTGGAAATATAACAGTGAACAAAACAGAAATCTCGAAGAGCTCATATTCTAGCAAGAGTGGAGGAGACCTAATCAATACGTAAAATGGATGGTATGTCATAAGATAAACAATGCTGCGAGGTGGGTGAAGGGGAGAGAGGGTGGGGGATTGGGAGAGACAGGAGTTAGTGCATCACCAGAAAGTGACATTTGAACATGGGTCTGAGGGAAATGAGGGACTGAGCCAAGCAGTCACTTGGGAGAACCACATCTAGGCAGAGAGAACAATAGGTGCAAAGGCCCTGGGGCAGGAGTGTGTACATTGTGTTGGAGCTACAGCAAGGAGGCTGACGTGACTGATAGGGCTTTGGAGGCTATAGTCAAGACCTTGACCTTTGCCCTGTGTGAAATATGGGGAGTCACTGGGGATTTTGAGCAGAGGGCGGGCATGGTACGATTTGGTTTTAAAAGGATCATACCAGCTGCCAGGAGGTGAATAAACTGCAAGGGGCAAGATTAAAGAGTTGTTGCCAAGGGTTCGGGACAAGGAGGACCTTAGAAGTTGGGCTGGGAAGTGAGTCTCTGAAAGGCCTATTTTTTCAGGTCTGAGGAATTTGGTTCAGCAAAGTATTGTGTCCATCCAAAAATGCATGCTTCTCCGTGGCTGGTCTGCCAGATTTCTACCTTGCCTTTTCTCTAGCCCCAGTAAAGGCCAAGCAGTTTATTTGCACCGTGTTGAGGAGCTCAGACCGCCTAGGTTCAGATCCTGGGGCTACCCACTGCCTGGTTCTGTGACCTTGGGCTACTTACCCGACCTCAGTGTTCTCATCTGTAAAATGGGAATGATTTTACATTCACTTCCCTCATAGTGTTGTCAGTGAGGATTAAGCATAATAATAGTAATATGCATACCCTTAGACAGTGCCTGGCCCATAGTAGGTGTTCAGTAAACGTTTATTTTTATCACCACCAGGCTGGATTCCCTTTCTAGGAGGAGATAGCACTGGGATGACAATTGATTTCTTTTTGAGTCGGGACACCGTAGAGAGGAGTGGAGTCAGGGACAGGGGTCAGCATGGAGGGCTGACCACGATCCGGTTACTGTGTCATGCAGGATTACGCACAGGTCCCCTCGGTCCCCCCAGTGGTCCTCTGAAGTTGTGATGCTACCCTCCTCCCCAGAGGGAGTTGAGGAATGGGCTTGTCCAAGGTCACACGCGTAGTAAAATAGCTTTGGGCCTAGCTGAGTCTTGTCCTTGAAGATGAGATTTTTCACGGGTGAGCTCTTACTTAATCTGATCACCACATGTGTGCAGCTGCAGAATTATTTTTTAAAGAACATCTTGTTGTCTAGCATTTTAGTGTTCAGCAGTAAAATAAAAGTAGCCCTAAACAAATTAATTCCATTTGCACAAAAGCTTGCAGTAGCAGTAGACCCGATGGTAGTCAGTGACCAGTAGGATATTAGCAGAATGAATTATTTAAGAATTCTGGGTATATTTTAGCTAGGGCACATCTTTTTCTTGACTCTAGGTTTCTGTTGCTGTTATTGGGAGCTCGGATGTGATTTCCAGAAATGTGTATTCTCAGCTTATCGAACTTTGGGGCAGAGTTGGGTCACAAAGATCATAAATCGCAGGCCGACTCTGGGGTTCCTATACTCATCTCCTGGGGGCCCAGTGCTTTTTTGGTGGGCAGAGTTTCCTTTCTGTTTGATCTATTACTGTTAAACCTAGACTCTGCAGATAGGGCAGATTCTTGAGAATTCAGGCACATTCTTAGGTTTACCCCACGGAGACAGCCGCAGAAATGTAAACTGATGCACATCCAGAACCGGTGAATCATTTTGGCCCAATGGCACCGTGGCTCTCAAGCTTGGGGCAGTCCAGCAGAGGGAGGCGACAAGTCCCTAGGGAACCTCCGCTCGGTGCACGCTCCCAGCAGGAGTCTCCCCGCTGTGCTCCTTGAGCAGATTTAGAATGTTGTTGGGCCCCTGTTCTTAACCATTCAGGGTGCTCGGAAGTCTTGCCTTGTCCTGAAGAAGCACAGCCTTGATGAAGGAAACGAGGGTGACCCAGCCTGGCTGCTTCTGGAGGCCCTTGGTGTCAAAGGCCCTTCATCTGAGAAAACATCTCGGGAAATTTCCACAGCCTCCCCCTCTGTCTGGCTCCGCTCATGGAAGAGAAAGATCCTCCCCCTTAGCTTATGCCTCCTTCAGCTTTCCACGCAAAGTGTGATGCTTCAGAACGTCCGTAGGCTCCAGACCTACCTTCTCGATCACTCCCCCACCCTCATCTTGTGGTGAACTTGGCGGCAGCGCGTGTCCTCATCCCCCACCTTATCACTGCTGCACAGTGTTGGGGGGGTGGCCGTGCCCCCCACGTCTTCTGTTTCTGTGGGACCCAGAAATTGCCCCTCTGCATTCATTTAGGGGTACGCCATCCGTGGCCCGAGAGCTGATGTTTTTCATAGTTTGACCAGGCTTTCCACATTTTTGTCTGGCAAGTGCTCGGTAAGGACGGGAGAAAAGAACTTAATACTGATGGATCCCCCACTGTGTGTGTGGAGCCTGGCCGGCTGCCTTCCTTACGTGCATCTCTGCCGTCGAATCTCCTAAACGGCCCTTAGCGGTTCGTGTTAACTTCCCTGGCTTAAATGCGCGAGGAGAGGGGGGTGTGGGCAGGTTAGGAAGCTTGGGCGAGCCCAGCGTCCGTTGATCACCCCCAGGCACCTCGGGAAGGCCTGGGCCAGGTCAGGGACACCTTGGCAGGCCGGCAGCCGGGCAGCTCTGGGCCTCAGTCGTCAGCGTGGGTAGGATGGTGGGAGCAGAATGGTCCTCTCGGGAAGCTGTTTTATCTTTCATTCCAAGGAGACAGCGGCCAGAGGCTCTAGGCGTCAGAGAGGAGTCTGGGGGGGACAGTAGCGAAGTCACAGCCTCGGTAGGAAATTGCATTGGTGGCAGAAGGAGAGTCTTTCTGTTGTTACATCAGCCAGCATGAGGACCGGCTTGGGGGCTGCCTCAGTCTCGCCTGGTTGACTGGGCTGCACTCTGGGATCTGCACGGGAACCTGTGGCTGCCCCAGAGGATCTCTGCAGGACGGCGGGCAGGGACCCCTCGGGGGCCTCCCCTTCCCCACCTGCCAGGTGAGGGAGCTCTGTCTGGGTGACAGTCCCGGAGTCTGCAGCATCGCCACTGTGGGGTGAGGGGAACCCGTCAGCAGGGTGAGTGTTGAGAGGACCATGCGCCTTGCTGGCGGGTCCACACTGCCCCACTGCCACCCCCCTTTCCAACGAAGGTGGTGTGTTGTTTAAAATGCTGTTAACGGTGATTCCTTCTAACGACCCGGGCCGACCTTCCTTGGGCCGTGATCCTCGTGAGAGGAGTTCCCAGCTTTACCCGGAGGGCCCCGTCCTGCCACCTGTCAGAGTTTGTGACTTGACAGCATCGCTCAAGACTCCTGCTTTTTCTCTCTCTTCGGTTTAAATTAACCAAGGAATTAACTCTTAATATTTAAATCTTCACGCTGCCTTTCTGAACTACAGTATTACCCGGCGTCGTGGCTGACTGACAACATACACTGAAGAAAATTAAGTGCCTAGGAATTATCTCAAACTAATGATATATTTATGCATTGTAGGTTATTTTGAATTTCTAGACTGTTAAGAGTTGTTTAATAGGTTAATAGTTTTAATCTATTAATCTCATCTTTTCTACTTGACTATTTATTAAAATATATCAGCGATACATGACAAATGGAAGTGCAGATAACTCTGAGGGTTACGAAGGCATGGGTGATGATGCGAAGATTTGAAACCCGGGTGGAATAGTAAATACAGACGCAGGCCTTGTTCCCGGGGTTTGTGGGAAATGGGGCTTCGCTGTAGGTTCTCTCTCTCCTGGTCCTTCCAGGCCGGAGGAAGCCGCAGCCTTTATCCTTGTTACGGTGCCTGTCCTCGTCACTAAAAACGGGAGACTCCGGGGAGGACACGTCTGCACACAGCAGCCATTTTGGAACACGTCAAGGAGAGTTAGAGGTCGACAGGGAACATAAAGCCCAGGCACTTTCTCTGTAGCGGATGTGGAACCCTTCATGCCTTCGTCGTATCGCATTTTTCTGTTACCGTGTGAAGCATCTAGCATGTGCGCCGTTCCGTCAGGATGCCGAGCATACAGGAGGAGACGAGGGGGTATGCTCCCCACCTCTTGGGGAGTTTCTGGTCGATGAGCCATGACTTCATTCATTCAACAAGGGCTTTGTTTTTGTTTCGTTAATCGTCTCTCCTTTTGAGAAGGGAAAACAAATCATCTACACGGCTGGAAGCCCAGGTGTTGGAGTCAGGCAGATCTGGGTGCATCCCATTCTGTCCATAGAAAGCTGTGTGACCCTGAAGAAGTCACTCGGTGTCTCTGATCCTAGTTTTCTACCGAACATATGTCAGGCACCAGGAACGGGGACGTGGTGCCTGGACGCGGGGTGAAGCACTGTGCCCCGGCCCGCCCCAGCCACTCAGATCGCCATAGCTGCTCTTGTCCTCCTCCCCTCGTGACAGCATCCTTGCCGTAATCACCTGCCCCTTCACACTGACATGAGCACCTCTGGTGGTTCTCCGTGTATGTCGTTCGGTAGATGTTAGCAGCTGTCTGCTAGGGGCCGGGCACAGGGATACACTGACCGTGGAGTAGACCCTTCGAGGCTGGAGGGCTCTCAACCACGTGGAATCAGAGGGCAGATTCGCAGCAGGAGCCTGTTAGAGGCACAGGGGGGCTTTCCCAGAAACTGCAGGGATGAGGCTGCAGGCTCCGGATGGATGTCAGAGACAGCAGCCGCCGTGGGAGCTCATCGCCCCGACCTGAGCCCCATGGGTCCAAGGCTGCCGAGCGACGTTCGTCATCCCAGCTCTGCATCCCCGAGAGTTGGTCCTCTGTCCTCTGGCAGGACAGATCGTCACTGCACCTTCACCTTTCATATCTTTACATGTCAGTATCTCAGTAGAGGCGGAGGAGAAAGAGACTCGAGGTCAGAGCATCGCCTGGCTGCCCTCTTTGGGCATTTCAGGGGGACAGAAGAGTGCATTACGTTTGAGAAAGTTCGCGCCGGAGAGGAGCAAGATAAGAGTGTGGCCCTTCTGGAATAAGTTTCTCTGTTCAGAATGGGGCTCCCGTTGGACATTTCCGGGCCGTGTGGTGCCGAGGGCCTGGGGGGTGGGCCGTGCCGACTTCGGTTCTGAACATTAACTGACACAGTTCAGCCATAGACATTCTTCGTGGGTCAAGGTGGGGCGGGGGTGAGACGCCCCCAAGGCTGCTCTCGTACCACCCTTTCCAGGACTCACTGCCTGGCTCCTTCAGGTACCTGCTGATGGCCTCCCCTGTGCCTGGTGCAGCTGTGGGCGCTGGGAGACGGCAGGGAACGGACAAGAGTCCTTGTCCTCCCGGAGCTCACGTTCCAGCCAGGGAGACAGTGAAGGGGATGAGAGGTGACGTGGTGGGTGAACGTAGGGTGAATAGTGAGCAGAATGGGTAAAGCAGGGAGTGGGGAGATGGGGTGGGGAAGGCTGGGGTGAGCCGTGTGGGGGGTTTAGATCAGGCAGCTAGGATGTCTCTGCTGGCCCTGGGATGTTTGCGTGAGCACTGACCGTGGGGGCAGCCAGGAGGGGCAGAGGCCCCAGGCCCCGTGTGCTCAGGGCACAGTAGGGAGACTGGTGTGGCCAGCAAGGGGGTGTGTTAGCGAAGCCAGTGGGCTCCTGGGGCATGTCCCAGGGAGCCCTGGGGGTCGGGACTCTGGCTGCTGCTCCGGGTAAGGTCTGGGACCGTAATGGGTTTTGAGGCCCCAGGGTGACATGACCTGGCTTGCTTTAACAAGGTCCCTCTCGCTGCTGTGGTGAACGTTGACTTTGGGGCGTTGGGCAGGGGTAGGCGCAGGAGACTAGCTGTGCAGTTGACAATAAGACGGGAGGCTGGGGAAGGCAGCCGGGACCGGGTGCTGGTAAGGAGTGGTCAGGCTCTGGACACATCTTGCAGGTGGAAGCGACAGGATTTGCCGGTAGACTCATTAGTATGGAGTGAGGGAGAGGGAAGACAGGTTGGTTCTAGAGTCTGGGCCCAAGAAGCTGGGGGTTGGAATCGCTCCTAACTGAAATCGAGAAGTGTGTGGTTATTTGATTGTGGTGTCGTGGATTGTGGGGTTTAGCGGGAAGAGAACTGGGACAGGAGTCCGGATCGTCTGGACTTGGGGGAAGGGGTAATGGCAGCAGTTCAGTCGGGGTCTGTTAAATATGGGTGCTTCTTGGGCATCCAGGGGGAGGTGTCCAGCCGGCCGTTGTGTGTAGTTCTGGAGTTCAGGGGGCGGTCCAAGCTGGAGACGGAATTTGGGATTCATTACATCGTTAATATTTAAAAGCCCGAGTCTGGATGAGATTGCTTAGGGAGTGAGTGTGGATAAAGATAGAAGAGGTTCTAGAACTGATCCTTGGGGCATGTCAGCGTATGAGGGTAAAGAATTGGCGAAGAGGAATCAGCAGGAGACAGAGAAGGGGGCAGAAGGTAGGAGGCCCCCCAGCTGAGCACAGAGCCAAAGGGAGCAAAGAGTTGGACAGAGGGGAAAGGGAGGATCGTCCGAGGCTGCCGACAGAGGACGAGGTGGCGGAGGACGAGAAGGGACCATTGGCTCTAGGAGCACCGAGGTCACGGGAGGCCTTGGGAAGAGCAGCCCTGGTGGAATGGCAGAGGCAGAAACCTCACTGGACTTGGAAGCCTTGCCCAGCAGGGGCCTGCCGACAGCCGTGAGTAGGGAAGAGTCATCAGCAGCACTTATGTCATCGGTAGGTGGGCACGTGAGTAGCGTCGGCAGACTTGGTCGTCGGCCAGCCTCCGCAGTGGGGTACACGCGGCCCCGGAGGGCAGGGCTTAGGTGTGCGTTAGTTCCATCAACACCCCGTGCATCCGTGCATTCGTGGAGTGTATTTAAGCTCAGCTTGAGGCTACTTAACCCTCATTCCTAATGAGCGAAGTCTTTTAATGAAGTTTTATTCTAGCGGGAGTTAACCGAGTCATTATTTACACACCGCGATTAGAGCTTTTCCACCCACCCTTCCCGTTGTTTCAGGGGGTTGAAGTATCGGGGTGAGTAAGCAGGAGGCTTCGCAGGAGGTGGAGTGGCCCTCAGGCCGAGCCTTGGGGTGCAGATGGGGACACTGGTCCCAAGCCTGTGCGAGGAGGGGCACACACCTTGCTGGGGAGGTCTGGCCTCCGCCACAGCCTTAGATTCCAGCGCACTCGTCATGCGGATGGGGAAACCGAGTCAGGCAAGGGCAAGGTGACATCCAATGTGCCAAGAACCCGCGTGACTATCGCGACTTGGTAGAGCTTCAAGCATTATTAGCATTTGGTGGAATGATGGAGAATTACACCCAGAAACAAAGTTGTCTGACTCCTGGCCACATGGCATCCCCTGGAGCTCTTCTCCAACATGGCCAGAAGTGGCATTTGTCTTTGGGCCCCAAGTCCACTGATAACGCTGTGTGGTTGCACTGTCTTAGGCTGTCCGGCTTCGTGGGAACGGCACCAGGATAGGAGTCAGAAAAATTGTTCCTGGTCCCTGGAAGTTGTGTGACCTTGGGCATGCCCTTCATTCCCAACGTCGACTGAGTTCCTGCTGTGCCGCATGGTGCTCGGGCTGGGCTGTGGACGTGAACCAAACAGACTCGGGCCCTGCGCTGGGCTACGGCTTCTGCATCTGGCTCCAGGGCTCTTGTGAACGCCAGATGGGCTGGGGAGGGTCGAGACACTTGAAGAACCATCTGGTAAAACCCAGAGGAAGAGATTTGCTTCTGAAACTTTCCCAGGCAGGCTGTGCAGGCACATCGGAGGGGCCACACGCAGCACCGGGGATGAGTAAGAAGGAAGCACAAGAAGGCGGAGGGGAGCGGCTTGCAAACTTCACTGCCGTGGAGCTGGTCTCCAGGGCTAGTCTGACACTGCCTCGTAGTTTCCAGTGGCTGCTGTAACAAATTGCCATGGACTGGGGGAGCTTAAACCAGAAACTTGTTCTCTCTCAGTTTCAGAGGCTCTGGGGGAGACTGTTCTTTGCCTCTTCCAGTTTCTGGTGGCCATATTGTTCCTCACCTTGTGGACGCGGCGTTCGAGTCTCGGCCTCTGTGGTCATGTCACCTTCTCCTCTTTTCTGCCTTGTCCCCTGTTCTGTCCATCATAGCCCCCGTGTGTCTCTTATGAGGACCCTTGTCATTGCATTTAGGGCCCACCTAGGTAATTCGCTGTAATTCTTGTCTTACGATCCTGGAATTAAATACATCTGCAAGGAGCCTTTTCCGAATAGGTTCTGGGGATTAGGACGTGGGGATATCTTGGGTAGGGGGGCATCATTTACCCCACGACAGGGAGCTAGAAGCCCATATGTACATACATCAGGCTAAAAATCAAAGAGGGAGCAGGGGTCTTGGAGCCCCACTCAATACCACCCTCTCTATTCAGGCCTCAAGGGTGCTTTTGGGCCACTGCTGTGGAACCCCTAGGCCCTCCAGGAACACACTTTGAGAACTGTTGCCTTAATGAAGGGTCAGAGCTCTTGGGGAAGTCCTTGTGCAGGGACCCACTTGGTCTGGCTTCTCCCTTGGGATTCTGGCGTGAGCAGGAACCAGTGGCCACAGACAGTATGTCCTTATAGAGAAATATTCTTTTTAGTGCCTGACTTTAGATTTTATGTTGAAGTGTGACTCAGGTTAAATATAAAATTCATAGCATATCTTGAGCAACTATTTTGTAGTTATCTATATATAAATCTATTTTACAGCGACACAAATAGAATAGATTATGGAGTGTCAGCATGTAGATAGATTCCGAGTGCTTTTTCACTAATATACCTAATGATTCGTGCTGAGAATATCCAAGGGCTCCACTGTACATTTAAATGGATATAATTAAAATAATGAGCTCTATTTTAAAAAATGATATATGAAAAAAAAATTTTTTTAAAGAAGTTAGAGGATGCTACACCACTAATTCAAAGTGATATAAGTACTTCAGTGATTCCATTGTTATTAGGACACCTAATTAAATGCAAAGCACCCGAGAAAAGCAACATTTGGGCTTATAAATCTAAAGCACAAAGCCAGGAGAAGAGAAGTTGCCAGTGTCCTTGGCGCCGCCAAGGCTGGGGGGGGGGTTGTGGCGTCCCATTTAAAGGAGAGCCTGTGGGCGATCGGATGGTACACGTGGCTCCCAGTATAAGAGTCTCGTGCGGGGTCCCGGTGGGTGTTCAGAAAGGGGGTCTAACTCCCCCTCGAGCAAGCTGGGAAGGCTTCCCAGAGGTGGGGGCGTCTTCATGAATAATGACAATGGCATAATGGCAGCTGCCATGCCTGGGAATCCACCCTGCCCGGCTCCCTGGCTGGTCTCCCACCCCCATGCTGGCTGGCCAGGATCACGGTCCTTCTTTAACAGACAAGGAAACTGAGGCTCAGAGAGGGAGTCTAGCCCAAGGTCATAGGGTGTATGGATGCCCAGCCTGTCTGATTCCAGCAGCTCCTCCCTCCCACCAGGACATCATGGTGCTGCTGGGGTCCTTGAGAGCAGGAGGGGACACAGTCTGTTCGGGTGGGATGGGCAAGTGCTCTTAGATCTCGGGCTCGGCTGCCTAAGGTCGGCAGTGAAGAAAGGGGGAGAGTCTCTTCTGTTCTCTTCCCTCCTTGTGACCTCAATTGCGGGGAGCGCAGGCAGGTTGGACCCTTCATCTCCAGGGGGCCTCTTTGCTCTTCTGGAAGCACACCTGCCGTGTCCTTGGGGCTCACCCCGTTGTGCAGGGTCAGGGTCAGGACGAGCCAGACCCAAGCCCCCGAGACTTCTGGGCTGGCATTCTGGTCCCAACCGGGTCCCCGAGCTCCACCCCTGTGCGCAGTGAGCCTTAGGACTAGCAGGACTGGTTGTCAGCACCCGCGCGGTCTCGGGCAGGGAGCAGCCGTCTCAGTAACTGTCAGCAGTCGCCATCGGCGTGAGCATCTCCACTCTGGGGGTCCCTCTAGACGAGCTCCTGGATTTACATTTTTGTGGCTGATCTTCACAAGACCTTTTGACTGGATGTGGGGCTCCCCACGTCAGTGACGTGGAAATAGGCTCCTTCAGAGTCACCAGCCAGGATGTGATATGATGGGACCAGAGCCCCTGTTGCCGTACAATCTCCACAGCCCCTGCAGTGACGTGTGTGCCGTGTCAGGCCCTTCCCCCGCGTCCTCTGCATCCTTGCGCCCCCCACACCCCGTGTGAGACAGGAGACGTGTGTGACTGTCTCCACGGGGGGCCCCCATTCAGGGTCCCTTGCAGACATTGGCTGGTCTCTGCATCCCAGCGCTGTGGGGCAGGTGCTGTGTTTGTGCCCACTGTACAGGTGTGAAGAATGAGGCCTGGAAGGGGGTTTGGAGTCACTTGCCCAAGAACCCACAGCTTGAGAGCAGCAGTTCTGAGAGTGGCCGTGGGACCAACCATCCAACTTCACGTCCCATTCCTGCCAGGCTCTCCGCGCATCTCTGCTCTGGTGCCGCGGTGCTGGGAGGACCCCCCCCCCCCCCCCCCGTCCCTCAGGACGCCCCCTTCTGTGGCTGGCTGGCTGGCAGGTTGTCCTCCTTCCCCGAAGCCATAGCTGTCCCCTGGTAGCTTCTCAGACCCACTGCTCCTGTGGCTCCTGGGGCCTGAGCCTAAGAGGCTTTTTGGCCCAGTGACGACTATAAAGGGGGGATGGGTAGGCTTGCTCCCTTTCCAGGGGGTGCTAGTCCTCAGCAAGGGGGCTCTAGCTCAAGGTAGCCCCCTCAGAGGAAGCAGCAGCCAGAAAAGTCAGGCGGCCTGCCTTCCCCTGCTCCCCTACTCGAACCTTGGTTCTGAGTCTGTTCTGGATGCAGAAGGTTAGGAGTGGGAGACATGGGGGCTGCCCCAGGGGCAGGTGGGCAGGCTTCCCTCTGCAGGTTTCTCCCCGGGCCGCGGTGCGCCGTGGCCGAGAACCAAGATGCCTGCATCCCATTTTGGTCCCACAACTTCCTACCCGTGTGACTTGGATCAAATTATGTCTCCTCTTAAGTGCCTCCGTTTCCTTATCTGTAAAACAGATAATCCTGAGGCTTCCTCCCCGGTTGTTTCTGAAATGAAAAGAAGTCATTGTGTTAGCACGGTCCCAGCACATAGGAAGCGACTTCAGAATTTGTTAAATCAGTAAAAGAAGTGATCCTGCAGGCGAACGAACCATCCCAATTCAGGTTTCCTGCTGCGGAGAAGGGCAAATGCTCGGACAGCGTCAGGTGGCCCTAGTGTGGCTGACACACCAGGAGGAAGCGTCGCTGGGCTCACCCAGTGCCCAAGATGCTGTAACACTTTGTCATTATTGGTAGTAGCGATGGTGGCCGTGTCTCGCTAGCTGTTACAGGCCAGCCGCTGTGTGTGTTCTGTCGGTTGGCTGAAATCTCCCTGACAGTCCCGGTAGCTCTGTTTTGCAGATGGGAAAACTGGGGCTCGAGGTTAGGCAGCCGGCCTAGGTCACCCCTGCAAGGAGGTGGCTGATGGGATGGCCCTGGCTCCTGGCTGGTTTTCCCCCCAGGCTATGCTTCACTCTAGCATAGAGTGAAGTTCTTGCTGCCATCACGAAAGAATGAAGACGGAGTGGCTCGGACAGATGTACTGTCACACGGTCCTGGGGATGGGAGTGTGAGATCAGGGCACCCACAGTGTTGGTTTCTGGTGAGAACCCTCTTGCACACAGCCACCTTCTCTCTGTGCCCTCCCGTGGCGGGGAGACACCGAGCTCTCTCTTCCCCTTCTTCTTCTAAGGCCACAGCCCCGTCAGATTAGGGTTCTACCTTTACGACCTTGTTTAACCTTAATTATCTCTTAAAGACCCTGTCTCCAGCTAGAGTCGTGGTGGAGCTTAAGAATTCATCATACAAACTGGGGAGGTTGGGGAGGAACACAGTTCAGACCATAATACCTCCCCAATGCCTTCTCCTCGCTCCCTCCTCGTTAGCTGGGACCCTCATCCTTCCTTTCCTCCATTCCCAAACCCGAGAGCAAGCTCAGAGCTGGGAAGGACCATGACTGTGATCAGACTCATGAACTTGGTGACAGACGGAGCCGCCGAAGCCCAGATAAGAGCAAGGTCTTGTCCAAAGTCCCACGACAAGCCCACTGCAGTCCCAGGGTCCGACCCTGGGTCCCTGCCTCCCAGCCTGGCACCTCTAGTTGGTGTGCTAGTGGGTCTTGTCTGAGCATGCCTCGAGCCTGGGCCGTAAGGCTCAGTCCACGGAGAGGGCTGGACGGTGACGCGCTCTCCCCGTTCTTGCACACCTTGGCTTCCGTAGCTCAGAGACAGCGATGGCGAGGATGAGCCCCCTGCCGGAAGGCTGAGGGGGCCCTTAGAATAACAGCCCACCGAACCGTCTGCTCGAGAGATGGCAGGGACCTGGCTCCGTGCCGGGGCCTGTCCCCCAGTCTCGCGTGTGGCGCTGGGCCAGTGCCGGCTCTGCTCTGGGCCGCGGTGGGCCCCTCGTGAAGGAGGCTCAGTAGTAATGGGTGCCCTGCCCCCCTCAACACCGAGCTCATGACCTTAAGGATGTCTTCCGGTATTCGAAGACCTACCTGGAGGCCAAGGTGTTGGTCTGAGTGAGGCTTTTGGCTTGTAGTCGCCCCTCTGTCTGCCGGGAACGGGGAGAGCTTGGATGAAGTCTCCAGCCCTTCTGCCAACGAGGGGAGGGAACAGCGCTGGGCACTTCGTACAGATCACTTCAACCCTTGCTGCTCAGAGTGCAGACTGAAGGTGAGCGGCCTCGGCCCCAGCTGGGTGCTCGTTAGAGAAGCAGACTCTCAGGCTAAACCCCAGACCTGCCAAACCGGAATCCGCATTTTACCCACATTCTCAGCTGATGTGTATGCACGTTGATTGAGATAGAACTGACCCCAGCCACCCATCCCTGCCCTCGTAGGTCTTTTGTAACTCCGCTTACAAGAGTTTAGACCTCTTTAGAGCCCAGCTTTCGTTATCTGTAAAACGGGTGGAATTGGAGCCATACTAGCCCAGTGGTTTTCAAACTGTGTTCCTCCGAGCACGTTGGGTTCCCAGGAAGACCCTCCAGGGGGCTGCCGTGGGGGCCGCGTGCTTCAAGGTGAGATTCGTGGAGAAGTGGGTCTGTAGCTAAACATTTTGCAAGTCCCTGGGCCGGTGGGCTCCCAGATGGGTCTGGGGGCTGGCATGGGGTCCACACTGAGCGGACTCTCTTCTCTCTCAGGGAGCGCTTGAAGCGCAGCCAGAAGAGCACCAAGGTGGAGGGGCCGGAGCCCGCGCCGGCCGAGGCCTCGCTGAGTGCTGAGCAGGGAACGATGACGGAGGTGAAGGTGAAGACGGAGCTGCCTGATGACTACATCCAGGAGGTGATCTGGCAGGGGGAGGCCAAGGAGGAGAAGAAGGCGGTCGGCAAGGACGGGACAGGTGATGTGCCCGCCGAGATCTGCGTGGTGATCGGCGGTGTCCGCAACCAGCAGACTCTTGGTGAGTGCCTGCCTGAGAGGGTCGGGGCTGGGACCAGGGTGGTCGGAGTCCCGAAGAGCAGAGTCCTGTCTCTCCCCAGCTGAGAGAGCCTTCGGTGGCTCCCCGCTGCCCTCAGGGAAGGACCTAGCCTCCTTAGACTTGCCTTTGCTTGTACGGTCCTGGTCTGGACCTCTTTTCCTTTCCATCTGACGTGCCAAAGCCCTGTCTATGTCTTAAAACTTTGTTCAGGTCCGATGCCTGGAGCTTTGTGTAGGTGTGGTGAATCCCTCATGCCGTGGGGCTCCCATGCCCCCCAGGTGGGTCTGGTACAGACACATCGCTTGTTGTCCCAAATACTTGTCTGCATTTTCTCCTCCTTGGCTTTACCGTGGGCTCCTGAAGGCGGCTCCCAGTGCTGGATCCTGCCGGATCACATTGGTGATCGACCAGCACCTTCCCCTCCCCCTTCTGGGCTGGGTCAGGCTCAGAGCTTCTTAGCAATCCTTGCCCCCTGCTAGAGGGTTCCCCTCAGGGGCTGCCTGCACCCCTGCCAAGGTCACAAACTCAGATGCCCACGACCGGAGCGGCTCGGTCCTCTGCAGCTGTGGTAAATAGGTACGAGACGGGCTCCATGTGACTAGATCTCTGGACACGCCATGTGCCAGAAGTGTGACATCTGATATGAACTCTTTTGGCCTTAGATGTTGGTGACCGATTCGACTTATTAAATCTGCCAATCAGAACCTATCTGTGGGTCAGGGTCCTCCCGTGGCCACAGGGTGGCAACCCCTGGTGTGTAAAATAGAGTCTGCGGGACTCACCCTGGTGTCGAGGCCTTGCCTGGTCTGTCCCCATCCGCACCGTCCTCCCCGTTCCTTAGACACGCTGCCACCTCCCTCTCCTCTCCCTGTCCTCCCTGGTCCAGCTCTGGCTCACTTCCTCCAGACTCCCAGGCTCACGTCCCACGTGTCGCACGCAGGGCCTCGTGTGGAGGTTCCCCTGTGTCTGTGTCCCCAAGTTTACACTCGAGTCCTGTTGCCTCTCCTTCCCAGCTGCCGGGATTCAGCCTCGTGCTCCCTTTCCTGGCTGATCCTCCGCCCACCCCGCCTGGGTCATCATGGCATCCTGCAGACTCCCCCGTGTCTCTCTGCCCTCACCTGCCCTCCACTCTGGCGGCCAGGGGCCTTGGCAAAAACAAGTCATTGACCGAGTCCCTCTCTGCTTATAAAGTTGTGTCTGGCTGTCCTCCATCCGTGTGCACTCCCCAGGGCCAAGGACAGTGTTAGCCACTAGGGATGTGTCAGCTAACCCAAGAGAGGATGTGCCCTTGCTCACTTGGGTGGGTGTGTTTTTTGTTTTTCGTTTCATTTTTTTGGGAGGGGGGGTGTGTTTTAAGATTCATTGGATCCAGTAGCAATTTTTGCCTCCTCCCCAGGAGATGCTCGGTGAAGGGTAGTGGAATCTGAATCTTGGGATGGAGCCAGCCGTCAGGATTCGGAGGGGAAGGCCTAGAGCAGCCATGCTAGGGAAATGTTGGGAGGGAGTCCTCCCTGGGCCAGCTGCCGGCGCAGTGAGAGGCCGCAGGGCCTCATGCCAGCCATGGACACTGGTTTTCAGCTCGGCAGCCACTCAGCGGCAGGGTCCTTGGCTTTGTGGTGCCCTAGTGTCCTCTTCTGTTCAGTGAGGCTCCCCGGCCTGCCCACCTCACGGGTGTGCAAATGAAAAAAGACAGTGGAAGAGAACAGCGTTGTGCAAGGAAAATGAGCTCGGGGCCTCAGTCTCCCGAGTGCATCCAGGCTCTCTGATGTAATAGCTGTTGGACCTCAGGCAGGCTGCTTGACCTCTCTGTGCCTCAGTTCTCACAACTGCCAATTCATGGGTTATGCGACGATTTGGGAAGGTGATGTATATAAAGCACTCAGCATTGTACTGGGTAAACGACTAGCTTTTATCAGTAGTGTTAACATCGCTCTTCAAGGGCGAAGAGCACCTCTTTCAAGTACCTCTTCAGGGGGAAAGAGTAGTAATGGTTTCTGCATTTTTCTGAAACCTAAGAAATAAATAAGCCAGGGCGATGTAGAGGAAGAAATGGGCCGGGGAAGAAGTTGGCTCTGGGTTGAGGTGTCGGAAGACGTGGGTTCTAATCGAACCTCCATTGTCTCATCTGAACAGGGCAACCTGTCCCGTCCCCGGAGCCCGTCCTAGTGCTGCCTCCCTAGAATCCAGGGACTTTGGGTATGTTGTGACATTGCTAAGTAACCTGCCTGTGGCAGACTCTTAACGAAAGAGAAGTAAAGCCACAGTGGCGAGGGGGGAGTGGAGCCACCATTTTGGATCCCGGACAAAGGCAGGGCCTGAACCTTCCCCGCTGGTTATCGAGGTTCATCTTGCATCCATTGGGGCAGACCTTCCTCCTTGGGGGGTGTAGTTTCTGTCAAGGGTCAGGCTCAGAGAAATCTGGCTTGGCCTCAGTACCAGGAAAGAAAAGCATTTAAAAAAAAAAATATTGATGTAAGAATTGAGCCTTTCGGATTCAGCTGATCTCAAGATGGCAAGTAGGTTTCATCTCGTGGGCCAAGTCTGAGTGACTACTGCTGTTTATTAGGGGTTCTGTGTTAAAGGTTCTAAAGGGGCGGTGTGATTAAACATGATCGATTATTAATGTCTGCCACAGATGTGGAAATGGGCAGTGGGGGGGGTCTGCGTGCTACGGGTTTGACACCCCTTATCCCCTCATTTTATAGAGGGGCAAACAGAGACCAACAGAAAGGAAAAGAGTGGCTCCGAGTGGCCCACAGAACAAGTCAATGGCGTTTTCCTTCCACTTCATGAAGGGACGGTCCACCTCACAGCGACCCTCTCCCACCTGGAAGGAAAACAAGGAGGGGAAGCATTTCTCGGGATCTGGCCAGGAGCCGAATGCTGGTTAGGGCCATCTCTTTAAACGCACCGGTGCCACAGAGGCCGGGTGGCGTGGAACTAATGAACGCGTTCCCGTGCTGCTTGGTGGGGAAGCATGAGGTTCTGTGCTGCCCAGGGCCTCCGGAGTGCCCTGCTCCCCCCGCCACGCTCAGGGCTCAGAGCCAGCCTCTGCTACTGAATAGAAGAGTGTTCCCCGATGGTCACTCAGTGCTGCGCTGTGCGGGAACCTTGTCCCCGCCCCCAGGTCCTCTTGCCCTGTAGCGGCCATCGAACAGTGTTTCCAGTGGCACAGACCTCACCCGACGCACTTCCTTGGAGGAGCCGGGGCTTGGACCTGCGGACAGCATCTGGCAACTTCTCAGGCTGGGAGAGGCGGGAGGGGTCTGTGCTCAGGAGGCTGGCTGCCAGGTTTGCAGTGGGGACTGCCGTTCCCCGGCTGCCAGAAGTTCCCGTGCTTAAGAAAGCGATCTCTTACTCTTAGAAAGAACGTCACTGTCATCGGAGCCAGTGTGGGGGAAACACGGGGCTTTTCAGCCAGAAGCGCCGAGATGATCTTGAACTTGATGACTCTATTGGATGAATCCAGAGGTGAAAGGAAGTGAGGTCACCGATGCCTGTGTCCCCCTGACGGGCTGCACACGGAACTTGGCCCGGCAGCTCCGAGGAGGGTCGGGTCCACAGTCGAGGTTTCGAGAACGCCCCAAGGAGTGCGAAACACAAGGGGCTCCCATTGCTGCCACCTCCGTCCACACTTAGCGGCCGTCTTCGCTGACGGGTCAGCACGGACAGCAACAGTGTGCCTCTGTATCCTTCTCAACACGGTCCACAGGACGGCACTGCCAGTCAGCCGGGGTTGAAGAGTAGCAGGTGGAAACCTGCTTGCCGTTCTTGTCCTAGATGGTAAAGACAAGGCAGGCTGGCTTTATGGCAATCGGGACGTTCGGTTCATGGGGCATTTCCTGGTTCCGAGAGAGAAGGATGCTTGGATCCCATCGTAGTGGTCCGAAGGTACTACCCAGCGGTGGGTGCTCTTCTCTGTATGGTGAGACCATCGGTCCTTAATCCTGGGGAGCTTACACGTGAGGGGAGCCCAGGGAGAGCCGCAGGAGCCTAGAGAGCAGTGGTTCAGGAGCCCCTGGAGGGAGCAAGCTACCAGTGGGGCTTCTCCTCAGATGTGGGATGTGGGCCAACCAGCTTATTTCCAGAGAGTTCATTCTTAGTGCGGGGAGGAGCCCCATGGAAGAGCTAAGGGCTTTTTGTCCTGGGGAGGAAGAGACTGGGGGTGGGGGCCAGTGGTAGGGGTGCAGGGGAGAGGAGGGGATAGAGGTATTCACGACTTGAAGCATTTGAGTGGGAGGGGAAGGAGTGGATGCGTTCTGCCTGGCCCCAACCGGTACGGGGGCGTCAGCAGTGAATTCAGCTCAGTAACAGGAACCTGTGTGACTGTGGGAACTCTCTGGAACCCGATACAGGCGTGGGAGGGCGTGAGATGTGTCCTGGAAATCACCGGACGGGGTGCAGGAGGCAGAGTCAGGGAGCAGCTGGAGGACTGCATGGGTGTTTCTAAGCAGTGAGCTCTGAGCTCTGGGTCCACACCTGCAGGACTGCCTGGAGGAGGCGGCACAGGGAAAGGAGGCGGCAGCCGGGCCACAGCTCTGGAACGAGCCAGTAGGAGGGTAGGCAGCCATTCAGACCCGGCCACATGGATTTGGGTCTGTGACATACGCGGGCCATGGAGGTGCCAGGTCCTGCTCCGCATCAGGCCGGCTGATAGTTTCCTGTTTCAGCGGGTGGTTGGCAGGCCTCGCCCCTGAGCCTGCCAGAACCAGCACTCAGCCCTTTGCTGCAGCCGCGTGGGAAGGAGGGGTTCTGGCCACCCTCCCGGACACGTCTTAGCTCTAATTCAGGGGGGAAGGGTCCTGGGTGGAGGGTCCCCATGGGAAAGGGCCCCTGGGCTGTAAATCCGAGAGCCCCGGGATCTGCCCCGCGGTGGGGTGTTGGAGAGAACCCTTAACCTCTCTGAGCCGTGCTGTCTTCATCGATTGGGGGCTGGAAGAACGTCTGCCTGTCTTTCCAGGAGGCGTGTTGGGGGCACAGGGAGGTAACAGGTATGAAAGCGTTTTTTACGCAGGGAGACAGAAAATGCAAAACAGCTCCCAGCAGTGTTAGCAGGAGCCTGAGGACGTTGACGCATCTGGAGAGCCAGGAACCCGACAGGCTGGTGGCTTTCAACTTTTTATGCTCCTCCCGTCCTAAAAGAATTTTGAGAAACTGTATGTTCTTTCATATTTTTGAATCGACATCTCACAGTTTTATCCAAAGATTAAATAATTGCAGAGGATCTAATTTTTGGAGTATTGTGTAAAAAAAAAAAAAAGTGTCATTTTTGGAAATATAACTGTGAAACCACTGTTTTAAATGTATCGGAGAGAATCCAAAGCCACTGCTGTTTAATATCATCCATTTTAAAAATACACGAACCGGCTCATCTTTAACAGTCAGAAATTTTACATCTTTCCTTTTCTCTCCTTGAACTCATATTTCCAGTCCACTTCCCTCGCAGGATTTTATCCTAATGTAATATATTTTTTATGCCTGAGAGTCTTTTATCGATCACTATTTTATACTCCTCTCCCACAACAAGATGTACATAAATTGAAATTTCTAAAAAAATTTGTCAGGATCATAAAACTCTACTTTTTAAAACACTCCCCCCCCCCCGATCGAGTTATTATTAGTACACAGTTTGTCGAAAACAAATTTGAATAAACAGTAAATGTAAAAATAAAAAATTATTGGAAACGCACTTCTTAATGAAATGGATGGGACTTTATTTCTTTTTCAATTAGCTCCTGTTTCTGTGAATTAATATTTTCTCACTGTTGAATGAGACATGATTCAGCATTAATGTAACTCCTGGTTTTTTTGTTTGTTTGTTTGTTTTTGTTTCTGTACATGTAAGTACTTAGAAAGCTTAATCACCTGGGTAAGGAACCAGGGATGGATGGAGTTTTGAGAGTCACTCGATTTTTGGGAACTCTTTCCAAGTTGTGTGCTGAAAATGGAATGGGGTCTGTCATCAGACGCTGTGTCTTTAATGGTCTCTGTGTTGACAGCTCCATTAGATTCTTCTTCAGTTTCATTGAGAGTAGAGAATTGGAAATCACCCGATTCGCAGAAGGCGTTGTGCCCTGGCGTTAGCTTTTGCCCACGTTCTAGGTTCCCTCCTAGACCTCCTTGCTTGGAGCTGTGAGATGGGCAGCCCCCATGGGGGGCACCGCGGTGGGATGGGGGAGTGAAGGAATTGTCTTGCTTGTAGCGTGTCAGGGTGGCGGTGAGGAGACAGGTGGGAAGGAGAGCCCGCTGAGTGGGGCCTCCCCGCCCCCTGCTGCATCTCCAGCACATTGATTTTAGGGAAGAATATATTTGAAAGTTGATGATTGGGGTATTGATTCTCTTAAAACTGCCTGTGCTCACATATCCCCAGGCGATTTGTACTCCCCTTGGAAGACCCTGGTCCCAAGGACATCTGGGCTGAGTCCAAGCCCTGAGAGCCTCAGGAAACCCACTTGTCCATGATTTACCTCTCCGGCTCCCTTGTCCGCCAGCAGGCGCTGGGCCTCGCTCCTGCGGGGTCCCGGAACCAAGAGGGCTCGGTTGGCACCCTCACCTTCTTGTGTTTTTCCTCTCATTCACCTGCCCCAGATTTCCGCCTCGTTGCATCTTGTGTCTCTAGAAGGGCGGCTGAGCTTCTCTGGAGCTAGCGGGTGCAGATAGATCTGAGTCTTGCTGCCCTCATTCCTGGTCCTCGGGGGCAGCCTTCTCTGCGTTAGCTTCCTGACTTCTTCCCTCCACGGCCTCAGGAACCAGAGCCCCCCGGTCCCAGCTGGCCTCATCTGGTCTGTCTGCACTCTCGGGGAGGGAGCTAAGCCAGGTTGTCTGCCAGGTGCTTCTGGAAAATGCCACACAGGTTCTGTTACTCAGAGCCTGTGGATTTTTGTGTCGCCAGCGACAGAGTTGGGGAGAGGAAGAGGCTGGGCTGCCGGGTGCCAGCATGCTCTGTCCACTCCCCCCGGCAGCCGTGAGAAGGGACGGGGGACTCGGGGAGTCCCGCGGTAGGACTGGACGTGGTGGGGCAAGCGGGGCTGGAAGGGGGTCGGCTGCCCTGCCGCACTAGGGGGAGCCCTGGGACTGAGGGGGAAGCCCGAGCTCCCTTGGCATCCAGAGATGACTTGGTGTGGGGGCAGTGGGGTGGCTCCGAAGGCCGGCCGGCCACGGGCTGAGTAGCCCCCACCGTGGACCGCCTGGCCCCTAGAACATTCATGCTCATCAGCGAACTGGGTACGGAGCTGTCGCAAGCATATTAGGACTTCTAGGAGGATGGAGGACGGGAACGAGACCCGGGTGCCCCCGGTGGATGGTACATGTCAACAAGCACCATCTCTTCTCGGTCCTTTCCCGGAGGCGCGGCGATCACACCACAGGCTCCGCATCACCCCTGATCTGAGTCGCCCTTACTTACCTCATCGGAGAAATGGGGATGATAATCGGCTCTGTGTGCTGGGCGTGTGAGGGTGAGCTGAGCTGGCCATGGGGCTGCACACCTACCTGGCTTCTCGTGCGTCAGGCTGGGAGCCCAGCCCTGCGCAGAGACAAAGGAGAGGCTCGAATGAAGTGCATTAAGTACCTGTCACTTAGTAGACTGTGGTGGTGACAGAGGACGCAGGGGTAGTTCAGGAGCCCCGCAGAGTGAGGAAGTGGGACTGGGCCTATCTGAGCTGAGCATCCCCAGGAAGGCTTGCTAGTGCCCCCCTGCCCCACTCTGGGGTACGCAGTGACTGTGGCTGGGTGGGGGGACACCGGGTCCAGCATAGGCAGGGCAATGTCTCCCTATAGGGTCATTTTGCTGGAAAGCTTTTGGGGAGTAATGTCATAGCCATACGGTGGATAATTTTATGTTATGTTTATGTCACAAGTTAGAATACAGAGGAAACCTCAAACTTCGGGGGAATTGGGGCCTGTGGCTGCTGCTTTCCACCATAGCCCAGCCTCCCAGGGGAGGTGTGGGTGCCCCCCTGGGCAGGACCAGTTCTCCAGTGAAAAAGGAGACCATATGATCTTGGTCTCTCTCCTGTGTGCAGATGGAGAAGCCAAGGCCCCAAGCCCCGGCAGGTCAGGTGACTGGCCTTCCTGAGATGGCTCCTTCCTGGCTCCTTCCTCCTTCCTGGCTCCTTCCCCCACCTCCCAGGCACCCCCAACTTTAAGGGCTCTTTCTGATTTCTTACGTAATTCAGATGGAAAAGCGCCCGAAGGCAGCCCCCACGGTGGATCGGTGCGAAGCCGCTATTCAGGGACCTGGATTTTTGGCCAAGCGTTGAGATATGCATCTGGTACGTGAGGGCCGAGGGGCAGGAGGACCTGATCGGGGCCAGTGTGAGGGTGGGGGCATGGCCGGACAGGGCCGCGAGGGGCCATGCTCGTCCGCCCTGTCGCTGCCACAGGGCAGCAAATCTGAGCCTGCCAAGGGCTTGGATGACTTGGCCATCAGAGGGATGCCAGCGTGTGGAAATCGGGAAGTCTGGAACACCGGGACCATCCCGGCAGCGCCTGCTGTGGGCAGCAACTTTGAAACAAGCCAAGGCTATAAAGGAGCTGTGTGGCCAAGTGTGTTGGAAGAGCTGGGGTTAAACAGGGTTCCTGTAGGACATCTTCCCAAGTTCCCTCTGCACCACGCCTTCCCAAGGCGGCTGTGCCTCCCACCAGCTTGATCATGATGGGTCTCTCTTCCCCGGACTGTGTTCTGGAAGTTGGGTTCTAAAGAACTCTGGAACCTGCAGATTGTAATAGCAGCAGTGCTGTGCTGAGTGCCCGCTTTGTACTAGGTACTGTGCTCAGTAGCCAAGGTATTACTGCTCACAAGCGCTCCCTTGAGGTGGGTACCGTTTTCCTTTGCTTAGAGAGGAAGCCTGAGGCCCTAGTGTTTCCAGGACTTGTCCAGGGTCCCTGGCTGCTTAGGCGGTGAGCCAAGAATTGAACCCGGTGTGCTGACACCACCACGTTGTGGGGCTGCCCCTCTGGTGCACTCTCCCCAGGCTGTGGCCCCCCAGCCCCCCAGGCCCCTGAGCGTCCAGCCCCTCTGCAGACAGAGCACCTGAAGCCTGGGGTCTTAGGGTGAGTGGCAGTGAGACAGGCAGGACCTTGGGAGGGGATCCTAAGACTCTGTGCACGGGGCCAGGGGTCCCCACTCTGCCCTGGGGAGCCAGGGGAGGGTACAAGACTGATGACCACGGCCCTCTGTTATTCTGTGTGGGTTGAGATCTAGGAGCAAGGCCTCAGGGATCCTCAGCTCACTGTGGGTTGAGGGAAAAATCCCATAAAGCTGGGAGGGACCTGGCCTGCTTATCAACAGGATGAAGTAGGTGGGCAAGTGGGGGGCCCGTTGCAGCCTGCCCTTACTCCACAGTGTGAGAGTCTCGAGGTCATTGACAGTAGGGGAGAAACTGAGGCCCGGGTCTGTGGCAGAGAGAGGGCAGGACTGGGGCACAGAGACTTCATCTGGAAGTGGGTCAGGTCCGAACCAGGTTTTGTCTCGTCACTGCCTGTGGCCTCAAGTCTTCTGGGAAGAGAGTCCCCTTTCCCTGGGCGCCTTCCCCTGCGTCTGCCCCTTTCCTGCCGGTTCAGCCCTCTGACTTTGGTCCCTCGCTGTGGCCATGTCAGGGTCCTGCACTGTGCCCACCAGGTTCGGTACTTCACTGTAACCTTGTCACCTTGCCTGTCGCCCTGCCTCGTGGCCCGTCTCCTTCCTGTCACAGAGGGCGGTGATCGCTCACGGACTTGCTCATGGTTGGGCCTTCGGTGCCAGGCACGTTGAAGGTGTTCCATAAATTCCCAGTCGGTTGAAGGGGAATTGGCAAAAACCACTGCGGAGTGGGCACGGGAAGGGGGCCGGGGTCATTATGACGCGGTGGATTTACAGAGCCCCCGTTGAGTGCCAATGACTGGGCTAAAGACAACGAAACACACAGTCCGATCTCTGCCCTCCTCGTATTTGTATTTTTTCTCTCTGAGGCAGGGGTAACACGTATAAAACCGCTGGGTAACGGGCCGCTAGGTTCCAGGCCAGCGTTGGGATGACAGCGTCCCCTTTCTGACCCACAGTGGTAAGGCGGTGAGGCCACCTGTGTGGCAGCCAGCTCACAGGATGTGTCTTGTTAGTCCTGACCTCAGGCGTGAGACGTAGGGGTCACCGTCCCGGGTCACAGGGGAGGCTGCTGCAGCCCCGACCAGTGAAAGGGATGTGCCTGCTGTCTGCCGGGGGGCCGCGGCAGAGCTGAGTGGTCAGCCTGACTCCAGGCTCAGTGCTCCTCAGACTGAATCCGATACCTGGGGTTCGCACCCGGTAAACAGGCCTCCGCCCCCAGGAGAGGCCCAAGGCGGTAATAGCTGGCGATGCGGGCACTCACTGAACCCCTGGGCTCGTGCCTTACCCACCTTTCCCATCTGGAAGCAGAGGCCCAGCCGGTAGATGGTAGAGCTGAGATCCCTCTCCAGGTCTGTCTTACTCTAAAATCGGTGGTTCCCAAACCTGGTTGTTGGTCTGCTCAGAATCCTCTGAGGCACCCTCTTATAAAAGGCAGATTCCTAGGCCCCTAGCCCCAGCCATTCTAGGGCCCCAGCCCTGGCGTGGGGCCAGGGCCTCTGTGTGGGTGCGAGCTTCCTGGCCATTCTGTTAGGAGGGATGCAGCCCAGGCTCCGGTGGCGGCGGGCGTCCGCGCCTGGGGCCCCTGCCGGGCTGGGTCTGATGGGCTCTGCCTGGCTTCCTGCCATGGGCCTTCCGTGTGTGCTCTGTATGGACCTGTCTGAAATGCGACTGGGAACTCAGCCATTTCAGTCCCAGCTCCTGGGAGAGGGGGCCGGCAGAGGACTGGAGTTAGGCAGTTACACTGTGTCGGTCTCTAGATGTCTGAGAGAACCAGAAAGCTTCTCAGCTGACTGCACGGGGTGGGGGTGGGGGGTGCTGTCCCTGTAGGGCACATCTCTAATAGGGCTGGGCACTTCCTAAGAAGAATATAGAGCCACCCCTGTAAGGTGGGTGTTTACAGCCCCATTGGACAGATGAGCAGACTGAGGCTTAATGTGTCTAAGGGAATTACCTAGGGTGTGACGCTCGTAAGTGGCAGAACAGGGCTAGGATCAGATCCATCTGGTTCAAAGACTGTCCTCTTAACCTATATCCCTTCCTGGCAAGGAGGAGCGGTAAAAGTTACTCGAGTGCATGTTGATTTCTTTCCACGGATGCAATTTATTCCTTATTTTGAAAGAGCACTTTTATGTTCATTTCCTTTTTCCTCTCAAGGAATAAGTATAAGAAAGAGTTGTCTTCTCCATCTTACAGATTTGGAAACTGAGGCCCAGAGATGGGCAGCAACTTGCCCGAGGTCACTTAGAGAATTGGGGCAGAAACTTGGAATTAGACCCTGGGCTCCTGACTTCCGGCCCGGCGCTGTGTCTGCTGGTCCTTGCTGCGTCTTTGGTTGCCGGGGCTAAGACAGCCCATGGGACGACCCCTGCCCCCTTGTCCTGGAGTTCACGATACTTGGGGGCATCCCTGTAGGTCCTGGGATCTCATAGTTGCGCACGTTGGGCGCTGACCGACCTGTCCCTCCCTTTCCTGTTTTCCAGGATCCTATGAGTGTGGAATCTGTGGCAAGAAGTACAAGTATTACAACTGTTTCCAGACCCACGTCCGGGCACACCGAGGTGAGTGGCGTCCCGGGGGCGGAGCCGGGGGCCGCACCTCCCCATTCCCTGCCTGGCCTGTGGATGACCTCAGGGCCCCCCCAGAGCTCCAGTCCTCTCCCGCTGTCTGCCGTAGGATGGAGACCCAGGTGGAGAGAAGAGGCCTCCTTATGTGGGAGAGCACACAGGGCCAGTGGGGAGTTGGGAGGACATGCCACCAGCCTTCTGCTCCACGCGGGCCTGCTTCCTTGCAGGATGCATCGGGGCCACCTGGTGGGGGCGGCCCCCGCGGGGAAGGTGCTCCCCCGCCATCTCGTGTGCTCCTCCCTGCCGCCCCGGGAGTGGGGTCGCTGTCTCCATTCTGAAGATGAGACTGAGGGGACAGGCAGTGGGTCCGGGGGTGACTGACGGCAGGGGGCACGGGGAAGGGCTGTGAACGGGCACAGAGCGTCCTGGGCACGTTGTGCTGGGGTCACCGTCTGCCCCTGCCCCTCGCGCTCGCCGGCGCTCGCCGGTGCTGGCCCCGCCGTGGGTCCAGTCTGCTCACTTCCTTCTCATTTTCTCTCTTGCGCAGACACCGAAGCCACCTCAGGGGAGGGAGCCTCCCAAGGCAGTGAGTATTTTCCCCTTGCTCTTGTCCCCCTCAGGACTGTCCCAAGGGCCCTGTGGGAGACACTTGGCTGTGGTTCAGGCTTTGGGCCCAGAGGGTCTTGAGGACATTGGAGGATGGAACCTCAGAGCAGCCTTTCCCAAAGTGTGTGCATGGCGTGCGTCCTGCGGAAGCATACTCTGGCCCAGTAACCTGGGGAGGCCGTGAGTTCTGCCAAGATGAACAAGATTCTTTGTAGTAGACTTCCCAGGACCCCTCACTGGCCGACTCAGCGCTGATGTTTGGGAAATGCTGCTTCCGAGGCTTATCTCACGGGCACCCACGGGCGCTCATCTCTGAATGCGCCACCCCAGTCTGGGCCGCACAGGGCCTTGCCGTCTGAGGGCAGTGTTCTGCTTGCCCTCCCCGAGATCTAAACAGATCTCGGCCTCAGAAGAAGCCAGATGGGTGTAGGCCGGGCTGGAACTTCTCCCCTCCCAATGAACCTGAGCTCCAGAACCCAGCCTTTCCACCCGCAGGTGTATCCCCACCAGAGCTGTGTGCGCATGTCCACCAAAAGATGGAAAGGTCATATTTTTTTTCTTTATAAGATTTTTTTATTTACTTGAGAGAGAGAGAGAGAGCGTGCACAAGCACAAGCAAGGGGATGGGGCAGAGAGAAGCAGACTCCCAACTTTGCAGGGAGCTGGGAGCCCCGACGTGGGGGTTGACCCCAGGATCATGACGTGAGCCGAAGGCAGACGCTCAACCGGCTGAGCCCCCCAGGTGCTTCGGAACTAGCATATTCTTAGCAGCACTGTGTGCAAAAGCCGCAGACTGTTAGCCGCCCGAGTGCCCAGTGCTTGGTGAATGGACAGATCACTCGCGTGCTCAGTGAAGCAGTGAGAAGGGAGGACGTACGGCTGCTCCCAGCAACGTGGATTACCCAAACAGAACGTGAGCAAGAGGAGCCCAGCATGAGCCCCTCCTCTAAGATCTGTGTACAGGAAGTGCAAAATTGGGAAGGTGATTGGTGCTGGCCTTGGGAAGGGGTTTCTGGACGCTGATGACACAGGTGTCTCTGGTTCATGAAAATCGAAGGAGCTGAACAGTTTTCTGCCTTGGGGTCAGCAGACTCTTTGTAGGGACCAGAGAGTCAATATTTTAGACTTTGCAGGCCAGACATCTCTGTCCCCAGCACTCAGCTCTGCCTTGTAGCCTGAGCATAGCCAGAGATGATAGAGAAATGAACTTTTCACCAAAACAGAGGGTGGGCAGGCAATAGTTTGTGAACCCGTCTTCCTTCTGCCGTAAAAGTTCTTTAAAAATAATAAACGTAATTTCCCCCCGCCCCCAAAAAAATCCTAAACAAAGCCGATAAATGACGTGCGTGGCCCAATGCAGGGCCTTAATTGCACTAGGTCTAAAAAGCCTTTCTTCTAAGGCCCTTTCGCATCCACTCTCTCCCTGGTTCCCACATCACTTGAGAGGCAGGCAGGGCCGAGGCTAAGCTTCCGTGTTCTAGACCTTCTGAGGCTCAGGTAGGCCCGACACCTGCCTGAGGACCCTGGCTAGGAGGCCGTGTAGGCCTTTCCCTCCTCCCCGAGCCCTGCCCCAGCCTGGTCCCTGGCTCCCTTCTCCTTCAGAAGCTTCCTTCTCTTCCGGCTCCTGTGGTTTGCTTGTGGTCAGCCACACATTTAAAGATCTTCTCTATTTATCTTTTTTTCCTTGGCTATTCTGGGCCCCTGGCCTCTCGGGCAGCCCCTCAATGATCCATTGTGTTCCATCTGGCTTCCTTGGTTCCCGGAGGATGTAGAGGACTCTGTTACTGGGGGTATTTTTAGTCTTTCCATCACTTTCGCCTTCCTCCCTAGGGAGTTTCTCCCCATGGCCACTGTGCTTTATTTTATTCTCAGTCCTGCACCCCTACCCTGACCCCAGCCAGCAGCGCCTGCTCGGAAGGCCTGACGTCCTCACACACCAGCCTCGTGACGGGAGCCTGACCATGGAGTCCTGGAGCCAAAAGCGCTGTGTCGAAAATACCAAGTCCAGCCTACCCATTTCGCAGATGAGGACACTGAGTCCCAGAGAGAACTCCTGCAACTTGTTAGTGGTGCAGGTGGGCCTAGAAATCAGGCCTCCTGCCCTTTAGTCCAGAATCTTTCATTTAGTTGTTAGAAAAATTGTGCGGTCCGAAATGGAGGCACATACCCACTCACCCATCTCTTAGCTAAGAAAGTAAAAGGTTAACTCCACGTCCGGTTCTCTTGCTGCTGTTACATCGGTTCCCTTTCCAGAACAGTAGTAGGTGCCATTTACCTAGTATTTGTTGTCGGTGAGGCATTGTGCTCGCTCATTCTTTATTCCAGCTCTGGGAGATGAAGGGACTGTCATTCCCATTTCGCGGATGAGAAGACCGAGGTGCAGCGGTTAGGGAGTGTGTCCAGCATTATTCACGCTGCTTGGTGGCCAAGCTGGGCTGGAGGCCGGCTGCGTGACTCCAGAGCCTGTCTCCCCAGACTGATTTGCAGTGATTCCTAGAGATGCTGAGCTCTCCTGGACGCTCCGAAAATGTGGTTTCATTGACAGAAAATCATTTTGCCTTTCTTCCTGTGGGGCTAACTCTCTTGTCCTAATCTACTCTTGCCTAATCTACTACTAGGTGGGCCTGGAGTGTGGTCCCCGTGCGCCTTGAGGGGGAGGAGTGGGGTGGGATTCCGCAGAGCAGGGCCACGGAGCTTCTCGGTGGCAGAGTTGGGGGTTCTCGTTTTCTTGGAGGTGGTGGGAGGGGCCGTGTGAGCGGAGGCAAGACAGGTGCGGCCAGCAGCTGTGGAGGGCGACCAGCACTGGCCAGCAGAGGAGAGGCATTTCAGGGGCGGGGCCCCGTCTGGAGCCAGACCCTGGACGGCCTTGACTTCTTCAGCTGTGTTCCCCGGTGTCCAGCGCCGAGAGAGAATTCTGGTCCACATGGGACATGATGGGGTGTGTGGTGGTGGTTATTGTGTAGGCTGGGTTGAAACTGGAGCCAGGCCTGGAATCCTGGAATGGCCAGCCCGGAAGAGTCCATGGGAATCAACTCATTACCACTCTCCTGTCCCCTCAGATTAGGGGGATAAGAAGGGAAACTGAATCCCGAGGTGGTCAGCACTGGCTGACAGTCTGGGTGAGGCAGAGCAGGACCAGGCTTCTCCTCCCCCACCCTACCCCCCCGCCTCCCCGCACCACTGCCTGGCTGGTTCAGGGGTGGGCATGGGGGTGGCAGGGCCCTGTCCCCAGACCCTCAGAAGGACTGTGTGCGCCTCGCTTGGGGACCGGTTAGTCTCTGTGGCCCTGGCATCTGATGGGGCTTTGAGAGCCTGCAGGTGCGGTAGAAGAGGTGGGGTGGGGGGGCAGAGGCAAGGAGAAGGCTGACATCATCTGTGCTCCTGAGTCCAGCTAAGCAGGGACCAGAAGCCTTCCTGTAGAATTATCTGGCATTGCAGCCTCAGAATGGGGGGAGTCCCATCAAATCCCGCGTTGGGAGTGCTGGGGAGCAGAAGGGCCAGAAGACTGGTGCCTCAGTCAGGAGCCGAAGGTGGCCTGTGCGCACCGAGAAGGGCCACGTGCTCTGACTTAGCGATGGCATGGAGTTAAGTGAATATTTGAGGTCATTCCTCACCCCACTCCGCAGCCTTGAGCAAGCCACTCGGTCTCCCTGGGCGGGGTCCCGTCAGGAAGATGGGGGTGATGGGCCATCCCTAGATGTGCCCAAGGAATACACACAGGACGTCCATGCCGGTGCGCGCTGAGAGCAATGTCGCGAGTGAGTCTGGCCTCCAGATTTGGATAGACCTGGGATCGTCCAAACTCTGGCCCAGTGTTCCTTCCCTATTGCCGTGTAACACATTTCCCCAAAACTGAATGACTTAAAGGAACGTTGGTTACCCCGATTTGTGCGGTCAGACCTTGGGTGTGGTTTCCCTGGGTCCTTCGGCCGCGGGTCTCCTGAGGCAGGGGACGTGTTGGCCGGGGCTGCGGCCCCCTCGCAAGGCCCAGCCAGGGAAGGAGCTGCTGCCACACTCCCGTGGCTGCTAGCAGGCTGGGTCCTTCCCACGCTGTGAGACTGAGGGCCCCACTCCCCCCCTGGCTGTTCACCAGAGGCTGCCACACGGCTCTCTGGGCAGCTCGTAAGGGCGACACGGAAGTCACGGTCTTTTGTAACCGAGTCTCAGAAACGACATCCCATCGCTTTATCACATTCCCTTCATTAGAAGCAAGTCACTAGGCCCAGCTTAGGCTCAGAGCGAAGGGATCACGTTGGATGTGGACGGCAGGAGGCCAGGGTCACCGGGAAGCTGCCAGTCACAGGCCCTCCTGGCTGTGGGGCTTGCGATGGGTCCCTTCTGATCCTCCTTCTGCACGTGTGTTCAGTGGGTTACTACTTCCTGCCTCGGTCACAAGGACTGACGGAGGAAAGGCCGAGGAAGTGCCTGGCCTGGCCCCTCACGCATGCGGCGCCCAGGAAGCGGGAGCTGCAGTGACAGTCACTCATGTAACCTCGAGAAGGGAGGTGGGGCCTGGCCCTTAGGTGCTCGGCTCGCACAGAGTGGGGTTCGGGGCTGGTTTGAAGGTTGCTTCCAGGCTCTCCTGTCTCCTTGTGAAGAGAACCCCTAAGAGTCCCGGGACTGACTGTCCGTGGGGCACCGGTTGGGGCCAGCGTGGGCTGGTCCCATGCGGGTTCCTAAGGCAGATGAGCTGGCCCCCCAAAAATCCCCAGCCCACGTGACCAAAGTCCTGGTAACTGCTTGTGTCTTTCCATCTCCCACAGACAATTTCAGGTACACGTGTGACATCTGTGGGAAGAAGTACAAGTACTACAGCTGTTTCCAGGAGCACCGGGACCTGCACGCCGTGGACGGTGAGTCGGGCCCCTTGCTCCGAGGGAGGAGAGTCGTGTGAAGACGAGCACCCCCCCCACCTCCACACACAGACACCCCCCTCCCCAGGCGCCAGGGCGGCTCACCTGGCTCCTCCCCACCCCCAGTTGTCTCCCCTCCCACCCAGAGGAAGGTCAGGCAGCAGTCAAGACCATGAGGGGAGTGACCGACCCTTGAGGATTCTGGGAGAGAGAAGGTCCCCGTCATACTCCATATATTCTTCTGATTAGGGTAGCCCAAGTGAAATGGCCATTTTTGTAGGTCAGAATCCGTCAAATTTCAGCAATTTCATGTCGATGCATTTTACAATTTCATATCGAGTATTCACATGCTCTGATGAAATTAAACCAGTTTTTTAAAATGAATGATGGTATTTTAGTGTCTTAGGTTATAGAGTTAGAAATTAGAACAATAAATTTAGGTAATTTATTTTTAGAATCTCAATCCCAGAAATAGGGTCTTGGACCTGGAAAGGAGGGAGGGGGCTCCCTCTCCAGTCCCACACCCCGGCCTGTCGCGGGCTGTGACAACCAGGCCCGGCTGCCCATTGCCGCTGGCTTGTCCTTCTTCTCCTCCCTCTTTGTCTCCTAACTGGTCTCTTCCTCTTTTTCTCCCGTCTTGGCCCCTCGAGTGGCTGCCACCAATCCAAAAACAGGCTGGGCAGAGAGCCTGCCCTCCTCCGGGTTGGTCCCTAGCCCATGGGGAGGGTGAGGAATGGAGGCACGGGCTGCGTCCTGGCTGGGCTGGGCCTTCCTGTGGCCCCCAGTTTTCGGGGGCCTCCGTGCTGGCCACAGCGGCTCTCCTGGGTCCCAGAGAGGCTGGGAGCATTGGGCAGAGGCAGCCGTGGGCAGGGACTAACAGGGCTCCTGTTTGCTTCTTTCCTTCTGCGGCTGCTGCCTCCCGCCTGGGCGCAGTGTTTAGTGTGGAAGGGGCCCCCGAGAATCGGGCAGGTAAGTCCTTGGTGACTGCCCACCTCCCTGTCCCCGGCTGGGCTCAGGGGACCTGGTCACCGGGGCGCTAAGGGCTGTGTGTTCTCTCACAGACCCCTTCGACCAAGGCGTTGTGGCCACTGACGAGGTGAAGGAGGAACCCCCGGAACCATTCCAGAAAATCGGGCCAAGTATGCGGGGCCTCTCTCTGGGGGTGGGCTGGGTGGGGAGACAGTGGGGGGCCGGCTGCGGATGGCGGGAGGAGTCTTGCCATTGCAAGGGGGTGACCTCACTCATCCCGCAACAGTGCTCCTGGCCAGTGACCGCTGGCTTCCTTATACCTCACTTTGCCCACCTGTCAAATGGGCCAGTCTTAGGACTTCAGCTTTTGAGGAGCCGCAGAACAGCACAGGGTCAAGGTCAGGGCTGCGAATGTAGTGCACGCTTGGTGGTCTGTTAGCCGTCCTGAGCCTCGGCCCCTCACCTGTCAATGACGACTATGTTTCCCCGAAGGTTTGTTGGGGGATTAAATGAGATCGTGAGTGTAAATCACCTATTAGCACAGTGCCTGGTACATAAGATGTGCTCGGAAAGTAACTCTTGTTGTCATCATCTGCCAGTGAAGGGTCATCGGCAAATGAAGCTGTCCAAGGGCGCCACATGGACATTCTGTCCTTCTCCCACGAAACCCCTGAGGGCAGGAGCCACACCTGCCACCCGCCTGGTCTCAGCACACTCATGCGGAGTATGGGGAGGATACGGCCGTGGGGGGAGCGGCCGTGGCCCTGCCCGTGGGTCCTTGGGCCAGGAAGGGGGCGGTCGGTCGGTGTGCAGACAGTTGCAGCATAACCTGCCGCACGGGGAGCCGTGAGGGCCGGGGAGGCACCCGACCAGCCGTGGGAAGCGGGGAGGCTCCTGCGTTGGGGACCACGGTGGGGAATGAGCTCTTTTGCATCACGGGGTGAAGGTAGGCGAGCAGCTCTTGTTCTGGGGAGTTGCAAGGCCAGTCAGTTTCTGAGTTGGGGTCTTCGAGAGCCTTGCATGCCAGAGGAAGGCATTTCCACTTCCTTCTGAGGGAAGTGAACTAGAGAGTTATCCCAAGTGGGGAAGGGACTTGGTCAGATTGACATTTTAGGAAGACCATCTTGGTTCTTTCTGGAAGAATGGGTTGGGTGGAGTCAGCCAGTGAGGGTGTCTTGGGCCAGCCCTTCAGGAACCCGCATTCCCCCTCCTCTCGCTTACCACGCAGCAAGAAAACACCTCTGTTGACTCTGCCTCATTGCAATAAGGATTTCAGGCAGCTTGCAAAAATATACACACACACATTGAATGAATGCATGAGGAAATCTCAGGGCAGGAAAAACAGCGAAGCTGGAGGTGCTCCTCACGGGGCGGAGCTTGGCCTTGACCTTTGGAAGGCGTTGGCTGGGTTCCCCAGTCCTTTTTCTCCCTCCTTCCTCCTTCATGGTAGAGGTGATTCATTGCTTTCTTTGAACTCTTACGCACGCAAGAGACTCGGGCTGGAACAGTATCCGTGAAGCGGTTAGCACGGTGCTTGTCATGTGTTTACTATGCGTATGTCCTGTTTTCTCTCTCTGGAAGAAAATAATGAAGCCCTCAACTCTGAAACTGATAAAAGTTAAACTGGCGAAACCCACCTGTGAATTGAGACCTGTCCTGTGATGGGCGATCGTAGACAGATCCAGGATGGGGACAGCGAGGTCTGGGACTTGCCATCTCGGCACTTCCCGCCGGCTACACCCCCAGGGGAGTGCTGCCCTTCCATCCATCCGTAGCATCAGAATTATGAGAACAGAATTGGAATCAGGCTTGGGTTTGAATGCGGGCATCACCCACTGACTAACTACTTACCCCCTTTCTGAGCGTCCTTTGACTCCTCTGTAAGTTGGGGACGAGAACATCTCTCTGTTTTGTAGGGCTCGTGGAGGATACATGCAGGAAGGGACTAGCCCAGCCCCCTGGCTTGTATTCAGGGCGTAACAAATGAGTGATGTTGTCAAGAAATGACCAAGAGGGGGAGCTTTAGAGCATCCCATCTGTGAGCCCCAGCTCTATGCTTAATACCTGCGTGACGTCCTACACGCTTTATAATCTTCCTAAGCCACAGTTTCCTTAACTCGAGAATGGGCTGATGGCAAGAAAACTCACCTCTCAGGATGGACGTGGAGATTGGATGAGGTTACATTTGCAAGGGAACGAGTGTAGTCTTTAACACATGCATGGAAGGCATTAAATAAGTAGTACCTATTGCCCAGGAAGATACAGAACTAGATGCAGCTTGTTCTGTGTCAGTAACTGAGTTGGACCGGCGACCAGTGCTAGGACCTGGGAGAAAGGGTCACACGCCATACACTGTTGGGAATTGCATTGAGAAAACGGCACCGGGTTAGGCTGCCTGCAGGCCCCCAGCTTGACATTATGGAACTGAGATTGGCTAGAATAGTGTTCTATTCTATTCCTGTTACCGCTCAGGAGCTAAGAATGCTGCGTCTTGGGTTTCAAGCAGGCCAAGGTCACAGAACCCTAAAAATGACAAGGTGTAGAGTAAGTGGAGCCATGAGAGGCACAGAGCCCCATGAAGGGACGTAGGCCACAGGTAGAGCTTTGTGGGTCCAGGAAGAGGCAAACCCCGGAAGCAGTGTGTGCTGGGAAGTACACCTTCCACATCCACGTCATCTGAGCAGCTTGGAGAATTAGGTACTTAGGTGCTGCTGGAGCCATGACAGCAGAAGGATCCTTCTAGAAGGAGGCAGTTGGCCACAGGGGTCTTGCGTGTCCGCTGCTCTCCAGCTGCAGATCGGAGAATTAAACTGGGATAGTGGTCTGCCATGATAATTTACTACCACGATAATGGGAGGCTCAAGAACAGTTCACCCATGTCTACTGAAAACAGGAAGTCTGGATCCTCTTTAGTTGACCTGATTTTTATACATGGCTGAGGAAGAGTAACTTGAAAAAACTTTAAAAGAAAAAAACCCCAAAGCATGAAACTATAAAAATTGCACCTAACAAGACAGAATTTAGGCGACTCGGAGGGAAAGCATACCTCTGAAAATGACCTACTACAAAATCTAGAAGATTCTGTTTGACAGCCGCCACAGAATATCAGGAAATATGACTTCTCTCAGTCGGCTTGGACTGTCGTAACAAACTCCCAGACTGGGTGGCTTAAACAACTTTATTTCCTCCCAGTTCTGGAGGCTGGAAGTCCCCAGATTGAAGGGCCAGCCTGGTCAGGCTCTGGTGCGAACCTTCGTCCTGCCTTGGAGTTGGCCCCCGTCTGTCTGTGCCCCTCCCGTGGTGGGAGACTGATGCCGCCGGGCTCCCGGGTGCCTCTTGTTACAAGGGCAGTAATCCAGTCCTGAGGGCCCCACCCCCACCACAGGCCCCATATCCAGACACCCTCACGTGGGGAAGTGGGGCGTCAACAATTAACTTTGGGAGTTGGGGGAGGCCACGGTTCAGTCCATAGCACGACCCCTGTGAGAGAGGAGCTCAAAGTTGTCCGGTGACACAGCAGCAGGATAAAATGAAGAGGCAGAGAAAGGAGTGAGGTGGAGGACTGCAGAGAAACAGAAAATGGAATTAAAACCTACATGGTGTGTAGGAAAGAGCAGAGTTGATCTGCAGAAAAGGAATTGAATATGAGGAGGAGAAATCTGAACAGAGCAAGAGAACAAGGGGAAAACAAGCTAACTATGGAGCCTGGGGAGCTAGTTCCAGATAATTGTACCAGTGGGACAGAAGTCATATTCCAAAGATAAAATAGAAGAAAAATTTGCTAAAGGCAGACCCACATATGCTGATTTAGGGGCTCACCGTGTGTCAGGGGATGATGGATGATTGGGCTGTAATCTACCTCCATATAAAAACACCCATAACTCAATAGATCTTTGTGATTTTTTAAAACTATAAATATAAAAAAAAAATATGCAGGCATCTAGGCATAAGAAAAGCCAGTTATTAACAGATGAAGCCAAGGGGGACTTGTCTAACTTCTGTACAGCACTTAATGCCAAAAGATACTGGAATCGTTTTGAAGGGAAACGTAGATTACATCCTACGAATTTTATATCTAGATGGATTGTAATTTATAAGTAAAGGGAAAAGTGAGGGCTTGAACACACACTATTTTCCCCATGCACCTATCTTCAAAAAATTCATCAAATACACTCCAGTTGTGAGGAATGAATTCATAACATAGGAGGACTTGTGGTCAGTGTTCAAACCAGATAAACTAGACATAAGTTTAAAATGTTATGAATCTGGTTACAAAATTGAATGCAGAAGACAAAGATCATCCTACAGTATTAAAAACGATTTGTAAGAAGGAAGGAGTAAGGGGAAGGATACGGTGGAGTAGGTTAAACCAGTCCTTCCCACAGTTCGGCCCCGACCAGCAGCAGCACCATCTCCTGGAGGCTCCACCCCAGACCCAGGGAATCAGAGTCTCTGCGGCAGAGCCCAGCAATCTGAGTTGTAACCACCTTCCTAGATGATTCTTAAACTTGCCAAAGTTGGAGAAGCACGGAGTTAAGCTACCTTTCTCTGTGGTAATAGACTTGAAAATGTCATTTTCTGCTTAACTGTAACAGACAGATGTATCTTACATGCTGTGTAAAACAAACAAAGGAGAATATTGGAAAATAATGGAGTATCGGAGAATAATGGAAAGGCAGAGAAAAGATTTCATGCATCAAGCAACCAAAAACGAAGGAAACAAACCAGAAAGGGTGGAACGTGAAAAAAAAAAAACAAACCAAAACAAAACAAAAAAAACAAAGTCACTTAAAGCAGTAAAAGCAAATGGCCTAATCTCTTTTATTAGAAGACAAAGGTTCTCAAGTTAATTTGAAATAATGGTTTATTAGACACATACCTCGTTAATTCCTCATTGTTTATCTTTCTCAGGGAGCTCCCTCTTGCTTCCTTAACTAAATTGAATTCCCTGTTGGGATTTTCATAGCACTATAAATGTCTCCTTTAAGAACACCCGTTGTGATTTCAGTTTTAGGTTTGTGTGATTATTTGGTTTTTCTTTCTCCTCTTCCAGACCATAAGCTCCTTGAAGGCAGGAACCATGATTCCTTTTGCTTAGCAGTTTGTGCTGGCATTTACCAAAGCATCTTTTTAATGAATTTTCCCAAGAGGATTTAAGGAAATGTTTTTAGTGCATGCAAACAAGGAAAAAGAAGGCTCTTACAAATGATCAAGAATTAAAAACTAATGTTAGGCGAACTAATACAACAGTATAATTAAATATCTGAGCAGTGGTTCTTAAATTTTCCTGCATGTCAGAGTTTTCTAGGGGGCCTGTTAAAACACAGATTCCTTGGGGTGCCTGGGTGACTCAGTGGGTTAAAGCCTCTACCTTTGGCTCAGGTCATGATCTCAGGGTCCTGAGATCGAGCCCCGCATCGGGCTCTTTGCTCAGCGGGGAGCCTGCTTCCCCCTCTCTCTCTGCCTGCCTCTCTGCCTACTTGTGATCTCTCTCCTCTCTGTCAAATAAATAAATAGAATCTTAAAAACAAAACAAACAAAAAAAACCACAGAACTTTTCTTTCAGTGTGTCTTGGATAAGTCTTGAGAAATTGCATTTCTAACGGATTGTCAGATGACGCTAATGCTGGTCCAGAGACCACACCTTTGAGAAGCACCACGTTAGAAAATATTGTCATGTTCTGAAAGCTACAGTTAACAGTGAGAATTTTGATCTCATGAGCCTTATTTATATGCATCAGACAACATTGCATCTGAATATACAAAATAAATTTGGAAGTACGACACAATGGAAGGATTGATCACAACTTTCAGTCTTCCATAGAGCAGGTAGACAAATAGGATCATACAGGGTTTGAATAATACAATACAGTTGATCTCACAACTTTGAAGCCTACAAACAGCAAATAGTAGATCTTTTCCAGTGTTCATGAATCAGTTATAAAAGTTATTTATGCAAAAGTTTTAAGTTCATATTGAGAGAGAGAAACCATACACAGAATAAAGAAAAAATTGAGAAAAAAATACTTGTAACGTGTAGAACGAAATTGTTGATATCCTTAATCTGTGGGGTTCTTGGCAATTAAAAGTAAATATACCTACGGAAACATTGGCTGTGAACACAAATGGGAAAGTCACAAAAGAAAAAATACCGGTTAATTAAACATGAAAAATAGTCAATTTCCTTAGAACTCAAAACAAATGGAAAATGAAAGCAGCAGCACCTTATAGTTCCCCCTATCAGGCCCGTCTTTCTGATTGGGATGAAAATTGGCCCAACCTTTTGATACATAGTTGGTGCTGTGGTTATCAAAAGCCTTAAAAATGCATGCCCTTAATTTATCCCGAGGAAATAATGAGCAGCGATTATGCACAATAATCTTTATTTTGCAGTGATATGAAAAATAATGAGCAAATGGGCAGACATTTCTACAGGGATGTGGATCACAGCATTTTTTTTTTTTTTTTTTTTTTTTGGTAAGGGAAAAATTTTGAAACAATCCAAACATGCCCTGGTGTAGGAGACTGGCTCAGCAGATTTCAGAGTCCAGTGGGAAGCATACAGCCAATAAATGCAGTAGGGATCGATGTTTATTGATTGAGCAAGATGTCCACAAAGTGTTGTCAATTGCATACACCAGGTTACAAAGAGGATATGGATCAGGGCCGGCTAATTCAAGGCCCACCGGAGCCAGACAGATGATGTCAGGGAGAGAAGCCCGCTCCGGATGAGACGGGAGTAGAGGGGTGGGGCCTGGGGCAGGCGGCAAGGTTGTACACTCTGCCCCAGGGGGTAGCTGCTACTCTTTGGGGGTGACAGATGATTGAAATTTCTCTTACTCTTTAAATTTTGTATTTGTATTTATCAGTATTTTATAATTTTCCCCCAGTGAACAATATTACATCAGAAATTTTTAAGAAGAAAGAAGTTAGGCAGTGCCAAAAGAGAGGTAAAGCTAAAGTCTGGTGGGACCCGAGAGGAAGACGTGACCCCTCCTGCTGGGGGGGTGGGGGTGCTTGGGAGCGGGGAAGGTCCTGGAGACGAGGGGACCCAAGTGTGGCCATTGCAGAGGCTAGGACTCGCGAAGGGGATGAATGCGAGCTTGGTACTGGGGGTCAACTCAGGTCACCACACATTTCCTGAGCACCAGGGCCTGGGGGTGGAGTGTTGGAGAAACAGCGTGTGCCAGGTACTGTTCTAAGCACTTGACATAGAAATTTAATCCTCGCAGCAATCCTAGAAGGTGGTCCTATTATTACCCCAGTTTACAGATAGGAAAACTGAGGCACAGAGAGGTTAAGAGATTTGCCCAAGGTCACACAGCTGGACCTGGAGGAGCTGGGACTTGAACCCAGGCTTGAATCCAGTGGGCTCCTGATTGTAGTTGGTCCCAGGATGAGGGGGAGTTGGAGGGGAGGGAGCATGCTGCTGCTTCTCCACGGGACTTGGGCACCCATTCCCACACTTTCCTCTCCTTGGACAGAAACTGGCAATTACACCTGTGAATTCTGCGGCAAGCAGTACAAGTACTACACACCCTACCAGGAGCACGTGGCCTTACACGCCCCCATCAGTGAGTACCTTCTCTGGTTGGGGGCCCGGGGTGGTGGGGGAGGGGTGGGCCGGCCCCGGCCCGAGGCGGAGGCTCTGCCAGGGGGAGGGTGACCTTGAAGGTGAGCTTGGCCCCGGGGGCAGTCTCCAGGGGTGGGGGTCTGACCTGGGCCACTTCACCGCAGTAGCTGGGATAGCTGGAGAGCCGAAGGCCTGAGTCGCCCTCCGTAGACTCGCCCATGTCCTTCGGTGGTCCTGTCCTCACCTCCAAGCCCCTCTGAATCGTGTTGCTCCTGAGAGCCAGTGCCACTAAGCCATGGCCAACAAGACAAGACAGCTGTCTCTTTGCCCTCCGTGGTGGAGGGGGTAGAAAGCTAGAAGGGGCGCTAAGCCAAGACTCAGAAGCCCTGGGTTGTAATCAGCTGGGTCGCAGGGTTGCGTGACCTTGGGCAGGCCCCATCCTGTCTCCGGCCCTCAGTTTCTCCCTTCTCCCCTGGTCTGATTTCCCAGCTTCCCTCCTGGGTGTCAGAGGGGGCTCCATCCTTAGATCCCCAGGGATGTGGGCTAGGAGGGTATGAGAGATTTAGGCTAGATCCAACAGAGGATTGGTTTGCCGAGGCCGGAGCAGCCCCTCCGGTGGCCTTCGGATCTAGAGATGTGTATGCCGCTGGGTTCTGTGCGGACTTAGGGGCTGGACTTGACCGCTTCAGGTGGTACTGGGGCTCGGGCTTGAGGACCCTGGGTCTGATGAGAGTATTTAGAAGAAGCTACACTGACTGCCGAAGTCCTTACAAATGGAGTCGTAGAATACTCTCGTGTCTGGCTGCTTTCACTTAGCAAAATGTCTTCAAGACTCGTACATGTTGTATATATCAGTTCATTCTTTTTGACTGAGCAGCATTCCATTTTGTGAAAATACCACAGTTAGTTTAGCCATGTGCTTGTTCATTTCGGTCGTTTCCCGTTTTAGGCTCTTAGGAACGAAGCTGCTATGAAGGTGTTCGTAGGAGGCTTTTTGAGGGCACATGTGTTTATTTCTCTTGGATAAACACCGGGGAGTAACATTGCTAGGTCATGAGGGAGAGTGTTTAACTTCGTAAGAATTTAAGAACCATTTTCCAAAATGGCCGTAGCATCCTGCCCTCCCTCCAGCCACCTGCGGGAGTTCCACTTGATCCGTGTTCTTGCCAACATTTGGAGGTGACGGGCTCTTTAATTCTAGCTATTCCCGTGAGTGCGTTGTGGTCACTGTGGTGTTAATTTGTGTTTTCTTGATGACTGATGACAGTTGGGCACTGTTTCATCTGCATATGGGCCATTGTATATTTTACTCTGGAGATCGTCTGAAGTCTTTTGCCCATTTTGTGGTTGGGGTGTTTGTATTACTAAGTTGTAAGAGCTCTCTGTATGTATTCTAGATCCAGATCTTATATTCGACACATACACTGTGAATATTTTCTTCCCGTCTTCAGCATGCCCTTTGATTCTCATACAGTATCTTTTTTTTTCTCATACAGTATCTTTTGATAAGTGTTTTTGTTTTTGTTTTTTGACAAAATTTAATTTATCAATTTTTTTCTATGGTCAGTACTTTCTGGGTCCTACCCAGAACATCTTAGCTACCTCAAGATTGTGAAGGTATTCTCCTTAGTTATCTTTTAGAAGCTTTATAATTTTAGCCTTTGGATTTAGGTCTGTGATCTTTTCAAGTTAACTTTTGTGAATGGTGAGAGGTAGGAGTTCATTCATTTTATCCCATATGGAGATGCGATTGTTCCATCCTTTGTTCAAAGAGTTGTCCTTTCCCCATTGCATTGCATTGCAACCTTTGTTGAAAATTAGGGGCGCCTGGGTGGCTCAGTCGTTAAGCGTCTGCCTTCGGCTCAGGTCGTGATCCCAGGATCCTGGGATCGAGCCCCGCATCAGGCTCCCTGCTTGGAGGGAAGCCTTCTTCTTCCTCTCCCATTCCCTCTGCTTGTGTTCCCTCTCTCGCTGTGTTTCTCTCTGTCAATTAAATAAAATCTTAAAAAAAAAAAAATCAGTTGCATGCCTAAGTATATATAAGTTTATTTCTGTTCCGTCAATCTGTTTATTGCCAATATGATCTTTTTTTTTTTTTTTTTAAGATTTTATTTATTTATTTGACAGAGAGAGAGATCACAAGTAGGCAGAGAGGCAGGCAGAGAGAGAGGGGGAAGCAGGCTCCCTGCTGAGCAGAGAGCCTGACGCGGGGCTCGATCCAGGACCCTGAGATCATGACCTGAGCCGAAGGCAGAGCCTAACCCACTGAGCCACCCAGGCACCCCCAATATGGTCTTATTTACTGGAGTTTTATATAAATCTTTCAACTTTGTCTTTTTAAAAGAATATTTGTCAATTTTAGGAACTTTGCTCTTGCATATAAATGTTGGGGGAATTTCTAATGTTCAGTTTCTACAAAAAATCCAACTGGGATTCTGTTTAGGATTACCCTGAATCTATAGACCAATTTAGAGAGAATAGAACATCATAATAATATTGGGTATTCCAATCCGTGAATATGGTTTATCTCTCCCAAGTATTTAGGTCTTTTTCTCTCAGCAATGGCTTATATTTTTCAGAGTAGAGGTCTTGTATGTATTTTATGAAATTATCTCCGAGTACTTTGTTTTTTGCTACTATGATTTTTAGTTTTCCAATTACTCGTTGCTATTACATAAACACACAATTTTTGTGTATTGATTTTGTGTCCTGAAATTTTGCTAAGTTAACTAATAGTGAACTAGTCCTGGTAGCTTTTTGGTCAATTTCTTAGGATTTTCCTTGGACATACTGATGTCATCTACCAATAAATATAGCACTACTTCTTTCTTTCCAATCTGTATTCTTCTTAGTATCTTTTTCATCTCACTGTACTGGTTAGGACCCTCCAGTACAATGTCTAATAGAAGAATTGAGTGAGTATTTCTGCCTTTTTCCTAATCGTAGGGTTCAGTTTTTCACCATGAAGAGTGATCATTTTCATCATTAAGTATTATATTAGCTGAAGTAGGTTTTTATAAATGCCCTTTTTCAGTTGTGGAGGTTACCTTTTATTCCTAGTTTACTGAAATTTTCTGTCATAAATCACTGTTTTATGTTTTTTCCTCCCATCTGTTGAGATGATTCTATGATTCTTTTATTCTGATAATGTAGTGGTATATTACATGGATTGATTTGTTGTCATTGTTTTTTTTTTTTTTTTTTTAAGATTTTATTTATTTGACAGAGAGAGCACAACCAGGGAGAGCAGCAGGCAGAGGGAGAGGAGGAAGCAGCCTCCCCGCCGAGCAAGGAGCGTGATGCGGGGCTCCATCCCAGGATCCTGGGATCATGACCTGAACCAAAGGCAGACACTTAACTGACTGAGCCACTCAGGCACCCTCGTTATCATAGTTCTTAAATAAATCACCGTGCCTGTACTTTACTAAAACACATTGAAACGGTCAGAGTCCCAACTATGAAATGAACTGAAAAAATTTACAACGTTAGGATGTTTCCTCTTTGCCTGGAGAGTGACTTTCTTCTTTGAAACTCTTTTTTCTTGGAAAGGCATCTAAATTACTTTAAGACCTAGGGTAGTTTGTAGAGTTGTTTGCTTTTAAGAACATACTTTCTGATCACTTCTATGTACAATTCCCCAGGATTTTACCTGGTTTTTAGTTTCACTCCCCAAACCGACTTCTCAAAGCTAGGGAGCTGCAATGCTAGAATTAGCCATGCCCCACGAATATCAGTGGTTTGTTGATTGATGGTCATAATCAAGAAAATAAATATTTCTGGTGAGGTTTTTTTAAACAGTATTGAGGCATGCTGTCATACAATAAAGTGCCTGTATTTAAAGTATACAGTTGGATAAGTTTTGACCTGTGTATACACTCATGAAGTTACCACTGCAATTAAGATAACAAACACATCCAGCACCCCAAAGCTTTTTGTGCTCTTTTTTAATCCCTTGCTCACCACTTCCCCATCCCCAGGCAAACACTGATCTGCTTTCTGTTACTCTGTGTTAGCTTACATTTTCTAGAATATTGCATATATATAGTATCTTACAGGATGTACCCTTTTCGTGTGTGTTTGTGGGGGTCTGGCTTCTTTTACTCACCGTGATTGTTTTAAGATTCATCTATGGTTGCATGTATCAGTTCATTCCCTTTAATTGATGAGTAGTGGTGTTCCATTGCATAGATACACAAACCACACTTTGCTTTATTCACTTCTGGATGGACATTTGGGTTGTTCTAGTTCGGAGCTAGTACAAAGCTGCTCTGAACATTCGTGTACAAGTCCTTGTATGGGCAGTTGCTTTCATTAATCTTGAGTAAACACCTAGAGGAGTGGAATAGCTGGATCTTATGATAGGTGGACGTGTAACTTTCGAGAAACAACTAAAATGTTTGCCAAGTGGTTATGCCATTTTGCATTCCAACCAGTAGTGTACTTTCCTTTTTTATAATGTAAGTTGGGTATTAGGCTAAAACTGGCCTCTTAGAATGAGTTGGGAAGAGTATTTCCTGAGTGTGGTGTCAGGTGAAGTTGGTTAATAATGTTCAAATCTGTATACCTTTTTAGGCTTTAAAAGAAAAAAGTGTGCTTATTCTATCAAGTACTGAGAGACAGGCATTCTACAAATGTAACTGTGAATATGCTGTTTCTCCCTATAGTTCTGTCAGTTTTTGATTCATGTCTTTGAAACTTTGCTTTTACGTGCACACACTTAGGATCATTATGTCTTGATGACCCTTTGAAAATTGTTCCGTACCTTTATTTGTCTCTTTATTTCTTAATTTCTTTATTTAACAGGTAATAGCTCTTGTCCTGAAATCTACTTTATCTGTTATTAATATAGCTACTATAGCTTTCTTAGGCTTAGTGTTTACATGGTATATTTCTTTTTT
>CM052892.1:16759694-16769790 GCA_028534135.1 Potos flavus | reverse complement strand
TTTTTTTTTTTAAGATTTTATTTATTTATTTGACAGAGAGGAGAAAGATCACAAGTAGGCAGAGAGGCAGGCAGAGAGAGAGGGGGAAGCAGGCTCCCTGCTGAGCAGAGAGCCCGATGTGGGGCTCGATCCCAGGACCCTGAGATCATGACCTGAGCCGAAGGCAGAGGCTTTAACCCACTGAGCCACCCAGGCGCCCTTACATGGTATATTTCTTTTGATCTTTTTCTTATCATCTTTGTGTCTTTCTATTTGAAGCGTGTGCATATAGTTGGTTCTCACTCTTTTCTCTAGTCTGGTAATCCCTGCCTTTTAAATGAAGTGTTTAATCCATTTACATTTAATCTTATTTATTGATATGGTTGAATTTTTGTGTTTCATATTTTTTGTATTTTGTATATTTTGTCTTGTTTTTTCTATTTGTCCCATCTCATCTTCTTGTTCATTTTTTTCTTTTCTTGCCGTCTTTTAATATTATTCAAGAACTTTAAAAAAATTTCCCTTGTTAGCTTTCTAGCTCTACCTCCTCTTTTTCTTTAGTAATTACTCTGTGGTTTGTAATATACATCTTTAATGTATTACAATCTACGACGAGTTCAAAACATCACACATAATCTAAGAACCTTATAACTGCACTTCCAGTTACTACTCTCCTGTCTTCTGTGCTATTCTTGTATGTCTATGTGTACATAGCTTATAAAGCCAACAATTATTCTTTTTGCTTTAAACAGTCACTTATTTTTTAACTAAGAAATGAGAAAATGCCTTTTTATTTTCTAACGTATTTACCACTTCCTGTACTTTTCTTTCTTTTGTATGACTCTGAATTCCGTCTATTATCATTTTCCCTCATTCTTTGAAGAACTTCCTTTAGCACTTATATTGTAGGTGTTGGTGAAAGATGTGCTTAACTGAAAATGTTTTTATTTCACCTGTTCTTTTGATGCATACTTTCTCTGGATATGAAATTCTAGGTTGAGAAATTTTTCTTTCAGCACTTTAAAAATGACATTCTTTTATCTTCTGGTTTATGTTGTTTCTGATGAGAAGTCAGAGATAATTTTTATTGTTCTATATTTAATGTGTCTTTTTTGTCTGGATGGTTTTAAATATATCTCTGTGTTACTGTTTTTTTAGCAGTTTGATTATGATGTATAGTTTTCTTTGTGTTTATCCTGTTTGGGTTCCATTGAGTTTCATGGTTTAGTGGGGTTTATATTTTTCATCAGATTTGGAAACTTTCAGTCAGTATTTATGCAAATATTCTTATTACCCAATTTCTCTTTTTTCTGCCGTTGAGACTATATTTACGTATGTGGTAAACCATTTGGTGATGAAGCTCCGTTTAGTTTATTAGCGCCTTTTTTCCTTCTAGCTTCAATTTGGATAGTTTCTAGTACCTTGTCTTCAAGTTTGCTGTTCTTGTCTTCTCTAGTATGCAACCTGTTTTATTAGAAAAATCCAGCAAGTGAATTTTTCATTTCAGCTATCCTATTTTTTTTTCATCTCTGTAATTTCCATTTTATTCCTTTTTATAGCATTTCTTTTTTCATTTTGTTCATATTATCCTTTAAACCTTTGAGCATATCTTTGAAAGCTGTTTTAAGGCCCTTGTCAGCAGAGTCTGTCATCCTTGTCGTTTCTGTTGATTGGTATTTTTCTCTTGCTTATTAGTCACATTTTCCTGCTTTGCCTCACAAGTAATTTTTCATTCTGCGCTGCACATGGCAATGTTTTGTTTAGCATCTGGATTTTGTTATCTTCCTTCGAAAACTATTGAATCTTGTTATGGCAGGTGGTCACTTACGTACAGATCAGCTTTCATCCTTCAGAGGTTTGGTTTTAAACTTTTAGGGTGGGTTTCCACTTGTTCTTATTCTAGGGTTAGCGTACTCCTTCTATGGCCTGTCCTTTCTGGTCCCAAACTAAACGCTTGAGGTGTTCAGCAAGGTCCACCTTCTCTGGCAGATGGGAACTCAGATGTCTCCGCATCTTGTGAGACTTCTGAATCCTTGCTCTGGCTCACAGCCCCCAATAGCAGTTACCTGCTAGACTTTTCAGAGGCTCCTTCTGTATAGAACATTTTGGTGTCCAGCCTAATAAGACTTTAAGGGGTTCCCTCTGCACATTTCTGGAGTTCTTTTTTTTTTTTTTTCCCTTCAAAATTCCCTCCTCTTCATTATTCTGTCCTGCTAATTCCAGCCACCTCAGAAGCCCTGAACTCTGACCGTTGTCTCCTCCATTCAGCCCGACTACAGTGCCTTCTTGGGGCTCCACCCCCGCGCCGTGGTCCAGGTCTCCAGGCAGAGAGACTGGAATGATCGATCACACATCAGGTCTTCCCTCGTGAATCACAGCCCTGTGCTCCCTTGTTCCGTGTATTTTGTAGAGCTTTACAGTTGAATCTGGACGAGGGCTTAGTCCTACACCAGGGACTCTGTGATGTTCAGAGGAGTAAGTTCTCTGGTTCTCTTCCTAAGATGAACTTAGGAAAACCCATGAGGAGGCATTCCCAAAGGAGACTCTTACACCGCAGCTCACCTGCGTTCCCACCTCCAGCCTTCGAGCACGCTATTCCCATCTGCCTCGAATGCATCTCCACCCTCCTCTGCCTTGTGAAGGTTTCAGGGAGACCCTCTGCGCTCTCTGCACTCGTAACCCCATGGTTGCTTCTCTCGAATCCTTCTATTCTCTGCTTTTTTTTTCTTTTTTTTTTGCTCCTGTTGAATTTTCCGCTTTACAGAAAGAAGAGACCTCAGCGCCCTCTTATTTTTAAATATTTCTTAGATGTAAACATCTCAGGGGTGTTCTTTATAAGGGCAGTCAGCCAGTCTGTCTGAAGCTCGCTCTTCTTTTCCCAGTGAGAACGCAGGTAGGAATTACAGCCTGATAACATTCCATGTGAGAAGGTGCACAGGCGGAGCAGCAGACTGTTGAGTGAAAGGAGTTAGGAGTCCAGGAAGTTCATCCTGCTCCGTCCCTACCTGCTCTGTGACCCCGGAGTAGTTCCTGTACCTCTCTGAGCCCCGAGTGCCTGTCTGCCCCTAGATACGGCTCCGGGGCTGGTGGGAGGGTGACGCAGGGGCCGGCTTCTCCCGTCTCCTCTCCGGCCTCCTATCTTCGATGTGCTCTGCTTTTCTGGCCGTTCACGCATTGATTCTGTGGTCCCACAACACCTCCGGAGCACTTCCTGTGTGTCAGGGAATGTGCTAGGTCCCGAGTGCATGGCTGGGCCTCACTGGCGGCGTCTGCCCTCACAGAGCGTTGAGGCTGATGGAGAAAGAGACCCCAGTCGAAAGATCACACCGTGTGTCAGTATGGGTGGTGATCGCTTCCGGGAAGGGACGAGGAGAGAGGGGCCTGAAAGCTACATGACCGGGGGGGCGGGGCACCAGAAGTGATGCTCACGTGGAGGTGTGTCGGAGCAGCACGAGTTACCCAGGTGAACACTGGAGGGAGGATCGTTCCAGAAGAAATGACATGTGCAGAGACCGCAAGGCTTGTAAGAGAGAGGGTGTTAGAGAACGGGAAAGGCAAGAGGTGAGCCGGTCCCAGGCCTGGTGCCTGCAGATTTCCTGGATCGTGTGCTTCGCGGGTGTCCCTGAGCTCCCTGCCGCAGGGCAGGCGGGGCTGTCACACAGGCCAGGATTCTGACATCAGGACTTGCAGACTCTGGAAAGAACTGATCCGGAGGGTCTTCTAGAAACCATCCTTCAGGGCGGAGTCTGGGGCTTAAGAACGAAAGCCACGTGCTCAGTGTATTGCTCAGAAATTCCCTGTCCCTTGTGCCCAGGTTCCTGGGATGTGAGGGTGGCTGGCCCAGGGGACCACACGGCCTTGTGCAGGTAGCTCGACAAGCTTGAGCTCCTGTCTTAATCCGGACACGGACTTGCTGTGTGGCCCTAAACTGAACGTTCTGGGCCTCAGTGTCCTTATCTGTCCAAAGTACCAGTAGTAGCTGCTTACACGTGAAGAGCCGTGTACCATTCAAGGGACTTCTGGGAGCTTGTGTGTTCTTGGGTTCTCACAGAATCCCCGTGAGGCCGGGCACGCCCCTTTTCTTTGTGGACAAAAGGGGCACGGGTCGGGGGGAGCCAAGGTCAAGAGAGGAGAAGTAGAGAGGCCAAGACCGTGGAGACCGGAGGGGAGGGACCTGGCGTCCGGAGGCGGGTTCATCTTGCTCCAGGTTCAGTCCCCAAACTGCTTCGGGGAGGTGCTGGGGAGCTCAGAGCTAGAGCGCTAAACACGCACCGTGGAGTGTGGTGTGGAGCTGCTTCTGTGGCTAAAACGTTCAGAATTGTGAGACAAGCTGCCCTCTAGGTTGGCCTCCAGGGACCTCCAAGGTCCTTGGCTCCAAAGGGGGGGAGAGAGAGAGAGAGAGAGAAAGGGAACATAGGGAAGTGTCCTTCCCCACCCAAACCTCTAGTTTCTGAGTAAGAAAGCCAGAATCCAGAGAGTGGGAGTTGTGACAGTGAGGGACACCTGTATCCTCTGCGGACGGTGGCCGTGGGGACTCTTCTTGGGGCTGGGGTGGGCCGGGTGAGGGCTTGCTTAATTAAGGAGGCTGTGACGGACACAGAGTGTCCCCCGGCTCCTGGCACTTGCCCACCACCGTGGATGGAAGAGGGGGTACCCTCCAAGAGGACAGGGGGCAGCCGAGTCCTCTGAGCTCATCTCAGTGTCTCGGGCTGGTGAGCAAAGCACTGAAGAGTGGGTCCCTTTGTGACCTCGCGTGAAGCCCTGCTTCCTGCTTCTCTAGGCCTGCGCTTCCTCATTGCTGCCCGGAATGGCCCAAGCTGGAGGGTCAGGAAGCGCCTTTTTATTTTTTGGCTCTGAAAACAGTGGGTGGAGTGTCCGATGCCCAGGATGGGGACACTGTCCTGGGACTGGGGGTGTAATGAGGCCCCTCTTCCTCCCCCCAGAGGCAGGGCAGGAGGCACCCAAGGGGCCCCTTCCCATGCTGCCTGGTCCCCTTCTCGCCTTCGGGAGGAGAGTTGCAGTTGGGCCAGAAGACCGCTGCCCCCCCTCCTGTTCTGTGTTGAACGTGGGAGTGCGGCCAGGTTCAGGGGTCGGCCTAGGGCCCCGGGCGGCGTGAAGGAGGCAGGCTGCTGCCCGCCCGGGACCGCCGGTGGTGGAGACCACCTGGGCGTCCGCCCCCAGTTCTCAGCGACTCCGGCTTCTGCAGAGGACTTGGGGGAGGGAGGCAGGGGGTCTGGGAGATGGTGACCCAGACTTCCCCAGATACCCCCGAGGACCTGCTGCACTGACTTTGGTGAAAGCAGCAGTGTAGACTTATGCGCTGTCCCCGAGAGCGGCACGTCCATCAGCGGCCCTTCCCCTGAAACCCTGGGGCTCCAGGGAGCACCTCTGCTTTTCCCCACTGCTGCCAGTCAACCCCGGCATGCCCCTGGCTGGCTGCTTTCTGTCCTTCCTTCTGAGCCAGCCTGCCTTGGAAGGAAAAGAGGCTTCGGAGTCAGCGTTCCAGAAAACGCTCTCGGGCCTGGGTTGACTAATACATGTGCCCCAAGCACAGGTCATAGGCTGCGTTCTTAGACACTGAGAGCCTGGGCCAGTCGAGGGTTATGGGGGGCCCTCCCAGTGAGCTGGTCAGTGGCCTCTGGGAAACTCTGAGTGTTAGTTGATGATCAGGCTTCCTTCAAGGAGAAGCTGGGGAAGGTTCTAGAATCCTGGACTTTCTTGGGCTCTGAGAGGGAGCGAGAGCCTTTGCTCTCTGTGGACCAAGAAGAGGTTTTGACCCTTGAGCATGGGGTTCTGTGGCCCAAGAGCCCACTCACTTGGCCGGCTCCGAGAGTCCCCGGGGACTGAGAGCGTGACCCTCTCAGGTACTGCCCCCGGGTGGGAGCCACCGGACGATCCAGACACGGGCTCTGAGTGTTCACATCCGGAGGTCTCCCCGTCTCCACGCTTCGTGGCAGCGAAGACCCAGACGAACCAGTCGGGGAAAAAAGCTCCGGCCTCCGTGGTCCGATGCTCCACCCTCTTACACCGCACCCCTCCAGCCACCCAAACCCAGACGTTCCGCACTCCAAACTCGGGATCTCCGGCAAGCAAGGCGACCGCAGGTACCGATGGCCTCTGTTATGCTCGCACTTCCTCTGCTCCCCACCCCGCTCCCACCTGCCACCGCTGTGCCCGGGGTCACCGTTCCCTTGCAAGAGCGAGTGGAGGTCCTGTGGCTCTCTGGGACAGATCTGGGTCCCAGCTGTGCCTCTGGCTGGCTGGCTGGCTCTCACTGTGGCGAGCCACCTAGCGTCTCCGAGCCTCGGTTTTCTTACCCTAATAAATCAGAGGGTTTGTATGTGACGGTTTGCAATTTTTTTTTTTTTTTTTTTTAAGCGGGAGAGTATTTTTTCCCAAGTCCTAGCCTAAGGAGTTGAAACTTCTTTTTAAATTAACCGCCAGCCTTTGAGCTTTATGAGATTTTATGTAAGAAGACGCTTGAGTTCTTGCTGACGTTGGAAAGTCAGCTCTGGAGGTGCTGGGCCCACTTGCCCGGAGGCCAAGCACTGGCTTGGCCGAGCCACAGCGGCCGCCTTGAAGAGAGCACACACTGCCCAGTATCCCGTGGTCCTCACCACTCCCTCCTGTGTCCCCAACACAGTGGCCACGTGGCAGGTGTCATTTCTCATTGTGATCACGCTGTTGTCTGTCTTGCATCCAGCCCCGTTCATCCATTTACATCACCTGCCTGGACCTTCTTGGCATGAGTTTGCATCCCCCCATCTTCCTGGAAAACTCAGTCTCAAGACTCATTTCTAGAAGAGTTGCTCCCCGTGAGGCAGAGCTCTGTTCTAGTAGCTTCCCCCTGCCTGGGACTACCCGCAAAGCCCCTCCGTGGGCCCTCGCCCAGCAGGAAAGCAGTGGGTGCCAGCCCCGGTGTGTTCTGCATCCGTGGCTGCAGGTGGGGACCACGCGGTGAAAGGTACACGGCAGCCGCCGCCCCCGGGAAGACTGACGAGACACTCCGGCTGCTGAGTCGCAGCTGCCAGGAATCCTCATTCGTATCTGGGTGCACTGAGCCTTGGGCTGCCCGCCGGGGTGTGCGGGCTGAGGAAGGAGTGACGATGTTGTCCTTCTGGGGCTGTGGGCCTTTCCTCGCCCTCGAGAGGCCCAAAGCCATCGGAGAACTACACCAGCGATCAAACAGGACTGAGCTCCGTGAACAAGTAGACTGGACCAACCACACAGCCAGGCCTAGTTGGGCTTGCCTTCCCTCTGTGCTTCAGGAGGCTAATTTTGGGCAAAGATTGGGTTCTTCAAAATGTTTGAGGATAAGTTTATTGTGCTTGGGTCTTCCAAAAGAGGAGTAAGTAGTCTGTCAGCCTTGAAGGTAATGATTTTTCAGGTACTGTGCTGAGAAAAGCCAAGAGCTGTTGTGTATTTTGCAACAGTAGTCCGAAATTGGTTGGAAACAGACTGGTCATCGTGGGCTCACTGATGGTAGATACTGGTTCAACTAAGTAATGGGATCCTGGCTTTTAAGTCTTGCTTTTTACTCTTGACCTTGTGGCTGGGAGCTTGTGCATTGACAGTTTTGTGCAGAGAACCGCCTGCAAGGGCCCTGTGGTCTCTGGTGGCTCTCGGACCTCAGCGCCCCATAGTTAGCCTCCAGCGAGCTATGGGACGTGCTTCTGCCTCCTCCGTGTGACCTGGAAGGCTTGCGGTGGGGGTCCCAGGGCAGAGGACAGCAGGGGTCAGCAGGGCCCTGCCCGTCGGAGCTGGAAGTTGTCCTCGCCCCTGTCGCACTAGCAGGCCGTGCTCCATGGGTACGAGCGTGTCTGCACATGGCATCCCCCCCCCCCCCCATGTGGCGCCCTCGGCTTTTCGGTACCTTGCGCCCATGCGGGGATAGCTGTTCCCAGTCTGCATTGTCCGCTGAGCGGTAGGGGGCTAGCGGTAGGCGTCTGTCAGCTCTGTGGTGCTGAGTTCTGCCGAGATGGCGGTTAGGCTGCCTGGAACGTCTCCGCAGGTGGGGAACCGTTGAAGGAATGCATGGGGAATAAGATGGAGAAAGGAATCCCTTCCCTACCCCAGACCCTCTTTAGGAGACTGCACCTGCCCCAGGAACGAACTCTCCTCATTCTCCCACCCGGTGGGTTAGGCGCACACCCAGCTCCAGGACTGGGCAGCTTCTTGTCTTTTCCGCCTGTAGAAAGGGAACTACAGTGTGGCTGTCACAGCACGGTCAGGAGGACTGTGGGCGACCATGGGCGTCAGGTGTGCGGACCGTGCCGGGCGCATAGTAGGTGCTCAGTAAATGAGAGCCCCTCCCCCCAACCCCAGACAAAGAATTGAGGGGCATTCTTGGCCAATTTACAGATGGTACCTTGAAGCGGGCCGATGCGTATCTGTCAGCCCGGGCGTTTCACAGACACATTTTGAAGAGTGGGTCTTCCGGCGATTTCATCAATAGCCTCGGCATCAGGAGGCGTCATTGGGCTCGGGGAGCCCGGGCATGGAGCAGGGCCTGAGGGAGCCAGTTGTGGCTTCTCTTCCCGTTGCTCCATCCTCTTTCGGAACCCCGGCCCCCATGGTCTGAGCACTTGCCCTTCCGACGTAGGGTGGGCTGGGTGGCAGTGGCATTTCCCAAAGTGGGTTCCAGGGAATCACCATTTCTGAGGCTTACTAAGGAATTTAGCCTCGGTGGCTAAATATACTTGGGAAGGCTGGGTCACACAAAACTACATGGGTGTCTTTCTGGTGGAGCTTCTCGGAGCCTTTGATACCCTTGTGCGAGTTGTTTCTCCTTAAAAGGCACTGGGTCTGCTGCTCGTCCCAACCGGACTTGCCCTCAGAAGCGTTTCTCTCTCGGCGCAGCCCGCAGCCCCGTTGTGCCAAGAGCAACTGGGAAAAGCAAAGCTGCCTTCAAGCTCCGATATTCTGTCTCAGTACCTTCTGCAGGTGGGGGCGGGGGCGGGGACGGACATTAAACTGGTCTGTTCCTCCTGCTCGGACCCCATCTCTTCACACAGCACCAGGAAGGTGCCCCCTCTAGGTGGAGATGCCCCCGAATCCCTTAAGGTTCCAGTCCCTTTCCTCAGGTAGACTCTGAGCAGACCTCATCGGGTCTTTGGGCTCTCAGGGTGTGGGGCTGCCCCACTCTGCCCATCACACTGTCTGTCCAGGATGCCCTCTCTGCCTCCCAGGGACCACTCGGCTTGGGGAGCTGGCATCCGCCATCTGGCCCTCCTGCTCTGCTGGAGCCACCGCCAGGAAACAGTCTGTCACCCTCCCTGCTTCTTGGTGGAGCCCGTGGCAGCAGATTCTGGCTGAGGAAGTAGTGGGTGGCAGGTCCCAATGACTTAGTGTCACGGATGTGGCTCCTTAGCCAAAGATGGGAGACCCAGGCCCGTTTGCCATCTGCCCACTCAGCTGGATTTCATCTGGGTCACACACACGTGACCCCCGGTGCCTGGCCCTCCACGCACGCTGGGCACTGTGTGGGGAACTTTCGGGGCCCTGACGAGGTGTCAGGCAAGTCAGGTGAGCCCAAGGAGGTGGGGGTCTGCTTTGGGGTCCTGGCGCCCCTCGCTGTGCAGGTTCCCCAGCGTAAAGCGCTGGGCGCTCCCAGCCCCCGGACCGGGCAGTTCCGAGGTACCCTGGCCTCGAGGTCCTCTGTGGCTTGCCCTTCCCTTGGGCCCTCGAAGTGCTAACCAGTCACCGGTGTTTTCTCGCTCTCTCCTATCCCCACCCAGCAGAAAGCGCTTTCAGTCGGAGAGTAGAAGGCAAAGCACAAAACCACTTTGAAGAGACAAATAGCAGTTCCCAAAACTCCAGCGGTGAGTGTGCCCTGGGACAACCGTCGTGTGCTGTGGCCTCCTCCCAGTCCTACCCCGGGCGGCGGCAGGCGCTCTGGGCTGGGCTCTTCACGGGACCTGATGCTGTTCCTGGGAGGACACGGCGGGCAGGGAATTAGGAGGGGGCCGGGGCCAGGCAGAAATGGGAAGGGTGTTTTCTTCCAGGGACCTGCCTCTGGGCTTCAGGGGGCATCTCGGGGACTGCTGCTCTTTGTCTCTTCCCCACGGAGAGAGGAACTCGCCTTCTGCATAGCCTGCAGCGTTGACTTAGATGGCCC
>CM052892.1:16647294-16759194 GCA_028534135.1 Potos flavus | reverse complement strand
AATATTTGGTGGTTAATATTTGATTAAGGGTGTTTATGTTTATGAGGAATATTGGTTTGTAGTTTCTTCTCCTGCAATGTTTTTCTCTAGTTTTGGATCAGAGTAATGCCAGCCTCATAAAATGAGAGGTGTTGCTCTATTTTCTGGAATTTGTGTAGAATTTGTATTACTTCTTAAATATTTCGTCACATTCTTTAGTCAACCCATATGGCATTTTTCTTTGTGACTGGTTATTTAACTATGAACTCAATTTCTGTAGTAGATACAGGACTATTTCAGGTTATCTGTTTTCTTCTGGAGTGCACGTTGGTACTTTGTATGTTTTAGGGTGTTTGCCTCGCTTAAGGGGTTGCATCATTTTTAATCCCTCTAATATCTGTAGCATACGTAGTGATGTCCCCTTCTGTCATTCCTGTTACTGATAATTTGTGTTCTTTTTCTTTTTTTAATCTTTTTGGCTAAAGGTTTATCATTTTTCCTCAATTCTACAAAGAATCAGCTTTTAGTTTCATTAGCTTTCTCTATTGTATTTATCTATTTTCTGTTTTATTCATTTCTGCTTTTAGTTATAGGATTTCCTTTTTTCTTACTTTAGAATCCATTTACTCTTCCTCTTTAGATCTTTCTTCCGGTGGCAGCTTATAATACTGATTTTAAACCTTTATTCTTTTCTAATGTAATCATTTAATGCTATGAATATGCCCCGCTTTAGATGGATCCCACAAATTCTGAAAGTTTTTTTTTTTTTTTTTAAGATTTTATTTATTTATTTATTTGACACAGAGAGGGATCACAAGTAGGCAGAGAGGCAGGCAAAGAGAGAGTGGGAAGCCAGCTCCCTGCTGAGCAGAGAGCCCGATATGGGGCTCGAGATCCCAGGACCTTAAGATCATGACCCGAGCCGAAGGCAGAGGCTTTAACCCACTGAGCCACCCAGGCACCCCTGAAAGGTTATGTTTTAATGTTAAGTTCAAATCGTTTTCTAATTTCCCTTATGATATTTTTTCATCCATGTGATTTTAGAAGTGTAATGTTTATTATTCAAATAGTTGCAGCTTTTCCAAAGACCTATTTGTTACTGATTTCTAATTTTTAATTCACTTAGGGTCAGAGACCATTTATGTGATTTCACTATATTTCTGGCTTCCTCCTTTTTCTGGAAACCCAATTATATGTGTATTAGGCTTCTTGATCTTGTTCACTCTCTATTCATTTATGTTCAGTCCTCTTCCTGCATTTCTAACTAACAGTTACTCAGAGAAGAGAGCTAAAGTCCCCAGTTATAATTGTGGATTTGTCTACTTGTTTCAGCTTTTGCTTCATGTATTCAGATATATACACGTTTAGATTATGTTATTTCTGGTATTTTGATCCTGTTGTCATGGTATAGGGTCTCTTGTTATCCCTGGTAATATTTCTTGTCCTGAGGTCTGTTTTTTCTGTAATGCTATCACAAACAACACTAACTTTCTTCTCTACTCTTTGTATGGTGTACCTTTATTCAGCCTTTTACCCTATTTTAATATTTAAATAGGTTCCTTGTAGATAACGTATGGTAGAGTCTTGCCTTTTTACTAAGTATGACAATCTCTAGCTTTTATTTGAAATGTGGAGACCATTTATATTCAATGTAATTTTAATATTACTGGGTTTAAATCTGCCATCTTGCTGTTTGTTTCCTAATCATTTCATTTCTTTTTTGTTTCTCTTTCTCTCATTTTTCTGCCTCATTTTGGATTGAGAATTTTTTTAGGATTCCATTTTTATCTCCATGGATTCATCAAGCCAACTGTTTGTCTTATTTTTTATAGTTTATTTGGGTTTTAAACTATATATTTCTTCTCAAGTCAAATGCTATCAGCCCACCTTCCATATTGTATAAGAAACTTTCAGCAGCATCTTCTCTTTCCCTGTCCTGGTCTTTGTGATATTCCTTTTTTCTTTTCTTTTTTATAAAGATTTTATTTATTTATTAGAGAGCATAAGTAGGGGGAGTGGCAGGCAGGGGGAGAGGGAGAAGCAGGCTCCCTGCTGGGCAGAGACCCAGATGGGGGGCTTGATCCCAGGACCCTGGGATCATAACCTGAGCCAAAAGCAGTCACCTACTCAGCTGAGCCACCCAGATGCCCCTCTTTGTGATATTCTTGTTCTACAGTTTATGTATATATTATTACTGCAGTTCGTTGTTATTATTTTCTAATGAGAAGTCATTTGTCTTCTAAAGAGTTTAAAAGTGAGGGAACGTTTTTAATGTATATACATTTACCCACATGTGTATTTTCCAGCACTCTTCATTTCTTTTGTAGATTCAGATTCCTATTTGATGTCATTTTTGCAAAGACCCAAAGAAATTCCTTTAACACTTCTTACAATGCAAATCTGATTTTTTGGAATTTTTTTTTATCTCAAAAATCTTTATTTCATCTTCATTTGTGAAAGATACCGTCATTGGATTTAGAATTTTAGGTTGATAAAAAAAATTTAGATTGATACTTCCTGTTAATACTTTTTGTTCCATTGCCTCTGACTCTGTTGTTTTTTTTGTTTTGTTTTTTTTGGGGTTTTTTTTTTTTTTGACTCTCTTGTTTTTACCATTGCTCATTTGTGCATAATTTCTCCCCCTTTGTGGCTCCTTTTAAGAGTTTCTCTTTTCAGTCGTTTTTAACAATTTTGTCATGATGCTCTGCCTTGGTGGTATTTTCTTTATGTTTGTTCTGCTTAGAGTCAGTTGAGCTTTTTGAATCTGGACTTAGACTTTTAATCCAGTTTGGGAAAATTGTGACCATTTTTTCAGGTATTTTTTCCTACCTTCACCCCCTTTTCCTGGGACTCTGGTTACATGTACATGAAATCGTCCGTCTGCTCGTGTGCACGCTCTGTGCATTATCTTCAGCCTTTTACCTTTTCCGTTTTTCATGCTGGGTGGTTCTCTTATTCTTTCTCTACTGATTTTTTTTCTTCTGTGGCGTCTGATCTTTTATCCCATACGGTGTGTGCTTTCCCTAGATTATTGTTATATCTACAAGTTCCACTTGAGCTGGTTAGTTTTAGTTTTGGGTTTTTCACATCTTCCATTTCTCTCCTGATGGTATTCGTGTTTCCCTTCATGTCTTTGAGCATATTAATGGTATTTATAACACCACTGTAAGATCCTTACTGGATGATTCCATCATCTCTGTTCTTTGTGGCTCTGTTTCTATTGATTGATTTTTCTCTTGGTTGATAGGTCGTATTTTCCTACTATTTGGAATGCCTGATCGCTTTTTTATTGCATAATTGACATTGTGAATTTTTATATTGTTAGGTGCTAGATTTTGAAAAAAGACTAAACTTTTGTTCTGGTTTACAGGTTAGTAATGTAGGACCACCTTGATACTTTGGAGGCTTATTCTTAAGATGTATTATGGCAGAGGGGCGCCTGAGTGGCTCAGTCAGTTAAGCCTCTGCCTTTGGCTCAGGTCATGTTCTCAGGGTCCTGGAAATTGGGCCCTGTCTCGGGCTCCCTGCTCAGTGAAGAGTCTGCTTCTCTCTCTCCCTCTGCCCTCCCCTCCCCAATTCCCTCTCTCTCTCTCAAATAAATAAAATCTTTAAAAAAAAAAAAAAGTATCAGGGCAGGTCTAGTGCAGCCCATAATCTGTTGTTAATTTTGCCCCATAGCGAGGGGACCCTACCCATTCCTTAAGCATCGTGGTCTTTCCTTTCTGGTTGAGGGAATACAAATTATCCCCCCTCCCCACTGCCCCCTCCACTTGCTGCTTTCTAGTGATTCTTTACCCAGTCTTGTGGAATTTGACCTTGTCCTTAGGCAGATGAGTATTCAGCCGACTTCAGGGAACCCTACTGAAGGTCTCCAGCGTACTTTCTTTACCTAATTTCCTCCTCTCTGGTACTTTCCCTGTAAATTCTAGCTCCCTTCCGCCTCCCTGAACATCGGCTTCTGCCTCTTCAAATCAGTAAGACCTCTGGGCTCTCTGTTCCTGTTCCCTGTCCCTGTGCTGCCGCCAGCAAACTGCTTTCAGGCCAGCTAGGCCAGTGGTAATTCCTCACCACATTTGTTCCCCCTTTCCCGGAATCAGACCCGGGGTTACCTGTCTGAAAGCAGCGGAGTCGTGATTTGCAGTTGTTTCCAACTGGAGAGCCATTCCTGTGGCAGGTCATGCTTTGTGGGTGGAAGCGAAAGTCCCTGGTCCTCCCCCCACCGCCCCCGGTCTATTTTTGGTGCACGAATTTATTTGTTACTTGACTTGCAAGTCCAAAATACAAATATAAATAATATATATAAATCATGATGAGATCATTTCATTATACGTTTTCTCTTGTTATCACAGTCTATGCAACCACCTTTTTTAGTGATTGTAATATGATTTCTTCGAGTGAATGTCCTGGAGTTTCTTTTTTTGTTGTTTTTCTGGGGGATGTTTTTGGTTTTGTTTTTTTTCCTGGAGTTTCTTAATTAGCCTTGCAGGGATGAACATGTAGATACTGGGGAAGCCTCTTCTCTTGCTATGAAAATTGTGGCCTTGGCCTCCAAGGCCTGATGACTTGGACTGAGAAGAATGCAAGATGCTGGCAACCCTGAGCCAGTGTCATTGGCCCATTCATCTCCTTGCATTTGTGATTCTGCCTGTAAGGTGATGTCTCGGGGAAATAAACCCACAATGACAACAACAAAAGCACAGAGAAATGATAGTAGAATATTAGGCAAGTAGGTTCATATTGGAAACAGCCCAGAAACTTGGCATCTGGTGTGTGGTTCAGCAGCTCATGGTGGATCCTACAGCGGAAGACTGTGTGGTCATTTGTAACGACAAGCACGGTACTCAGGCCGTTTCCGCTCAGAAATGATTCTGTACAAATGGCAAGGAGTCATGGTGAAAGGAGGAGAATAGGCATGTGCCATTTTGTCTGTCTATTAGCAAGAGAGAGACCATGCAGGCTGGGGCTGGGGAGGGGCAGAGGGAGAGGGAGAGAGAGAATCTTAAGCAGGCACCACACCCAGCATGGAGCACGACAAGGGGCTCGATCTCATGATCCTGAGATCATGACCTGAGCTGAAATCAAGAGTCTGAGGCTCAACCCACTTAACCCCCCTGGGGCGCCTAGCATGTACCGTTTTGATACAGTTGCATATGTACAAGTAAACAGAAGTTAGGGAAATGCATGGAACAGGCATTAGGAATCAGGGGGCCTGGGATGTCGGTCCCACCCCTGACTTTGGTGTTTTGGGTGTGATCCGGAGCAAATCCTTTCCTGTCTCTGGGCTTCAGTTTCCACCTCTGACAGGGAAGGGGGTTCAGAACTTAGTATCATATAGGGCTTTGGTTTGGTTTGGTTCCTTTAATTAAAATTTTAGTCAATAGACTGAAAGGATGAGAAAGCACACTTGAGACGTGAGAGAATGTGAGGTCCCGTAGGCCACTTGCTGTACCTGGCCGCCTCACCCATTTCTGAGCTAGAACATGGGGTTGTGTGGGGGTGTGGGGTGTGGGGCCTCCCAGGTCGACTCTGGGGCAGCGGTTCCCACCCACTGAGCGCTTGGCCCCTTGCTCCGGTCTCTCCCTGCATTCTCTCTTGTTGGTCCTTCCAGCCCGTGTGTCCCACCCATGTGCTCATTTTCCTTCTTCCAAGTGACAGAACTGAGGCTTTGCAAGCGTCAGATGGTTGTCGGAGCAGGAGCCAGGGTTGGGACCCAGGCCTGCATCCTAGAAGCCGTGTTTGGATTTCACCTGCCTGCTGTCATTCTCATCTTGTGAGTTGGTGGGCCTCTTGCACCTCAGGGTCACACGCTGTCCCCTTTGTGCCCACAGCAGACAACGAGAATAATATCGCCTCCAACCAGTCCCGATCGCCACCTGCTGTCGTAGAAGAGAAGTGGAAACCCCAGGCCCAGAGGAACAGCGCCAACAATAGTAGGTCTCTCCCTGGCCAGAGCCCGGGGGATCGCAGAGGTCCACCCCGTGCACCTCCAGCCCCGGCTCCGGTCACTCCCCTCTGTCCCCACATCCCACCACCTGTGCCTCTCATGATGGTGTGAGACCACGTCCGAAGCTCTTGTACACCTAAGACCTCATCTGTGGGAATTGTGACCTCACTGCACAGGCAGGAGGGAGTCCAGGGAGAGGAGGTGATCTTTTTGTGGTCAGAGTGTACATATTTAGTGATAGAGTCAGAACTGGAATCTGCTTTCTACAATTTCTGTTGGCTGTTCTCTCCTGCTGCTGTGGCCTCATTTATTTTAGAGATTCTTTTCTTAGAGGCAATTCCTATATTGAGAAAGAAGTTAGACTAGTTGGCTTCAAGAGGCTAAGTGAATGACACGTGCAGCAAGTATGTTGCATACATCCCACTCTATTTTTTCCCGTGCTCATGGCAGGCATTACTAATCAATCCCAGAACATTATTCTTCTGAGACTCACGGCGTGCAAGGTGAAACCTCCTCACAGTTCCAAATACTAGATGCTTGAGCAGTAGGCTGCCACCAGACTGAGGGACCTCAGATGCCAGGTTTAACAACATCTCTCTTTGTGTCCTCCGCCAGCCATGACCAGTGGCCTGACACCCAACAGCATGATCCCCGAGAAGGAACGGCAGAATATCGCAGAGCGGCTGCTGCGGGTCATGTGTGCCGACCTGGGCGCGCTGAGTGTGGTGAGTGGGAAGGAGTTCCTGAAGCTGGCCCAGACGCTGGTGGACAGCGGCGCCCGCTACGGGGCCTTCTCGGTCACGGAGATCCTGGGCAACTTCAACACACTGGCGCTGAAGCACCTGCCGCGCATGTACAACCAGGTGAAGGTGAAGGTGACGTGCGCCCTGGGCAGCAATGCCTGCCTGGGCATCGGCGTCACCTGCCACTCGCAGAGCGTCGGCCCCGACTCGTGCTACATCCTCACGGCCTACCAGGCCGAGGGCAACCACATCAAGAGCTACGTCCTGGGTGTCAAGGGCGCGGACATTCGCGACAGCGGCGACCTGGTGCACCACTGGGTGCAGAACGTGCTGTCGGAGTTCGTGATGTCGGAGATCAGGACGGTGTACGTGACGGACTGCCGGGTGAGCGCGTCGGCCTTCTCCAAGGCTGGCATGTGCCTTCGCTGCTCAGCCTGTGCCTTGAACTCGGTGGTGCAGAGCGTGCTGAGCAAGCGGACGCTGCAGGCCCGCAGCATGCACGAGGTCATCGAGCTGCTCAATGTGTGCGAGGACCTGGCGGGCTCCACGGGCCTGGCCAAGGAGACCTTCGGCTCGCTGGAGGAGACCTCGCCGCCACCCTGCTGGAACTCGGTCACAGACTCACTGCTGCTGGTGCATGAGCGCTACGAGCAGATCTGCGAGTTCTACAGCCGCGCCAAGAAGATGAACCTCATCCAGAGCCTCAACAAGCACCTGCTCAGCAACCTGGCGGCCATCCTGACGCCCGTCAAGCAGGCGGTCATCGAGCTGAGCAACGAGAGCCAGCCCACCCTGCAGCTGGTGCTGCCCACCTACGTCCGGCTGGAGAAGCTATTCACGGCCAAGGCCAACGACGCGGGCACCGTCAGCAAGCTGTGCCACCTCTTCCTGGAGGCCCTCAAGGAGAACTTCAAGGTGCACCCGGCACACAAGGTGGCCATGATCCTGGACCCGCAGCAGAAGCTGCGGCCCGTGCCGCCCTACCAGCACGAGGAGATCATCGGCAAGGTGTGCGAGCTCATCAACGAGGTGAAGGAGTCCTGGACCGAGGAGGCCGACTTTGAGCCCGCCGCCAAGAAGCCGCGCTCCGCCACGGGCGAGCACCCCGCGGCTCAGGAGGACGACCGGCTGGGGAAGAACGAAGTGTACGATTACCTGCAGGAGCCCCTCTTCCAGGCCACCCCCGATCTCTTCCAGTACTGGTCGTGCGTTACCCAAAAGCACACGAAACTCGCCAAGCTGGCCTTCTGGCTGCTCGCGGTTCCGGCCGTGGGGGCCAGGAGCGGGTGTGTAAATATGTGTGAGCAAGCGCTTCTAATCAAAAGGAGGCGGCTGCTCAGTCCAGAAGATATGAACAAACTCATGTTTCTGAAATCCAACATGCTTTAAGACTTCGGGACAATAAGAAGGAAGAAAAGAAAAAGAAGAGAAACGTTAGGAAAAAACCACACACACACACACACACAACACTGTTGCAAACAAAGAAAAAGGAATTTAAGTTCTAAACACTGTGGACCTCATTATAAATGCCCCCCTGGAAAATTAAGTGCTTTTTCAGTGTGCGTGTGGTGTGTGCACGCGTGTGAGCGCGTGGGCTGCGAGTGTGCGGCGTGGGGGGGGCCTGTGCTCGCCCTCGCAGACCCTCGCAGCCTTGTGCACACACACACAGCCCTGGTGCGTGCACACGCCTGCTCGCGGGCACCTGTGCACTGAGCGGGGTGTGTCAGGAAAGCTGCGTGGGAAAGAGGGAAGATGCTTCACCTCCTTTTCTCAGTGAGGGGGCTTCAAAGACTCCGTTTTCAGGTGTGCAGATTGGTAGAAAGCTGATGTTGTCAAAAGTTCAGGCAGCTTAGATCTGAAGTGACTTGACGCTCTCTGTCCTTGCCCCCATGGCTCCCCCCTCCCCCTTCCCCCTCCCCTGCCCCTCGTGACCCCCCCCCCCCCAGCTGCTCTGCCGCGGATTCTCCAGACGGATTCTCCAGACTGCATCAGACGGAAAGTGTCTGCACTGGACTTCGTTCTCGTTCACCTTCAGGGCATTGAGCTGTTGCCGCCGAGATTCCTCCCCTTGGGGGGGGGTCCCGGGGCAGCCGCCTTAGAAACACACCTATCTATCTCCCCAAATCAGGAAAGGAGACTTTAAGAATATAAAGCTGACTTTTTGCTTTTTAATATAAGATAGAAAAAAAAATTTTTTTTAAAGAAGTATAGATACTGTCTCTCCACTCCTTAATAATTTTTTTTTCCTAACATTCGAACAGTTTTTACCTTTTTTTTTCCCCCCTCAAATTTGATTTTAGACTCTGCTAGGAGGCACTGAATGTCTGTAACTTATGTTTTGGAGGTTTTGTTTTTTGGGGTTTTTTTTGTTTTTTTCAGTTGTCATTTTTGTTCCTCAAATCGCACTGTAAACTAGCTCATCTCAGTGGTATCTTCAATAGCCTAAGGTTTTTATTAGCCCTCCTTGTACCGTCCCATGTTCATATATTTGAACAGCCAAGACCACGAACTTGGCTTTGCTGTTTGGAAACCAGGAGTGGGGTTGGCGTCGCCGGTTTCACGGATGTGGGGTTCGGGGGAAGCCATAGGGAAGCATGTGGCTCAGGAGCGCCCGTGAATGTACGCGGAAGACCCGCCCTCCTGGCTCACCGCGTCTGGTACCGCGGATGTCTGACTTCTGTACCCAGAGTGCATTACACTACTCGCCATGTCACTGACACTTCCAGCTCAGCAGGGACCCCCGAGTCCCTCCATGTTCATGTCCGTCGCACCTCAAACCCACAGCCCCCCCCCTCCTCCTCGGGGCCCTAGGGGTTCCTCTGGTTCCATTGCCCACGGCCCTGGGGGGTCTCCCCCCAGTCCCCGTGGGCCTCGGCCCTCCTGCAAGGACAGTAGTTGAGCTCGGTGCCTTGGGGGCCAAATGGTTGATGTCTTGAGGGCACGGTGGCATCAGGCCGCATTTAACGTGAGGCTGTGAAAGATGGCTTTTCTCTCCGTGAGCAGTTTAGGTTCTACGCACTCGGTCCACATGCCAAGAGCGTGGCCCCTTTGCCCTCCCAAGAGGTGGTTCTGTCAGGGTCAGCCCCCCACCCCCCACGAGTAATGTGCTGGTGGCCTCTGGCCCCCCGGTGGCCATGGCTAGTGGGATAGATGGTTACACTGAGGGCTTCAGGCTAAGAATGACCGCCTTCACGGAGGGCTCTTTGCAAAGGCACGTTTCACCGTCTTGAGGGCTGACGAAGTCCGCTCCCTCCCTTCCTGGTAATAAAGCATTACTTCGCAGTGAGATACCTCGACTCCAAAAAGCACTGTACAACAGGCCCCTCCCCGGGTCCGTAGCAGATCGGGAAGTCAAGTTGGTCCAAAAACTCGAGAAGGCTTAGGATCGATCGTAGACCAGAACGGCGTCCCAGGGGGCCAAGCCTGCTCGCGTCTCCTCATAGAGAACTAACCCAGCTTTTCCCTCCGAGTCTTGGACAGACTGAAATGCATCAGAACGGGCCCGTTCGCACCTTCGCTCCGGCAAGCGGTGGTCTCAGGAACCAGTGTGCCGTCGCCTCTCCTGGAGAAGTTCTAGGTATTTCCCCCACGTTTCCAGCCGGGATCACACCACCGGCAGAGCTTCCATCTGCACTGGACAGTCACCTCATGTCACTCGAGAGAGCGTGGGAGCAGCAGCAAACTTTTTGATCCGAGCTTTGGGGACATTCCGGAAGATGGCTGCGAGGCTGCTGGGGAAGGGTCCACGACTCGGCACTTTCCACCACGCAGGGAGGATCAGAGCCGCCCGCTCTGTGTGGTTGGTGAGAGCAGAGCCTTGGAGCCCTCGTCCCTCTCCTGAGAGCAGAGCTGTTCTGTATTGCCCCATTATGGGGCCAGATGTTTCACTTTCTTGTGGAGCCATCAGAGACCAAGCCCAGGTACGCATTTAGAGCGCTCTGCGTTCTCCTCGGAACACGGGGCCGCCTGCCCTCCAGAGTGAAAGTCCGCATAAGTCTAGGTAGCTACACTCCCAAGTGTCGAGTCGTACGTGTCACCCCCGTTCTGTTCTTCCTTCCCACCTCCGTTCAACCCTTCAGGCTCGGCTCGCTCTGCAGGTTTAAGAGATATGCCGCTAGGCATCTGATCTGAAGGCTGTGTCTTGCAGCCGCTGGTTTCCCCTGAAAGTGGTGTCGCCAATAGGAACGGCTGTAACAAGGTGCCCTTCGGTCCGCTTCCTCATGCATGCAGTTCCCGTAGTGTGAGTCTTGCTGCAGTGGACAGCTTAGGAAAACCCAAAGATCTCACAGGTCCAGCCACTGGCCTCTCATTTCCAGCAATATCCACCTTACCCAAATTCTAGTTTAGCCAAAGGATTGAGGGTAGACTCTTCCAGTTCATCTCCCTGCTCCTCCCCTGGCACTGACCTTGAGAAGGATTTTGTCTTCGACGACTCCTGTTCTGTGACCACGGTGGGACTTTCTACCACAGGCCCTTGGTTGCTGGCAGGCCAGGAAATAGGGCCGTCTCAGTCATGTTCTTGGGAGCTCAGTGTGGCCGTGTGCTGATGTGGACACAACTTGCCTCAAGCCATGTGATTCCCGGGACAGAAGTGGTCTGGGTTTGACATACGTGGACCCCAGAGGGGAGAGGGAGAGAGCACACCTCCGTCCTGCAGGATGTCCTCCCCTCAGCTGACATCCGTCGGCTTCACCACCAAAGCCCAGGCCAAGGACTGCAGCCTCATGAGTAGTTGACCTGAGTGGCCCGGGCGCGGAGGCTCTGGTCCCAACACTGTCCTCCCTCCCGGCGCCTGGGCCCACCAGCCAGGCCTCAGCTAGTGGTTAGAAACCGGGAAACAAAACGGAAGGGCCCCCTGCTGCCGGGTCCCCAAGCACCTGCCACCGTCCCACCCGACGGCCTTGGGCTTGGCGTTCGGGGTTTGGCTCTTGGTGGGCAAAGGGTACAAAGGTTTCCTGGTGAGGAGAGAACGGTCCAAGGAAGGACTTGCTTTTTACACCTGGTCCGTAAACTGGCGAGTGTTCTCCCCTTGAGTGTCCTCTTTTATCTCCTGCACTTTGAAGAAACACCAGGGAAAAACTCTGCAAGGTGTGTTTTCCACTGTGAAGCCGAACCTTGGCCTTTGGGGGTCCCCTGCGCTCGGCCGAGGCCACCTGCTGCTTCCCGGACTCGGACCAGACTTCTCGGCCAGGGGCCACCTGGAGAGACTGTCAGGGATACAGCGTGCACTCTCGGGGGCCACACGTTCCCAGGAAAGGTTTGGAGTGAAGCTGGGTTGCAGATGGACGAGGAAGGTCCTGTGAGCAGCAGCCGGGAAGGGGACGGTGCCCGGATGTCACCACGATGGACGCGCTCGCAGAGACGGGAAGAGGAGGCGCACAGGGCGCGGTGGGCGGCCGCCTCCTGCCCCGATGAGCTGGGGTGAGTTCATAGCTTTGCCTTGGCCTCGAGAATGGTGGCAACGCCCGTTGGCCTGGGACGCACCTGACGGGGAGCTCCTGGAAAGGCTGCTGGTTTAGACAGGACGGAGAGGCCGAGTCCTGCTCGGGCTGCGCCCCTGGAGACGGTAGGCGGGGGCTCCGGTCTCAGCCCCCGGCTGCAGCTGGGCCTGCCCCCCTCTTCACTGTGGCTAATGTTTGCTAGGCCAGTTATGGTGAACCAATGATAACGGTGGTGGTTTTCCTCATACGTTTCCCTCCTGGGTTCCCCCCGTCAGGCTTTTCTGGAGGATTTGGTCGTTTTGTTTTTTCTTCCTCTCTCATTTGGGTTTGAGGATCGTGGTCAGTAGAGGCCTGCTTTTCCCCGGAGGGGCCCCGTGGTTTCTGGGAGAGGAGGCACGTGCTTCTGCTCTGATGAGGGTGAAGATCCCTGGGTCACTATTTGCTATACTCACGTCCCCGCCGCCGCCGCCATGGGTGTTGCTTCCAAGACCCAACTCCTGTCCAGAGAAGGGTTGGCTAGGTTTGCAGTTGGGCGTCAGCATCGGGACCCACGAGGGTCCTACCCACCCGCGCGTCCCCACTGGGCACCTTGACTCTTCGAACCAAAGTTCCTTAAAGGGGCACAGCCCAGCCTTGTCCACAACCTCAGGGGCCTGGGATCCCTGTGGCACTTCTGACGTCCAGGCTGGCTGAGACCGTGGGGTCTGAGACCAGCAGGAAGGAAGCCTCCTCCCACAGCCCAGGTGCCAGCCGGTCCCCGCCCGGGGCCCGCTGTCCCGCCCAGCCAGGGTGGTCGGGTGCCCCGGGCAGTGAGCCAGCTCGTGGACTGGTGTGGGGCTGGGACTCACCAGCCAGGAGAGAGGGGACCCGCCGGGCTGCGCGTCCGGGGCCATTCAGATCCCAAGCATCAGGAAATCATTTTGTACAACCACCTGAAGCAGAGATATTTTTTAAAAAACGTAAATTATTTTTCAGTTGTTTTCTGATCCTTTTTCTTTCCCCCCCCCGCAAACTTCACTTTGGTGATTCTTTCACATCAGGTAAATCTTGAGAAAGCCTTGGTGCCCCTCCCTCCCGCACCCCGCTCAGTAACCATGTGCGTGCATCCCCCCACCCCGTCCTTTCTCAGTAGTTAAGACGTTCTAGGCAATACCATAGGCACATCTGACTGTGTCTCTCTCTCCGAGTGCAAGAAACTCAAGTCATCTTAAAAAAAAAATACAAAAAAAAAAAATTTACAAAAAAACAAACACAAAAAAAATATCTTTTTTAGGCCAGAGTTTTCTACAGGTATTAATGAATATTTTTCTTAATCCTTATAAGTTTTATGTGTTTAATATTTCTTAATACCGGTAGCATTAATTTATACTTTTGTAGCAACACAATATTTTTATAAACAGCCAGTGCTTGGCTCCAGTCTTCACGAGGGGTTCATGCAGGGGCCCTCTTGGGGCCCTGTGTACCATGTACTGTATTTAAAAAAAAAGTTACCTAGTGTCACCCTTGCTGTGTTAATTAACAAAAGACGTTGTTTGCGGTCTCCTGTGTTGTTGGTGTGGCTCTGGCAGCTGTCCGAGGAGTCACGTTGCATGGGGGGTTGAGTTGACGGTTCTTGTGATCTGTAAACCCCCGAGACCAAACTTGAGGGTTTATTTAGGGTTTTCTGTTTGTCCTTTGGGTTTTTTTTTTTTTTTTTTTTCACTTTGTTTTGGTACCGTATCTCCATTTACAGCCAAATCAGTTTCGTGATGTTTAAAACTTCTTCTGATGTCAAATGGAGGAAAGGAACAGAAAAAAGGAAAAAAGGAAAAAAAAAAGATTTTTACAGAGTAATAAAATTTAAAACTGAGCTGTTTAAATGTTGCTGTTTTTACCTGTCTGTTCTTGTCCAAAAGTGGGACATTCCCAGGAAGCAGAGGAAGGTTCCACTTGGTTCCTTAAATCGCCAAAAGCCCTAGCCCAGAATTCACCCCCCACCCCGCGAATTCTTGCAACATTATTTCCCAGTTGGTTGATGCCAAGGCAAAAAGACATCCTTTTAATGGTTAGAGAGGATCAGTTACTTAAATGATTTCATGTCAGTGTTGTATTTATGGTTTTACAATAAAACAACCTTTAGGAAGATGGTGGTGGTGTGTGGTCTTATTTCTTGGGTTTGGCGTTGGGCCATGTCATCCGGTGAGGAGTGCAGCCACAGGCGAATAGAGACGGACGAGAGGCAAGACCGCTGGGTGTGACAGAGCCGGACGGAGTCCATGCCAAGCGGACACGGTGAGGTCGGGGATGTTGTGTCTCCCCAGCTGAGCTGACTCATCCAGCCCGAGTCGGCTCAGCCCACGTGTGATCAATGCTCGGGGCCCTGTGAGCCTTGCTTAGGGACCCTCATCCCATGGAAGGAGGCTGACTTTAACCTGAGTCCTGTATGTCCAGTTCCTCAGGGACACAGCCACGTTTGCCTTGTCCGGTGGTCACTGGTGTGCCTCTTGCCTCTGGTGACCGTGTACCTAGCAACCTCGGGTGACCTGTGTGACTGTGTGTTGTATCCTCCGTCTAGGGAAGAGTGCGGCTTTGCCAAATTCGATTCCTGATGGCATCTGTGGCTCTAAACATGTTAAAAATCTGTGCCCTCCACAGTGAGCTCTGGGGTACCAGCCTGGCTGGATTGCAGTGGGTCTCACCCGGAGCCTCACGCCGACACACACATCGGTGCTTCGAGTCAAGCTGAGGGCAAGTCGCAGGAGAGGTGATGCCCCCAGAAGGTGAGCAGCGGTCTGAGTGGGCCGGAAGGGCGTGTGCATGCTGCTGTCGGAATGGTCTGTTGTGCTTTCTCCCGGCCTCAACCAGATGGCGGGGTGCGGTCCCCGAAGAGGAGGTGTTGCATGGATTGGCCTAACAAATCCCACCAAATGACACGCGGAGCACCGCCGACAGGCCGCCGAGCTGGAGCCCCGTCCCAGAGGGCGTCAGCCCTGCCCTCGGGACCATCCCGTGGGAGTTTCCTGAGACGAGTACCCCGGGGACGTGGCCCAGAGCAGTTGACTCACGTTTCATCGAGGAGTTTCCATGCAGTCTGGAACAAGCCAGGAGTCTCCTGTAGCTCAGAGTCCTCCCCCAAGCCCAGAACATCACAGTGCCGCAGGCCAAGGGCACGGCCCACAGCCCTCATGCAGCCGAAGGGCCAGCCTCTGGGTTTTTAAGTTTTTAAAAAGCGGGGCTATGTGTCGTTACTAAAGCAGCCACATTGATTTTGTACCAAATGTGACCGGTATCTTGAAGGGGAGATTTCAGGTAAGAATACTTGAGAACCAAGTTGAGTCTTCAGAGCAGCCTCGACAGAGTGATTCTGGGGCCAGTTGGGGTGAGCGGCCCAGGCTCTGGGCTCCACGTCACAGACGTGCTTCAACCCCACCTGTCCGTCTCTGGGGCCTGACAAGGCGACAGGCCAGCTGGGGAACCACAGGGCCCCCCCCCCCCTCGGCTAGAGGGACCTTCTCACCTCAGCCCCTGCCCCCCGGCCTGCGGGATGCCGTCCCACGGCTGCTGGCATGTATCTCAGGAGAATCAAGGAAACTTAGGGTTTTTTTTAACGGAAGACCCATTTTTAAATGGTGAATTCAGAACTGTAAAAGATACCTTATGAGCCAGCGTCCCATCTCCTAGCTGCAGCTGCTTCCTGCCCAAGGCTCGCTCTGTCTGCTTTAGGCACCTGTCCTTCAGGTCACGTCAGAGCACCACAAGTGGCCAGCCCAGGTACGTGAGGTACTCGTGGTTGGGGGGGTTGGGGGGAGACAAGGTATGGATGTAGGACATGGTGACCTTGGTTCGTTCGGGCTGGAGAGCCTGTCTCCTCCCTGAACAGTCGCCTGTGTCCCTGCCCCGACCCACCCGCTCTGGCCGAGTCCTGGCCGTGACCACACACACTGTCCCCTCCGGACCATCCTCTTGTGGAACCCGGAAGCTCCGAGCTTGGGACTCCAGGAGCAGCGAGGGTTCTCTCTGTGCTCTGGCCAAGGGGGCCGCAAAGCTTTCTAGAGCCCAAATCCTTGCCTCTGGATTCATCCCTCCCTCCTTTCTTCCTGATGAGTCTCTTCAGCAAATGGGCTAGTGGCCCGAGGGGGGCCCTTGACGGAGTCGGGCGCCAGCCCTCAGCACGCAGCCGCCCCACAGAGAAGAGGTGTGCTGGCTCGGCCCGCCGCCTCCCAAGACACGGAGCCGGGGGTTTAGCCCGCACAGCACCTCTCGGCCCCGGGTGGGTGGACCCAGCAAGAGGGGTTTGTGAATCAGTTGCTCATAAATCCTGTGTGTCTCAGTTGTGACTTAGCTCCTGGAGTCACATTCTGGGGCCAAGTTGGTGACCGAGCCACTGTGGACACTGCCTATTCTCAAGGGAGGCCAGGCCAGGCTGAGGGCTTCCGGCCCTGCTCCGGGGCCTCACCGGTCCCAGTCACCATGTGAAGGTCGGAGAACATTCTCCTTCTGGGCAAAGGGCCAGAGTGAGGCTCCCGGGAGATGGGATCTCGAGGGCCTTGTAGGGAGACAGCCTGAGGCTTTTCATCCCCTGGCAGCCAGCGCTGGGACAGGGTTGTGACCAAGGTGAGATGCTGCAGTGGGTGCTGGGGGGCCTGGGACGCAGACTGCTGCCGGCAGGGTGGGTCAGTGGCCCTGACCGGCCCGGGGCCTGGGCACACGAGGGCACAGTCCTCTCTTCCGACCCCAGGTAGCTGATGACCCGGTCAGACCTCTCCCAGAAGCAAGTACCCAGAGGTTTTTCCCCTCTTCTTTTCTGGCTTTAATAAAACAGAGTTCCGTTTTGCACTATTGTGGAGTAAATAGAACTGATTAAGGTCTCATAATTTGCACAATTTCACGTACCGAGGGCTGTTCTCTTACATAGTCAGCACAAATGTTTTTCATTTCTGGGGGGAGTTGGGGTTACTCCCCCCCCCCGCATCCCCAGCTTGGTCTCCCCCTCCCCCTGCCACCTCGTACGAGGACACTGAACAGTCACGACACGGAACTTCAGGACTCCACAGGTTGGTTTTTATTTTGAAGCCGGCCCATGGGACATGCAGCCTCCCTGCCATCTGGTGGCCTCTGGTCTTCTGGCCCCATCAGTTGAATAATTGGAGCAGCTCCTTGTCCCCTGCGGACACAGCAGCTCAGGGAGTAGGTGTGGGGCGCACCCCGGGGTCCGTGGATGGGGACAGGACAGTCATGGGATGGGGACGCCTCATGAACGAGGGAGGCAGCTTGGGCTGACTTGGGACCTGAGCTCGAGGCCAGAAACTGGCGCTTGCGGAATGACTGGGTGTCTCCAAGATGCATTCCACAGAACGATCTGGGTTTTAGCCTCTTCTGATTGACTCTAAGTGCCCTTTTCGCGGGGTGGGGGGGGGTAAGGCACGGGGATCAGATGGCTGCTGTTCCCCGGAATGCCATCACCATTAGTATCACCGCCTCACGCCCAGCGTTGGTCACGGCTGCCCTCAGCCGCATCCGAGGCATGTGAGGTGCTGTGAAGTCGGCCAGGTGGGATTTCTGTCCCACTTTACAAAAGTAAAAACTGAGGCTCAGGCTGGCACTCGCCCAACTTGGCCAGCCCGCAGGCGGCTTCACCAGATTTGGGGCCCGGCTCAGCCAGGCTCCCGGGTCTGGCCAGTGCCTCCCCGGCGCAGCATCCCCGCTGGGGGAAGGCCCAGGGCTTAGCCCCATTTTACAGATGGGCGACAGGCCCGGGGAGAGGGTGGGCCGGTCACCCGGTAGAGTCCAGAACTGCCCTCTCCAGACCCCCACCTCCTCCTGGGGCTCTCCTGCCGGCACCCCTGGGGCCCCGTGGGGCCGCCTACCATTGCCACGGAGCCCGCAGTACTCCTTGCACTCCTTCTCCGAGTAGAACTTGTTGCCGTTGCCTTGGCAGCCCCCGTAGATGAAGGGGACGCACTTCCCCTGGGCAGCGTCAAATGCCCAGAGCTCGTGGTAGCCTCGGCAGGGGCCGGGGACGATGGGGAGACTGCAGGCCGCTGCGGGGCAGGGGGCAGGTGCAGAGCGTGAGCAGCCCTGAGGCTCGGCTGACCCTCGAGACCCCCAGCGAAGGGCCCGGACCAGGGCATCTGCTGCTCGAGAGCACTGGGCCCCTCCGGCTCCAGGAACCTGGGGCCCACGGCAACCAGCGGCTGGCCCGCGTCCCCCCAGTCCCAGGGTGCAGCTCCTGTGACCGCAGGAAACCTGCCCTGGAATCCCAACCCAGGCACGTCCCCTCCCCGCTCCCCGTCCAGCCGGCGGGCAGCTGGCTGGGAGCACAGTGCCGGGGGGGCGCGGCGTGCACTGCGGCGAGGGGCCCACGCTCACCCACGGTCCGGCAGGTCTGCAGACACTCCTTCTCTGAGGCGAAGTTGTTCCCGTTGCCCAGGCAGCCGCCATACCGGAAGGTCTCACAGGCCATGGAGGAGCCGTTGTAGAAAAACCTCGTGACCATCCCCAGGCAAGGGCCTTCGGCGTGGCCCAGCTGGCAGGAATCTGGGGAGGGGCGGAACGGCAGCACGGACTGAGGACTTACCGTGTGCCTGGCACCAGGCCGGATGCTTACCGCGCGCCGTCGCCTAGTTGTCCCCTCGCGCTACAAGGAAGATGAGGAAATGAACTGGGAGAGGTAAAGTGACTCGCCCAGCGTCACAGCCCTGAGATTCGAAACCGTGATGTGTCTGCTGGACTCCGAAGTCAGTGCCTAGTCCACTGTGCACCCCAGCAGCCCACAGATCCCCCGCCGCCCCGTGTTGGTCTAGCCCGTCCCGAGGCTGTGATGATGGCAGCCCACTAGCCGCTCGTTCCCCAGCTCCCACGCCAGCCAGCCGTGCCTCTTCTCTGGAGTCCTGCTGCCGTGCCTTTGCTCCCCTCACTCCTGCCCCTGAAATGCCGGCCTCCAGAGAGCCCTACCTGGACGCCTGGACAAAGCATGACTTCCCTTTCATCCGGGAAGTGCTCCTTGACCCCCCTCCCCCTCCGGCCTGAGCTCCCCCGACCCTTTAGCTAACCCTCCCTTTCGGGCCCATCGGTTTCTCCCCTGCCTGTCTCCCTACTGGACCACAGGTTCCAGAAACACAGGGGTTTGTCCCCGTGACCCCAGCACCCTCCACAGGGTGGAGCAGGGCTCAGTGTTTGCTGGGCAAAGTGGGGAGTGAGTCCGTCGCAAACACGGTCAGCTACACAGAGCGTCCTCTCGTCCTTCTCCAACTTGCTCCCTCAAAAGCCCTGATGGAGAGGGCAGCAGGCTCTTGTCCCAACTGCAGAGAGGGAGAAACCGAGGCTGGGAGGCCACACGGGGCTGCAGACGGGCCAGAGCTCGCGCCCCCTGGAGCTATGGGTTCCTGAGCCCAGGCGCCCTGACTCGCCTTTTCTAGGCCCAGTCCTTGCCCAGCAGACAAATAAGAGACTGCGGTGGTGAGGGCAGCCCGGGCGAGCCCCCCATGGGCCCTTCCTCTCTGGAGCAGGACAGAAGCGGGTGGAGAGGTGAGTGGCCGTTACCTTCCTTCTTGTGGAAATCAGTTACTAGCTGCCCGGTCCCCGATCCTTCCTCCTCCTGGGGCAGCACGGCCCGCCGGGCTCTCTGCGGGGAGGGGAAGAGAAGCTGCTGCAGGGGGCTCCGCGCCACTGCTCACCTGTCCCCCTGGAGTGTATAAACCACGTGCTGGGGCGTCAGGCTGCAGACAGACGCACGGTAACTACACTGGGTAAGGGCCTGTCTTCCCCGAAGCACTAACCTCAACCCCAGAATGCGCATCACAGGAGAGGTTTCTAATCCGAAAGGAACTAGAAATCAGAAATCAGAACTAGAAATCAGAACCGTGAAGTACGACAATACCCCTGTGTCGGAATACTAGTTGAAATGTCCAAAGGAATAAAATAATGGGGGGAATCTATCTAAATTGGAAACCAGGGGAGGGCAGCATTGCCGTGCTGGAAACCTGAAGGCATTGCTACCCGGCGGCGAACGGGAGTGACGGATTCACAGGAAGGGCTGACCAGACCATCATCGTTAGCTGCTTGCAAAGGAAAAGCCACCTCGAGAGGATGGAGAAGAGACCTCGAGACTGCCCCTAACACCTCTAGCTGTGGCAGCGGGGGCTGAAGAGCGGGGCAGGACGCCAAAGCTGGCGAAGGCTCCCAGAGCGTACAGCCCGCTGCGGCGGGGGCCCGGGGCCGTGCGAGGCAGCACGCAGCTCCCTGCCCGTGGGAGACACCCAGAATCTGAACAAGTACACCTCTACTAGCCTTCGACGTTGCCCTTCTCCTTTTAAGGTGCAACTAAAGGCTGTGCTCAGGGACCCCCACGGTCAAGCTGGTTGCACACGGGCCTGCCGTGGTGAGGACGAAGGGAGAGAGAAAAATCACGGAACACTAAATAATGCAGCTGCTCAGGAGAAGCAGGCCGAGCCGGAGAACTATCTCCACGACACACAGGAAGACGGCAAGAACCAGGAGAAAACCGAAACTGTCAGTGAAATTCAAGAGGACAGTGCATCGGTATCACGGGGGCCAACAGTTATGGAAATGAACAGAATTAGAGGAGGCAAAAGTTACTGGGCGTGGAAAAGGATTCTGATGAATTTAACCACACAGGAGAGATAATAAACTGCAGGTTAGTGATTATAAGAAATAAATTCACATAGTAGGAATTCTAGAAGGAGCGGTGGTCAATATAAACAGAAGAAAACTTTTCTGCGTTGAATAAAGACTTGAGTTGTCTAATTATAAATAGGGATCAAAAGTAATGAGGCAAAATTAGCGAAGAGCCCCACCTAGACATTCCCTAGAGACAAGGATAAAGAGCCCAGTTGTCCCTGGAGTAAACAGCAGCATTAAAGGACAGGCCGTGGAGCAGCATCATGTGATATAAACACAGACAAGCGTTTTCACACATGCAAGGATCCAGGAGTTTTCCACCCACGTGTTTATCCAGAAAAAAACTACTAGAAATGTTCCAGGGCACCTGGCTGGGGGCTGAGTCAGTAGAACATGGGGGTTTTGAGTTTCAGCCCCACATGAGGTGTAGCGATTACTCAGAATCTTAAAAAAAAAAAAAAAAAAAAAAATTATATATATATATATATATATCTCCACTGATTGAGAAGGGAATCTAAGTGCAAGAAAACAGGTGATGTGATAGCAAAGAAAAGAGGATAAAAACTATAAAGCCAATCAAATAGGAAGTTGAGGTTAAATGATTGTTACAAAGCTCACACAACTTACTGCAAATGTTAAAAGTAATTCTCAAAAGGTGGAAAATATAGTCAATCTCAGATTACATCCACAAAGGCAGAGATGTGGGAAGCCTGGAAGGAAGAAATGGAAATGTGTTCCATTTCTCTTTTTTGCAAGGGGAGTCACTAGTTATGGTTTCATTCTTGATGATGATAAAGAAATACAGATCCGTCAGGATCTGGATTAAGATATCAAATTGGAATTTCATTTCCAATTGCCTTCTGCAATACCTAACAGCGAAAAATGAATTCAGAATACCAATCTCCAAATGTTTGTTGCATCACTCAGTCATGGAAAGGGGCATAAAGCAAAAAGTAAAACTGCCGATGAAGGAAAGAAGAGTATTTTGGAGCTGAACAGGACGGTCAGCTCCTAACTCTGCCATCTAACTTCCAAGTCCTCAAATTTCTGATACTTCTCCCTAAGACTCCCAAATCCCGAGAGAAGGAAATTGAGGGACGCTATCCTTTTCCTCTTCCAACAGAGGAGTAGGGAAGACGGCTTCTGGGAAGAAGAGAGGAAAACAGACTAGAGGCTGACTCTTTCTAGGTGAAGGTTCTGGGGCTACACGATCTAATGCACCAGGGGTGTTGACGAATGGACAGCACTGCCCCCACCAGGGTGAACGAACCCCGCCTAGGACATTTAGAAGTTCTTCAAGAGAGAAAGCAAGCAAGGGTATTCCAACCAAGATGGCGCACCTGAGGAAAGCTCTTCCGCCGCTGCTCCTTCCCACCCCTTTCCTGGACTTCGGAAAAGGAGATGGAACACAAAATACCCAGACCTTAGGCTACCTTTGGGTAGGAGGGCACTTGGCTCCGTTTTAGTGGGAAAGAAAGGGTCAAGGACTGAGGTACATCAGGACAGACAGGCGAAAACTGACGAAGCAGGAGCAAAGAGAAAAAGAAACGGTGCAGGGACTATCCAGACCCATGTCTGAAATGAAGGAGTAATGAGCCTGAACCAGAGACAGAGCCTGACGGTGGCAGGCCCCGGTCATGAACTGCCTAGATGTCCCTTCAGGGACGGACTCACGTCCCCAGCCTGAGCCGTCAGCCCCTGTTGGAGACTGCCTCAGCCAATGGGAGCCCTCTCACTGGAGGTCATGCTTCCTCCCCAGATGGATCAACGTAAGGGTGTTAAGGCCCCGCCCCTCAGCGCGCTCCTGGGACAACTCCAGAGGGCCCTCGGGGTTCTGGAGCGCCCCCAGGGGGCTGGCTGGGGCGTCGGGACCACATCACAGCTCTGCTGCTTCTGCTCAGTCCTCCCCTCGTCCCGTCCCTTCCACAGGTGTGGATCTAGGAAACCCCACCTATGACACCAACTTAGGAGAAAATATAACCCAACAAGCCGAAGGACATCCCTCAGTGGCCTCAAGCTATAGAATTACTGAATGAAAGCAGGTATTTATTAAAACAAGACTCAAAGACAAAATGCTCAACAACAGAATAAGATGAAAAGAGGGAACCCAGCGCCTAAACAAGTTGAGACCCAAGACAACATACGTTCAGAGCTAATAAGTCAGAAATCACGAAACGAACAGAACAGACGCTGCGAAATGGCATGAACGTCCTACTGTTCGAGAATGAACGAGAGACAAGTGAGAATCCCAGTGAATGGCGGCAAAAGCACCGTGAGAAGGCCTGCTACGTGCAGAAGACCAAGATGCTCCAGGATGAGAGCAAGGGTTCCCGAGGCAGCAAAACCCAAAAAGGGACTGGAAGATGAATTCCATCTAGCGCAAGAGAGTCCCCGAAAACAGAAAGAATGTAAGTTGTGGATGGAAAGAGCACAGTGTATCCCAGAAACCTTTGACACGGAATTCTCAACACCAAGACCTATCCTAATTAGGATGCCCACTGCACGGCGCCGGGCTGGCTCGGTCAGTAGAGCATGCTACTCTTGATCTCAGGGTCGTGAGTTCAAGCCCGTTGGGCTTAGAGCCTACGTAAAAAGAAAGGAAGGAAGAAAAGGATGAGAAAAGGAGAGAGAGAAAGAAAGAAAAGAAAAGAAAGAGATGTAGATATCTTCAAGGATAAAGTTTGCCCAGGCATCTGGGCACAAGGAAACAAATTGTTTACAAGGAGAAGAAATCCCAGCCTGGCCTCAGGCTTCCCCAGACCCATAGTTAGTGCCCAAGAAGAGCAGCAGTGCAGACCACGTCCTGAGGGAAAGGCGACATGACCCAAGAATCTGATGCCCAGGCAAAATGCTGCTCAGTGTGAAGGAAAGGGGAGGCTTTCTCAAACAGGGACGAATTCAGGGATTAAAATGCCCAGAACTCTCCACTTGGTGAAGAAATGGCACTAATGAAGAGATTACTAGAAATCGCTAACTCGGGAATGGAGAAGCTGTGTGGTTACATTCACTAGGAGAGTGTGTGGAATCCATTAAACTACAGAACTCTTATTCCGTGACTGGGAAAGATGGTGACAGATGCTTATTTGGAAGTTCGAAAAGCCCACTCGCTTTTTTTTAATTCAAATGAAACCACACTTAATGCTTTAAAGACCTAGAAATAGCATCTCTGATGTAATACCACTTAATAACACTACGCCCTAATCTGCACCTCTCTCCATCTAACATTCCTTCTGTCTGTCCTCTCCGCGTGTGGGCGTGTCACGATTCCTGGGATAATGGGAATCCTGGTAGCTTTTGGGTGGTGGCATTTTTTTAAATTCTTTATATACTTTTCCACATTCTTTGAATTCTTTTAACTATTTTTTACTATTTTAGTTCTTTATGATGAGCATATGCTACTTTTATAAAATCAATGGTAATTTTTCTTTAAAAATGCAGGCACAAACAAGTGATAGGTTAACAGTATTAATTCTATATAGAAATAGGGACACTGTTCTCTTTTTTTACTTTCTGGTATTTTTTAAAATTTTCAAACCTGTGTTTCTGATATATCTAGAATATGTATTTGCTTAGAAACATAACCTTGAGGGGGCACCTGGGTGGCTCAGTGGTTTAAGCCTCTGCCTTCGGCTCAAGTCATGATCTCAGGGTCCTGGGATGGAGCCCCGCATTGGGCTCTCTGCTCAGCGCCCCTCTCCCTCTTCCTGCCTCTCTGCCTACTTGTGATTTCTCTCTGTCAAATAAATAAATAAAATCTTAAAAAAAAAAAAGAAACATAACCTTGAAAAAATATATATACACACACACACAACAGTAGGATAAATTAGGATATATAATCCCCAAATTATCACAGAAAAAAAATGAAGAAAGCTTAATCAATATGGTAAAGGCAGGAAAATAAACCAGAAGAGTAAGGAAGCCCAAAAAAATCAAAAGGCAGAGTAGGGAGAGGCAAGCAGGTTGAGAAGCTGCTTGCTCTCAGGTTTACTGTTTTTTTTTAGAGATCTACTGACTTTATCTTTTGAGTACTGAGTATCATTCCATCACTGAGTATTCTGGTTGTAGGCGGTACGGCACTAAGAACTTTTCCAACACGTCATTGAATTCTAGCCCGTGGAAGGTAAGGGTAACTAACCCATTTCACAGAAGAGGCGAGTCAAGTCTGGATGGGGCCGCAAGTGGCCCGGATGGTAGATCTGGGGTTGAGCCCTGGGGGCGGGGGGCGGGTCTGACTTCAAGGCCCCCTGCCCAGCACTGCCTTCTCTCCACTTCTCAATGACCGCCCCCCACCCCCAGCAGGACCTAAGCAAGGGCAGCAAAATCAAGCAGACGGGGTGGGGACTAAGCGGGAAAAAGAGGTGCTCACCGCGTGCGGAGAGGGCTCCGGTTCCTGCTCCCCAGGGACACACTCACCTAGGTCAGGACGGGAGAGAGAGGGGAGTAAGAGGGCTTCGTTTCTTTCCCCATGCTGACTGCGTGGGCCAGGCGGGCACTACGCTGGGAGCGGTCTCGGGCACCTGCCCGCGTCACGAATAGCCCCACGCGCGTGGCGGGCTGAAGGTCATTACTGGCAAAGCGACAGGCAGGCGGCCGCGCCGTCCGTGCCAGGACACGAGCGGCCACGGCTCACCTCCACCGAGCGCTTGGCGGACACCAGGCACGGCGCGACTGTATTTAAGGTTATTTCGGTGACTCCTCGTGGCAACGTGTAAGGGAGGTGTCATCAGCCCTCATTTTACAGATGAGGAAAACCGGGCTCTGGAAGGTGGGGTAGCCTGGAGTCCGCCGGCCGCACGTGAACCTCCGCACTCTCGCTGCGGGGCCCGTCCTCTCGACGCTAGCACTGAGCGCGCTCGAGAGGTGCCGTGGGTTCTGGATAGAACCTCGCTTCCACAGGTGGCACTGGGGGGGGGGGGGGCGGGGGACGCTGAACTGGTCCCAGTCTGCGCTCTGCCGGGCATATGCTGTGTGACCTGGAGCAAATATGGGGGCCCCGGCTGCCTCCTCCATAAAGACGGGGGGGGGCACTATAACCCCACTTACCTCAGAGGGTTGTGGGAAACACCCGGGGGGCTGGGAAGATGCCCTCTGAGGGCTGCGAAGAATGAGGGGGCGGAACTGTGAGGTGGGCTGGGGCGGCACTCACCCTTGTCGGCCAGCGTGAAGATGGCGTCCTCGGGGACGCCCACACCCAGGGCGACCTCCCGGAACTCCTCCAGCAGGATCTCCCGAAGCTGCGGCTGTCGCCCTGCAGTGGGAGTCGAGAAGATGCCTGGAACCGCGGGTGCCTGGGCCGGCAAGGCCCGGGATTATTGTGCGCAGGGATTTCCATTTAGAAGTTGAAAACCATCAGCCCAACGTGATCTCTTCCAAACACTTCTGGAAAGATCGGCTCACACGAGAGGAAGAGGGGTCCCTCCCAGGCTCCCGCCCACGTCCCCCAAATCCCCACACGTGGCTCTGTCCACTGGTTAAGGGCCTGGAAGCTCTGGAATTCTCTGGGCCTAGAATTTTAAAGATCAAAAGAAGAATTCTACCTCAGATGGAAGACTGAGCTCCACCTCGTCCAGGGAAAGTAAAGGTTTCCACCTTTCCCATAACTGGAGTTTCCTCCGAAGGATAGAGGAAAGCTCCCGACTCCTCCCCACTCCACTGTCCCTAAATCATGGACCTCCTCCCGCCCCCAACTCCCGCTGGCTTATCTAGCTCCAGGCCTTTACCGTAGAGCTTGGCAGTAATGGTGGGCCCGTGGTGGCGGCTGAATTTCTTGGTCAGAATGATGGCGTACTCATCGTAGTTTGTGTGGACCACATAGGACTCCATGGTGATGTTCCACTCTACGTGGGTGATGCAGGAAACCAAAGGGATCCGTGGTCAGAAGGCTCTTCTAGCCTGAGGTCCTTCACCTACTCCCCCACACATCATCTATTCATCCATCCTTCCGTCTATCCATCTGTCTCCTCCATATATTTATCATTAATTCATCCACTATCATTCCATCCATCCATCCTCTCCATACATCAAACCATAAATCCATCTATTTCCTTCCTTTCTTTCTCCTTTATCTTCTTTCCTTCCTTTCTACCCTCCTTCCTCCCTCCATCCATTAATCTATCACTTGATCTGTCAAATGACTGATTCACTCACTCACCTGCCATCCATATCTACATTCATTTACCAATCACTTGCTGCTTCTCTCACTCACCTTTTTATCTAACCCTCCATCTACCCACACGTTCATATATTCAACCACTAATGCATTTAACACACTTTCGATAAACATTTGCTGGATGAATGAATAAATTCATGTCCAAGTCTCACTGTCACTTAGCCCCTTGCACACTGTACATGGTAGATGCTTAGCAAATTCTTCTCAGCTGCTGCGGAGGCCTACCGTGAGGGCTGACGAAATCCTCATGTTATCCTCAGATTTTGGCAACATCCCTTTCATTCTGGGTGCCCATGAGTGCACGAGAGAGAAGGAGAGAGAGGGGGAAGGGGGACGAGGAGAACAAAGCTGAGAGGACATCTCAGAAAAATGGGAGGGAAGGCTTTAGGGGCAGAGAGAGCCGAGGCAGAAAGAAAGAGAGCTTAAGACACATCGAGGTCTTTTCAGCCAAGGGCAGAACCGCGGAGGATGCCTCCTACTCAACTTACTGGGTTTACGATAGAGGAACTTTCCGTTGGTGCTGGTTTTCTCATAAACCCCGGAGATCTCCTCACAGGTGCCTCTCCTGGAGATGGACAAACCAGAAGAAAGGTAACCACTGGGAGAGGCCGAGGTCCCGACACCCACTGTCCCATAGGGTCCTTTCCACTTTTTTTCTTTTTGAAATTTGGAAAGTAACCCTCCCAGATGGCTTAAGCCTCACACCAGTCCTAGGGGACCCGTTCACGTATGAAGGAACAGAGGGACACAGAAAAAAGGGACTAGTCCATGCCATCCTCTTGGCAAAGCCGGCACTGAACATCAGCTTCCTTCCCCAAATCTGCACATCAGCCCGGGGAGGGGAGGGCGAGCAGTGAACGCTTTGATGTGTTTATTACCCTGCGTCTCTCTGGCCCCAGTTCCCTCATCTGTGAAATGGGGATCGTGAAGCCTTACGTGGCGGTTGTGAGGGTCCAATGGGATGCTACTAAACAGATCCCAGTAAGCACTATGAACACACCAGCTGTTGTTACAACTGCTAATTATCTTATTAATATTTATCAAGCAATGTCTATGTGCTGGGCCCTGTGCTGCCTGCTGAGGATACAGAGGAGGGCAAGATGGACTCTGTCTGCTCACGGACCACAGCTGAGCGGGGGGCCCAGGGGCAGGCCGGAGACAGATGCAGTCAGGGGGATACATGCCATGTAGGGAGAAGCCTTAGGTGCTCCAAGAGCAGAAAGGAAGGCATGTAACCTGAACCTTGGGAGGGTGGGAGGGAGTGGCAGTCAAGGAGGGCTTCCTGGAGAAAGTGACATAGAACCTGAGTCCTCAAGGGTCTATAGGAATTAGTCCAGGGAGATGGGGAAAGGTTTTCCCAGAAGGAGGAACATCAGGTGTGAAACAGTGGAAGGTTCCAGGAACTGAAAGAAGGTCTATTTGGGTGGGTCACAGAGTACCTGGCGAGTGCTGGGAGGGGCCCGGAAGGCCAAATCAAATGAGGTCAATTTTATTCCCAAGGGCCACAGGATGCTATGGAAAGGTTTAAGCAGATTTGAGTTTTCAAGAGGTCTTTTGTTTGCTGGGTAAAAGGTCTGAGATTAGAGGTGGGGAGAAGCGCAGACAGGCTGCTGTAGAAGTCAGGAGAGGCAGGTGGCTTGGGCCAGGGTGGGGACGGTACAGAACGGAGAAGCAGACAGTGTGGAGGGATTTAGGAAGAGGAAGGAGAGGGCCTGATGGCGCACTGAATGGCCTGTGGCAGCAGAGAGAGGAGTCTCGACACCTGCCTCCCGCCCAGGTTTCAGAGTTGGGTCCTGGGGCTTAGAAGCGCCCTAAGCTAAGGGACACCCATCAAGGATCGAGAGTAGCTTTCAAAATAGGCATGTGTTGGGGCGCCAGCCCGGAGGTACTGATGGGATAGGTCAAAAGGCGTGCCTGCTGGAGGGCAGCAGAGGGACCTGGAGCTCAGAGGCAAGGTCCCAGCTGGGAGGAGAGAGCTCGACTCTCCAGGACGGGGTGCTGACCGAAGCCGGGCGGGGGGGGGGGCCCTGGCCTCTCGTCCCTCCCACCGCATCCCCTCACTCACCGCCAGCGCGTGCTGGTCATGCTGATCTCCCCGTCCGTCGCCCCCTCGCCCAGCACCAGCGTGCTCATGGACATCCTGTCCATGAACTTCTTCAGCCACGGGCAGGTGGAGCCCACGGCCACGTGGAACCATTTCCCGTAGATCTAGGAGGCAGCCACGAGCTCTGAGGTTTGCCTCAGACTGCAAAGACGATTTGCCAAACGCCTGCCCCCCTCCCTCAACGAGAAGCTGTAACGTCCGAAAGCTAACTGGAGGCCACGAGCATCACGGAGGACAGACCTCACAGCAAGCCTAGAAAGGGGGGGGCACAGATGGGGTCCCACCCCGCTCAGCGGGAGGCCTCACTCTGCTCAGGTACAAGGTCTGTGCTGCTCGCTTGCATGAGGCCCAAAGCCCCCAGGTTGAAGGTCACCTGCAACCACTACTCCCCCAGCTGTCTTTCACCCCTCCAGGGACAGGGCGCTCGGCACCTCGCAGGCGGCCCACAGCTCCGTGCTAGAGAGGGTCTCCCCTCCTTGAACTAACGCAGGACAAGCCGGCTACCTCCTTCTCCTGGCCACACGGCAGAGAGGTGACTAAGCCCTCACATCCTGAGGAATGCGTCAGTGAGCCTCTGAGCCTCCACCGTCCCAGACCACCGCAGGACCCCAACAGTGCCCCTCCACCCACAACCCCTGCTTGTCTCTGAGCATAAACAAAATCCACAGCCAGAAGGGTCTGAGAGCCCCTTATATGGACGTGGAGACTGAGCCCCGCATGGGCAAGGTCCTGTTCAAGGTCACCCAGTGACTGGGGACACAGCGGGAGCTGGAAGGTGGTCCTGGGGCTCCCCCTCCCATGGCCTGTCCAGCCCTCTTGATCCCAGCAGCCCGCTCTCCGTACTGCTCCTCTTCTCCCCAGTATCCCACGTCCGCCCTGCGCCACCCGGGATCTCTGTCCACGGCCAGGTCTGCAAGGGCAGGGCACCCGGGATGGTAACAGGTTGTGGGGAGAGGGGAGGGGGGCAGGAAGTCACAAGAAGCTAAGCACTGTGAGGGGGCTGCGGGAGCCTTCCCCAGGGTGGGCTGTAATCTGCAGTGGAAGGCGCAGAGCCCCCCACGGCCGGGGAGGGCAGGTTCGCATGTGAGATCGTCAGACAAGGGGCCCGCGGAATGGCAGGTGCATAGCGTCGTAGCTTCAGCGAACCCCGTACGGTCTGAGCAGGAAGGGCCCTGAGGGACCCAGCCTGAGTTCCAGATGGGGAGATCTGCCCCCCCCCACAAGGCCATCGCCGCCAGAGAGGCCAGCCTTACCCGAGAGATGTCGAAGCTCTCTTGCACTTGGATGTCGTCGGGCGGCGTCACCACGGGACTGGCACTCGCGGCCAGGCAGGCAGGCAGCAGCAGAAACACAGCCCTGAGACTCCACATGGTTCTGGGCTCTCCTGCCTCCGGTGTCGCTCACAGGCTCAGGCTGGGGACAGAGGAGACACCACCTCTCTGCCCACGGCAGCTGCGAACTGAGGCTGGGGAGGGGGCCAGCAGCTCGTAGGTGACCTTGGTATTTGCCCTGCTCGGCCTGAACCAATCAGGGCCCCGAGGCCGGGTCTGATCGATCCCTTGCAGTGTCCTGCCCGGGGTCAGTGGTCCCACGGGGCCAGGGCGGCTGTTTCAGAGAAGGCATGGCCAAACACGACCCGGCCCGGATGCGGCCCGGCGCTGGCTTCACGCCCCAGACCGGCTCCCCGCAGAGAGGAGAGGAGCAGCCTGTCGCCCTTCCCGCCGGGTCAGCCGCCTGGACCTCCCGCTCCGGGCGCCAGCAGCGTGAGCCCCATCGGGCCCCTTCCTCACAAGAGAAAACGGACGCCCAGGGACAAGAAACGACGTGGCAGAGACCACAGGGAGGGTCTAAAGGCACAGCCCAGACGAGAACTCAGGCATCCTGTCCCCGGAGTTCCCTGTCTGAGCCCTGGCTGCCTGGAGCCCTAGCAAATGACGGCGGGAATAATGACGACGATTTCCACAGCAGCTTCCGCTCCCCGAGCTCCTGCTCCGTGCCAGCTTTGCGCCAACACTACACGTGCCACAGGCTTGAATTCCATCCCCACAAGAACCCTAGAAAGTCTGTGCTATTTTTCCCTTTTAAAGACCGGGGACTTGAGGGGCCTCGCTGCCTCAGTCGTTAAACATCTGCCTTCAGCTCAGGTCATGATCCCAGGGTCCTGGGATCGAGCCCCACGTCAGGCTCCCCTGCTTCTCCCTCTCCCTTTGCCTCTCCCCTCAACTCATGCACGCGCACTCTCTCTCAAATAAATAAAATCTTTAAGAAAAATAGAAAATAAAGACAGAGGACTTGGGTCTCTGGGAGGGAGGGCGCCTTGCCCCGGGGCCCCCTGCTGGGAAGCAGAGCTGCTGGGACAGGCGGCACTGGGTGGTGGCCAAGAGCAGGGACTCAGGAGCTAGGCCACATCCCACGCTGGCCTTGGACAAGTGACATGTCCTTCCAGTGCCGGGGCTTCCTCGCCAGTGGACGGGGACACCAGTTGCTGGTTCATGGCGCTATCGTGAGGTCACAGGCGCGAAGCTTTACAAAGCCCGAGGGCAGCGTCTGGCACGTGTTCGCAGCAGGTTGAACATAGTGTCCCCCGCAAAATTTGTGTGCACCTGAGACCTCGATGTGACCTCACCTGCAGCAGCAATTAGTTAAGATGAGGTCACACGGGATGAGAGTGAGCCCTCCATCTAATGCCTGGTGTCTTAGTAAGAGAAAGGGGAGGGAGACTCGGCCGCACAGACGCCGGGGGACGCGCAGGGAAGACGGGGACAGGCGGGGGCCAGCTACAAGTCCAGGCACGCCGGGCACTGCTGGTACTCACCAGGAGCTAGGAAGAGGCAAGTAAGGATTGTCTTCTAGAAACTTCAGGGAGACTGTGGGCCCACTGACAGTCTGGTGTCGGACTTCCAGCCTCCGGGACAGTGAGAGAACACATTTCTATTGTTTTCAGCCCCCAGCTGTGCTGCTCTGTTAACGACAGCCTTGGGAAACTGCATACTGTTCATTAAGCAATTTCAAAAAGAATTTTTAAAAACTTAGGTCTGTTTGTCTCCAAAGCTCAAACTTGCCAGTGCTACCATACGCCCTCCCTGCGAAGCTCTCTTTCCCAGCAGTCAGAGCCGCTGTCCTTACTTCCTCCCTGTTCTTGACATGGAACATTCCAGACTCACAGAAGGCCCCCTGCTATGGCTGGCCACGCCCCCTTCAGAGGGTTCCAAAACCAAGACCCATATTCATGTGAGAATCCAGGAGTTTCCCTCCTCCACCCAGTGGCACCAGCAAATGGTGTGTCACGTCCCTCTGTGGGAGCCACCCAATACCTTCGTCTCTCCCAGCAGCAGGAACAAATAAGGCCCTATTCCTAAGTGAGTGTTTCCTTTGCTCCATCGCCAACAGCTTGGCTACTGACAGCATTTCCTTTTTGCTTTGGCTGCTGGGAAGCTCAAAGCCATGTTACAAGCTTTATCACACCAACCATCCCAGCTTAGATTTCTGGGACAATGACCTTCCCTCTTGTTCACAACATTTCTCGATCTTTTACGGTTTGGTTAGTGGTGGCAGGAAGAAGGCAGTCTGACTTAAGAGACATTCAGAGAACTGGGAGCCTGGAGCCCTGACTTCTTTCCCGCTCTGAAGCCACTTTTCTCATCTGCAAACTGCAGATAACAGACCTTGTCCTGTCTGCTGAGAGGTCGAGTGAGGCAGTGGGTCAGAGTGCTGTGTAAACAGTTCACTGTCCTAGCTGGTGATGAGCTCCCGGTGTCCGTCTGGGGAGAAACCGCGCTGCTAGGAGAGTGAGACACTGACAGCCCATCAGTGGCAACAGAGCCCTCCTCTGAAGCTTGCCCGCAGCCCCACGATGGCATTAGGGTCGTCCTTCCCCCTGGCCCCACGGGAAGGCTGCGGCACATGGGCGTGAAGACAAACACTGGCCTCTTTCGGACAGGACTGTTCGGGCAGCCATACGGCCTCTCCTGGGGGGGAGGGCAGAGGCCTGGATGTTGATCTCTTTGCCTGCCTCCAGGGATGTTTGCTCTCCTGAGATGATTAACCAGAGCAAACAGAGAGAGCAAACTCTTCCAAAGCCCACCTGGACTTTGAGCTGTTTTTTTAAAAATTAGCCGTGGGCTGCAGGATGCAAGGTCATTAGTGGTCTGGGGATGCAGACCCCTCCTCCCCCTCTGGCTGTCGGGGTGGGAGGGTGGAGGCTCTGGGGGCACCTCCGGAACTGGTCCAGGCACAGGGGGAGGGCCCACCTGTGCCGAAGGCGGAGGCGCAGCAGCAACGGAGGGTGAATTTCAGATGAACACATGGCCGCTCAGGGAGGGAACAGGACTCGTTCAAGGTTACCTAGCTTATGGCCTGACTCTGGGGCCCAGGTCTTCTCCCACACTTACTCACTCACTTGCTCATCCATTCACCCAGCTCGCACTCTGTGCTGGGGGTACGATGGAGAGCATGAAGGGCCTGCTAGAGCTCCCTCTCCATGGGGGGTGGGGGGGGGGGGAGAAGACATAAGACAGATGGTCGCTGCAGTGATGGGGGAGCAGAGCCCAGGGGAGGGGAAGACCCGCCTAGGAGCTCACCAGACAAAAGGCAAGGGGGGCCATGCAGGGAGGACAGGGCGCTCCGGACAGAGGAGGCAGATGGAAAGAAAAAAAATGCATCTGGAAAGCAAAAGCTATCCAGCCAACCAGCCAACCATCCAAACCATGGAGTTGGAAGTAGGCGGCAGCGGTTGTGTGGTGGTGGGGACAAGTGGCGAGAGCGAGGCTGGGGAGGGGGCCGAGGCCCAGCAGGTAGGACTGTGAGGCCGGCCCAAGGGTCTGCTTGTGAGTCTCGAGTGTGTGGGGAGTGCTGGTGGGTTTTCAGAAGGGAATGGCCGGTCAGATTTGTAATCAGGAGAGATCCACGAAGAGGGAGTAGAAGTGAGGGCCGGAAAGCAACTCCCTACAAGGTTATCCAGGAAGAAGGAAGGACCAACAGGGACATCCAGGCCACGGGGTGGGACTCAGACCAGAGGGCGTGGTCAGGATTCGGGCCTTCCTGTGCTAATGGTGGAAGGGGACAGTAGGGGTCCTTCCTTCCTCACAGGAGGCATTCAGCCCCGGGCCTTGCCCCAGAACCTGACTCTGTGCAGTTCCCCCCGGACTCAGAGTGCGGCTTGTCCACGCGTGGTGAAACTGGAGGTGGGTGGCACCCGGGACTCCATAACCAGCATCAGGAGAGGGGACCTTCTCCCAGCTCAGCTGTTTCCGGGCTTTACATCTTCTCCGCCCATCCCAAAGAGCTAGACCACCTATAGCCTTGAGTCCCAGCCCTTGGGATTTGCTGGGTGACCGTGGGGGCAGGCTTTTCCTTCCCTCACGTCACCTTCCTCATCAAGACCCGCAAACGAGGGTAAAGTAGCTCACTGGATGTGGCTGATACAGGAGCTCAGTGAGGGACATTCGTGAACGTCCTCCCCGCTGCCCAACCGCACACACTGGAGGGACGTGTGTCCTCACAGGCACTTAGCACAGCGTGGGGTACCACAGAAGGGCTCCAGAAATGCAGGAATTATGCGGCAGGGAGGCGAGAGTGCCCCAGGTCCGCTAGAGGGCAGCAGAGAACTTCTAGAAAGACCACCCAGGTTTGCTCAGATGGCTGAACCCAGACCAGGAGCCAGAGGCCTAGAGCAAAGGCCCACAGAAGTGGGAGAACCAGCGCTAGAACCCGGCCCTCCTTGTCCCGGGACTGCTTCAAATCTCCTGGGGAGTGTAGAACATCCAGCCTCTACCTTGCCTATCCCCCACCTAGCTACAGAGCCGGATGCTTAGATGGGGCCCTTTTGGAAACAGTTTCCTGGAAGATTCTCTTGGTGAGCCAGACTTGGGTGCCCCTACTTTAGACCACAAAGGCGGATTCAGTTCCTACAGCGTGCCAGGCCCCAGGCCGGGTGCCCCGCAAGCACGTCTTACTGAACCCCCCCCCCCGTTAGGGCTCCATCACTTGACTACGGTGGTGGCTCTATTTTACAGATAGGGAAACTGAGGCTAAGAGCTCAGGTGAACAGGTGTCAAAGGTCACCCAGTCAATGAATTGTGATTCGAACTCGGATCTGAATCCCTGACACCTGCCTCACTCTGCTGACCACCCTGGCCCTGTCCCCTCCTACATGGGACCTTGGGCCCTGTTCTTTCAGATGCCTGGAGCGGCGGGTGGGTCATCTCCCTCCACCGGACTCCTCCCTGCAGGAGTCCAGGAGACACGTGCCTGCTGCTCCCTTCCCAGCCAAGAGCAGGCTCTGTGCTGCCGAGACCTGCTACATTGCTTCCTCCCTGGAGCCTAGCAGTGTGCTGGGCACTTAGTAGGTGCTCAGTGAACATACACCAATGGACTTCGTTAGAGCTGTGGAGGAGAATATAGGTTAGACCCAAGAAGGTCCAACTAGAAGGTGGCTGAGCGAGGCTGGAATATTGGAATCACTACTCCAAGTCCTTAAATCATGATCAGTGAAGGACTGGAAAGCTCAATGGCACAGTCCAAAAGGCAAAGAGACTTTGCTCCGTTGGGGCGTTTCCTTGTGACCCCGGTTTTGAACCAGTCTGTGTGCCATGGCCGAGAGGACCCCCGAGCTTTGTTTAGCAGAGTGATGGTCAAGCGGCTGAACTTCGCACCGAGACAGACTTGGGTCCCAGTCACCGCTGTGCCCCCTTCCTGCCTATGTGATCCTAAGTGACTTCACCTTTCTGGATCTGAGTTGTTCCCTCCGTTAAATGGCGTTAAGGGGAGCCCGTGGGGTGTGGAGGAATGAAATAATGAGGGACAGGTCATGTTCTGGCTCCTTGAAGAGAGCAGAGCGAAGAGTGCCCTTGGATGTTGTCACTCTAGCTTCCTGATTGTGGGAGAGGCGGGCGCAGCCTGGAGAAGCAGCTGGTGAAGTGCGACACTCTGGAGCCGAGTGTCCTTGAGATCCAGGGGACAGAACTTGCGGACCCCCGTCCGGCTCCCTTTGCGCCACTGAAGAAAGGGTTTTCCCTAAGGAGTAAGCTTCCAAAGACCGGCCTGTGTCCAGGAAGAGGACACAGGCATCTTCCTGCTCTTTACAGGCTGGTCTTATCTGTCCATTAAAGCAGGACCTCCAGGGACCTGCCCTGACTCTTGGCTGACCGAGCTGATATCACCCGATGTCCTCAGATGGACTAAAATAGCTCTTTTCCAAAACCTCGAGGCAAGCTGGACTTTCTGGAAAGTCCCCCTGGCCCTTCTTCGATGCAGACAAATGAGTGTCTCTCAGCAAACCCTGGCAGAGCAGCGGGGACTCGTCCCTGGCTCTTGCCCCGGCCAACAGTCCTGGAGGGCCGCTCTCTCCTTGCCAGAATCCACGCCCGAAGAGCCCCCTGCAGGACCTGGCAATCAACCAGGTCATGAGTGTGACACGACCAGGGAGCAGATGCTGTCCCAAGTCCCCTCCTGCAAGGACAGGAGCGTCGCACGTGTGTGCTGAGAGCATCCGTTACTAGTAACAACAGTAATACCGACTCGCGTTTATGGAGCACTGACCGGGGGGCAGCCTCTACCCTCAACAGTTTATGTGGAGTCGCTTTTAATCCTCATCTCCTACCCTCTATGAGCACTTACGAACTCCTCACAGGATAAACCGATCTTATCCCCACCTTACAGAGGAGGATCCTGAGGTTCAGAGAGGTTCACTACCTTGCCCAGCTTCTCACAGCCGTTAAGTCAGACGGACTGGGGCTGGGAGAGGGGGTGCGTCTGCCCAAGGTTCCAGAGCCTTGAGACCACCCAGGCCTCCAGCCTGACCACCAGGAGAGCAGGCTCGGCCTTCAAGAGGAACCTAGGAAAGGAGCAATGAGCGGGAGGCCGTGTGACCACAGCCGGGGCTGCATGAAGGCTTCCGAGGACGGCGCCCTGGCCAGCTTCCCAAGGTCTCCCTTGCCAGCTGGCCAGGGCGGGGCTCGTGTGGCCCCCGCAGACGGTCTGCTGCAGGGCAGGCTTCGAGCCCCGAGCCCCCGCGCCTGCCGCCGCTCCTGCCCTCTAACCACGGCACCGCCTGCTTACAACTTCCAGTGGCTGCTGCTCCTCGATTCAGAGCAAGACCCCCCCGCCCCCCCGCAACCTGCACCGCGCTGCCCCATCGTTAAAGTAAAGGACGGGGAATCAGGCAGCTCGACAAGGACACGACAACAGAAGGAGTCATCTAAGAGAACACATATCCCTCGGAGGAGCTGAAATCAACCAGTTGGGTACAAAACTGAGTATGAATTTGGTGGCAAATGGGTCCTTACACAAAGGGAAAGAGACCGAGAGCAGGCAGGACGCGTCTGGGAGGTGAAAGGCTGGTGTGGCCGGAGCGGACAGAGATGGGCGTGAGATGTTCTCGGCAGCGGGAGCTGCACGCTCTCTCACGCTGTCACACCTGCGGCGTCTATCTTGGGGTTGCTCGCCCAGAGAGGCACAAAGACCCACAGGCGTGCTCTTCCTTAAGCGTGTGTTCTACAGTGATGCTTCCAAACTCCCGCTTCTGCCCTGGCCGAGAGTGAAGGTCCCCAAGGATCTGGAGAATTCGGCCAGGGCTCTAGACGTCTAGATCTAGATTTGCCAGCATTCTAGAAACTCACAGGTGGCCTTCCAAGCTCTGCCGAAGCTCCCCCTCCCCAGCTAGAGAGCCCAGAGAATCCCTCCCCATTTCTATGCGCAGTTTTAAAATTTCTGAGAGATCATTTAAAGATCTGGGATTCTGGAAAATGCCTACAGTGCTCCAGGATTTCCTAGAGCTTCCCTCAATTCTGATGTACCAGAGACCTTCTAAGCTTGACAGTTCTGGAGAACGACTACCCCATTTCATGGGGCCGGAGAACCGCCCCCAGATTCCAGCATCCTCGGGAAGCCCGGTAGCCTTCGGGGCTCCAGAAGAGCCCTCTGGAGTCCTCGAGCTCTCAGCAAGGACCACTGGACTTGAAGAGTCTTGATGCATCACTGGGGTCCTCTGGAATTTCTCCAGGGTTTTGGGATTCTGGAGCAAGGATGTTGATCCAGAGATGGACACATGGCCTAGGAGATGGGGGGCTGGAGACTGGTCTCCTTCAGTCTCTCTCTGGGAAAGTAAGTGGGGGTTTTGCTGAGCTGGAACTAGGAAAGCGGAAAATCATGGCTGGCTCCAGCGGAAGAAGGAATCATCCAAACACGAAATGAACAAGCAACAGCCAGGGTCCCCCTGGGTGGTCCCTGTCCACCCTCCCAAGGCAGCTCAGGAAAGCTCTCACGCTCGGTGCCAGGGGCCTTCCCCGCCGGGGGGCTGGAGACCTCCCAGCAAGCAAGGTCCCCATACAGTGAGAGAGTGAGAGAGTGAGAGAGAGAGAGAGAGAGAGAGAGAGAGAGAAGGGCTCCTGGGAGGGGAGGAGCCCAGGCTCAAGACTGCTGAGCCACCGGAAACCAGGTGGCACCACCATTACTTAAAGAGTAGAAAAAAGTGACTTGACAGCATTAACCAGGTTCACCGTCCTCCTCTCCTTCAGGTCTGGGCATGAACATCACCTGCACGGGACCTTTCCTGGTCCCCCCATTTAGAATCACACCCATCCTGGAGGATGGACCTCCCCTCGAGATTTTGCTCCACGGCCCTTATCACCGAGTTCCCTCTATTCTGCCTTTTTTCTGATCTTCTGTCTGGGTTTGGTGATGGTGAGGATTCTTAGGCTTTGTTCAATGCTGGCCCAAAGTGGGCTCTCCATAGGGCTTTGTGAAACGAATTTTTTTTGAACCTAGATCATCGATTTCATCAAATGGTCATATTGACTGAAAGTTGCTTTTGGCCGAACTGCCACTAGCAAAGCCTTATGCCACACTCTTCCCATCTGCGAGCAGATTTAATCCCCATGACTGTCCCGTGAGGGGCTGCCGCTGTTGCAGCCATTCTGCCGATGAGAGGACCCAGGTTCGGAGCAGTGAAGCCGTTTGCCCAGGATCACTCACGGTTACGGGAGGCGGCGAGATTCACACACTGTGCAGACTTAACCATACCCGCTCTGCCGGGCCGGCGGCCTGTGGCATCTGCTCGTTACCCCCACCTCCTGGGCTCTGCCCCCCGCCCCCACACCGGCCTTCCACTGAGTCTCCACTGCTGAACGCCCTGAACGCCCAGCCACATGTCTCGCCTTTCAATACTCGGCCGCCATGAGCTTCCTGGGCAAAGCCGGCGAGTCCCTTGTCAGTTCCGTTCACCACCCTGGCTGGCCTGATGCTGGGAGTGTTGAATGAATGAATGAATGAATTGGCGAACAAAGGCAGGAATGCGCCCTGCGGGTCTCAGTTCCCCAGACTCCAAAATGGAAGACTTAGATTAGTCTCACGGCTCCTTCTCCAACGAGGTCCTCCCACTGGCACCCCCAATTTCTCATGTCACATCTGGACATCCCCCCAATGGGAGACCATTGCACCCTACTGGGATCCTGACATTCTTCACCTCCTGACCCTCACTTGAACTCCACAGACAAGGAGCCTCTCCCCGTCACCCCCATCTAATTGGCTGAATACCAGAAAGTGATCCAGGCAGGGTTCAAGTCCTGCCCAAGGCCCCAGCAAGTCTGTGGCATCAGAACTCAGACCTCACGACCCCTGCAGCCCCAGCACGCACGCAGCCGGCACAGAGGCCGGCTGGAACCGGTCTCCCTCACGCTCCCGCAGGGGAGATGCTCACCTTTGATTTCCCCCCAGCTGCCCTGCTGCTTGTAGCAGTTGCTCAATTAAACTTTGTATCAAATACTAGGGAGATGGCAACCCGGACTATTCCCGATTGGGAGGGGCGCACACCTCCTCCTCCTCCGGCTCCTCTGGGCGCACCCCCCGCCGGGGATGCCTCCATGCAGAAGTGCCTGACGCCCGAGACACAACCCGCCACACTCAGAGCGACACCACTCTTTATTCGTTTGTCTGTTTCATCACCCACAGCCTGGCTTCTCCCAAATCCAGTCTCCTCTCTCGCAGTCCGGGTCGGCACCCTCCCTCTGCTCCCCCAAACAGCCCACCAGCCCCTAGCCGCAGCCCTCGGGAACTGCCCCCTGCCCCGCGCAGCTGCACAGGGGGACGGCAGCTGCCATCCCCACTGCGCAGATGGGGAGACCGAAGCCCGAGGCGCAGAGCCCAGACCAAGGTCACGCGGGGGCCTCTCAGGTTTCTGCTTTGCCCTCAGCAGGGAGGGAGGACGCGGCTGGGGCTCCGAGCTGCCTCGCCAGGGGTTGGCTGGCTCCGGCCGCGGTGCAGGGAGCTGCCAATCTGGTCTCGGAGGGCCTCCAGTCTCCGCGCCAGGTTTGGAACCGCAGCCCCACCTGAGAAGCACACGGTGAGACTTGACGCCTGCGCTCCCTTGGGCCCCTTCCCACCCAGACCCATCAGTGTCCCGACACTCTCTGGGGAAGCTTTGGGGGGGGTTCCCCTCCCCCTCAACATACACCGTGGGCTCCTGCACACGACTGGACATAGAGGTGGCCCCGGGAAGAGAATTCCCAGTTTGGGAACTAGAAAGATCTTACAAATCGCCTCTCAACACACACCCTATCTAAGGTCTGGACAGGGTGGGTTCTGGCCCGAGATCACAAAAAAACAACCTACAAGGGGCCCCTCCCTCTCGTTCACCTCTCAGGACCGGTGAGCTGGTCGGGGGCCCCACGGGCAGGGGGGGCGCGGAGGGTACCGCCTCCTCCTCCAGCAGCATGTCCGCCAGGACTCGGCTCTGGGGCCAGTCGCAAGGACTCCTGGGCCGGGGTGGTTGGGTGGTAGGAGGTGAGCCTTCGGGTTCCCAGGCCCGGTCCCCTCCTCCCCTGTCCCAGTGCCGCAGGGCTGGCCCACCTCTCTCTCGGACACTTGGCAGAGCCAGGGCTGCGTGGGGATCCCCAGGGTGGGGGCTGGTCAGACAGGGGCATGCCGCCTGGGGCCTTAGGGCCAAACACCTGCAGGAAAGACCAGAGCCCACCCTGGGTGACTCTGCCTCTACGTGCCCCACCCTCCTGGTGCCACCATCTCTGCCACACCTGCCCCCACGGGACACCGAAAATATCAGGGGCACATAAAGGCGCAGGCTCTTGGTCCCTTTTGCTGTGGGCGGCGGGTAGCCCTTGCAATGTCCTCTCTGGAGACAGGAACTCCTGGGGCCAGGAACCATGCCTGGTCTGTCGGCATTCTCGGCGCCCAGAACGCGGGCTGGCACAAAGCTGGGAGCTTAGGGGAGAGTTACCGAGTGAGTGAACACATGAGTAAGTGAAGTCGTAAATGAGTAATGTGTGAGTGGACGAATGAATGAGCCAGTGTTCCGTGAGTTCCTGAAAGAAGGCAGGATGGGGAGCAGGGGGAGGGGAGCTAACCCAAAGCTACCCCTCATCCCATGATCCAGCCTGGGACCCTGGGACGCTGGAGCCTCCCAGGCTGCTGAACCCCGGATCCAAGCATCTAGCTCTCCCCGCTCGCTCAATCCCCTGCCCCTCCACCTTTCCTACCTGGGGCAGGTGGAGCTCCCCACAGGCCCAGTGGGCCAGTGGTGCTCGGCACAGGGGGCAGAAGCGGCAGCGGGAGCAGAGCAGGGCCTGCAAGAGAGCCCGTCAGAAGCTCTGCGGGTCCTGCTCCCCACCCCCCCGCCCCGGGCCGGGCGGAGACTCACGTGGCACGGGGGAGCTGGCACCGTCACACAGGGACACGGCGGGGCTGGGCCAGGCTGCGGCTGGTGACGGTAGCAGGCACTGAGGAGGCGCCTGGAGACAAGAGTGGGGTCTGTGCCTACAGCCCGAGAACCAACACCATGCTGGCCTCCGAGGCCCCCCTTTCAACAAACACTCAGCGAGCACTTACTACAAGCCAGGTACCGTTCTCAAGGCTTTACAAAGGAACGCATTCAATTCGAACTCTACAACCACCCTATAAAGTAGGCTCTGGATTATCCCCATTTTACACAAGAGGAAGCCCAGGCAGGCAGAGGTAAAATGACTCACCCACGGTCACACGGCTAGTAGGTGGCAGAGCTGAAGTTTGAACCCAGGGGCTCTGGGTCCAGAGGTCAGACTCTTGACCACCTCCCTGAGCCACCTTTTCCCACCCGCCCTCTGTCCCAAGACCTGTCTCCGGGCCGGCGGCCGGGCTCACCGCTCCAGCTCCCGGACCTGCTGGGCCAGGATGCGCTGCTCGTCCCGGGCCCGGGCCTGGCTACTCTGCAGCCGGCTCTTTTCTTTCCTGGGAAGAGCAGGCCCCAGGCAGGTGACCGGAGGCAGAGCTACTGGTGGGGGTACCAGTTAGCCCTCCTCTCTGCGGGGGAGTACGAGCCCCAGGAGACAAGGTGGGGAGACAGCAGGGTAGCCACAGACTAGGGAGCGATGCCGCTTGGCAGAGCAGCCGAGAGGGGCGGGGTGGGGCACAGAGACCCCCTGGCTGAGGCGGGCCCTACCTGAGCCTCTCATTCTCCAGCATGAACTCCTGGAGCATCCCATAGAGGTTCCGCTGGGCCCAAGCCACCCGAGCCCCACTGAGCCTGGAGGCTGCAGGGAAGGGGAAGATGGCTAGATCCAGAGGAGCCCCGGACCCTAGCCTCACCCCACCCCTGCCTCCGGCGAACTCATACCCTTGGGGTCTATTTGCCCCAGCTGGGACCGCAGGCAACGGTTCTCCTCCTGCAGCTGCAATATCTCAACCTCCAAACGCTGGGGATGCTTTGCCATAGGCGACTGCAGAGAAAGAGGTCCAGAGCTGCTGTTGTGGCTGCCTAAGTTGCACACTGCACAAGGGCTTCCGGGGGTGGGTGAGGAGAGCCTAAAACCCAGCCCATGCTTCACTGGCCAGCCTCACACCCTGGCACAGGGCGACATCCACCCGGAGGAGGCACCTGTGCTAATGGCATCACAGGGTCAGGCAGCCTTCGCTGTAGCCCTGGAGGGCCTATTCTAGGCTGGACCCCGCGCCAAGTCCAACCTTAAACTCAGTTCTGTTCAAACCTTGGCCCAGATCCTGACCCCGAAGGAGACACTATGTCAGACCCCAACTCAACAACTCAGACTTAATCATGATACCAGCTGGGATCCTGGCTACACCCTGAGTCATATCTCAAATCAGACCACACACCTAGACATGCCCTAACCCTGACTATGACCCTGACCCCGCCCTACCAATCATGACCCCATCGCCAGGACTCTGACTCTAATCCCAACCCTGACTCAGTCCCAGATTTCCCACGACACCAACTCAGGCTCCAACTACTGCCTGATCCCCAATTGTCCCCTCTGCCAGTGTCTCCCTCCATTCACCTTGGGGGCCTGTGGCCGAGTGGTGACCCGCTGGGCCCGGCTTGCATATCGCAGGGTGCTGAGAGTCTCAGGAAGGCACTGGGCTGAAGGGGACACGCAGGCCACCTGGGGAGGACTGCCCCTGAGTGTTCCTCTCTGGGACCCCCTCCCTCAGGAGCCATTCCTCCCTGCCAGCCCCTCTCGGGTACCATAAGGGTGACCCCGTGTCCCCCCAGTGAGTCTGCCAGCAGCTTGGTGAGCTTGCTGTCCCGGAAGGGGATGTGGCTCTGCTTCCGCTGTGGGTCCAGCAACAGGGAGATGCAGTGACCTGGGTGGGGACAACAAGGCCAGCAAGGTCACCACTCTCGCTCAAGGCCACCCAGCCGGTATGTGCAGGGCTGGGATCTCCACGCAGGCCTGTCTGACTTGAAAAATCCCTCTTCCTGTAAGATCTGGTTACTTGGTCAGACCAGTCTCTGCCACCAGACTGGGGCTCCTGAAGGCAGGGATGGCCCTGCCCACCCTGATCCCCAGGGCCACCAAAGAGGCTGACCACCCCTGAACCTGGCACTTGGCAGGGCTCAGGAAATGAAGAAGAGTTCCCTGAAAATCTCCCCACACAGGCCACCGAGGAAGGGACCTCAAGGCCCAGTGACCTGGGGCGGGGGTGGGAAGAAGGTCACTTCCCGTTCCCCACGGGGCCTCAGTCTTCCCAACCGCACATGGGGACAGGCTGAATGTCTGAGGGCTCAGCCTCTGCACTCGAATGTTTCTACTTCTCAAATGAAAATGCACCTTTATAAACCCTCGGTCTTATAGACTCGTAAAGTTCTAAGAGGGGAGGCACCAGTCAATAGCACGGTGAGGCCAGGAGGAGGTGGGTGGCTAGTGGGTCACAGCTCTTGACCCCCCACACCACCACTCCTCTGGTTCCCCCGCTGGGGACAGCTCTGGGCCAGGCTCAGGGGAGAGCCACGGGACGTCGGTGCAGCCGGCCCCACGTCTCACCCAGGGCCAGCAGGCTGCGGTTGATGCTGTTCGCCTCAAGCATCAGTTCCCCCCGGGATCCTGTGGCCGCCACCTTCTCACTGCCAGCCAGGTCTACAAAGCACAGCTTCCCCCCCACGGGGGGCTCCCCAGGGTCCTGTGGAGGCATCTGTGGGGCAGGGGGAAGCAGGGCTCAATGGGGACTCGGGAGGGGCCGTCCCCACCAAAGTCACAAAGCCGAAGAGACTTCCACTATTACCTCTGGCACGTGCCCAAGTTGCTTGCTATATCCCAAGGCAGACCCTGGCTGGGTGGCCCTGGGTCAGCTCCTTCCCCACGTGGGGACACTCACAGTTTGGCGGCTGATGTAGAGCGTGAGCAGGGCATGGCTTCGGCTGGAGGCCTGGTTCAGGGTGTGAGCTGAGCTCCGGCGGCGGCTAAGACCTAGAGGGGGGAAATGGCAGGAGCTGGACCTTGTAGGAGGAGCAGGTGGTCACCGATAAAAAGAAGCGAGGGCATTCTGGGAGAGGGGTCCGCCCATGCAGAGGCATGGAGGTAGGAAGGGGGAAGGAGGGGCTGCCGGGGCTGTCTCCAGCACGGACATGTGACAGGAAGATGGGGAGTACCGAGCAGAGGAACGTTGGTCAAATTCACGTTTCATGAACATCTCCCCCGTTGCCTTGCAGAGAGAGAGACTCAGACAGAAAGCTCAGCTCTGGGCACAACTTTGGGGCCAGAACCCAGAGTCCCAGTCTCCCCAGTGCCTGTCACGGGGTGAGTGCTCAATTAATATTTGATGAATGAATGGGCCTGGAACAGAAAGACATCACAGGCTAGGCTGAAAGGTATTGCCCTTCACCTTTAAGGAACTGGAAGGGTCTGGGGATTTGGAGAGGAAGAGGGATGTGGTTTGCTGCATGACTGGAAGGGGAGAGCCTTGAGGCGGGGAGACCTCCTCAGGGGGAAAAGATGGGGCCTGACCAAGGCAGAGGCCCTGGGCTACAGAGACCATGACCCTGACCCCACCCTGCCCAATCACGACCCCATCATCAGGATTCCAAGAGTCTGGACAGCAGAATCTGCAAGCCTGGGGTGGGGTGGGGTGTACATCTCTGGGCTGTGTCTGAATTGTTGGTTTGCTGGCCCTTTTCTCCCACACGGATCATCTCAAGCCACAGCTCCAGCCAGGGGCTCAGGGTGCAATCAGTGAACAACTGAGGAACGGGCGTCCCCACACCCCCAAGCGCCCCTGAAGTAGCACGCACCCATTTGCAGAAGTTCCATCAGGGCCCCCAGACTCCCAAACTCCACCACCCGCAGCTGCTCCACATAGAAGCCCCGGGCCTTATTCCAGCGAACAGGGAGGGGCCGGGGAGATCCCACACTCAGGAGGTCTCGAACCTGAGATGAAGGTGGTGGGTGAGGGAAGGGGCCCTGAGGCCACGGTCCATCCACCCCCAGCCCTTACCGACAACAGTCCCCCAGCCTCTTCTGTCCCTCCACCCTGCTCCTTGGAGAGAAATGCCTCCTTTTCCTAGAGGGCTGTCACTTCATCTCAGTCCCCCACCTGCTCGTTGTAGATCTCCAAATAGGAGGCACGGAGGGTAACAGGCGCGCCCAGGTGCTGCACCCGGACTAACAGCCAGGTGAAGGTCCTCTGTATGATGCCGGCTAGGTTGGGGGGTACGGGCACACCCTCGCCCTGGGGGCAGAAACAGCTGAGCCAGGGGCTGGATCACGCTCCTCCCAGCACAAAGTAACAGTCATCACTACCCTTGGTAGAGGACTGCCCTACTACGCGCCAGAAACTGTGCCAAGTTCCCGCCGAACATCGCAGTTAGTAATCCTCGGTCAGAACTGTCTCTTCCGTGTACAGGTGAAGAAACTGAGCGCTACTAAGTCAAGTGGATAAAAGTGGCTCCGTATTGGGCAGGCGCCTTCACCTCTCTGGTCCTCAGTTTCCCTGTCTGCAAACAAATGGGGCTGGGCGGCACGAAGGCCCTTCCCCCTGGAAGCGTGCACCCCCTACGGCTCCCATGCCCTCCCCGCTCCCTCGGCGCCCGGCCCACCTGCGGAGGAGGCCCGGTCAGGGTGAAGGTCTTCCCGGAGCCGGTCTGGCCGAAGGTGAAGACAGTGCAGGAGAAGCTGCGGGCGGCAGGGGCGTGGCTGGACTCGGGCAGCGGCCGGTGGGGGGCGGGGGTGGGCCGGGGGCCCGGGTCGCGGGGGCCGGGGGCCGTACCGGGCCTCACTCACCCGCGCAGCGCCAGCTCGCCCAGGCGCCGCACGCCGCACGCCCGGAACACGTCCTCCTGCGTGCGCGCCCCGTCCAGCACGGCGCCAAAGCGGAACGCCACGTCCGGGCCGCCGCCGGGGGGGCTCACCTGGGGGAGGGGGCGGTCGAGGGGGCGGGGCACGCTGGAGGCGGAGCCTGGGAGGGCGGGGCTCACGGGGTTGTAGCGGGGGGGTAGGCGGGGGCCTGGGACAAAGTTGCTCCGGGCAAGGGACGGAGGGGCCTCCAGGTAGGTTTTGGGGGGAGGCGGGGTCAGGGTTCCAGGAAAGGGGAGTTTCTCACTTGCAGAGTCCGGGTCCCCGAGCAGTGTAGCGCGCTCTGTTCCCCTCGACGCAACTCGGCGGCGCTCATGGGACGCACCCTGGGGTCCATTGGGAAGGCGGAAGGTCCATCCCGTTGTTGCCATCGGTCCTGTCCTCGCTCGGCACTCCCCTGCACCCCCCAACCAGCCTATACCTACCTGAGCACCACCTGGATGGGCGTTTCTGGCCCCTCTGGCCCCTGCTCCAGGCTCCGCGCGAGGTCCCTGTGGCGGCAACGGGAGTTACCATCCCTGAGCCCAGAGACTCGAACCTCCCAGAATCTCTGCTTACCCGTCTGGAGACCCGCGTTCCTCCATGTCCTGCTTTGCACACGGAGTTAGCTCCGCCCAAGTCTCGTTCCTTTCTCTCTTCACTACCCTCCCTTTTCCACTGCAGTGGGACTGGCTATACACACACCTTACATCCCCCACCCTCTTTCCCCCTTCTCAGGCGGCCATCCATCCGGAAAGGCTCCAGCCTCCCCAGGGCTAGCTAGTTAAAGATTTACCCACCCCCACCTCTGGTGGAAAAAGTCTCCAGCAAAGGGACCCCTAGCTAAGGGGTTCTCGAGTCTGAGGATCCCTTGCTCTTGCCCATTCCTATCAGGAGGGACCACCCAGACCAGCCTCCTCTGTACACAGATGGGATAGGGAGGGCGGGGAAGGGAAGGGCTCAACAGGGCCATACAGCAAGCCTGGGCAGAGCATGGACCAGGCCCTCCCCGATCTCCACCTACACCTCCTCCAGTTTTGTAATCTTCCCCCCCCCTGCTTCCCCACCCTGGCAGCTCCAGCTACTTGGCACCCCAGGGCCCAGGAAGTTGGGGGGGCACCTAAAGGGGTGAGAGGGGCCCACGTTTCAGCTCTCAGAAGACCTGGCTGGATCGAGCTGAGCCAAGCAGACAAAAGGCCCAGAAAGAATCTAGTTAAACATTGGGCCACCTGCTTCTCCAATGCCAAGGCTGATCTAAGGCCAGGGCCGCTGTTTAACCCTCTCCTGGTCTGGCTGTCAGGAGCAGCCAGCCGACTGTGTGCGTAGGTGCTGGGGTGGGCCAATCATCCGTTCAGGGACAGTCTCCGTGCTGGGCATCAGGACAAAGGAACCCTGTAGTCTTAGTTCGGGACACGAGAACAGTCTAGTGTGCAGGGATGGGGGGGTGCGTAGTTCAGAGTCTGTAGGAGCAGGGAGGTGAGGGTGGGAGGTGAGGGTGTTCTTGGCAGAGGGAACACATTGCAGGAAGGCTGGGTGGGGTGGGGAAATGTGTGAGACATGTAGAGGGGGTTTGAGACTGGACCAAGCTCATGGAGGGTACACGAAGGAGTCAGTGAAGGGTTACAAACACGGAAGTGACGCTATCAGATAGGTATTGTGATTATTATTGCCATTCTGGCTGCCTCTGTATATTCTCTGAATATTTCTGTAAATTCCTCTCCCTTACACATACATTAGGATGAAAGCCTTTAAAGATCACCCCCCTTCAATGCAACATGCCCCATACCACCACAAATGATAGCCAACTATCGGAGCCACCCAGCTAGGGACTGGCTTAACTTGGGTGGCAGTGAGCTCCCCGTGCAGTGGAAGAGTACAAGCGAGAGCCGGTTAACCTTTTGGTCATAGGGCCTTCTAGCTGGATCTATAGGGAGAGTTAGGTAGAGCAAAGAGCCACTGCCCCCAGCCCTGCCACTTGGGCAAGTCATTCCCCCTTTCTTAACCTGTTTCCTTCCTCTAAAAAGAGATGAACAATTTGCCTAGTTGTCCTGAGCTTTCAATGAGACCGTGTAACTGAAAGGGATTCATCAATTGTAAAGAATTATCTGAAAGCAATAATAAAAGTCCCTAGATGATCTCCAAGATTTCTTTCAACTGTGAAGGTCCTTAATCTGTTACATTCTTTTTTTAAATCCTTGAGGTGGATAGGACAAGAATTACTATTCCTGTTTTGTAGATGAAAAAAAAATGGGAGAAAAGAGAGGCAGGCAGGGGAGGCTATCTGAGGGGAAAAGCAGCCGTGAGCGGCGGAACCGAATAGAACCCGGAGCTATGACTGGCTGCCGGCCTGGGTGCTGTGACGGCAGCTTGCCTTTTTCCGTTGTGGACCCCGAAGAGGGCAGGTTGCTCCTTTAAATGTCCCTAAAAGGGTTAAGAACTATCACTCATTCATATCTTTGTGTGCTTTGGTTTAATCAAATTGCTGTCCCTCTTCAAACTGGACCGAGATGAGCCACGCGGAAGGGATTTTGAGAAAAATGCCAAGACAAGGGATGTGTGCGTGATGGGTTGGGATGGGCTATTGGGTGTGACTTTGGCGACTTGGGTCAGAAGGCGTACATGGCTGGATGTCCGCAAGCAAGAGCAAAGTTCCGGTTCTGTTCTCTAACAAGGAGTAAGATCTGCTAAATTGTGAATTCTTTCAGCAGATTTTTTAATTAAGCCTCCTCTATGTGCCAGGCTCCCAGGAACGTGAGAGCCACACTAGTGAACAAAACAGACGCTGCTAAGTGTTTGTGGGGTGGTAGGGCACCTGGAACCCCCACACATGACAGGTAGGAGTGTAAAGACAACCGTGTCCTGGAAACTATTTGGCTTGATCTACTAGAGTTAACGTGTGCCTATCCCGTGATCCAGCACTCCCCCTTCCGAGGTGTTTGCCTGGGAGAACTGAGTGTACGCTCCAGAGACAGGGACAAGGAAATCCAGCCATTTCAGCCACCACCTCTATCCCCACTACCACTGTCCCTACCTCCCTCCTTGTCCTCATTACCATCACCGTAGTCCCATCACCGCCATCACCCCAATTCAACCATCACCACCAGTAGCTACAGAAATAGCAGTCCTTGCCCCCACTGCCACCGTACCGCCACTGCGATGACTGTGACCATCGTGATAGTGATGAGTCCATGCCATCCCTGTCCATTCATTTGAGAAAGTTAAAGGACACAACCCACGGCTGGCGCTGAGTTCCTTTGTGTCCCCCTCCCTTCCTCACCGTGTCCTGGGCCTGTCCTCTATTCCCTGGGTACAGTGGGACTCCTGTGGTCCAGGGAGGGGTGGAGGGAAGGTCTCCGGAGGAAAGAGTGTTGTAGAAGTTGGCCGGCCCCCGCAGGGGTGAAGCTCTGGCCCTCGCTAGAGGGCAGCAGAGCACTGCGCCACCGTGGCCCGAGGGCTCATCACAAAGGAGTTTTGTCAAGGGAGGCCGGCTCTTGGCATACATTTTCTCCTAGCCTGTGCCCAGTAGAGGGGCTATCAGGTTGGTGCTGTGGAAAGGGGTGAGCAGGCCCTCAAGATGCGCTCCCTGGGGAGTGAATAAAAGCCGGGCAGAGTCAGCAGGGACCCTCCTCCACACTCCCCTGCTCCCACTTCCGTCCTAGACATCCCCCTTGAGAAAGCCGTAACCTGACTCTGTGGGGCCTCAGAATAAAATCTGAGCCACCTAGGCTGGGACTTAAGGCCATTCGGGCTCTACCTCCTTTTGACCCCTCTGGCTGTCCCTCTCCTCTACCCCCCACCCTCCACCCCTGCCTCCTGCACTCCAGCCCGAAGCTTCCCTAGGCTTCCCTTAGACTCCTCTAAGCCTTTGCCCCTGCTTTTCCCCCTGCCAGGAGTGCTCACTTCTACCTGGTGGGCTTGTCCTGCAAGCTGTATTGTAGAAAGCCCTTCCTGGGCCCCTACCCCCCAGGTCAGGCCGGAGTCACCCTGTCCCCACAGCCTCCTGGGCTTCCTGCTGTCACAGGACTGATCACATTGGAATGTGCCTCCCGTCTTTTGGGGGTGCGGGGACTATGTCGGCTTCATCCCTGTGGTCTCCGAGCCAGCCAGCGCAGGGCCCTGCACACAGTAGGAGATCAGCAAACGTTGGTGGAAGGGAAGGAGCCAGGAAGGACGAAGGGAGCCTGGTGGGCAGGCTGCTGGGTGCATCCCTGCATCCCTCCCTAGCCTCCATCTCTCCCTTCCTCCCAAGGCTAACCACAAACACTCAACTTCATGATGTAAGGATTCATTTAGGGCTCATTTATCATGGAGATCATCAGCTCCTGCCACAAAGCTGCTCTCAGATGTGCCCAGAAGCTGGGTGACATTCTCTCAGCCCCAGCCAAGCTAGCCTCTCGGACCCAACCATCTGCTACAAATTTAGAATTCCCAGAGGGTGGGGGACAGGCTCCGCTGGGCCCCCGGAAACCCAATGTCAACGCCCTCTGCTCTGTCCAACACATTTCACAGAGGGCTTGTCCCCATTTGTCAGGTGCAGAGACTGAGGCCCTGGTGGGAAGAGGCCGAGCTCAGTTTGGGGCTCACACCCCACAGGGACGGCCTCGCACAGGACGGAGGTGGAACAGAAATGAGGAAGAAGATAGTGAGGAAGCAAGTTCTTTTATCACATGACTCTCATCTTTCCTTGTTCCTCTTGTAACCCCCACGCCCCAGTGGAGGAAAAGCCAGATGGGTCCAAGGCTTGTTGTGAAATTTTCCAAACAGAGCTTGATGTAATCTTTAATTAAAATGTGAATGTGGGCCATGGGACTCATTCCACAAAATTGTCCAAAGCAGGAACCTTAAGGGATTATTGCATTGACTTCTCTCTGGTCCCCTGCCCCATCTACAGATAGGAAAACCGAAGCAGGGCCGATACAGGCGTGGTGAGGAACAGTGATTTTAGATGGAGGTACAGAGAGTCACAGAACTCTACCGGCACCCTCAGGCCCCCACTCTCTCCCCTTAAACCCCTGCCTCCTCTCCTCCGAAACTGCGCATGGCTTGTCTCGCTGGGTATGGTGGGTATTGGCGGCCATGCCCGGCTTCCCACTAGACAAGGAGCTTGGTGAGGGGAGGGGGCCCGTCCCACTGCCCAGCACGGGGCCTGGCACAGAGACACACCCACTAACTGTCCGTCTGATGAAGACATGAGGGTCCAGCAAGAGGAGATGAAGCGTCCTGAAGCCAAGCTTTGTCTTTTGGTGAAGATGAGCCTCTAGGGGGTAGTTGTGAAATCCAAGGACCCAGGGTTGTTGAAACTCTCTGCTGTTTCCAGAATCTCGGCTCTTCTCCTTAAAAATGTAAACAGCTTGCCCTGAGTCAGCTTTGGCCAGGAACGACTTACCTATGAGCCGGCTGTGTTCATCTAAAAACAGTAATGTTGCTGTGTAAGAATGCGAAAGGGTGTTAAGTACCATTTGTTGCACAATAATGCCTCATTGTGTCTGGAACCTTCTGGGTCAGAGAATTGGGAGTTAATATTTATCGAACCCTTTTTCTACTTCATTTTATAATTCAAATTCGAAGCAACCCTCTGGGACTGGCACTGGGAGTGGCCCCATTTTACAGATGATGAAACTGAGGCTCGGGGACGTTCAGTAACTTGCCAAGGTCACACATGCACTGAGTGCTGCAGTGGGGATCTGTCTGTCTCCAGAGCCTGTGTTCTCTCCTCTGCTCTCTGCGGCTTCCTTCTGTGAGCTCTTCCGCAAAGCCGAACTTGGATAACTGAAGTTGACCTTTTAAGTACACAACTTGCCTTGGTTCAATCATCTCTGCAGAAACATGCTCCCATATTGGCTTTCACACTGTCCGGCCTTCTTCCCTGGAGAATGTCCGCTACTACTTTTAGGCAGTGGAGTTCCAGCCCTGGCATCAGAATCCCCACCCCCGGAGATTCTGATTAATTGGTTTGCAAGTGGGGCCCCAAGCGTCAGTGGTTTCAGAGCACCCCATTTTTTTTTTTAAGATTTTATTTATTTATTTGACAGAGAGACAGCGAGAGAGGGAACACAAGCAGGGGGAGTGGGAGAGGGAGAAGCAGGCTTCCCGCGGAGCAGGGAGCCCGATGTGGGGCTCGATCCCAGGACCCTGGGATCATGACCTGAGTGGAAGGCAGACGCTTAATGGCTAAGCCACCCAGATGCCCCACTCCAGATTATTCTAACACACAGCTTTGCTTTTGGTTTTTCTTGATGACCAAAGTCATTCCATCTAGCGTGTGTGTTGGGCTCTATATACTGATAGTGATTTCTCGGGTTGTGATGGGCATTTAGAAACCCTCTGTTAGCTTTTCCTAGTATACCCTTTCTCTTGGGACCAAACTTCCCGATGAGCCGTGTCACTGCGGTCCGAGATTCCCTCTTTTCATTTCTATCTTGGAATCCATTGAGAATTCCTAGGCCAAACAGAGCAGAAGTGCCCACAGGCCGTGCCTGCAAGGCCTATGGGGCTCCATTAAGAGTTTTCCAGACTTTTCCTTCCTCCTAGGTTTCTTCCACACGGGCGACAGGGAACGATCCAATGTGTGAGCAGCTGCATATTCACTCTGAATGTTCATTAAGCAAGCCCAAAGCCCCCGTTATGTTCTGGGTTACAAACCAGGTGCTAACAATCCATGGTGTCATTTGGTTATGAACACAGAGGCTGCGGCCTCTGTTGGGAAGTCCTCCTGGATCGGGAGGACTCCTTTGAGGACCTACAGCCTCCCAGACCTACCAGCCTCATGACCTTTACCCATTTGGCTAAGGTCGGTTGGGGTGTCAACATCTGTCTGCCTCCGAGAACTCTAAGCTCCCTGCGGGCAGGGACTGACCAGTGAATCTGAGTGGGTACTCAGGGCATGCCTGTTAAACGGAACCCTCATAGCTGCTGGAACCAAATGGTATGGGAGCACAGGCAAGGCAAGTGAATCCTGACCAGAAAGCAAGGGCGAGGGAGTCTGGGAGGGCTTCCTGGAGGAGGTGGCATTGCAACAGGCTTTAAAAGATGAGTAGAAATCAGGGCAGAAGGGAGAAGAAGAGCATGTCAGGCAAAAGGAATGGCATGAGCAAAAACCCGGGGTGGAACACATTGAAGAGCAAACTCTTGCTTCATAGAATCGGATTCGCCAGGAAGATTGGTGGAATTATACTTCAGACTGCCAGGAGCCAGAAGCTTCCATGGAAGTCTGGGCAACAGTCCTGGCTATGAGCTTCTCTTTACTCACTCTTCTGGATGAGCAGAGCCTGGGGATGCCCCGTTGCCCTCTCCTCGTCCTCCTTCAGGCTCTTCCTAGGAAGTGCCACCCACTGTATCCGCAGAGAGGACACTGAGTTCCCAAGGCCCGGGTGGGCAGGCCCCACTGCTGACTCGCCCCTCTCACAGCTCAGAAGACGGAGCTGGGGCTCCCACATAAGCCCAGCCCTCAAAGCCTCCCAACACGTTCCCAAGCGTACATCACCATCCCCATTCTGTTACCCATGGAGAACAGCACCCCTCCCTCCACCGCCCCCAGAGCCTCAGTGTCCCCGTGTGTATGTGAGGAGGACAGGGGACCCGAGGCGCCCAAGACCCTGCGCGGTCCAGGGCTCTGGGGTAGCCGGGAGCAAACACTGTGCCTGCCTTCCTGGGGGAAGCTGGGGGTGGGGGGCGCAGCCCCCGTAACCCCAAGACTGCCCCAGAGACAGAGTCGTGTGGTCGCCAAGGCCAGAAGGATTTGCTTCGTGCCGGTTCCTCGGACTTTGCACCCCTTTGTGCCTTCTCGCCAGCTCCGTCTGTGTGGACACCTCTCCTTTCCCATTTCCACGGGTGGGAACATGCCCTGCTTCCCAGCATTCAAAGGGGCTGAATTCTCCTAGCTTTGCCACCTCACCCCTGGCACATGTGCCCACTTGGGCAATACTAGTACTCCTGTCCTACTGGTATGTCTACTACTAGTACTTCTACTACTATTGCTATCACCGTTTACTAATACAACTAGTACTTCTGCTGCTAGTAACACCACGAGTACTTCTACTGTCACTATTGGTAGTATTACTTTTCTTACCACCACCACCACCAGTATTGTTGTACCAATTCTCTTGCTACGACTACTAGTACTAGGACCTCTAACTAGTACTACCACTAGTACTTCTGCTAGTAGTCCTTCTACTGCGATTCCTCCTATGACTTCCACTCCCACCATCACTATTACGGCTACTACTGGTATTTATACTACTATTATACGGCTGTTCCTCCAACAAGGAATATTTATTGGCTGATCCTTCTAATAGCAGCAGACATTACGAATCACAACGGGCCAAGGACCGAGCTGTTGCCATCCTCTGATGTAGTCTAATCATCGCAATAGACTTCTGTGGTAGTCATATTCTCCCTGCTTTATGGACGGAGAAACCGAGGCTTGCCAAGGCTAAGTAACTTGGGACAGGAAGAGATTGAAGCAGGTCTTTGACTGGCAACCTGACCATGGGGCCCACGTCTGACCACTCTCCCCCTCTGTCCTTTGTCTGGTTGTCTGGCTTTCCATCCTCGGCTTATCTTGAGTCCTCAGGAAAAGATTCCCTGAAGTCGAAGAAGGGAAGAAGACCTAGCCCGTGCGAGATGTCTAGAATGCCACGTGCAATGTACACAGTAGGTGCTCAATAAGTATGTTGTTTGAATTAATTGGATCCTAACAACCTTCGGAGGCAGGGACGAGGACCCAGATTACAGTTGGGGAAACTGAGGCTCTCAGAAGTGCTATGGTCTATCCGGAGGTAGAGCTGGGCCCAGCCACTAGAACTGTCTTTTCATGACCTTGACTACAACATTAACTGCTCCCCCAGCCACGAACTCTCCTACGTGCGTTGTGCTTTCCACTTTACAGTTACCATTTATTTAATTCTCTTGACAAACCTTGGAGAGGGTGATCAACTCCATTTTATTTTATTTTTTTAAAGATTTTATTTATTTTTTTGAGAGAGAGAGAGTGCAAACAAGGGGAAGGACAGAGGGAGAGGTAGACAGAATCTTAAGCAGGCTCTCCCCTGAGCGCAGAGCCTAACACAGGGCTCGCTCTCATGACCCTGAGATCATGCCTTGAGCCGAAATCAAGAGTCAGGTGCTTAACCAACTGAGCCACCCAGGCACCCCAAGTCCATCTTATAGATTAAAAAACTTGAGGCCCAAATTGCTAAGACAGCTTTTGAAGGGATCCTGGGGACTCAGTGGCAAATCTAGGATTTGAACCAATTTGGCATCCCCCCTCCCCAGCCACAGCCTGAGAGAAGGGGCCTCCCAGCTGGAGGAATCCAAAAGGCCTCTCTGGGACAGCCCTCCTGCCCCACTCCGCCCAGCCACCTCGGCCCCTGTGGTGGGTGAGCCCACAGCCCCCAGGTGCGGAGAACACTGGTTATTTCCAGCCTGGTACTTAAGGGCCGGCCAGGGAGTGGGGTGTGGGCTGGCCAGAGGACTCTGTGCTCCCAAAAGGGGCTGGCCTTTGGCTGCTGAGAGCTAGGCAGGGGGGCAGGGATCTGTCCAAGCCACCTAGGCTAGCCAAAGCTGGGCGGGTGTCCCAGGAGAGGGCACGCCACCCCCTCCCCAAAAAGGTATGATGTAGGTAGCCAAGACGCACACAGTCAGCGCATTCAATCCCCTCCAGCTCAGCTGACCCTGTCCAGGCCGTGGCCCAGGCTGAAGGCACTGCCCCTGCTGCTCCCGAGAGACAGAAAGAGCAGATAGCTCTCCTGATAGGGGCTCGGTGCAGCCACAGGAGGCTGAAAATCAGGTAAGAGTGAACACGTGATGCTACGAGCACCTACTTTGTGCCATCCTCCCTCCCAGCAAGTCTGCAAGGTAGAAATTACCACCCCACAGACCCCTCTCCCTCTCATACGAGAAATGCTATTGCCACACGGACCTCCTTTCAAAGCATCAAATATTTGCTGCCTCAGGACCTTTGCATATGCTGTTCCCGCTGCTGGGAGTGCCCTTCCTTCAACTCCTCACATGGCTGGCTCCTCTGTCTTCAGGTTTCAATTTAAAAAGTCACCTTTCAGTGATGTCTTTCCTGACTCCTCTAACAGGTTTCCCCCCAATCCCGTACACACACCTTGTCTGTCGCCCTCTTCTGTTTCCTTTCCAGCATTTTGTGTTTTTTAGAAATGTATTTGTTGATTGTGTCTCTTCCCAATGGGGTCAAGGCCAAAGTCTGTTTTATTGACCGTCATGTCCTGAGCACCAGCAGAGGGTCTGACACTTAGAATAAAGGTTCATCCCATGAACAAATGAAAGGGAAAGGAGGGCACTCGCTCACATCCCCACTGCACCGCCGGCATTGGAACTCAGCCCTGCCTTGCTCTGAAGGCACCTCCATGTCCTCTGTGAGCATGCTCAGTGAGGATCCCAAGCTCCCTCCAGTTTCTTCCTCAGCCCAGAGGCATGTCCCTCACACGTGCACTCAGAGCCTTCTCCAACTGTCCTCACACGTCCTCCTGCTTCTGCCGGCCTATGTCCGGAGGACAGGGGGCTCACCCCATCCATTGGGACATTAGAAGCTCCCTTCCGAAGCCCTGTAACCTTCTGAACAACAGAGCAGACTGTTCTTCGCAATGTCTCGTAGGCCGAAGAGGACGAATTTTTGTCATTAGCACGAGCCTGCAGACTCGGACAATGTACTTTTCTGTTTATTCACTTCTTTCCTGAGCACCCACCATGGGCCACGCCTGGGATCACAAAGCACAGAGCCACACAACCCTGGTTTGCCTGCTCCAGGATGGGCAAGGCCTGCGACGGCCCCGATGGTTGTTAGGGGCGTGGGGGGGGTCACACGCCACACGTTGGATGCTTCCAAAACCTTCTCATGCTCCCGCATCAGCCCCAGAATCTCCAGACGCAGATTCGAGGACCGCAGATCCGGGCAGAGAGTCTGCCCTTCTCACCAGCTCTCGGGGGATGCCGCTGTGGCTGCTGGCGCATGGGCCACGCTTTGAGCGGTGAGGTGTGGACCCGACGGACGAAGAAGGCCAGGGAGGCCCAGAGTGAATAAGGGACTCGCCCAGGGTCACCCAGCCAGGCAGCAGGGGCTGAGAAGGGAACGTCCAACTCCCAGGGCCAGGACTCTGGAATTCACGGCGCGGGCCGGGCTCAGGGTGACTTTGTGAGGCCCGGCATACCTGAGCTCACCCGGGCCGCCCGCCCCGGGCCGTGAATAGCGGGCCTCTTTCCTTCCTGCACCCGGCGGCCGGGCGGGCGCACACCCACGGCCGCCCCCTCCCCTGCACACACACTCACACACACTCACACACCTCAGCCGGCCAGGCTGCCCTCCCTGTTTGGGGAAAGTCAACAAGAGCATTTGAAAAGTCTTTCTGTGTGGAGAATCTGTTTGTATAGGGGGAGGAAACGCAGAGCTGGCCAATAGGTAGAAATATTAATGAAGCTTGTTATAAAGGGCCCATTCACGGCTCTCCGAGTAAATAGGGCTCTTGTCGGGCTGCCACGTTATCTGCCAAGTTCAAGAATGTGGTTTGAAAAAATAGAATTTAAAGGGGTGAGGTGGAGCCTTATAAATGGCCAGCCTGCTGGAGCTGGAGCCAAGTCCGGGAGGAGCCCGTGTAGAGGGGGCTGGGGCTGGGGGCACCGGGGCGCTGGGGCGAGGGGCAGGGGGCTGCTCAGGGAGAAGGGCATGGGGAAGGAGCCGCCCGGGAGGGGAGCTCAGAGGGAGTCCCGTCCACCAGTGCGGAAGGCCAGGTGCCCTCCCTTCCTCCCTCGGTGTCTGGCCCAGGGCTTGCGATGCCTCAATTTGGCCCCCAACTCGGTGATGGGGGTCAGGGGCAGAGCGAGGCCGCGGGGCCGGTTAGTCGCAGCGTACCCTAACTCCTCTGGGCATGTAGCCCCTTGGGGTGCTGGTAATGGGGTCTCTGCAGCAGGAGGAGGCACGCAGTACTGCTCCCCAAAGCTCGGCCTCCCCTTAGCCGTTAAGTTCTGTTTTGTGAATTGTTACCCAAGGCACACGTGAGAAAGAGCACGAGAGACGGAGGTGGTCAACCCACTCATTTCACATTGTGCTCCAAAAAGGAGGGGGACCCACCCAAGGTCACTCGGCAGCAAGTCTTCTGCAGAATTGGGACTGGCTGCCACCGGTTTCTTGTTGGATCAGGGCCCCAGGACTGAGCATGGCCCCCCAGCACCGAGGAGGCACCCCGTGCATTTCACATTCACGATGTCTTCTCTTTAGCCCTGGACTGAAAGCAACTTATAAGCGAGGGTCCTGCCTTGAGCCAGTTGGCCCCTGGGCAGCTGTGTGGCCTCGGGCAGGTGGCTTTGACTCTCAGAGCCATGCCTTCTCTTTCCATTGTAAAATGGGGTCATCAAGACCAGCCCCTCCCATCGAGAAGACTCAATGAGAGGACGTTGGTGAGGTGCCCAGCGCTGTGCCAGGCCCTCAGTGGGTGGCCGAGGAGCAGCGGCTATGGGATTCTATTTTTCTGTCCCAGCCTGTGGCACAAGGGAAGGGTCTCCAGGAAGACTGTCCCCTGGGCTCTCGGTGTCAGAGGGTGGTTTCTGCTCGGGTCCTAGAAGTCTGGCCTGTGCTGAGGGTCGTAGGAAGCTGGTAAGTTGGGGGTCAGGGGCTTTTGCCACAGATGGCATTAGATGGCACGGTCACACGTGTGTGTGACCTATCGCAAGGGTCTGTGAAAAGGGCCGGCAGGAAGCTGTGGCCAGCAGCTGACCTTCCACTCGCTCCCCAGATGGCTGCTCAGAATCTGCCTGTCAGACAAGGGTTAACGCGTGTGTGGGGAGAACATTGACATTGGCTTTTCTTTGCAAATAAAAAGGGGGGAAAATTCCTATAAAGCAGAAAGGAAATAATCAATGCAAAAACTAGATGGAAACATTTTTTAAAAGGCCTTGCCAGGAGCTTGCTGTGTGACTTTGAACAGTGGGGACTTGAGGAGATTTGGAAAGAGGACGTCGGCAGTATCCCTTTAAGGGAAGATGGTGTGGGGTATGGTCACAAGCACAGTCGTTGGGGCTCACAGACCAGAGTTCGAGCCTAGGCTCTGCTCCTCGCTGGCTGTGCGACCTTGGGCAAATGACCGCCCTCTCTGGGCTTCCATTTCTTTGATCTGTCTGAGAAAAGAGAAGAGAGAGTTAAAGTGTGTGAAGGCCCTGGCACGTTGTGGATGCTCATTAAATGTCCATTTCCTTTCCTTTTTGGGCCTCTTGGCAGGCGGAGGGGAAGTGTCTGACAGGTCTCACCAGCCAGACCCGAGAGAGACACAGCTCGGCAGGCCTCGGCGCCTGCATAGGCGCTCGACAGCCTGATGGCTGACTGTGTCTGCACAGCCTCTAACTGTTTACAAAGCATTTGCCGGCTCACCATCGGGGCCTCTCAAGAATCCCGTGAGGTGACCAGGGCGGTGTTCATTACCCATGGCACCAAGACTGGGAGAGGGTAAGGGATTTGAACCCAGAGCTTTTAGGGTCCAAATCTGGGTTCAGTTCTTCACTCCTGCAGCAAATATTGGTTCAGGGTTTGTTATGTGCCAAGCGCTGTGCTGAGAATGGGGGATACAATAGTAAGTAAAAATAGACAGAGATGGATGATGGATGGATGGATGGATGATGAATGGATGGATGGAGGATGGATGAACATATGGATGCATGGAGGATGGATAGATGATGGATGGATGATTGATCAATTGATGGATGACGGATGAGTGGATGGATGATGGATGGTTGGATGGATGGATGGATGATGAATGGATGGATGCATGGAGGATGGATAGATGATGGATGGATGGATGGATGGATGGATGATTGATCAATTGATGGATGATGGATGAGTGGATGGATGATGGGTGGTTGGATGGATGGATGGATGATAAATGGATAGATGGAAGGAGGATGGATGAATGGATGGATGCATGAGAATGGATAGATGATGGATGGATGATGAATGGATGGATGATGGATGGATGGATGGATGATGAATGGATGGCTGGATGGCTGATGAATGGCTGGATGGATGATGAATGGATGGATGGAAGGAGGATGGATGAATGGATGGATGCATGGAGAATGGATGGATGATGGATGGATGGATGATGAATGGATGGATGGATGATGAATGGATGGATGGATGGATGATGAATGGCTGGATGGACAAGTAAATGAAGGAAGAATGACAAGTTTCTTGAGGGCAGCCCCATGTCTATCCTTTCCATCCAATACTGAAGATGGTTCCTGGCACAGAGGAGGTATTAACACTTGCCACACCGTGTCTACTTTGGTGGTGTGGATTCAAGAACCAGGCTGCCTTTCTACACGACTCTCTAGCTACGTGACTGAGGGCAAGTTATTTAATCGCGGTGCCTCAGTTTCCTCTTTTGTAAAATAAGTCCCAGACAGTACTTTATAGGGTATTGTGAGGATTAAATGAGTTAATCCATGAAAAGCCCTTTGAACAGGTCTGTGCCTCCCTCATGCATCGTAAATACCAAGCAAGCATCGTTTTCCTAGATCCACTTCCAAACTGCCCCATCTTCTGAAAAGGATGATAAGCCCACTGAAGGCAGGGCTGTGGGTGCCCTATCTGGGCTGTCTCCCGGTAAAAATATCTGTTAATGCTGTGGTCTCAGACATAGGAAGACCGAAGACCTTGAACCCAAATCCGGGTCAGAGAGTCGGGGTGCACGTACTGCTGGGGCCGAGGGCAGAGCCTGCTTCTGGCTGAGGGAGGCAGGACAGCAGAATGTCAGACCTTTGGGCTGGGAGGTGAGAGGTCCCATTTCTATTCGGGCCCACGAGGCCCGGACTTCTTTGAGCCCAGGTCTCCCCAGTTAGACATGGAGGGAGATAATCTTCTGTGAACCATTCAAGGCCCAGCCTGAGGAAACATGAATCGGGCTATCTTCGGCTCCTCATCCTTAATTTTCCTTTCTTTGAACGGATTTTTCCGTCTCGGAAAAACTGAGCCTTTGCTAGCCTTGGAACACACACACGCTCGCTCTCTCCCCGCCGAAATGCTGTGTCAGCGTCAGCTACGGGTTGAGGATGGCACCAGATGGAGCTCTCGTTAACGCCCCCGAGCAGTGGCCCAGGGTCCCCCCGGGTCACCTCCCCAGAGCACACAGGCCGAGCTTTCTCTCCGAGGGCTGCCTACAGTCCCACCTTGTCCCAGCCCTGCGATTTACAGGAGCCAGTGGTTGACACGAGTGCCCGCCCGGCGTGGGCTCGTGGGCCCGTGGGCTCAGCCCGACGCCAAGAGCCACAGAGACAGCCCCCGCCTGCCCGCCCCTCACTCCATAAGTGAGTCACTGGGGTTTGGAGTGGGCCACCCTGGGGGTGGCTCCTTGTTGGAATTAGAGTCACCCTCGAACAGAGCAGGCAAAGATGGCATGCCAAACCTCTCGCTTGGCAAGGCTTCTGCCCAGAGGGCACCAAGACTTCTCCCTTCAGCCAAGGAATCGCAGGCACTCGGGCTGGCACGGCCCTCCGGGAGCCTTGAGCCCAACTCCCCCAGGTGGAGAGGGGGAGACGGAGGCACAGCCAAGGAGGGGCGCCGAGGAGGCCACGGTCAAGGGCAGAACTAAAACCTGGGATGGCAGGTTCACGGACATCTCATGCTCCCCTCTGGTCCTTCTGCTTACGGAAAGGGAGCTGCTGCTCAAGCCGAGCCCTGGCTGGTCCTTTGGGAGCCAGGTGTGGGGCTGCACATCTAACCTTTGGGACACATTTCTGGGTTTCCCGGGCTTCTAGGCCAGCCGGTCCGATGGCCCTTTTGGGTGACAGGAAGAGAAAGGGATGGAGTACAGGAGAAAGGCTGGGGTTTTGCAGTTGGGCACACCTGGGTCCCCATCGTGGCTCTGTCAGTTACTATCCGGATGATCATAGGTCAGTTACTTAACCTCTCTGAGCCTCAGCGTCCTGATCTCTACAACGAGATAGCATTATCATCTACATGGGCATATACATTTGTCTGGGGAGAGTTCCAGAGTTTCATCATATTCACATAAAAAGCCAATACCCTGCGGGCTGCAGTCTAGGCTCTTGGTCGGCATTCAAGGCTCTCCCCAAGGTGGTCCCCGCTGAAACTCCAGGTCTCAGCTTCTGCCCTTTCTTCCCCACCCTCACTCCACATCCCCTGGACAGGCCCAAAGTTCAGCCCGAGTAGTCCCCTTGCAAATGTTCATGCTGAGATAACTTTTCTCATGTCCCCTCCTGGAAATTTTCCTGGTCTGGCCCTCTCCCAGTCCCTACAATGTTTCCGTGGCCCCTCCTTTGCCATATTTGTCACAGCCATCCTGTCCTCCTCACCCTGTAGCTCTCATGGGGCTCAGACATTTGCGTAGCCTCTTGTCCATTGCCCTGCCCTTCCCTCCCCACGGCCAGCCCTGCCGTGACGCTCTCCTCCCCCACGTCTGTTACTTCCACCCACGTGCGCTGGATGACAGGGCAGAGGGGAAGACTGCGAAGGCAGAAGGGGAAGGAGAGGAAGAGAGACAGAATTGAGAAAGAAATAGGGCCTTGCACAACAGAGAGAGGGATGCAGAGTCAGAGCAAAGGAGGGGCAAACACAGAAAGACACATGGAGAGAGGATGAAAGAAAAGAAAGGAGGTGAATCAGGGAAACAAGCTATAGAGACACAAAGAACAAGAGAAAAACAGAAAGAGTGATGCAGAGCAAGGCAGGCAGAGACAGGGACAGAGACACAGAGGCCACGAGACAGAGAGCAAGAAGCAAGGTAGAGAGAGCAAAGGGGAATAAGGCTGGGAGAGCCCTCGGCCTGTGCTAGAGAAAGGCTTTCCAGTGCCTTCCATCCCTGGAATCCCAGCCCTCCTCCCCTCCTCAGAGTGATTGATCCTCCCCGGGGAGTAAAAGGAGCAGGGCCTGGTACTCGATCCTGCTTTCCGAGGGCTCCCCACCCTCCCCACACTGGAGGCTCTGGCCGGGCTCCCTGTTGGAGACTCCTGTGAAGAACTCCAGGAACCCCCATCGTTGCCCGCCTTCCCCCAGGAGGTGACCTCAGGCTGGGCTGGGTTTGGGGGTGTCACAGAATTTTAGAATTAGGGACCTCCAGGTTCAGAAAGTCCAGCTGGCTGCCAGATGAGCTGTGTGATACCAGCCTGGGACCTTAACCTCTCTGGGCCTCTGGGGAAGTCAAAGGGCAGATTCAGCGTTGTCTGGGATGGACACTGAGAGGGGTTGTATTACACCCCTTCAACCACCTGCTCCCAACACGCTCCCAACCCCGTCCCACTGGAGGCCGATCTTGTTTCACAGTATCTATGACCACTGCTGTGGAAGGCCGGGGAAGAAAGAATTTGGGGGAAGCGGTGGCCACTTCGCTGGAGGGCACTCGGCCCGGGGCCCCTCTTGCATTCCAGCCTCACCTCTGCATCTGAGATGGGAGTTAAGTTGCCTGTCACTAGAAGGAGCTCGGTTAACTCTTCTTTGCCCGGGAGGGTGGCCTGGTGCCTGCAGAACCGGGGGCCCACTAGGAAAGCCGGCTGGAGGATGACAAGGGTGACTAACACCCCTGAGCTCTTGGCTGCTGCTCTGATTCGCATTGTGCAGCCCTGATTCTCCCCACCGACAGTCGGGGAAACTGAGGCTCAGGGCCCATGAGTGCTGGCGCCAGGATTCAACCCCAGGCAGCCCAACCTGAGAACACTCTTGTCCCATTAGAGGGCAGGACGAGAGTGACAGTATTTTGGGTGCCACACCCGCTCAGGCAACACCCCTACGGGCCTAGCCCCATGCTGAAACCAGCGGTCCCGTCCTTGGGGTGCTGAGCGCCCAGCGGGGGAGAGAAGGCTGTTCCCCAGCAGGCAGAGCGCTGGCCCGTTAATGAGCTCTCCCTGCCGCCTGGCTCTGCAGGTTGTGGTTCAGGGTGTGAATTCACGCTACTCGGCTGATCAACTGTGTGACCTTTGGCAAGTTTCTTACCCTCTCTGTGCCTCCGTAGCCTCATGTGGAATCGCTCCCTAGAGTTGTGAGGACAGAACACACAGATTCTTAGAGAGGTCTCAGAAGCTGTGCCCGGTGTGTGCTGGGGGCTTAGACATGCCAGCTGCCGTCGCCTTTTTCAGCATTATCGTCAGCTTCCCCTTCTTCATCAGGCCTCTTGGGAGACCATCCTGTTTAACTCTCCCACTAATCTAGGACTTGGTTCGATGATGCCCGTTTTACAGATGAGGAAGCTCAGGCTCAAAAAGGTACAAACTAAGATTGGAAAGCAAGGCTGGAGAAAGCAAGGTCTGTGTTGTTAATCACCCTTGTGCATCAGAGGAAACACTTTCTTTCTTTCCTCGACTTGGGGGTTATTTACTAAGCATCTTCTATGTGGCAGGTCCCAAGCCGGCTGCTGGAATCCTGGCGCTGCCACTGGGGCCCAGAGAGGAGTTTTCTTGGGCTCCTTCCGGACTGGCAGGCCCTGGGGCTCCTCCCACTCCCCCTGGGGCTCCTCCCACTCCCCCTGGGGCTCCTCCCACTTCCCCTAAGGCTCCTCCCACTTCCCCAGGGGCAGGGGCAAGGGGAGGAAAGCTTTGATTGGGTCCCAAAAGGTGGGTGGCTGGGCAGGCCTGGGGGTATCCAGTTCCAGAGGCAGGGGCCCCAGGAACACATGCCACCCTGTTCCCCACTGGCTCCATTTACCCTCATGAGAAAGTGCACTTGTCGAGGCCTCCGTAAGACTTGACTTTGTGGAGCCAGGGAAAGGGTGTCTGCGAGGAAAGGGCGGGCCGTGGGTCACGAAAAGAGAGCACACCGGAGGCCCAGGAAGTAGAGGCCTTTGCCAAGATCTGCTTGGGCTCATGGGGCGTCCCCAGGCCAGTGGGGCCAGAATGGGAAGCACAGGGACCAGTCCTCAATCCCCCATGGAGGTGGGAGTTACATGAGAAGGGTTGTCAAGTCCTCCATTGTGGGCCATCTCAGCCCCAGTCACCTTCCTTCTGGAACCTTCTGGGTGGGTCCAGGGCCTGGGTTCCCACAGCCCCTTGACCTCCTATTGACCACTTGCTACACAGACCGGGGCTGCCTGTGTCTGCCTGCCTCAGGCTCCCCTCTGGGCTTCGGCCCTCCTGTTTCTTCTCCTTGGGACTTTCTGCTCCTGGGTTTGCTCTGTTTCCTCACCTCCTCCGCGCTCTCTTCGAATGTTGTCTCCTCAGAGGGGCCTTCCTGGACCACCCTATCTCTTGCGGTGATTCTTAAAACATGGCTGCAAATTCCCTGGCCCTCTTCCTAGCAAGAGGTGGCACTTCTGTCCCTTCCCCCTTGAATCTGGGCGGGTTTGCAACTGCCTTGACCAATAGCGTGTGGTGGGGTTTCCAAGGCTGGCTGTAAAGGGCCGTGGGGCCTTTTCCGATCTCGGAGTCCTGCAGCTCTGTGTGGAGAGTCCAGCCACTCCGAGGCCACTGTGCTGTGGGGAAGCCCGCTCCACACGGAGAGAGAGGCCCCCTGTGTGCGTGCTGCGGTCCGCTCTCTGGGCTGAGCCCATTTCCCAGTTCCCTCAGCCAAGGCACCAGCCACGTGGTAGAAGCTTCCTCTTGCTGCTGTAACACATTAGCCAGACTTCCGACGGGGCTCAAATCAAGGCTCTGGCTGGCCTTCTTTCTGGGGGTGCAGGTGGGGTACCCATTTCCTTGACCTTCCATCTTCAAAGCCAGCTGAGTAGCATCTTCTAATCTCTCCCTATGACCCTGCTTCCTTTGCCATAGCTCTCTCACTTTCTTGCCTCCCGTTTTCTCTTATAAAGGCTCCCGTGATGACATTGGCCCCACTTGGATCACTTCAAAATCCTTAATTTAGTCACACCTGCAAATCCCTTTCAGCAGGCAAGGTAGTGTCTTCAGAACAGACAGGTTCTGGGGGGACCAGGACAAGAACGTCTTTGGGAGGGGGGCATTCTTTTGCCTCCCCCACACGTGAATGGAGATACTTCTAGGTGATGCTAGCCGCCACTGTTCAGGTTGCCCGCGGTCATTTGAGTCTTCCCACCTGAGGCCGCAGACCTCACGGAGCTGAGACAAGCTATCCCCACTGTGCTCTGCCCAAATTCCTAACCCACAGGATCCCCGAACATACAAATGGCCGCCATGCTGTGCCACGAAGTTCCTGGCTGTTTTTCATACAGTAGCGGATAGCTTTAATGGGCCCCATCTTTCTCATCATCTCCAAACCACTTCACCTGCTTTGTTTTTCTTCACAGTACTTAGAAAATCATATTCTACATTTATGGGTTTCCTCATCTGTTTTCTGTCTCTTCCAACTGGAATATAACGTCAGGAGAATTGAGGCTTGTTGCTGTATCCCCAACACTTAACCGTGCCTCCCAGATATTTATTTGATGCAGAAATTCGTGTCTCCCCATCAGACTTGAAGCTCCCTGAGGTTAAATACAGGTCTGTGAGGACAATCCCTGGGTCGCCAGGACCTCAGCAGGGCCCCAACACAGAGCTGGGGCTCAAGACATGTTGAACGAGTGACTCTCTTCTGAGAAAAGAGAAGTGGGAGGGGACTTGGAAGGCACATCTGAGCTCCTCTTTTGGGGGGTCGCATGCTCAAATGCCCATAGGAGTCACCTGGGGCATAGGCAGAGACTGGGTACCTGCCCTTGTTATTCTCTCCGCCATCTTGGGTCCTCTGTCCACTCTCTGCCCTTCCTTGTCCTGCCCTTTGCCCCAGGCAGCTAACCTCTACAGGCTGGAAGGTTCCACCTTGGCTCCCTTGCCCCCTAACTTCTGAATGGCTTTGGGAGCCACCTTGTGGGAGGCACCGGCTGGTGGGAGGGCAGGAAGGGAGAGAGAGCGGGGTGTTTGCTTCCTTTTCTGCCCCGCCCTGCTGTCGCTTTGGCGATGGTTGCTTTCCGAAGGCTGCGGCTCCTGCCTGGCTCGCTAGCTCATTCCCTCCCTCGGCCCCTTGAGGCTGGGATGGCAGAAGCTTCTCCCTGTCCCCAGCCCCAGGGACTTCCCCAGCCCTGGCTGGTTCCCCAAACCCTGCCCACTCCTCTGGGGATGCCTTGCTTAGAACATTTCCACCGAGAACTTTGGTTCTAGTCTTCTTGATTATTATCAGTAGTAGCAGTATCATTATTTATAAACTACTTGGTCTTTTTGGCCTGGGGCAATAAACGCTCTCTCGATTGACCCCTTTAGCGTGTGCCTTCTCCTGCCAGGATCCTGAGTGTGACAACATCTGTAGACCTCATTTGGCCCTGGATTCTGATCCAGTCCCCTGACTGGGCCAAGAAGTTTCCCTGCAAGCCTCTGCCAAGGAGTCATTGATTTCTGCCTGTGCTGTCCCCTCCCCTCCCCCGTGCCCTCCGCCCCAGGATGGATCCTTTCCCACCTGTTGCTTTTACCCTTCGGCTCTTTGAACCTGGACAACCTCCTTTTGACATCTCCCTCGGGAGTTTCCCCTGAGGCCACCCAGACCACATGGGCCGTTACTCAGTCTCCCCACCCCAGCATCCCACCCAGCCATACACCGGTTCGCTCACATGTGCTGTCAGTCTGAGCACTGGAGACCAAGAGGGGGATGGGACTGGGGTTTTCTTGTAACAGTAATGAGTCATGTTACCATTAACAGACAGACTTAATGAGCTCTGGCGATAACTTTCTCGTACACTTGGCTTTGATCCTGGTGTTCCCTCATACCCCAGTCTTCTCCGTGGTGCGCCCCAAGATCCTCATCATCCATAGGGTTCTGCCCCGGCCCAGCCAAAGGGGGGTGGGTACAGCTCTAGCCATGACACCTTTTCTGGGTACCCAAGAGTCTCTGTCCCTCTCTGGAACGATTTTTCTTCTTTTGAAAAAGGAGTTAGTTTAGATTCGGTGATTAAAGAAAAAAAAAAAAAGCCAAAGCCTAATCCGGTCGGTATCTGGGCCTTCTCTTCCAAATCACTTTGTCACGGCGATAAGTTTCCATTCACGGGTGTGATTATCTGACTAATACCTTTCTCCCTGCTAGACCCTGGGCTCGGTCAGGGTCAGAATCTTTGTTCCCTCCCGGTGCCGTGCGTAATCTGACAATAGTAGGTGCTCAGAAGATGTGGGTTAAGTGAATGACCGCCTGGTTGAACTTTAAAATATTGTCGCCAGCTCAGCCCTGCAGATCACCTGGGGACTCCGCGCTGGCCCCCAGCCCAAAATGAGACATTTAAGAGCTTCCTTGAAAAAATTTTTTAAAAAAAACTCTTTTTTCCTCGTGCCCCTCCTGACTGCCAGGCCCCCTTAAAATGCCCCAGGAATAGTCCTCCGAGGCCGCAATGGTACAACAGCCCAGAGCTCTGGAGGAGCTGCATTGGCTTGCCTTTTTTTCCTGCTGCCTCCTAATATTAACCGGGCACTGGGCCCCCAGCCCCCACGCAGTGATGGGAGGCCCTGGATGGAGCCAGCAAACAGATCCATCTGGAAATAGAAAAATAATCCCAACACTAGCGGTTTTGTCTGGCTTCCCCGGTGGGGTGTGGAGCAGGTCCATGAAAGGGGCTTTGAGGGCCGGTGGGTGAGGGCTGTGGCCGGGAGAGCCTCTGCACCCAGCACCAGCTGGGTATACCTGAGCCCGGGGGGATGGGGGGTGGTGTGGGGGGCGCCCCAGGGCAAGGGCCAGATCCACAGGGAGCAGAGCCTGCGTCCCAGCTGACTTAGTGAGCTGCCAGAACTCTGCAGGGCTGCAGCCCGAACTTGAATCCGGGTGACCTTGAGTGAGTCGCGCAGCCTGGCTAGGCCTCATTGCCCCTATATTTAAAATCCTGGGATGCCTGGGTGGCTCAGTCATTAAGCGTCTGCCTTCAGCTCAGGTCATGATCCCAGGGTCCTGGGATCAAGCCCCGAGTCAGGCTCCCTGCTCAGCGGGAAGCTTGCTTCTCCCTTTCCCCCTCCCCTGCTTGTGTTCCTTCTCTCGCTGTGTCTCTCTCTTCAAATAAATTAAAAAAAAAAAAAAATCTTTGGGGGGAAAAAAAAAAGACTTTAAAATTACGGTCGTAAGACCTCCGCCTAGCAATGGCTCCTTTGGCCAGAGGGCCAGAGCACGGTGCTGGGGGTGGAGAAGGAGCTGAGTGAATATTTGCAGCTCCTACAGCCCCTATTGTTTCTGACTTCGGGACATGTGGTTGACCAAGCACTGCGCCAACCCATGGGGTGACCTCGGAAGAGCCTGTGGGCCTCTATCTTCCCGCCTGCGCCATGGGAAGTGGCCCAGAGCCCTCCAGTTCTGGAACCCAGTGGGGCGAGGTCTAGCGGCAGTCAGCCCCAAGGACCGCAGGAGCCGCCTCCCCTCCCGCAGGGGGCCTCACTCGGCCTCCAGTGCCCGGCAGACGGTGCAGCGGTGGCTGGAAGCGCCCCACCAGCTTCCTAGGAGAGCCTGTGAGCATCCTCGGGCCTCTGCTGGGGCGGCTCACTATTTCCATCATTGGGAGGCTGGGCATTTGGCAGGAAGAGACTCGAAGGGCCCGAGATGGGGCAGACGCTGCCTCAGGCCGGCCCACGGGCGCTCCTCCTGCCTGTTTACCTGTGGAGGGCTGGGGGAGGAGGAGGCCTGGGTCTGGGTTCCTTTTCACTGTGTTGGGTGTGTTCTTGGGCAGGTTAGGTCCTTCCTTGTCGATGTTTCCCATGGATGCACTTCATTCATTCATCCATCCATCCATTCATTCATTCAGCAAACATGCACAGAGTAACACCTCTACTCCAGGCCCTGTCCTTGTCATCAGAAATATCGATAAATGACAAAGTGTTTCTTCTTCGTGGGGGCAGGAGGTTGGAGAGGGGTAAGTTGGAATGAAGGGAGGTGACAGTTCAGTTTTGGACGGCTTGCATTAGTGGTGTCCCTGGGACAGCTGGGAAGACCTACGGGGAGTTGGATAGATGGGCAGGACGTTGGTGGGAGACAGCCGGAGACAGAGGGATCCGCCTGCCTGTCTCCCCACTTCCCCACACCCCTCTGCGGTGGCGATGGTGGTGACCGTGTTGGTGATGGCGGTGATGGTACTGGTGATAACAAAAAGCATTTATCAGGGGCGCCTGGGTGGCTCAGTTGGTTAATCGTCTGCCTGCGGCTCAGGGCATGGTCCCAGGGTCCTGGGATCGAGCCCTGTGTCAGATTCTCCGCTCAGCGGGGAGTCTGCTTCTCCCTCTGCCCCTCACCCCGCTTGTGGTCTCTCAAATAAATAAATAAAACCTTTAAAAAAGAAAAAAAGCATTTACCAAGGGCTCACACAAGGCAAGCCCCGATAGGCAAATATCAGGTGATTTGCCTATCACCTTTCATTTACTTATCAGAACAAACCTCAGGAGTGCATCTAATTATCCCTATCTTCAGAAAGAGCTGAAGCTGAGAGGTGAGTGTCTTTGGCTAGGGTCCCTAAAAACAAAGCCTGAGAAAGAGAGTTTCAGATGCATGTGGTTTACTGAGAAAGCCCGGAGGGGAGTGGGGCGGTGAGGGCAGCAGGAGAGGGAAGGCGAAGCGGGAGGCTGTGGGCTCCGCGGCTCAGACGCACGGTGAGCCCGGCAGCCTTGGGGACCCGCATGTCAGACCTCGGCCTCCGAGGGCGATACTCTGGAGCGGATCAGCAGACTTTCGTGACTTCGTGATGGGTGCGCAGCAGGTAAAGGGGAGCCCTGCTGCAGGGAGGTGGAATGGGCGTCCTGGGTCTGCAGCAACTGGGGGCTTCTGAGGGGCTTCTGGGAGCCATCGGGGGTCTGGTGAGTGTGCTGGGCCCTCCTGGCTAGAGATTCAGTCCCTGTGTCTTCCGGCTCCTCTCCCGGCCTGTCCCTGGTGTGTGGGACTGTGTGTGGGAGTGAGGGTGGGTGGCTGTGTGTGCATGCATGGGCATGTGTGCGTGACTGGGTGTGCCTGTGGCCATGTGTGTGACGGCGTGTGTGTGACTGTGTGCGTGCATGTGCCTGGATATGTGCGTACGCGTGCATCTATGACTGTGTCCTCCGGCCTCTCCTTGGCCCACCTCTCTCTCCCTTTCCCTTCCAGTCTGTCTGCCTGTGTCTCAGTTTCTCTGCCCCGTCTCGCTCTCCTCGTGCGGTCTCTCCCTCTCTCCCCCTTACAGCACATCTTTCTCTTGGGGCCATCTGTCTCGCTCCCTTTCTTTGTCTGTTCTTCTCTCTCTTCTTCTGTATGATCCGGCTTCTCTCTGCCTCTCTTCTTGCTTCCGGTTTCCTTTCTGTCCCTGAATCGCTTGAATTCTGCCTCTCTCTGTGGCTTTTTCTACCTCTATCTCTTGGTTTCTTTCCCTCTTTCTCTCCTTTCCCATCAGTGCCTCCAGCTGGGCCAGACCCCGTGTGGCCGAGCTGCTGGGAGCTCGGGCAGGGACTGGTGCTCGTGGGAGAGCAAGGCGCCTTGGCGCTGGTCTTCTGGGCTCCGGAGCAGAAGAAGCCTCCATGGCTGACCTCCGTGCCGGGTGGTACGCACTCTCCCCCAGCGGGCCGGGCTCTGTGAGCGTGTGGATGCGTGTGTGTGTGTGTGTGTGCGTGTGTGTGTGTGTGTGCAAAGAGCGGGGGAGTTCTGCCTCGCCCCTACCATGGGGAAAGAGGAGCCAGGAGCTGTAGCCACGTCTTTCTTCCCCATCCTTACTGAGATACAATGGACACCTAGCATTCTGTAAGTTTAAGGTCTAGAGTCATGATTTGCTATATGTATATATACATATTCATCTTGTCCCACAGCTACAATTTGTGTGTGTATGTGTGTGTGATTTACTCCTTTCAACTTTCAAATATAAAATAGAGCATTTTAACTAGTCTCCCCACTGTACGTGACCTCCCCAGAACTTACTCATCTTCTAGCTAGAAGTTGATACCTTTCCTACACCCATTTCCACCAACCCTCCTCCTCATCTCTGGCAATCACCAATCTCTTCTCTCTTTCTAGGAGTTCTGAGGGTTGGATTCTACATATAAGTGAGATGATACAGTATTATCTTTCCCTGACTTATTTCCCTTAGCACAATGCCCTCCAGATTCATTCACGTTGTCACAAATGGCAGGATTTCCTTTTTTCTCACGGCCGAGGAATATTCCGGTGTGTATACTGAGATGCAGCCGCTTCGAATGGGCTTGCGCCTCACGCCATCCCCCACCATCCTTGAGGCATGAATCCAGACCAGATTCCATTTAGATCACAGCCCTCGGCCAGCTGTATTCAAGATGGCAGAAGGGGCTCAATGGAGACCCAAGTCAAGGATGCTTCTAGTCCCCCATTTGGAAATATGCAGTCATCAGCACAAGCTACTCAGGACCCAGCCCCATAGGAGGGGAAGAGCAGTGCTCATATTTTCAGATGGAGAGCCAAGGTGTGGGTTGAGGGGTGGTGGACAGACTCGTTCAAGGTCTCCCCAGATCCAGGGCCAGAGGTCAGGGCTCCAGATTCCAAGCTGGGTGCTTTTTACGCAGCTCCCAGATGCCTCCTCGTAAGGCGCGGCTGTTCTTCTCCCCAGGGGTTCTCAGGACCCTGCCCGGGACCAAGGGAGCACTGAACCAATCAGTCCTCCCCAAGGACTCCTTCCCAAACCCCTCCCTCCCAGCATGCCGCACCCACAGGGAACTTCCTCACCGACCCCACAACCGTACCCATGCTGTGCCCCATTCCTCCACGGTGTTACTCGTCTTCGTCAGCAAACCATCAGCCTGCTGCTCCAATAAATCTTCCAAGATCAGGGCAAAGAAATGTGTGCGAGGCAATGAGCTCGTGAGGTACTAATTTGCACTGTGGTCTGTGTACTTCCTCCTTCATCCCCAGTTCAAGGCGGTGGTCGGCCCTCAAGCTGTTCTTGTCCCTGGAGTTTTGGAAAGATCTGAAAGCCAGGCCTGCTTGATGTTAAGTCCTGTGTAAGCTTCGAGAAGGGACGGGGCTGTGGGTCCCAGAGGGGACGGGAAGAGGCAAGCGCCTCTGAAGGCAAGGAGGAGGTGAAAGTTGGTATTAGTGAGTCCTCAGGTTGGTGCGATACAGACAAAGCCCTGAGAGGGATGCTCCGGAGTGTCTCTAGGAAAGCTGGGCCCCACACATTGGTGTCTCAGCCTCAAGTGTCCGAAGCATGACGCTAGGTCATTGGATGTAAGGGGACATCTGGCACTTTGAGACAATGAGTACTTGAGTGGCCACAGATGAGAGCAGGACAGAGAGACATCTCAGAATGTGTTATTCTTCGTAGGACCCCAGGATCTTTGCATGACCAGAACCATGGATCAGGGATGAAAGGGAACCTCAGTAATGACGAACACTGAATTTCCTGCCAGCCTGGTGGCACGTGGACTCGATGTTGGATTTTAGTTTATTCAAAGAAAATAAAAGAAGGTCCTCCTTCTTATGCCCTGAGTTGTGGACTGAGATTTAGCTTTCATGCACGTTGAATAAATAAGTAAGGACAATGAGAGGAGCCAAGGGGCCCCCCTCTCCCTCCAGCTAGCACAGTCTTTCTGAACCCTTCATGTTAAAGGAGCATCTCCGACAGATGTGATTTCCAGCAAAGGAAGGCCATGGCAGGCCATATGCTGAGGCTGATGGGAACTTTCAGTCCCCAGACATGGCCACTCCGGTGCTGTTTGGGTAAATCAGGACAAATCAAGTTAGCACTGGGTCCAGGGACAAGCCCACCTTCTCTGGTTTCTCCAATTCTGAGTCCCCGGGGGCCATACTGCCTGAGCAGACATATTTCCTGCCTCCCTTTCTCTCAACCGATGGGAGTGGGTGCCGATGGGGAGGCAGGGTGCAGGCACCCCAGCCTCAGCACCCTTGCCCGCAGCTGGTGACGTGGATCGAGAGCGGCTGGGTGGGGCTGGGTGGGATTGAGGGGGGTTCCAATGAGCGTACGGTCAGGAAAAGGTCAGAAGGCGAGCTAGGCTCCAGGGGGCCCCGGCCATGGAACGCTGCCCTTCCCAGACGGAGGCACGGCCAGCTCGCCCCACAGGGCATCTCTGTTGGGAATGTAATCGCCGCCGGGAATGAATGCCCCCTTGTGTGAGGTCCCTGTCTGTCCTGAAGTAGGTCACGGAATCTCAGGATCACGGAAATCCTAGCCTCAGAAGCACAGAATCATAGAAGCTGAAAGCCAGTGCCAAGTTGGATTCCAGGATTTTGGAGCCTTAAGCCATGGCATTAAAAGGCGTTAGAAGTCTGGCGCCGTGGGCACAAACATTTTATGGCTCAGGTGATCTAGAACCACAGAATCATAGAACCTTGCACTTGGATGACCCTTAGGGTCCCTGAGGGAATCTGATACCATGTTCCCTTTTAGAAAGTTCCAGAAGGTAACATTCTTCTTCAGAGAGGCAAGGAGTTTCAGAGCGAGGAAGGAGGACATAGGAGGTTTCTGTGTGGGATGCTTCTCGGAGTTCTGGGCTGTATCGCCTGACCCTGAATGTCTTCTGTGCGTGGCTCTCAGAGTTTGAAAATCTACCATTAGCCGTTCTTTCTTTGGGTCGTGAAAGCCCTCTGACCTCCAAGGATCTACTTTGCTGTAAACTACTTCCCAGGTCAGCGGTGCTCCCGGGGCCTCCTCTATAAGAGCCCCGTGACAAGCTAGGCCGCTCAAGACCCAGATGTCAACCTTGGGGCTCTCTCCGCCCCTGCCCTGGGACCCTCTCCCCACCCTCCATGCCTTCCTGTGCCTTGACCACCCAGCTCCTGGCAGGACACCAGCTGGCTTGGAGAGACGATTCCAACAGCCCCGGGGCGGGCCATGGTGTCCAGTGTGGTCCTGCTTCTAATCCCACCACCTCCTTGGGGCAGGCGGCATTGGTGGCAGCCTATAATTTGGGGGTGGGAGACGGGACACCCAGGTCAGCTTTGACCACGGGATCCCTAGAGGAAGGGAGTGGTCCAGGGGCTTGGGGAATCAAAGCCTTCCTCTCAGCTCCCTTGGTGATCACGAAGATAAAAATATTTATGGACAATTTTCCTCACTCTGGGGACAGCCAGGCACAGAACAGGGCTGTTTTTTCCCTTGGCTATGGCTACGCTCTCAGGATGCAGGGAGCTGGGGCAAACACAGGTTGTTTACAAGGCCTACAGCAGCCCCAGAGAGACACAGCCGCATACAGTTTCCCTTTTCTCAACAGGGACGTGAGCTTCTGGAAAGTTGCCCAGAGGAACAAGGGTGGGTTTCTGTCCTCTGTTAGCTTAGTTCTTGGTGGGGTTGGCGGGTTTTTTTCTTTTTTTTCTTTTTTTACCCTGAAAGATGGGGCGAGTGTTTTAGAGTAAATGACATGTTTCCCATAATTCGCCTTTTGAAAACACAAGGAAATTTGCGTATGTGGCTGACACAGCCTGGGCAGAGAACCTTCTGGAGAAGCCAGTCCTTCATTTCCCCACCGTGTCAGGCTGCTCGAACTCAATAAACACTTGTTGACTGAATGAATGGGTCATAGAAATGGCAAGCCGGAGCTGGAAGGAAGGCCCCGTGGACATCCTCCGGGCCAAACTGCTCAGGTTTCAAGGCAGGGAAACTGAGGCCCAAAGAGGGGGAAGGGAAGGAGGCTGCTGACAATGATAGATTTCATTGCTGCTGCTGCTGCTGCTGCTGCTGCTGCTGCTGCTGCTGGTGATGATAATAATAATAATAAATCATCTTTTCTGGGCATTGAGTGTTTTCTAATTCAACAAAAGCTTTCTCGCTGGCCAGATTCCCAGCAAGACCACGGAGGAGGCAAGAAAAAGATTAGAATTCCCTGCTCCAAGATGTCGAGCTACTTGCCTTCTCATCCAGCGAGGGGTGTTGTGGGGTTCAGCAACGAATTTGGGCTGTTTTCCCATCACTCAGCAGAGGCACCTCGTGTGAAATCCACCACGCACTCGAAAGGAGGGAACCTGTCTCTGCCTAAATTTAAATCCCAGCTCACTGTGCCCATCCAGGCCTCCGTTATCCGCATCTGTGATCTGGGGCTTGCACTCGCCGTCTACTGTGCGGGCCTCCCAAACTGGTAGGAGAATGGCATTAGAGAAGGGGTATGGCCCTGCCTGGGAAATGGTCAAGCAAGAGGGCGGTCCTGATGCTAGAATTATAATGTGTCAGTGGATCCCTCCATCCATCCAAGAGAGACAGCCTTCCGATTCCAGCTCTCGAGATAAAAATAGCTTTAAGGGGAGGGGGGCAGCTCCCCAGGATATCTGGGCAGGATAAAAATAATCCTCAAGAACAGCTGGCTCCTTTGCTCCTCTTTGGTATTCACCCACAGTCCTCTGATCTCTTATTTGGTTTCCCAAGCCGACCTACCATCCCAGGCAAACAATCCTCCTTGTTCTGGGGCCAGGCGGTGGCAAATATATTCCAGGCTCTGGGAGCAGAGGCTTGGGAAGCAAGAAATATGGGTCCCATCCCAGTTCTGTTTACAACTCGCTGTGTGGCTTCGGCAAGTCATTTTCAGAGTCCCCATTTCCCTCGATGCAGTGCGGTCCAATAGAACTTTCTTTGAGGGTGGAAATGTCCTATATCTGCCCTGTCCAATACAGTAGACACCAGCCGCGTGTGGCCACGAACATTTGAGCTTTGGCTCGTGTGACTGAGGAATTGAATACAAATCTTTTGTTTTACGGAATTTAAAGTTATTGAAGAGCCACGTGTGGCCAGTGACTGCCATATTGGACAACGCGGGCCTTTAAAAAATGAAGATGGGAAAACACTTGCCCCTTAGCGTGGGGTGGGAAGGTTAGATGATGTGTGCATGGAGCCTGATGAGAGACGCTCGCCGCTTGTTTGATTCTTCCCCCTCTCCTGGTCAATGGAAGTGTGGGTACATGAGTCCTTGAGCTGAAGAATCTTCCTTTGGGAACACACAGCTCCTCTTGGGAGACTGGAGGAAAGGGGGGATCTGGTGGGGGGCGGAGGGCTTCTGTGATGGGTGGGCATGTCTGAAGCATAGAAAGGCCAGGTCAGAAGAAGGACGAGACTGGCTACAACTGCCCGTTCCCACCCCCACCTCCCACCTTTTAACTTTCATGGGCACCAGTGCTCAAAAGGGGTCTAAGAAACTCCCTTTCTTTGCCTGGATGTGGTTAAGATCATGGACTCTTAGAATCAGATGGTTCTAGGTTAAAATTTCAGTTCCATCACTTACCAATTGTGTCTCCTTGGGCAAGCTGCCAACCTCTCTGCTTTGCGTCTGTAAAATGGTTAGAATAATGCCTGCCTCTGAGAGTTTGTGGGTCATCGATGCGTTAACGTGTGTGAAGCCCTTTGCAGTGGGCCCAGCACATACAAAGTGCCTAAAAAATGGAAGGCCGTGGCCAATCTTACAGAAATAGAACAATTTAACTCCCATCTCCACCCCGACTGGGGTCCAGTGAGATCCCTGAGAAGCCAACTCTGAGGCTATGTCTGGAAGACCTTTGCCGGTGGTCCTCGGGGTAAGGAAGGGACTAGGCATGGGGACAAGCCCTGGTGCCCTCAGATGGCACATGACCCGTTAATGGTAGAGCTGGAAGTCACCCTGAAGTATTTACTGCTTGGATTGCCTTTCTGTCAACACGGCCAAATGACAGTCTTCTGGGATGTGTCCAGAGCCAGGAATGCTGGAGCTGACACAAACCAATAGAAAGTTCCTCCTGGGATCTAAGAGAGCTGCCTCTCTGTGACTTCCCACCCTTGGTCCCAGGACAGTCTCTGCTTTTTCAGATTCAACTTCTTTCCCTTGCTGCCCCAGGCTGGAGGCCTCTGCAGATTGGTCTGGTGGAAATGCCTAGCCTAGAGTCTGGCTCATCAGGTCAAGGGCAGAGTTAATCTTTATCGAGTGGGGAGTATGGAAACTTAAAAAACTCAAAACCTGTCCCTAGGGAAGAGCAGAAGTTGCCTTTCATCCGCTTGTCTTATTTTGTGGGCAAAGGAACCAAGAGATGGATCTATCCATCTATCCATCCACTGCTTTGCTGGACAATAGTTATTGAGCATCTGCTGTGTGCCAAGTTTTAGGAACACAGAAATGAATTCCTGTGCCCAAGGCTCACAGGCTGGTAGAGGAGACATCTATGCCCGCAGTAATTAGAGCAGTGTGATACGGGTTATTGGGGGGGAAGGGGAGGAAGGCTACTCATTTATTCTTTGGGAAGATCAAGACTGGAAGCACGGAGAGAGGTGGTGAGTTATTAGGGTTATTAGGTCAGGGCCAGAAGCAGGGTGAGGTGAATGAGGTACGCATCATAGGAACAAAATTTAATGCAATGTGCAAAGAACTCAGCCATCGAGATACAAAGTATTGTATTGCAATACTTTTTTTTTTTTTTAAGATTTTATTCATTTATTTGACAGAGAAAGAGACAGCGAGAGAGGGAACACAAGCAGGGGGAGTGGGAGAGGGAGAAACAGGCTTCCTGCTGAGCAGGGAGCCCGATGCGGGGCTCGATCCCAGGACCCTGGGATCATGACCTGAGCCAAAGACAGACACTTAACGACTGAGCCACCCAGGTGCACCTGTATTGCAATACTTTTTAAAACTCAAAATTAATGCCAGAAAAGCATGGACGAACAAAAGATCAAACTTTTCAATGAAGACAGGATCAACATTAGTGATTTTTCCTTTTGCCTCGGGATCCAATATGGCGTGGCATGCCGCTGTGTTCTGGGGGATGTGTGTGGGCTGGGTGAGACAGAAAAGGCAGGCATCACACCCAGCCAGTGGTGTGCCGGAATGGACTCCTATCGGCTTGCACATCTCTTCCCAGCTTCTCGCTCAGGACTGCAGGTCTGTAGGTTGAAATTGATCACGATGGGAATATTTACACTGTGGTAAGTGGCAGATGGTAAAATTTAGGGCTTCCTCCCCTCTTTCTGGAGTGCTGATTGTTACATATTTATCAACACATCATTATATCCAGCCGGCACTGGGGTGGGAGGGCCCTCAGGAGAGGTTTCCCAGAGGAGACATCTTCCGCATTTTGCAGAATAAGAATCTAGAAAAGGAGAGAAAGAACGTCCCTGCAAATAAGAAACTCAGTAGGCAAAGCACCGGAGGAATAGGGAAAAAAAAAGTGCATTGTTTTTAAGGAACTGGGAGGAACTGAGTGTAGCTGGAATGTGTGATGTTGCAGAAGAGGGAAGTTTCAAGAAGGCAGAGAAAGTTATAGCACCAAGGGAGGTCCTGAGATTGAGCCAGATGGGAGTCTCTGCTCGGGGACAGGATCAGAGCTCTATAGGAGGTTGTGCTCCCTACTTCTGCAGTGTCCTGACTACTAGACCAGGCAAGAGACAGCAGCGGTGAGCTAGTAAATGTTTCCTAACAGGATCTCTAAGCAAAAAGAGCATTTGCCAAATATTTATAGTGTTTGCCAAATATTCCCACCACGGCCAATTTCTTTTATTTTTTAAATTTCCTTGAATTCGGTTAATTAGCATAGAGTGTATTATTAATTTCAGGGGTAGAGTTCAATGATTCATCAGTCTTGTATAAAACCCAGTGCTCATTACCTCAAGTTCCCTCCTTAATGCCCATCACCTACTTACCCCATCCCCACTCTCCTCCCTTCCAGCCCCCCTTCAGTTTGTTTGCTATGATTTAGAGTCTCTTATGATTTGCCTCCCTCTCTGAGTTCATCTTGTTTTATTTTTCCCTTCCTTCCTCTATGCTCTTCTGTTTTATTTCTTAAATGTCACATAGGAGTGAGATCGTAGGATAATTGTCTTTCTCTGATTGACTTATTTCGCGTAGCATCATGCCCTCTAGTTCCATCCACGTCGGTACAAAGCACCATGGCCAATTTCAAGCTACTTATGTGATGTGATGAACGCTGAATTGAGGAGAGATGCTTCTGGCACACCATCATATGGTACTTCCACCATCTACTTGAAATAGAAATAAACAATCTCAAGAGCACAGATAATAGTAAAATGTAGTAAGATAACTAGAAAGACACGAGTTTTGAATATTTATTACTTCTAATGTTAATATAATTTATTCAATTATAAGTTTACGCAATTTAATTCTTAATGGCTTAACGGCAGCACACCAAGTTTCCTGAAAATTGAACCATCTGCTCTTAGGAGCCACCAGGAACAGGAGTGAGCCACTCCAGCGTGCCCCTGGGAGAAGAGATTTTGGTCCTGACTCACGGCGTGTTCACTGGGGATGGGCGCTGCCTGATTTCCTGGGTCTCACTTTCCCAACTTGAGAGACCGGACTCGCTTATCATGAGATGCCCTTTGCCCTGATCCTCTGTGCGCGGGGACATGGATCCAAGCCTCTGGGTGACTTCCTAGAATGAGGCAGCATTCACTGGGACACGAGAGGGTCAAAAGCAAACAAGAACCTCAGAGCAATTTTTTTTTTCATCTCTGTTCCTCAGAGAGATTTTTGCGCTGGGAAAAGAAAAGCCTGAGGCCAAGGTTCCATAACCTCCTCACTTCCAGAGTGCTGTTTTATTACAAAGTCATTGGCACCTAAACTGAGAATATAAAAAAATAATTACAGTAATAAATGCAACTTATATTTCTTGTACTTTTACAGTGGGCCAGATACTGTCCTAAGTGCTTTATATACATTAAGTTCATTCGACTCTCAGATCAGAAGCACGAGGTAGGCAATAGTATTATACCAACATATAAGGTGAGGGCGCTGTTGTTTTCACAATGCAAAACATGGAGAAAAGTGGGTACAAAGAGGTTAAATAGTATGCCCCAAACCACACAGCTAGGGATCTGAACTGGGATTTGCTGGGAGCAAGGGCAGCAAGAGAGAAGGAGCGGGCTCATGCCGCCCAGTCCCGCAGGAGACCCCGTGAGTTCGGGGGCGGCACCAAGCCAAGAGCAGCTGGCTTTAACCAGACGGCTCACCTCGCAAGGACTGATGAGGTTGGGGGGAAGGAGGTCATCACAGAGGCACATGCTAATCACCCCCAAGTTCACAGATGAGTTCATAGAAGGGAAAAGAGAGTCCACGAGGTCCCGCAGTGCTAACACAAGGCAGCGCTCTGACGCGAGCCCCAGGGTATCGACCGGCCACAGTGTGCAGCCAGTTTCCGGTGCTGGGCAGGCTTGCGGTTCATACCAATTCACAACATCCTCAGATATCTAGGTAGGCAAGACCCCCAAATAAGAATCTGATTGAAAAACTACAGAAAATATGGAAAAACAGCCCTCCATGAACAAATAGAGCCCATCCCAGGAGAGAAGAGTGGTTAATTACGCAGCTCTGATGACCTACTAGAGCAGTTGCCACCATGTCCCTTGTCCCTGAGCAAAGGTCTGTGCCTACAGTAGGGTCCTGCATGAAGGACAGCAGTTCAACAGGGTTCGATGGCTCAGGAAGATTCACGGGACTCGAATTGTCAGTGCTTCCAAATCTCTAGTTCATTGCAGGGTTATGTAGCGAACTTACTAAGGTAAGAATGTTCTTCTCGGCCACAGGCTGCCTCAAAGCAAGGGATCGGGAGAGGCCAGCTATGAACTCCACCTGCCGTCTCTTTCAAGGGCAATGTCAGGCTGCTCTTCCGCTCCCAGATCAGGGACCAACCACAGAAAACCTCAGAGCCAGGGAGCTCAAAGTGGAGACTCAGCTGGGCTTTCTTATCTCTGGTTGGTTACACAGGTATCTTCTTGCTGTGAAGCCAGTGCCAATGGCAGAGTTTTCTAGGGGTCTCACCAAGATCAGGAATAATCGTTAGACACATTGTTATCCATAAACAATGCTGACAATTTGGTATTAATCACACTGAAGTGCCTTAGACCCATGGGCACACAGCAACACCATGAATCATGGCTATCAGTGTGACTAGTGGCCAATGTCCTGTAGTCACAGGTCCTTAATCAAAGACAAGAGAAGCATATCTAACAAGCAACAATTCAGATAAGCTGAAAAATGGATCATCCTTATCCAGGGCTCCACTCACTAGGAAAACAACTTTATTGCCGCAGAGGAGGCACATGACAAAATCTTAGAGGTTCTTGATGGTCATCAGCTTAGTGTGAACATTGTGCTATAATTGCCAAAAAATGAATATGCACTCAGGTTGTATTAACAGGAGCATAGAATATACACAGAGGGAGGAGAGAGTTCTGCTCAACTCTGTGCTGGCCAGATGCCACCTGAACCCTTCAGCTTTGCTGTGGTCAGGCAGCAGTTAGGTAACTGAAAAACTGCAATGCTTTTGGAGGAGATAATGTTGGAAGATATGAAATAGGCACTGGATGAGCAGTGGTTAGAGGAAATACGATGGCTGGGTCTGGAGAAAGGATGCCTTAGGGGGAGGGGCTGTTCCTTTCAGAGTGATTTCAGCTATAGCATCAGGCTTTAGCCGACTTTAGAGTTGTTGTTCTCTATAGCCATTATAAAAGGGGCTTTGGTGTGATGATCCTTAGAGACACATGCAGAGAGCTCTTTACAGAACTATTTTTTTGGATGGGGGGAGTGGTGTGTCTGCTGCTCTCTGTCCTCACTTTGTGACAAGGACAAGCATCTCCAAAGATATTGCATTAGCCCACTTTCCCTGGAACTACACGTGAGCAGAAATGTATCACATCACGGGCGGGGTCTGGGCATGGGGTACCGAGACCCCTAGGCTCTTAGAACGCAAAATTTTAGCTGGTGGTGGAGAAATGATGTCTCTCCATCACAGCTGTCTCTCCACTGTATCTGATAACTGATGTGCCGCCTGAAGATATGGTGGAATTGGGCGTTGGACTGGATAGATTTCACCTTGTTGAAGTTTATTTGGGGGCTAGGGGGTGAGGGGGAGTTCCCCTCCCCAGCTGGCTCTGACTGGCCACTTCCTAGCCTGTGAAGGGCCCTCCCCCTGACTCCGCTCACACACGGTAGCCCTTGTTCTGTCCTTGTTGCTGGATGAGCTTGGGCAAGCCCCTTCCCTATTGGGATTTGGTTGTTCATCTCCAAACTAGAGATGCAGATTTCTGCTCTGTCTCATGGGGCTGTTGTGTGGAAACTGACAATGAAGTTGTTTGGGGCTGTCTGGGGGGAGGGGGTTATTACTGTCATTGTCATTGCCATCCCCTGGTTTGTCTGGTACAGACCAGAATTCCCGTTCCTCTGCTACACCAGCTGGGACACTTTCAGGGGCTAAAAATGGTCTTGTCAATGAGAGACACTCTCGTTTTGAGAAAGGAGGGGTCCCCAAGTGATTGAGCGTCTCAATAATGTCTCAAAGGCCCCGGTTCCTTTTCTCTCTGTCATCCTCAGTCCATTGGCCATGGGCCTCATTGCCACCTCATTGTGGCAAGATGACTGCAGCCTCTCCAACAGCACATCCTCACTCCACAATGTTCAGAAAGAAAAATGGGAGTATATCGCTGGAGTGTGTTGACTTATAAAAGTGAGCAAAATTTTCTCAGAAGGCCCAAGCATATCTAATTCCTCTCATGTCTCAGTGGCTGGTCTGTATCTTATGTCCACACCCAAACCCCGCCCTGGCCAGGGGAAGGAGACCCTCATGGTGGACTTAGTCTAAGCAGGAGCCGTCCTTGAGGCTGGGGAGGACACGGTCTTCACTCAGGGATGGGGCTGCTTGGATGGTGGACGACGATGGAATTCTGCGAGCAAGGATGAGCTAACAGTGTCTGCCGCATCGCGGGGATGTCCAGGGATGAGGGTCAGCCAGCCCTCAGCTGTGCGTCTATACTCTCTCTTCCTCCCTCTTTCCCTTGGCCCTCCCTCTTTCCCTTCCTCATTCATCCCACACTTACTGCGAGCCTACTGTGGGTGAGCACTTAGTACACCCCTGGGGAGCCTACGAAGATAAGATACAGCCGTGACCTTGAGGAGGTCCAGCTGAGTAGGCGCATAAGGCAGATATATATATTCTGATGGGACCTGGCGTTCTAAGTACCAGGCAGGCGGAGGGGAAGCTGTGATACAGCTACGGGGAGAAGAGGGAGGCAGTGAAGAAGGACATTCCAGGGCGAGGACATTCACTGTCACAGAGTGAAGGCCCAGAGCTCTCTGAACTCGTCAGCTGCTTTCTTTTCACTCTCAGCTACGGGGGTGGCCCAGAACCCGTCACTCGTAGCCTCCACACCCTTGGGGAGAGTCCAGAGATCTGAACTCGTCACAGCTCTCACACCTGGAAAATGAGTCTAATTCTTTCAAGGTTGGCTGAACGGATTGAAGGAGGAAATAGGTTTGACTCTCTATGGTTGGACATTGACGTGGGAGGCCTGACTTCTCACCCTCGCTCTCCCATTGATGCAGTGCGACCTCGAGAAAGTCTCACATCCTATCTATAAGCCTCAGTTTCCCCACCTGTAAAAAGAGGAATTTAGGCTAGGCAGCTCTAGGGGCTCTTCCAGGCTTGAATTTCTTTGGGGACCCCCATGGGGGTCACTATCAGCACTGCAAAGTGGAATTTGGATATCTCACTGGCCTCCCCCAGGGGCCCAGGCCCGAGGAAATAAAGTCAGACTGAGGCTGGGAAGGAAAGGCCCCAGAGATGGTCTGAGCTGCCCAGACAAGGGGATCGCACGCCCAGAGGATGTCCCTTCCTGTATGTTGGCCCAGGAGTTTCCCTGGCCTCGGCCTTCATTCCTCTTGGTAGAATGATGGTGTTCGGGGACTTGGCAGTCACCGGGCCGGAGCGATGTGGCCCCACAGGCAGAGCCCAAGCCCTGGGAGACAGGCGGGCCATAACAGCCAGCATCAGCTCTAGCCAGCATCCCCCACTTCCTGGGGGAGGGGGACCGGGCTGGGATTGCCCTGGGGGGCAGAGGGAGGGGGCGCTCTTGGAAGCTGCCTCTCCCTCCAGCCTGGGGTTCAATTCAATTCCCTCCAGTGAAACGCTTTATCCCAGCTGCTGGCGAAGCGGGCCCGAGGGAGGCAAAGCAGGACCAGCGTATCTGCACGCCTAAAGTCACGCATGGCACGTGCCCTACAAATATTTGCTGATGGACCAGTGTCCCGACACAGGAGAGAAAATTTGTGGCTGGAAAGCTAATCTCTTAGGTGTAATCTGGCAAACTTTACACTCATGTATTCGTCCCATTTTTCACTTAGCATTTTTGGAATACCTCCCATGTACCAGGCACCGCGCTCCACACCGATGGCAGGAAGTCAGCACGGCAATGGGATCTGCTCACCGCAAGGACCACGATGCATAGTTGCTGTGACCAGTGTCCTGCTCCGGGCTTGAGGTACGGCAGCATTTCCTGATCGGCCGAGTGACCCGGGAATGAATGAGTCTTTTAAACGATTCTCTTATTAGACGTGTACTGTGTGCACGCATCCTACACTACGTGCTGTGTGCGGCCCAAATAGGAAAGAAAGCCCCATCCTGTGTGCTCTGAAGGGAAGGACACTGGGGAAATTGGGATCTGGGTTCTCCTCCTGGTTGTGCAGGCCAGTGAAGCTAGTATGACTCAGGGCAAGGCTTTCTGAACCACAGTTTTTGCCTGCCTCCTTGCTGGTCTCCTCCATCAGACTGACTGGAGAGCAAGAAGCGAGGGCGGGCGCACAGTGGGTTCCCAGAAAAAGCTGGGTGGAGAGATCGATGGGGTTTAATACCTGGGCAGTGGCAGCCTCTGCTCCTTTTTTTAAAAGATTTTATTTATTTATTTATTTAATAGAGACACCGCGCGAGAGAGGGAACACAAGCAGGGGGAGTGGGAGAGGGAGAAGCAGGCTCCCTGCTGAGCAGGGAGCCCGATGCGGGGCTCGATCCCAGGGCCCTGGGATCCTGACCTGAGCTGAAGGCAGACGCTTAATGACTGAGCCACCCAGGCGCCCCTGCAGCCTCTGTCTGCAGGCTGAGACTCCACTAGTGAGTTATTCATGACCGTTTACTGAGCACCTACTACGTGTCTGCCAGTAAGGCTTTCCAGATGAACAGTTCGTCTCAAGGCAGATGCACCTGGAGAGCAATGGGTCCATGGCTGATCCACTGGGGCCCCTATGTGGCCCCTGGGTCCCCACCAGGCCACCTTCTTCCACCTTGTGTCTGAGATGTCACCTGGGCCTGGCGGTCGCTGTCCACCCAGTTCCTAGTCTCATTGCCTTTTGGCCCACAGAGATGGCCCAGTTCGGGCTGGCTGGCGAGCGCCCCTTTCTGTGCGTAGAACAGGCAACGGTTCGGTGTTTTCGGGACCCAACCTCCAGTAGAACTGTCTCCCCAGTCACTGGTGTGGTGCCAGGAACCTACTTGGCAGGAAGACTGGATGTGATGCAGCAGCAGAGACGGGAAGCAAGATACCTTCCCAAGAATTCCTATCAGTGTCCGTGACTTCTCTTTCCAGCCGACCGTGAGCCCCGGGAAGACCGTGAGTCTCATTTCCCTCCTAACCTAGCCAAACACAGTTAGCTCCCAAGAGTCATCTGCTGAATTGGGTTACTGTCGAACAACACTCTCACACTCTCAAGCTCAAGGACTCACGCAGGTGATCAAGTGTGACACACCTAGTTCACACAAGGAGAGAGCGAGGCTTTGGAAGAAGATGCCGCGGATCTTTATGCATGCTAAGGGGTCTCCCATGGGTCTTTTCAGCCGCCCTTCAAGGAGCAGGGGTTCCTGGGGTTCAACATTGCATGCTTGGATTTGGAAGTGAGATTTGGAAAGGCCTTGGTGCTCAGCCACTGACCCCCCCGCCTGACCTTTGAGGAAATGCATCCTCTTGCCTGGAAATGGCTTTGTGGCCAGTGAGTCACGGGGCATCACCCACACCATGCAGGGGGGGAGCTGGATAGCTTCTCCACTATGCGCACCTCCCCCTTCAAAACCTGCCTGAAACTCTTCCACTTGAATTGTCTTCCCCCATGGCTCCAAAGGCCACCTCCTCCTGGGAGCATTCTCTGGTTTCTCTCCATCCCTTAGCTTTGCTCGACAATTCAATTCATTGGTAGCATTCATCACAGTCTCCTTGTGTTATCTTGATGTGATTGCATGGCGGGGTCTGATGTCTCCCGTGCAGGCTCTCTTTCCTGCCCCAAGCTGCTGACCGAGCATGCCTTCTGTCCACGTTACAAATATGTGTGTGTGCCCGGAAAGCAGGACTGTGTGCCAAGTTCTTTGTCTTCCCTCCCACAGCGGCGGACCTTCTTCCCTCGGTTTCGTACAGGGGTTTGCACACTGGAGGAGTTAAAGAAACTCATTTAAATTATTAATGGTTTGAGCCTCTATTGTGTCCCAGGCTCCGTGCTGGGTGTGGGGACACAGAGATGGATGTGACAATGACAACACCATGTGACGTGCGCTATAACTCGGGTGTGGGAGAGAGCTCGAGCTGCACTTGAAGGAGAGGCGGCAAGGGGGGTGGGTGGGGAGGGAACCTGGGAGGAAGCAGCGTGGCCCAGGCCTTGAAGTAGCCCAGCTTGTCCAGAGCCTGTCCAGGCATCAGAGAGATTGGGGCTTTGGGGCAGACGACCAGGCTGGGGAGGCTGACAAAGGTCTGCTCGGAACCCCTTAAAGGCTAAGGTTTGGATCATAACGCTCAGCTTCAGAAAACAGGAATCAGACCATCTCGGTTCCAATCCCACCTCCACTACCTCCCACCTTAGTGACGTCGGGTGGGTGACTTAATCTTTCAGAATCTCAGCTTTCTCATCTGTAAATGTTGATAGCAGGACTGCCCTAAATGGCGACACTTAACAAAGTGCTGCACCTGGCTAGAAGGAGGAGAGAAAGGGTGCAAAAACCCTTTTGGGATTTTGGTACCCTGAACAACTCTCAGTAGTGGAGTTTTAGAGTTAAGGGGGTGCCAAAAGACCTCTAACTCATCAAGATACATAATATTTTAACGCAATACTTTTCAAATGTCACAACTGATGCAAAAAAAATCCATAATGAACAACATATCAAAAAATATATATATATCATTAAGGGCTGGATCCTCCTAGCGCAAGGTATGCAGCTGCAAAAACCGCCAGCTGTGATTGATCTGGGAGTTTTCAACCTTCCAGGGCTTCCGAAAACCTGAGGAAAACCCGCGGCCCCTCTCACCCAGAAGAATGCTCAAACACACATCCTCTGTGCAGTTTTGGGGTGTTCCTGCAGCCCCCCGGGGCTCGTCCGCGTGGAGGTTAAGAACTCCAGTTCCACGCGGTGGTGTGGGAGTGTGCGGGTGGGGGATGGTTCCACGCGCCACCCAGCCATCTGCGGGTTCCCCAGCACCCGGCCGGGAGGCCCTCCTGGCAGCCATGGGTGTTCTGCCCCCTGCAGGAAGCAGCGCATAGCTATGCCGCTTCTTTTTCTTTCTGGCTTGGCTCCCCCCCCCCACCTCCCCCCTTCGCTTCGGCTTGGGACTTTTCCTAAAGTTTGCTGAAACCAGACACCTTGCTCCACCGAGCCCGCGTGCAGCCACGGTTTAAAAGGCCGCCTTCAGCGCCCCCTCCCCGCCCCCAGCGGAGACTTCAAAAGGCCCGGCGGGCGCCGCGGCCCCAGCACCTATGAGCCGCCCCCCGCGCCGGGAGACCGCGCCGGAGTCCGAGGACGCAGAGCGGACCAAGTTCGAGCGCAGGCGGACCGGGCCGGCGGCGCAGCCCCGCGCGCCCATGCCCCTCCCGGTGCCGCTGCGCTCCGAGCGCCCGCGCCCAGTTTAGGGAAGGGGACCACGCACCCCCGCCCCCGCGCCCGGGGCTGCGGGGACCCATGAACACAAATGCCGTTAGGCGCCCGAGGAAGGACCGACCGTCCAGCCTCGCAGCTAGGGACCCAGTAAGTGCCCCGGGGCTCCTGGAGCTCTGGGGGTAGTGGTGTGTGCGCGTAAAGTTGCGCGCGTACCGGGAGGGGGGTGCACGTGTGGGGAGTGAATGCGTTTGTGCACGCTTGCGGTGGGCACTAGCAGAGAGCTGTGTGCAAGTGGGGGTGTGCGCGCGCGTGTGCACTTGGAGGTGTGTATGTGAGGTGTGTGTGCACGTGAAGGTGTGTGTGCGGGAGTGTGTGTTGGGGATACGGATAGGCTAGTGTGCATTTGTGTGCGTGTAAGTACTAGTGTGCCTGCGTCTGCTTGTAGGGAGTCCGGGTTGCGTTGGAGTCCAGACAGCCCAGGGTGTGTTTGTGTGAGCCCAGGAGGAGTGCGTGGTGGAGCTTGCATGTGAATGAGTGTGAGTGTGTGTCTGAGTTTGGGGTAAGCGTGGATGTGTGTGGGAGTTTGTATGCACCGGTGAACAAATCGTGGAGGTGGAGGTGGAGGGGATTTCTAATGCCCAGGCTCAGACTGGGCTTGTGGCTGTGCGAATTTGCTGGGCGTTTGTGGCAGGGTCAAGGTGTGTGCAGTTGTGCGCTCCAGCAGGAGATCTGAGGGAGTCTTTGGTCGCATCCTGAGGGTGTGTGTGTGTGGGGGGGGTGGTGTTCAGCTCCCATTTCTTACCGAATGGACAGGGAAGGGAAGAGAGAGACCAGCGTTTAACAACCTCACCCACTATGTGCCGGGGAAGTCTGTTCTCCCGGGTGCTCTGAATCTGGGAAGAGGGGTGTGTATGTGTGTGTATGTGTGGTAGGACACTGGGTTGTCGCTGTTGTGGGAGTCTAGATACTGAGTGCTGGTTCCAGATCTGTCCCCGGAACACTGGGTTCCTTTTAGGAGTAATATCTGTCCCCTTTCTCCTTCTATCGCGGCCCCCCAGCTCGGGGACCTCCCTCCACCCCCAGTCTCACATGCCAGAGGTCCCAAATCTCCGAACTGTGGTCGCCCTGCTGTGCAGCTTTGGCCGTCTCTTTCCTACTTGTGAATCTCAGTTTCCCCATTTTTACTGGAGAGGGGGCCGAGGTGGGGGTGTCTCTGCGGGGCTGCGGTAAGCCGGCCAAGGCTGTGTGACCGGCTGCGGCCGGCAGGGGGCAGCATGGGGCAGCAGAGGGCGGCTCGGCGCGGGGAGGAGAGAAGGTGGAGAGCCACCGCGGGCCGAGACTTTAAATCGCCTTCATTTCCCCCAAATCCTTCCTTTTCTTCTCCTCCCCCAGGCCGGCGGGGAGGCAGCTTCCACCGCCCTCCGCGCGCCCTCGCCCGGCCTCGCTCTGCCTCCGGGGACCGCCGGCAGCCCGCCTCCAAAAGTTTGATCATCTCTCTTTTTTTGCCTGCTTCTTCTTCCTTTTCGGTGGAAGCAGAAAGAGAGCGAGGCAGAGGCGAGCGCGGCGCCGGGACTCCTGGGACCATGGGCCTGGCGCGGGCGCCCGCGGGGCCCCGGCCGCGCTGCCTGCCTGCTCCGGCGCCCCTGGGCGCCGGGCTGCGCTGGGGGCGCGGGGGCCGCGCGCTCTGAGCCGGCCTGGCGCGGCGGGGCGGGGGGCTGGCGGCCCCATGGGGCGCGCCCACACTTGCCCCCCGGGCTCGGGAGCATGAAGTAGGGGCCCGCCATGGGAGCGGGATCGGCGCGGGGGGCCCGAGGCACAGCGGCGGCGGCGGCGGCGCGCGGGGGGTGAGTATGAGCTCGGGGACGCCCCCTCCCCAGCTTCCTGCTGCTCCAGCCCGCGGGAGGGCTGGGGTTCCCCGCGGCGCCGGACGCTTCCCCTGAACGTCGGCTTCCTGCCCCTTCCTGCGCCCTTCTGAGGCGGGCCGCCAAGGGTTAACGCGGGCTGCGCCCCCCGGCCCCGGCGAGGCTTGGCGAGCGTTGCCTGCCCTGCCCCGCTGGCCCCGCTCCGCGTTCGCGCTGGGGCGGGGGCCGTGCTGGGGAAGGTCGGTGCGGAGCCAGCCCTGGGGTCGGGATTGGGGGTGGGTGGTGGCGCCTGGGGCGGCGGGTCGGGGGCCGGGGGGACGGCCTTTGGGGTTGCTTGGGGGAGGAAGGGTCCCCGTTTCTGGCTGTCTCGGTGTGTTCCGGTGTCGGTGTCTACAGGTCCCGAGCTCATAAGTCAGTCTGTTCTTGTGAAACTATCCGCAAGCCTTTAGGTCTCCAGGTCTCGGCTTCTGCTCCTGTCTCGGCGTCTGTGTAGCTTTGCACGTCCCCTGCTTCTGGAAGTCTCCGCGTGCGTGTCAGTCTATTTGGGTCTGTTCGTCTCAGTGTTCCCTGCTTCTCTGGGGGCTGGGGGGGAGGGGGGTGTCTCGGTCCCTGTCATTTTTGGTGTGTGAGAAAGAAGTGAGAGCCAGCATGTCCGAACAGAAAGGGCCCTTGTCATTGCACAGAGGCAGAGACTGGGGGCCAGGAGGGCCAGGGAATGTCTGAGGAGGGACTGTGGCGGAGCTGGGACCCAGGGGCTGGTGGAGTAGCTGTAAAGAGCAAGCGTGTGCAAGAGCGAGTCATAGAGTGTGGGTGTGTGTGGGAGTGATGGAGGATGGGAGCAGCCCTCCGGGCCCTATGCGCGGTGGCTCACAGGACTTGCTCCCTTTCCACTCTTCCAGAACCAGAGGACATTCCCAAGAGGCTGGTCAGGGTTGTAGCTCCGCCCTGCCCCAAGGGCCCTGCCCCCTCCGAGCTGGAATCAGGGGGATGATGCCCCCCTCCCTTCTTTCCCATGTCTTGGAAAAAGCTGGCTGGCTGAGATTCCCCCACCCCCCACCACAACACACACACACATATATACACACACACACACACAGCACCAGTAAGCACACTGCTGACTCATTTTCTCCAGAAGACCCTGTGCCAAGGCAGATGCCAGCGGTTGGGCAGAAAAGTGGTGCCAGGCGAGCACCCCACGGTGGGGCCTGAGCTTTGGGCAAATGGGCAGTCACGCTGCTTTGAGGCTCAGCCTCTGCCTCGCCTGGTCTCACTGCCTCCCTCAGCACAGCAGTGCCCCAGATCCTGTGCCCTCTGGTCCTGGTGAGCCTTCCAGCCTTGCTCTTCTTTACCCCGCCCCAACCAGGCTCCTCGACACTACAGAGCACGCCGCTGGCCTCTTCTCTCCTTCCCTTTCCTCCTTGTACTTGGAACGCTCCCCTTCCTGGTGCTTTCACGTGCCTTAATGCCCCTCAGGTCTCACCTCGAAGGCCATCGGCTCCCCTGCTGGGGCGCACTGGCTGGGGAGCTGCCCTCCCCATGTCACCCACTCCCTGTGTCTGTCTGAGCACATTTGGCGACATACTCTCCGTTCCCCACTCTGTGTCCAGGGGACCCTCTTGGTATCCCACAGCCTGGCCCGGTGGGCAGCAGGTTGGAAGGCCGGGGGAGCCCTGTGATCAGACAGCGTGGGAGCTTGGACGGGCCCCTGGCCTCTGGGCTTCCCTTGATCCACGAAACGGGCAGCTTAATTCTCAGCTTGAAAGGTTTAGTAAGGATTAACTAAAGCACGGAGGACCATGCTCATAAAGGGCTTAGAACAGTGCGTGGCATGTAGTAAATGGTCAATAAATGACCACTGTTATTTGTATTATTATTCACTTCGTCTTGAATGGATGTGTGAGTCAACTGGAAAATTCTGGGCTGCATCCTGTCCAGACAGATGACCTGTCTGTGTTCCCATGGGAGAGGGATCAGGTGTGAAGGCAGGAGCCTGGGTGTGGCTGTCTGGGCCCACGGTGGCCTGGCCGGTCCACAGAGGCAGGTGGGACAAGTCTGTCCCCCTTTGCTGTTCTGTGGTCCTCAGGCCAGCTGCCCACCTAGCTTGACCTGTGAGCGCACAGCCAAGCCTAGAGTCCACAGGGCCGCTTTCCTTGTGTGTTTTTTCGTGTCCTGGGTCTCAGCTCTGAGTGCTCAGTTGGTATGGGTCTCTTACGATCCTGTGTGTTCCCAGGTAATAAGGATGGGGAAAAAACCAAGCATTCCAGCTGTAGTCTGGCAGCCTAGTGGTGCCCGAGTGGCCACATTTAGTGTGCTGGCAGAGGGCCCTTTGCAGGGGTAGGGACACCTGGGTTCCCTTCCTGGAGGGCTGTGTGGCCAGGCCGTGCCTCCAAGGTCAGGTTCCCTAACGCGTAGGTAGCTACCCTCTCAGCTGCCTCCTGCCCTCCTGGTCCCCGGGCGCTGGTCTTCCCGACATTCTGGAGCCCTAGCTTCACCAAGCCAAGGCCCACGAGTCAGTGGTGAAAACAGAAGTTAGGAAGAACAAAGCTCTGAGCCAACGCAGGCACTAAACATTATTAGCAGTAGCCTAAACAGCGTTGGAACGGGAGCAAAAGAATCGGCAGGGCCTCCCTCCGGGAGCCAACTTTCCAGGCCTGGAGCTCACTTAGATGGCTTGTTGGCTCCCTAGGCTGAGTCTCTATTCCTGTTGGTAAAGGCTGAACTCCAGTCTCTGGCAAATAGGAAGTCCCTGTAAGTGTCCAATTTCTTCTCCACGAGAGACAAGTCAAGTGGAAAGGACTGTTTGCGAAGCAGTAGAGTCAGATCGTGCGGGTCACTGACATGCTGTGTGGCTTTAGACAAATCACTTCCCCTCTCTGGGCCTCAGTTGCGCATCTCCACAACGAGGGAATGGGACTAGAATCTGGCCTCTAGATGATCTCAGAGGACATTCTCCCGCTATATATTCCCACACTTCACTTTGGCAGGATAGGAGTCAAGTGCACACAGCATTCAGGTCTGAGAGGTCAGTTGCATCTGTCAAGGTGAACGAATGGAGGGGCAAATTCGTTGGTAACAGGCCTTCAGGGCTGAAACGCTTGAGTTGGAAACCACGGCGTTGGGAAGCTTAGTTGAAGCAAAGATTCTGATCCCATCCCTCCTGTGAGTCTTCTTTCTCCTGACCTTCGGCGATTGAAAATATTTCCCCCAAGTGTATCCTTATTCTCTCCAGAGGGGTCACCTTGGCGTAACCGCAGCCAGAAAAATCAACTAAGGACGTGTATGGTTCTTACTCCTTCTCCTCTCCACCCGGCCTCTCTTTATCAGCTTGGGAAGCGTCCTAAGCCGGGTGGATGTGACATCATACAGCGAGACACTCAAGGAGTGAGGGCTCGTGCCTGGAAGGGCCTGGGAAGAGAGGAGGGAAGGAAATGGGACAGAAATGAGGTTGTTGGAACATGGGGAAGTGAGGGGCAGTGTCTTCGGAGCAGGCGTTCTCTGGAAAAAGGAATTCCTGGGTCCTCTAAGTCTGGGGACTGCTGATGGGCAGAAAGCCCTGCCCATGTCCTCATTGCAGGACTTCTCAGGCCCTTCAACAGGGAGTTAGTTGTTCAGTTGTGCTTTGGGAACTGCCGGGACTGGGATGCAGCTCTTCCCCAGTTGATGGGGCTCCAGTTTTCTAAAGTGTCTACCTGGTGCACGTGGGAAATATGAATTATGACCCCCAGAGCCTTCCCAGGGTGACCTTGAGGAGGAACCTGGCCTCCCTAAGCCTCGGTTTTTGTCACAGCAAACAAAGCCTCCTGTCGTTTCTTTTCAGGGCCGATGAGGCTGCCGTGGGCTTCAAGTGGGCAGGTCGTGCTGGAAGGTCAGCCTCTGCTCTTCCCCCCCAGGCAAAGGCGGGGTAGCGAGGCGCTCTGATCTTTAGTCATTGCTAGCGGTGAGCTGGAGGCGAGGCCCGCGGTGGCAGGAAGGACAGGCCCTGTGAAAAAGGGCATTTTCACAGCAGCGGCAGCAGATTGGAGAGGCTGAAGGGGAGCTGAGGATTATCTGGGAGCAACCCTGGAAACAAGTGAGAGGTAGAGAGACGGCCTTTGAGGAGATGCTTTTAAAGCCCAGAGCCCTGTAATACCAGGTACCATTTATTTCTTCCCCAGATACACTGAACGTTTACAGCATGCTTGCCAGGTGCTGGGAATACGCATGAACAAGACAGAGGTGATTCCTTCAGGGACTTGTTCTAGAAAGGGAAATAGGAAAATAGGCAACGGGCTCACGTGGGATACCTGCTGCGGTGAAGTATGCACAGTGGGGGGTGACGTCCAAGCTGGAATCCGGTGCATGTGTGGAAACTGACCAGACAAAAGAGCACTGTCAGGAGCACTTGGGAGCGGCATGTGCAAGGGCCCAGCCGCTGGAGAAGGCTTTCAAGTGACCACCATCAGCATCTGAATCTGAATGCTATTGCATTCAGTTTGCCTTATGCTAAGTAACTGAAGACCTAATTCGACATGGCTTACACAAAGGGAGTTATTAACTCCCCTATCAAGAGAGCTAAAGGAAAAGCAGGGACGGGTTGGCTAATTCAGCATCTCAAGTGTCATCAGACATCCACTGTTTTTCCATTCTGTCATCCTCATGTGCTCATGGAGCTTGTTAGCCTCATGTGCACAAAATGGCTGCAGCAGCCACGCATCCCTGCATACAAAGGCTAGAGGAAGACGTTTGCTCTGTCCCTTTGAAATACTTTCCCAGGGGCCTTAAGAGGCATCCCTCACATCTTACTGACCATGTTTGGGTCATCCATGCATGCCTACAGTGGTCACTGGCATGCCAAATGAAGTTCCCAAGATTGGCTTAGGCTTACCCAGATTCATCCAGCATCCTTCGAAGTCCGTGCCTGTCTGAACAAGAAGGCCAGGGGGATGGCTGAGGGTAGGTAACCACCAGTGTCTTCCACAGTGCCCATCAGGATCACTGTTGAATGTAACTGCAATTAAATGGGAGTGATTGCCATTAAATCAGCGCGAGCTGGTTCTCCAGGGCGCCTACGGAGCTGGGAAGAATGCAGGGTGCCAGACATCAATTCTGGCGGACGGGTTTCCTGGATTACGTGATTCCCCAGAAGCACACCATTCTAGCTTTCCTCTTGGAAATGGCTCCTGGGCCTGTGTGTCCCAGCCTTAGCCCGCGCCGCCCGCCGGTCGAGGCTCTCTCTGCCTGCATCCCGGCCGGCCGGCTTTGGCCACGTGCCGCCCTCCCCTCTGCCCGCTCGGGGATCAGATGCCCTGGGTGGCTTCGGGTATCGCCGGTGGCTTGCTCCCACAGGAAGGTGAAATTGGATCACTGCCTCTGCCCATCTTGGCAGGAGCCACCGAGCAGAGCATTAACCCTTCCTGGCCCCAGAGTCCGGGGGCAGCAGTGATGCCGAAGGCGCACTTCTGTGGCTGGCACCAGGCCGAGCCCTCGGCATGCATGAGCTCATTTAATCCTCACGCCTGGCCAGTAAGATAGAGAGTGTTGGCCGTGCCGCAGAGCCGGAGGCAGGCTCAGGGAGGCTGAATGACTCACCCAGGGTCACACAGCTGGTAAGCAACGGGCCGGGTTTGCACCTGGGTCTGCGTGACCCCCCACTGTGTCCTCTGTTTTCTCTCCCCGCTCTTTCTCCGCCAGCCTGAAGCTGGGCAGGTGCTTCCTTAGCACGCGCTGGTCCCGGTTAAGGGGTCTTCTCCCCCTCCCCCTTGTGTCTAGAGAGGGAGTTCTCATCGCTTTTGTCCTTTGAGGATGTCCATCATCCAAGGGGACCTGTCTGGTCTCCCCACTGACCTTTCAGTCCTGGCTCTGCTGCCCATTGGGCCTCAGGATCGTGAGGCCATAGTACAGATGGGGAGACCGAGGCCCAGAGATGGGGAGGGGCTGGCCCCTCGTGGCCCAGTGAGTCAGCGGCAGATTCGAAGCTGGACGTGGGTCTCCTGATGCCCACGGCAAGTCTTCCCACTCACTGTTCCCTGCCCTGCGACCTTGGTTTATCGATCTGTAAAAAGCAACACTATGCTTGTGACTTGTGCCGCGTGAGCAGGTCCTGCCCCTGGGAACCCCGGGAGCGTGGGCCACCCTGTGGGGTCCTGGAGCCTGCACCTGGCCTCCCTGCCAACTGTGGGTGAGCCTGGCCGGGGAGGGGGAGCGGGGGGGACTGGGGCTGGGTGATTCCCTCCCAGCTCCCCAGGCAGATCTGGGCGCCAGGGTGGAAGCTGATGCCACCTCTGCTTGTGTCTTCCCATCCCTAGGGGGTTTCTCTTCATCTGGATCTTTGTCTCATTTGCCTGTCATCTGGCCTCCACCCGAGGAGCTCCTGAAGGTAATCCTCTCTTCTCTTTGTCCGGGAGTGGGGGAGGGGGAGGGACAAGGGAGGGCAGAAGAGACCTGAGAACTCAGGGCTAGGAGACAGCCACGGCCCTAAGTGGACCTCAGTGCCTCAGTTTTCCTCTCTGTAGAATGGAGCCCATCATTGGCAAATTCTCTCCAGGCTGGGAAGAGTGACATTTGAAGTTTTGTAAGGGGCAGCAAGCGCTCAGTGCGGAAATGTGGGAGGGTGACCCTTTCTTTCCTACAGGGGTGGGGGGCAGAAGTGGAATAAATCACGTTGGTTCAGTAAGCCTCAGTCGTCCTGATTTGCCCAAGGGTTATGCTAAGACCTCTTGAGAGGAGGCATGAAGGCCAACGCTCCCTCCCCTTCCCGTGAGATCCTGTTCTTCCCTGCCATCCCCGGAGGACCTGGCTGGGGGGCCGGAGCGGCAGGGGGCTGGCTGCACAGCTGCCCGGGGAAACCGAAACCTCTCCCACATCTGTTTGTCAAGCAGCCACAAGGCCTCCTAAAAGAGCGGCTTTTCCCTCCTCTGCGCTCACCCGTGTGCCGGGGCGGGCAGCCGGGCACTCCCGGAGCCCCTGCGGCCTGACCTGGCCGCCGGCAGGGATTGGGTCCCCGGGAGGGGAGGGCCATGCCCAGAAGAGACTCCGGCTGCCCGGCAACATTTTTTGCAAATGTCGTTTTTTCCGAGCTTGCTGTTTCCCCCACAAAGTAGGTGAACAGCTGTCCAGAGTCCTGTGTCAGGCGATGGGGGGCGGGGGGTGTTGGGGAGAGGCCGGAGCTCCGTGGAGCCAGGTTTATGTAATACAGGGCTCTCGCTACGGGCAGCTGGCAGCGTCCCTCCCGCTTGGCGTCGGGCTGCATGCATTCCCCCGGCCCCCAGCTCCTCGCCCCTGGATTCTGGATGGGTCTCCACCCCACTTTCCAACGAGTCTGAGGGGCTGCAGCTCGGGATAGCATTGTGCTAAGAGCAGAGGCCCCGGCGCCAGGTGGCCTGGGTTCAAGTCCCGGCTGTGCCTTTTGTTATAGGCTGTTATGACCTCGGGCTCGTTCCTACAGCGAACTTTTCTGACCCTCCGCTGTAAAGGGGGGATGGTAAAGAGTATCTTCTTTAGAGGCGATTGAGAGAATGGGGCGAGATACAGCACATAAAGCGCTTGGCACATAGGAAGTGCTCCATAAATACTAGAGTTTATTGTTGCTGTTAATTCTGTTATTTACCTGACCACGTGGGCAAGAATAGCCCTTCTCCATCCCCTGTGGAGCCCACGGTGGTCAGAGGCCTCCGCCAGCTCCGGGTGGCAGAGTGTGGGGCCTCGCCCCTGTCCTGCACACCGTCTCTGGGGGAGGCCTGGAGACTGGCTGGGGTCAGCTTTGAAACCCACCTGCAGAGGACGGTCGGGGGAGCTCATCTGTGGCAGCCGGCCAGGCAGGTGGAAGAAGCCGTCCGCTGCAGTGTGTGAGGACACGTAGTGCAGGCTGAGGGGTGGCGGGGGGGGCGGGTCCGGGGGCCGCCGAGGTGGGACGAGGGGAGGGACAGGTGGCCTCCTGCCCTCACCTTTTCCCCAGCAAGTGCCTCCTCCCTTAGAAGTTGTTTGCAGGGAGTAGTAGTTTGTGCTCACAGGAGCGTTTCCGCAATGAAGACGTGCAGAATACACTGCTACCAAGAGAATCTTCGAGCAGTGGTTTATTTGGGCTTAGGAGCTCAGGACAGACGGAGGTGGGAGAAAGGAGGAATTTGAAGGGAAACGAAGGCCCGCAGAGCGTTAGGGAGGAAGGCAGGTCTTCGAGCCCAGCCAGCCCGGGAGAGCAGCCTGAGACTCTGGCGTCCTCAGAACATCGCTCGCACTTGGTGGCCGCCTTCACGTCTGGTCTTCCCTGCCTTCCGGCCAGGGAAACTGAGGCTCGGGGGTCAGGAAGAGACTTGCCCAGAGGTGTCCGGGTGAGGATGGCGAGGACGGCCAACAGCCCTATGATGTAGGCATTCTTCGCCGCCTCGTTTTACAGGCGAGGGAACTGAGGCTCAGAGGCCAGACTCCAGGTGTCTCTGTCTGGCTCTGAAGTCCGGCCTTCTGACTGCAGAGCCTGCTCCGTACGTACGGCACTCATTTTCTCCCGGCCCATCTATCTGTCCATCCACCCGGCTGCCCATCCATCTCACAGCTGCCGCCGAGGGCTAAGTGCTAAGCGCCGCATCCAGCCCCACGTGGCCCCCGTGTACCACGCTCGGGGCCCAGGTTGCTGAGCTCAGGGCGTTGGTGGGAGGGAGCCGAGGATCTGAGCCAGACCCCAGTTCCGGAGGCGGCCTCTCCTCTCCGCGTCGGAGCTCGGGAGCTGCCTTCTGCAGACACTGGCAGCTCAGCTGACCGAAGGAGGTCGAATGACCCGGCGAGAGGCAAGGTCAGGAAGCCTTTCCATAAACACGCTGGAAGCCCTCCTTTGGCGAGCCCCACCGATGTAATTACTGGGCGGATGTGACCTGGCCAGGCCGCAGTCAACGTCCGAACGCCTCGCCAGAGGACAGAGGTTGCAGGGATGCCTCGATTGCTTCCTCTGCTCTGTCCAAGGCTGCACAGGGAGGTGGGAAGTCATTGGACGTGTCCTCTTCCATCTGTGCAGACGGCAGCTCCCCCAGTCCACTCTGGCCACAGAGAGACCTAGGGGGTGCAGAGGGGGCTGGGGACCTTCGTAAAGGCGGTCAAACCAGTCAGGCCCACTGGACATCCTTACCGAGCTCCTGTGACCCACCCGCTCCTGTCGCCCTTCTCCCTCACTCATGGGACTGCTTCCTGGAGGAGGCGGCTTTTGAGATGCAGAAAGAGAAACAGCCTGAATGCTCACGGCTAGCGTCCGGCGATGGTCATTATTTCTGGGACGAACAGCTGTCCTTGACAAGTGCTTACTGGGTGCCAGGCACTCGTTTTCAAGTGTGCTAGCTCATTGACTCTTCCTGACGGCCTTCCCAGTTTGGTGCTACCGTGATCCCATTTAATAGATGAGAAAACTGAGGCACTAAAGTCGCACGTCTGGCTCCAGGGTCTGTGTCATAAACAAGCGCAGGCGGGGTCATTCGGCCAGACAGGGGACTGGCTCTGACTCGCGTTGCCAGCCCCGAGCGTGGGGCCCCGGGGGTAGCAGCGGGTGGACCCTGGAGGGGCCTGGGGTGGGAGCAGACCCTGACCGCGCCCTCTCCCCCTCTGCCCTCCCTCTGCAGATGTGGACGTCCTCCAGCGGCTGGGCCTCAGCTGGACGAAAGCAGGGGCTGGCCGGAGCCCCCCGCCCCCGGGGGTCATTCCGTTTCCATCCGGCTTCATCTTTACGCAGCGGAGCCGGCTCCAGGCCCCCACGGCCACCGTCCTTCCCGCCGCCCTGGGCACGGAGCTAGTGCTGGTGCTGAGCCTCCGCTCCCACCGGGTGAACCATGCCTTCCTGTTCGCTGTCCGCAGCCGGAAGCACAAGCTGCAGCTGGGCCTGCAGTTCCTCCCCGGCAAGACGGTCGTCCACCTGGGGCCCCGGCGCTCCGTGGCCTTCGACCTCGACGTGCACGATGGGCGCTGGCATCACCTGGCCCTGGAGCTCCGGGGCCACACTGCCACCCTGGTGACGGCGTGCGGGCAGCGCCGGGTGCCTGTCCCGCTGCCTTTCGACAAGGACCCAGCCCTCGACCCCGAGGGCTCCTTCCTCTTTGGGAAGATGAACCCACACGCGGTCCAGTTTGAAGGCGCCCTGTGCCAGTTTAGTATCTACCCTGTGACGCAGGTCGTTCGCAATTACTGTACCCACCTGAGGAAGCAGTGTGGCCAGGCCGACGCATACCGGCCCCAGCTGGGACCCCTCCTTCCCCAAGACTCGGGCACGACCTTCACCTTCCAGACCGACCTTGCCCTGCGAGGCCTGGAGAACCTGACCACTGCCGCGACAGCCCCAGGGTCATGGCCAGCAAGCAGGGATCCCAGGGGGACTGTGGTGCCCGCCGCACCCGCCAAGCCCCTGAGGACTAGCACCACAGAGCCTCACCGGCGTGCGGCCACAGGGGGCCCGGCCCGGATCCCGCTGCCGCCCGCCAAGCCGTCAGCCGGCGGAGCGCTCCCTGCCGTGCCCCCGGCCTCTCCTGCCAGCACCACACCTGTCCAGCCGTTGCGGAAGAGTGCGGCCACCAAGATCCCCAAAAGTCATCCAGCCAGGCTTTCGATCCCTCCTCCTTCAATAGGCCCTATCCAAAGCCCCCGCCGCCCCCAGAAGGCTGCTCAACCTTCCTTCACAAAAGCAGCCCCACCCACCAAGAAGCCAGTGCCCCCCACTTCCCACCCACTTCCTGCCAAAGCCTCCCGCCCCTCAGTGAAGCCGATCCAGAGGGCCCCTGTGACGCCCAGACCTCCTCTACCCAGTGCTCGGCCTCTACCCCTGGCCACTGGTTCCTCCAAAAAGCCTTTTCCCCCCGCGAGCCAGCCCGAGGCCAAGATGAGCAGTCAGGCCAGTGAGCTGGCCCCTGCCCGCACTGGCACTCACAGACCTCCCCGAGCCACTGTTTCGCCCCTGCCCCCTGTCCCCCATCCTGGCTCTCCCAGGATTCCTCCGCCAGCCACAGCGAGGCCTCCCACCCTTGCTCCTGGCTCGGCCCCCACCAGAAGCAAGAAACCCTCTGGATCAGAAGCCACAAAGAAAGCCAGACCCAAGAGCAGCCCCCGGAAGCCCGTCCCCCTCAGACCTGGGAAGGCAGCCAGGGACGTCCCGTCGGATGATCTGACAACCAGCCCCAGACAGCCCCGGCCCCGCCAGCCGACCGCCCCGGCCCCAGCATCGGCCCCCGCGCGATTCCTGTCCTCCAGTCCCTGGCCCACGAGTCACAGCTATTCATTCTTCCACCTGGCGGGACCCACGCCTTTCCCGTTGCTGATGGGACCTCCAGGGCCCAAGGGAGACTGTGGTTTGCCGGTAAGATGGGGTGAGGCGTGGCATGTTGCTTGGAGCTCGAGGGGGTGGCAGGGGCAGTCGGGGCAAGGGGCGACTCCTGGCATTAAGGCAGAGCCGGAGAAGCAACTCAGAGCAGGGAGGTGGCCACGGGCGGGGCCTCGACTGGTGTGCAGGTCCTCTGTTCCTCTCCTTTCGCTGTGCCCGTGATTGCCCACTCTGCTGTGAGCCATGGTCCGCTGAGGCAGCCCTGGGTTTGGTGGCCGGCACTGGGAGAAGAGCACCCCTGGGCTTGGGCGGGCCAGGGCCCTAGGTCGTTCTCTGCTATCCCAACTGTGAAGGTCAAGTGGCTCAAGGAAAACCACTAGCGGCCTGGCTCCAGGTCATGCGGTCTCCAGAGTTCAGCTCTCCTGACTGCTGGAGGAGACCGCCCTGCCAGCCCCCCAGCTAGTCTGGGAGCACTGCACAAAGGTCACACACGTAGTCCCCAGCATGTTGTGTTTGGCACACGCAGCATTGTTTAAAAATATTTAATACGTTACTAACATTTTAAAAATGTGAGAGATTTCTTATAAAAGACCCGGTGACCAGCTTCTGTTGGAAGGGGGACAGATGCAGTAGCCCGTGGCCTGCAGCCCGGTCAGAGCTGCCCCTTTAGGCAGGACGAGCGCATTCCCGTGTGTCCCCACATCTCCCGATGGGGGGCTTGCAACCCGGTCCTTTCCCCTGTGTACTTTACCGGCCCCGCTCCTCTGGGTGTTCAATGCATGGCCCCCGTCGGGGAGTTCGGGGTGAGGAGGGCCTTGGTGGGCCTGAACAGTCAAGGAAAGGAGAAAGAACATTCCACGTGCAGGAGGTGTTCTCAGGCCCAGTGCCTCCAGCATGCCTGGGACCGTCTCCAGGGGCAACGACCTTTCTGCAGCTGGAGGCCAATTCCTCCGGGTGGGGAGTGTAAGGGATGGAGTTTCCAGAAAGCTCGGGCCTCCGCTCTGTTCTCCTGCCTTAGAGATGACCACCGTGTGGTTTTTCTCCTCCCTGAGGCCGGGTTTCCCACCAGGCCCCGTGTTTGAGGTCAGGCTCCCTACAACGTGGAGACAGTGGCAGATGCTGGGAATTCCCAGGCCTTACAAACACACTTAATGAGTTTTAATAATCATTAGGAATAATATTTATTCAGCCTGTCTCCAAGGGGACTGAGAGCCCGTTTTTATTATAACCATATTGGAGAACTTATGGAAATTGTATGCATTGCTTTGCAATTATGTCAACGCTCTGTTCGAGTCCTGTGCTCCAAAGTTGTCAGGGCAGGAGGTTGGGAGCCGAGAAGAGAGGGACCCCTTCTCACCCCTCCAGGCTGCCCAGCCTGACTCAGGCTCCGGGTGCCTCCGAGCCCTGACAACTCAGCTTCCCAAGCTGCGTGGGTGCTGGGCTCACTGGCCGTGAGGTCAAAAGGGGGTGAATTGTCCCCCCCCCAAGCGAGGGCGTGAGGCTTGGGGTCTCCACCCCAGCCAGTGGAGATCAACCCTGCCTCCGGAGGACAGCCATGTCCAGGCCGGCACAACTGGAACAGGAGTGGTTTTGGGAGTATAGAATCTGCCTTTGGGCTTGTTGGGTGCCCGGGGTACATACTTTCCCCTTGGGGTTTCGGCGATTTGGGTTAGAAGTGGTGGGGCCTCACTCCAGATCTTCTTGAGCTCCTCCATGATCAAAGGAGTCACCTTGATCAGGAGATGGGTACTTAGGGATCATTCCACTCAACCCTCCTCACTGGGCAGGTGAGGAACCTAGAGACTGTGCCCAGAGAGGGCCGGGACTTACCCAAGGGCACACAGCAGAGTTGAAGTTTATGCCCCAGCGCCAGATGCCAAGACCGGCCCATCCCTCCTACTCCGCTGAGGGTCCACTCTAAGAATCTAAGACTCAGGGCCAGGAGGCTGGGGGCTTCAGAGATGTGTCCGGGCCTATCCTTGGCCTCAAAGGAAGATCTCAATGTCTAAAGAACCTGCTGTTTGTAGACCTACCAGATTTATGAGTTACATGAGTGGTACCTTCCTTCAGGACCTCACAGGACCTGGGTCAGGAGGGCAGGCTGGGTATGCTGATCCCTGCTCTACAGATGGGGGACAGCGGCTAGAGAGACAAAAGACTTGGCCGGGGCACCTAGCGTGTCCTTGCAGGGACTGGATATGACTCTGGGTCCCTGACATCCAGAGAGGCCACTGGCTGTCCCTGCTTCTCCAACCCTAGGGCCAAGGGCAAGAGGAAGGACGTCAGTCTGCTTGGGTAGCATCCCGCCTCATGCCCCTCCCTGTCCCCTAATCCCACCCTCCTTCAGCTTGGAACCTAGCCTCACTCCAATAGGAACCCAAAAAACTTTGACAAGCCTTGTCCAGCCCACCACGCGGCAGGTGGCAAAATGGTCATTCCTATTTCGGCAGAGCCCAGAAGTCCCATAACGGAAGTGGCATCTCTGAGCAACGGTGACAAGGGCTCCTGCTCCTTCTGTCCCCGCTTACCTGCCTCCGACCCCCTATACACATTTAGGATCTCGTCCCAGCAGAGCAGAAGCTGTGCTGCTCTGGGTCAGTGGCTTAATTGTCCCCCGTCTGGGGACATGCAGACCTGGGTTCCAATTCTGACTCCACCCCTTACTAGCTCTGTGGCCCCGAGCCATGCTAAGCCTTGGTTTCTGCAGAACGTAAGTTAAGAATAGCTCCCATCTCCTGTGAGGAAGCGAGTTGGGTGATCTCCAAGGGCCTTTGGAGATCTGTTTCTGCTGGGTGACTTTGGGAACTTCTTTCCTCTCCCTAGGGCTGTCTCCCCTCTCTGACAGCTTTGGGAGAGCTCCCTCCCCAGAAATAAGTGGGATCTTATTTCGGAGCCAGAGAGGGGTGCCACGGCTGGGTCTGATGGGTTCCCCGTGGTCCCCAGGGGCAGGAGACGGACTGGCAGAGGCGGAGACAGCTCTGGGCCCCGGGCCTGCCAGCAGTTGTAGCCACGGAGCGAGGGAGCTCTGTGGGAGCCCCAGCGGCGGGGGTGGGGTTGGGGGGGAGCATGGAAAAGCTGAGCTGGGCCCCGGGTGAGGAGGGGCGGGGAGGCTGCGGTTCACAGAGACTGCACAGAAGCTGCACAGAAGCCCCACGCCTGGGAGGAGGCGAGTCAAGGCCTTATTTATTCATGATCAGGCCGCTGGCATTTGCACTCACTTGCACTTTTTGCAAGCGTCACCTCAGGGAGACCCGGATGAGGGCCTGGCCTGCAGCAGATGCTCCATGACTATCTGTGAAATGAAGGAAGGAATGTGATCTTTACAGAAAAAAAAGGTTGTCTTGACTCCCAGACCAGGCTCCTTGAGGTTACACAGAGCTCTGTTGTTGGTGGGGTTAGGAGGCCGCGTGGAGGGGAAGGGCGCACAGACTTTGCATTTGGAGTGACTGGGTTGGAACCACTCCCTTATCCAGCCATCCTTTCATTCTGTCAGCAAATGTGGATTGAGTGCTTTCTTGGGGCCAGGTGCTGTGTGACCTTTGGCGAGTCACTTAACCTCTCTGAGCCTCCGTTTCTCTCTTTGCAAAACGGGGATATGGTACTACCTATGTTTCCAGAGTCGTTGTGTGGATCGAGACAAGGGACATAAAGCGCCCGGCTCTAGAACCTGGTACCGGTGGTCGGTTGTGGCTGTTTACCGCTGTGCTGCTGGTCAAGATGAGGGTATTGCTGCATTAGGAGGACTGGGAGCGTCTGGATCCAGGAGGGCCTTCCTACTGTTGGTGGTTAGGAATTGGGTATAGAGCTTGAGAAATTCACCCCTTATCCTAGTTAGCATCTAAAACCCAGGAGAATGAGGGCTGTTCTGCCTTGTCTTTAGCATAGTGTTTTTTTGCGCTCCTACTGTGTGCTGGGCTCTGAGCTAAGCAGTTTGCCTGCTGTATCCTGCAGCTGCAGGTGGGGAACAAGGTCATTGAGGAGAGTTCAAGGCAGGGGCTATTTGCAGAGGCGTGGGCGACATCAAAGGAACCGACAGCAGCCGGCAAAGCACACAGGTCAGACCTGAAGGTACGAGGGGCGGGAACGTGGGACCAGAACCCAGCGAAAGTTAAAGTGTGAACAATGGTCTGTAGTCCCCCACCGGGCAGGGAGAGAAAAACCCCGCCCACTCACTCTGCCCACTCTTTGGTCTCTTGCTGGGACCTCTCACCGGCCAGACCCAGCCAGAGGCAGAGAGCAGGAAAACGTGAGGCTGCGGCCCGTAGGCGATTCCCGGGGCACACAATAGATCTGGGGCACAAGTGGAGAATAACCACCACCTGCGTACATTATCCTGGAAGCTGGGTGTTATATCCCCATTTTGCAGCTGGACAAACTGAGGCCTGGAGGCACGGGGAGATGAAGTAATCTGTGTAAGGCCACACGGAGGAGCCCTGGCCCAGGAGGCCCTTCCCTAGGACAGAGAATCGGGGGAAAGGCTCGGAGCGCTGAGGGCTCTTCTTGGGAATAACGGGGCACTCAGATGGTCGGAAGTGGGAGGGGCTCTGAGGCCCCCGGCCCCTCCCCATCGAGCCACAGGCACCGAGCAGAGGCCCAGAGACTGAAGAGTCCCAGCATAGGGTCACCGGCAGTCAGCAGACTCAGGTCTCCCAGATCCTCGGCCTGGGGAACCTCTCTGCTTGCGGCCATGGGCCGTGCCAGCCAGGACTTACTTCTTTCTGCGAGGCTTGGCAGGCGGGCTGTCACAGCTGGACACAAGGGTGGACTTGTTCCGTGGGACGGGGTTCCCCTGGGTCCTGCTGCCAGAGGCCAGGACCCCCCGGGGGAAGCCCAGAGCCGCTGCTTGTTTGTTTCCATGGCTGTGTTTGTGCGGGCCTCCTTCTCCTCCCCCAGGCAGGCCCGTGGCCCCCGCTCCCCTCCCCCTCTGCTCTGGGCCCTCTCAGAGGCCCCGTTGTTTGCAGCGTGGAGTGGAAAATCCCACCCCGGCCTTCGTGAATCATCCCAGAGTCACCCGCTCAGGCTTCAGGCCCTGGAAAGAAATGGCAGCGTTTTTCCACTGCGTGGAGAACAGGCAGGGTCTCGGATCAGGCGAGAGGGGGCAGGGGGCGCCCACCCTCGCCTGCCCACGGACAAAGTAAGTCCTGAATGGGGAAGGGTTGGGCCTGCGGCCGCAGCTGGGCCACTGGGTAGCCCCGGCCCGGGGTTGGTGGAGGAGGGCCTGGCCAGGCCTGCAGCTGGGGGCTGGGCGGCCATGACACGGAGCCGGGCTGTGGACTGACTTCACCAGGCTGGGCCGTGGGTCCCAGCTGGCACTCAGAGTCTGCTCTGCAGATGTTGTGGGTGAAGTGAGACTCCCAGCCTGGATGCCCCTGTTTCTGGGGCAGAAGAAATGCCAAAGAGGGAGTGTCCAGGCCTCCACAGCGGCTGCCCCACCGGGTCCGCAAGGGAGCTCTACCTCCCAGAGACTGTCCTTCCCTGGATCCCTGCACGAGTCCGGCCTCGCTGGGCCTTGGCCTTCCTGTCTGTGAGATGGGCATGCTGTCCTCCTCCCCTCTCCTGCCAGATGACTGGAGAAGGAAGTCGCGGCCACCCTGCAATGCAGGAAGGGCCCCGGGTTGGAAGGTTCCAGGATGCTTCTATAGGCCTATAGAAGGGAAGGGCCTTAGCCAAGGTTGCACACCGAGTCAGGACATACCTAGCCAAGATTCTCTGCATGGAAGCTGCCCAAGAGAGGAGAACAAATCAAATGTCCTGGATCGAACCCAGGTTCTGCCTGTTAGCTGCGTGGTCTTGGGCAAGTCACTTTGCTGCTCTGAGGCTCTCTTCCAGTTCTCATCTATTAAAAGGGCTGGGTAACGATACTACCTATAGTCCTGCTTAGCCTGAGTCCCTGCATTTCCCTTTAATTCTGGGTCACCTGGAAGATCAGGGCCAACAAGGGCATTCTGGAAAGGGAAATCTTTGCTCTTCCTGCAAAACAGATGCCAAGGAGGGTGGTTTAAAATTCTGAGTTGGGGAGCTTCCAGCAGCTTGCTTAACAGAAACAACAGCTAACTTTTTGGGCATTAACTGTGTGCCAGACACCAGGATTAGCACTTTTTATAGATTATCTGTCAGCTAGGGGCTGTCATATCCTTATTTTATACTTCGAGAATGAAGGCTTGGAGAACAGAAGTAGCGTGCCCAAAGTGGGGGTGCCCAGTGTGAACCCAGGTTCCCGGTCTGGGGAGGAGCAGGGAGGAGCCTGGCCTGAATCCCTGCAGGGAAACCTGCAGAACGAGATAGAAGAGTAGAAATATCTACCAGCCCCCGGCTCTGGATTGAGGGAAGACAGCTGCCAATTTGGCCAAAGGTCCGTGGAGGCTCAGAGGTGTCTGGGACTTGCCTGAGGCCACGCAGCCACCCCCCTCCCTGCACCCCAGGCTCTCTCCAGTGCCCCTGGGGCCTTGGTGCCCATATCTGCCTGTCTGGATCTCTCTTCTGATTTTTATTCATGGCCGAGCAAGCACGTGGTGTTCAGAGGCCAGAACCGTGAACCGAGGCTGCCCAGCATGAGATCTGGATTAATTACCAGCCAAACCGTCCTGGGTTTTCAACACTGATTTTAACTCCGGGCAGGAAACCTGGAATCTCGTTGATGGTTATTTGAAACAAATGAATTCCCCAGGCCTCACACATCCTCGAAAGCCAGGCTTCCTTCGAAGGCTCCGTGTTCAGTTCTTCACATCAGGCACTTAGTTAATCCTCATTTATGCCTTCAGGGCAGACGGGGCAGTGGCTGCTGAACCCATGGGGACGGGGGAGCAGTGGGCACTCAGGCTGAAGGGCTTGCGGAAAGTCTCGAGCTATTAAGTGGCAAAACTAGGATTTGAACAAAGGTCAGCCCTTCATTCAGTAAGTCTGCCTGGCTGCCTCCCTTCCATGCTGCAGGGTTAGACCTTTCTCTTGTGGGGAAATAGGGAGCCACTGAATGTCGTTGAGCAGGGGGAGTACCCTGGGAAGATGAACAAGGCTGTGGGGAGGAGGACAGGAGAGGAGAGAGGGTGGAGATGGGAAGACCAATGAAGGGGCTGTTGTGGGTTCTCAGGGAGCAGTGATGAAAGTTGGATCAGGCTGAGACCACTGGAATAGATGGAACGTTTGAGTGACAATTAGACCCCAGTCACTGTGTTAAATGTTTACCGTCTCTCATTTCATCCTTGTGACAGTCCTGTGAAGAGGGTATTATTGCCGCCATTTTATAGGCACAGGCTGGCTAAAGAACTTACCCAGACCCAGCTGGTAAGTGGCAGCATGGGGTTTGAACCCAGGCCTGTCTGATGTCAAAGCCTTTGCCTATACCCTATATCCTGCACTGCCTCTCCACGGTGCGGAGATGCTCGGTATGAGCTTGGACAAATCCCTTCCCTGCTCTGGCTCTGCAGAGAACTTGGCTGAGCTCTGAGGTCTCTTGCTGTTTTATCTTATCAGACATTTAGCTGAGCCCTGGGGAGAGAGAATTAGTTCCTTTGAGGAGACTATGGTCTAGTGGGAGAGACAGGCTTGGGGCAGACAATTCCCCAAATAATATATAAGTAAAAAATGGAAAGCAGGGACTTGACTCAACCTGGGGGAGGGATCCGGGAAGGCTTCCTGGAGGAGGTGGCAACCTGGGTAAGTTCACTGAGTAATAAGAGGTGAAAACTTCAAAGACTACGAAACAGCAGCTGCAAAGGCCTGAAAGGCCCAAAGAGCATGAGTTCCTTAGGCCTCAGAGAACCCCTCTTCGTTGTGGAGTGTCCATGCCCAGACCTCTGGAGAGGCTTGTGGAGCGACTGCTTGAACCCATTCCCTGCTGCCCCGTGGCACTGACGCTGTCTTCTTGCCTTTTCCTTCAGGGTCCCCCTGGGCTGCCTGGGCTTCCTGGACCCCCTGGTGCACGGGGGCCTCGGGTAAGTGATCACACGCTGTCCTTGGGGTCTCCGGTTGGCTCTTTGGCCTGTGTCCCAGTGACCCTGAAGTTTCAGCCTTGCCGTGCGTCCTCAGGCTGTTTCCTGCCCCTCACCAGCACCCATTTTCCACTTTGTCCGTTGGAGCGAACTTAGGGCTCTTCGGGGGTGCTGTGTGGACGGGTGTGGCATGGGGACAGCAGCGACCTCTTACAGGGTCTCAGGAGTTTGTGGTGGGCATCACCCTTGGCAGCCTGGAGTGGAGAAGGGGTTTCTGCAGACCACATCTCCTGAGCCGATGGGTTTCGGCGTTTGTCCAGGAGAAAAGCTGGCTTGGGAGGACACGACCCTCGTGTCCCTCTTTCCATCTCCACACAGCCATCCTGGGGTGGGGATGCCGACACGGGCAAGGTAGGGGGGGCAGCTCCCCGTGCCGAGAGGTTTGATCAGAGGTGGGAGGATGGCTTCGCAGGGCCGCGGCGGCTGAGATGAGCTAGCCTGAGGAGCCTCGGTGTGAAAAAGAACTCCTGTGTTATGCCTTGCATGCAGGGAACGCGACTCTGTTTGAGCCCCTCTCCCCCCAGGACCCCCGTGGGCCAGGATAATCATTCTCATGTTGGGGAGGAGGAAGTCGAACGTAGAGGAAATGGAAGTCCCAGGATGGGAACCCAGTCCCTGAACCATATGCCAGCACCCCTGAGGGTCCTCTTGGAGAAAAATTTGTCCTTTTCCCAAGAGGGCTCAGACCCATGACGCCTGGCACCTGAACCCAGCCTGAATCAGCCTTTCCCACGCTGGGTGCCTGGCAAGGCTCTGGCAGAGACAGCTGCCGGGGGCATATTTTTAGCTCAGAGCCCAGCGGATGGTTCTGGTTATGCAATTACTCCAGACCTGGCCCTGTGCTCTCTGGGCCCAGGGCTCTGGAATCTGCTGTCTGAGGCAGCATTTCCTCCTGGCTCCAGAGTCTCCACTTAGCACTTACCCAGAGCTGGGGACCCCGGAAGTACCAGGGTTCCTGCAGCCTGGGTCCGGGATGAGGCCCTTTGACTTGGCAGGCAGTTTGCCCACCCAGACGCCTCTCCTGCTCCTTTGCTTGGGCCGGCCTCTTGCCCTGACCTGGCGTGCCCTTCTTTGCAAGCTCCTTCTCCATCCCCTGCTGAGATCAAATGCCATCTCCTTTGCTGATGACCGCCCCCTGCTCCGAGTTCCTGCAGCAGTTTTTCGCTGCTCTGGATGGCACGGATGACTTTCCTAAAGCTCATGCGGACGGCTGAACTCTTGGCGGAGCTGCTTATGCGTGATCTCATCCCACCAGCCCAGCCGTCCCGAGCAATGGGTTCCGATGTTGTCCCCATGCTATAGATGAGGAAACTGAGGCTCAGAAAGGTTCGGTTGCTTTGGAGAAAGTCAACCAGAGCGTCAATGCTGGAGCTAGGATTGAACCCAGGCAGTCTGACCCCAGAACCTGTGATCTTAACCATCGATTGTACTGATTTCTCTCTCTACCCAAACGAGCCCGTCTGGGCCAGAGTCAGGCCCTGTTTCTCTCTCTTTCTCACGCAATGCCTCGCAGAGTGCCCTGCACACAACAGGTGCTGGGCAAATAATTACTGAAGAGTTCTAGTCTGGGAGTTAACAACATTTCCCCCCCAGAAGCTGTGTGATCTTAGACAAATCCCTTCCCTTCTCTGGGCCTCAGTTTCCCATCTATAAAGCATGGAGTCCACTCAGGATTTGCCAAGGCATTTCCTTGGAACCGTATTTCCAAGGTTCCTCCCAGCTGTGAAATTCCATGAGTGAGGGAATGACTCTCCCATCATCCTTCTCAGGCTTTCTGTGTGCTCTCCCCCCTCACCGCCG